>JAVJGJ010000037.1:72083122-72095837 GCA_035590215.1 Microhierax caerulescens | reverse complement strand
GCTAAACCACCCCAGTTCACTCAGCCACTCCTCAGAAGTCTTGTGCTCTAGACCCTTCAAAAGTTTTGTTGCCCTTCTCTGGTCATGCTCCAGCACCTCTACATCTACTCATTTCAGGAGGGGCCCAAACCTGAACACAGGATTCGAGGTGCAGCCTCACCAGTGACGAGTGCAGGGGGATGATCACTTCCCTTGTCCTGCTGGCCACACCATTTCTGATACAAGACAGGATGCCGTTGGACTTCTTGGCCACCTGGGCACACTGCTGGCTCATGTTCAACCAGCTGTCAACCCTCACCCCCTGGTCCTTTTTCTTCAGGCAGCTTTTCAGCCACTCTGCCCCCAGCCTGCAACATTACATGGGGTTGTTGTGTCCTCCTAAGTGCAGGACCTGGCACTTCTTGTTGAGCCTCATACAATCGGCCTCGCTGTCTATGCAAATAGTCATAAAATTATGAGTGCATTTAAAAGATTTATTCTCTAGAAAAAATAGAGGACTATGAAATAAAGCTTACACAGACAACCTGAATGTTTACACAGACACTGAATACTGAGATTCACACCCATAGCCTTTGATTTCTATCTCAGATAAATGCTTCCAAGATGCTGTGAAAGAGGATCTCCACCCAGGAGCATAAGCAAAATAGCTTTACATCCCTTTGCATCAGTTTGGAGTGGGCAGCATGCAACCTGGATAAGAAAGAATGTCTTGGACAGAGAGCGTGTGTGTATGCAGTACATGTAAGTAGAGGGAGAAATGGGGATAAAACAGAATAATTTCTCTGACATGAAAAAATAATAAAAATTCAAAACTTTTCAGGCTGAAAAAATACTAAAAATATCAGTTTACCTTAGAATGAGAGGCAGTACTCCAAAGCTACCCCAAAAAGCAGTACTCCAAAGCAACAGTAGCAGGGGACAGCCTGTCATAGGAATTGAGAAGTTACCCTTCCAAAAAATATCCATTGGTTGGACCCAGTAGAGCATTCCTTACATACTTTAGACTTAAAGAACAGACAGAAGTGATAGAAATAAACACCCATTTTGTAATTTTAATTGTAGTTGCTAAGGAGCTGGGTAGTAATTTTCTTTGAGGGCTGAAGGACCAGACATTTTCTTTCTCTTTTCTGTGAGGAACAGCTTGAAAAATCTTCCTGGGCCATTACCAGGTCTTGTATATGACAGTTGTTAGAGAAGAGGTAAAAGAGTAATATATATGAAAGAGTAACAGAGCTGAAGTAAAACCAAAAAAAAATAAATAAATGGAAGTCTAACTTGAAGGACAGGCTCCTTGATGACGTGTATTGAAAAGTCATAGTAACCACAGTGGAGATTAAAGTCCCTCTTAAAACCAAACCATATACTGCAAAACTCTCCTCCAAAAACATCAGCACTAAGCAACAGATATTAAACAGCATGAGATAGCAACCTTTATCAAATCTGTGAGATGAAGCAGGTTGTAGGAAGTGAATTTGGTAACATAATCCATCCATCTCCATATGCGTGGCTGGAAGGTAAAATACAGTTGCTCTACTCTGTAAAAAAATAATTTAACAATGAGATGAGTAGTTTTATGAATCATGGAATCCTTTCACCACTAATTCATTACTCTACCCAGTGTGTATTAAAAACCAGTTTCCACAAAACAGAACTTTGCCTACATTTTGAAAGTCAAAACAACATTTCATTCCTAAGATTGGAATAATTTGATTTGTAGTGACAAAGATTTTATGTCACTTTAGATTTATAAGTGAAACCAGCTGAATTAAATGATGTAAATTTGCAAGCAGAGCGACTCAAAGTAATTACTTCAGTGTGGCTCAGCATGGTCAGACTAGCTCTCCTGTGTGTTGAGTCTTATCAGATCCATGGGCATAGACCCCTGTAGAAAGACCTTTCAAAGTCAACGGGGCTTTGGTGTTCACCCAAGCTGCTATTTCTGACCTAAAAGCCATATCTTACACATACCAATAATGAGCTTAAAGTGAGAAAAGATATCCCCATATGTCCTGAAAGACAAAGGAGAGGATATTTACATTAGGAAACTGGTGGCAAGGGCTGAGGGCTGATGAGCACAAATCAGAGGAGCAGGTAGATAAACAGCACTTACAAATCTCAATAAATTATGGAAGAGGCAAAGAAGTTTCTGGACAACTAAGGTAAGGCATTCAAGCTCTAGCTGGCTATAAATAAGAGCAAACTACAGTTATGATCAATATAGTTTCTCTAAGAAGTTTCAGATGGCATTTTGACAGTCTGTTTATAAAAAAAAAAAAAAAAAAAAAAAAAAAAGGATTGATTACCACTATTCCAGAAATCATTTATATTATCCTCCTTTTTGCTATTACAGTATTGCTTACTTTTAATAATACATTGAAACTTAGATTTAGTTTGGATATTTAAAGGGCGAATCATATGTTAAGGTTTATTATCAAACATTTCACAAGTGGGATGCCATATATACAAATCTATTTTAGAAATTTCAAGGAACGCTTAACCTCTCTGAAAAAATATATGCTCTATGACTGAAAAAAACACAAAATTTGGAAAATCAGGTTTCTAAAGCATATTTAGTTACATCAGTTAGAAACATCAAAAATAGGGTTTAAAAGACATGCTGATAAACCACTGCAGATTTAAGTCTGCCTAACTGGTAAGTCTAGACTCATTAAATGTCAAAATACTAACTGTCTCTTATTTTCAGAACACAGAAATGTATATTTTTCATGTCACAGATGCCAGAGGTGAAAAGCAATTCAATTCCAAGCTGGCATGATATTAAAAAGAACTGCTGCAGAAATTTCAGGAACAACAAACCCACTTCAGGCCTAAGGGAAAGCCTGCAGAGAAGTGTCCTTACTAAAATTTAAAAAGAGCAGCTTTGAAGTACAACATGGAAACAAATATGGACATTTTCTGTGAGCTCAAAAAACAAAGGAAAGAAAGAGAATAGATTATTCCAAAACAGAAATAAGGTCCTGGCACCTCAGCAATAAAAAGCTCACAGGACCAAATATGTTTAGTCTCTTCCCTTCATGTTTAGCTTCAGTTTTGCCTAAGAAAATGTTATCCTTTCAGATCAATAAATCTTGGTAATGGCCTCTGCAGAAGTCAATTTCCGCTTTATTCTATACAGTAGGGAACACAGTATGAGAGACTCAAAGATTTATAAAGAATATTGTGGTGTTGGGAAGAACCGCAGGTTAAGTGCAGATCTTGCCTCTTGAAACTTCAAAAGCCAGTGGAAGAGGAATAAGGGAAAATGAGGGCTAAAAAGAGGATGCTGATCGAAAAGAGTAATTTAAGGTCTTCTTTCTTAAACTGAAGGTCAAAAGAGCCTAACAGTACTTCATTAGGAAAAGAGCCCTGAAGTGGTTTTAAAGCTGTTATTTTAATCTTTTTCTTTTCCTTTTTTTTTTCCTCTCTCTCTTTTTTTTTTTTTTTTTTTAATAGGAGTCTTTAAACACTGAACAGTACTCCCAAGGCTTGGCAGTTACTAACAAAGACCAACAACCAGTCATGTAATTAATGACTTACCAACATGAAGTAAGGGCTTCACAATCTGGCTTCAACTTAAATGGCACATGTTTGCCTCCTCTGGTTTATCAGGGAGTATCTGAGGAAATGACCAACCATTCTAACATCAGTAGGGAGAAATTCACAGTACTGTCAATAAAACTGCCAAAATACAGTTTTAAGCCAACTATCAAATCCAACCAACAGCACAAGACTGGCTGGGTGATATAAATTCTGACATATAAATCAAGCTTTAATTTTATCCACCTCATCCTATATGTTGTTTTCATGTAATGTGGAAAATGATGCCACAGAGCCACAGCAAAGTGTAGTCTTGGGTCACCCTACATATAGGGAGAATGGTCTTTTTGAGAGAGGATTAGCTTGGATGAGCAACCGTCCATACAAATTTACTGCAGCCTGACTGACACAGTTCGAGCACAGTTGCACAATCGGTGTAAATGGCATCCTTGCAGACATATTTGGAGCTTCTTCTGGGGCAGACCAGGGACAGTAAGCAGTACTTGTGAGGCCACACACTTTGGCGTGAGAAGAGACTTCATCTGTGTAAATGGACAGTGTGCCACCACACACTGGATCAGAGAAAAGACGTTTGACATTTTATTTGCAAGTATAGGTGAGCTGTGTGGCCAAAGGAGTGAGGGTAGCATCAGATGGGCCAGCCAGAGTAAAAGCCTGCAGGCTTTAAATGGTATGTACTCCAAAGGAGACCACCTCTCTCCAGAAACCACACAGAGAGCACCCTTCTAAAATTGTCACTTTGGGTATCTGAAGGTAGTTTTCTGGAGCTTTGCTGAAAAGGCATCCAGTACAAAGCTGAAGGTGGAGGCTTACGTTTGTAGCTGGTCTGTGGCAGATTAAAACTAAAACAAATAATGCTACCTGAGCCCATCTGAATGTTAACTCCTGCACTGAGGGTTAGTGAGGAGAAGTAGCAGTGGTGGGCTCTTTATTTCTGTTTCTGTTGGCCATAATTTCCCACAAGAAGCAACAGAGCTTTAGAAAGGACTGTAGTGACCTGCACACCCTGCTGGGGTCTTGCCTCTCCTCCCTCCCAGCAGTACATCACGTGAGCCAGCTCAGAGCTAATGATTCAGGTAGCATACAGGGCAGTAGAAAGCCAAATAGGAATGGAAAGGCATGATTTTGTTGGTTTCCCAGATGGCACGTGATTGTCCTGATATGTTGAAGAGAAATCATTAACTTATTTCATTAAATGCGCTCTAAGAGTTTAGAACACACTATGCAAGTCTTATTCGTGTGAAGGAACAGTTGTGCACATGAACAGTCCTGTTAAATTACCGGTGGGTATGTTCACATATGTGCAAGTTTATTCATGTTATCAGGCTCTTTTAAGCTATATTTGCATAGAGTATTATGAAGAATATCTTTGCAATTCCCTAAAGGGAATACATGCACTTTCATTTTCGGTTTGCAGGAACACAAAAGGGAGTGAAAGAACCAGTTTTCTGTGGGAGAAAGTTATTATTTTACCTTTTATTTTTTTAATCCAAGAGCACTTACCTTATTACTTATTACTAATCCTAGATTCTTATTGCTGAGACAAAATTTTAATTGACATCATCATTTAGCACTGTAGTATGACATGTATTGCCATAAAGGCATCATGAACCATTATTCCACAGAACCATGGAAGGCTTCCTGATGGCTCTCCAGAACAATTTTGTGGACCATGCTTTATGCAGGCAGACTTTTTAGGAAAACCTCCAAGTACCCTGATGGACTATCTAAGGCAGAAGCAGCAAAGAACTGAAAAGAGAAAATGCTGTCTTACCTTTAAAAAAGTAAACAAACATTTTGGTTTCATTTTTTTCTGTCACAGGCAACTTAACCATGATCAACTGACTAAATACCACTGGCAAATTACAGCAATTTTTTTCCTAATTCACAGGCAGTTTGTGATAGGATTGTGTAAAAAATATTAGTAAGAAAGTGGAGAAGAAAAGGTTTTTTAGAAACAATACCTCAATTTTATTCAAAAAGCAAAAGTTTTTCCACCTTTTTTTACTGGAAGAGAAGCTTGGAAGACTGCTAGTGGCTTTCAGAAAGTTATGATCATTTGGAAACAAGAAGACAAAATTAAAAGAAAATAATTGTCTAGTGTGCAGTATGAATTCAACCCTTTTTATTAAAAAGTAGTTATAATAGCAATTTTCACCACTTGAGATATTACAACTTGCTTAACACTGAGCAGTGATGCAAGATAGGATATAAAGAAAAGCACGAATGCAGTTAGTTTCAGAAATACTGCATTACTGTTCTTGACATGCCACCATTATAGAGGCTAGACATACCCAGAGAAAGCATTCAATATAGAAGGACAAGGATAAGAGTAAAGAAAACCAAAAAGCTATAGAAACCAATAAAGAAGTAGTTGAGAGAGATATACAGACACTAAATGATGAAAACAGGAATTAATCTTGTATTAGCTTACGCATTTAGGAAACTAATAAAATGTTCTAAAGATGTCAGTCATGCATGCCCATTTTACAATCACAGTCGGAAGGGGGGTTGCACATCATTTTAATTGACATTATGAAAGGAATATGTACATTAATAATTTTGTTTAGAACCATACTGAAGTACACGGTTATTTCTACACTGCATGTAAGCCAAGAAGAGGTAAGACCCCTTCTGCAGTATGAACTGAACCATGTGTTATGTCCAGAGCTGAAGGCAGTCTCTTTATTCAAATGTTCGCAAAGACAGATGAAGAAGGATGAAACATATATAACAGTATGATCAGTATGATGGTGACTCATGTCAGCTAGCTAGCATACTTTTGGTGGAAAGAAGATGAATAATGAAAAGGGAACTAGTTAAATAAAACAGATTTAGACAGAAAAAGCAAGAAAAGTAAAAAGGAAGATAGAGATGAGGTGAGGAAATTGTCAGATTCTGAATCTGAATAAGGGAGTAGGCAAACAGATAAACAATGCAAGAGAAGTTCTAGTCCAAACTGTAGTACTCATTTTGAGTACTTAGGAGATCCATAAAACTCTTATACTTTCTGGATGACTTTTCCTTGATTTTTTCCCCTCCTGAATATTACAGGAGTGGAAGATATGTCATATGGATCCAATCACCGCCAGTGATGATATCTTCCCTGTATAGTGTAACACAGGAGAAAGCATAAGGAACAAGCCACAGCTGGTACTATTTTATCCTTCTCTGTCTTCAGTGCTATTCAGATAATTATTAGGTCTTTTAACAATCTATATAGAAGTAAAAGGATTAAGGATTCTGGTTTTCCCTTTCATAGAATCATTTCTAGAGGAATGCAGGGATGATCATGTAGGTCCCCTGTATGGCATTAGATCAAAAACCCATAAAGGGCACTGTCATTAGAAAAACACCTTGTAACAGGGAAAGAATAACTTGGGTTAAGGAGGAGAAATAGGTGTCTGGCTTGCTTTCATCTACTTAATACCGCAAAGATTAAGAAGGAGTATGCTTCCCCTTTAGAAGAAATATAGAAAATTACAGTCCCTCAAGGAGGCATTGTATTTGGTTGAGATTCCCCCAGCGGAGTAACACAGGACCCCATTTGCCTTCTCCATTGTGAGGCCGGTCACAGCAGCACCAACTTAACTTATATTTTTCTGTTCTGCTATATCGTTCCACTATGAGAATTGTCCTCATCGATGCTCCATCCTAATTCTGTACTGCAAAAGAACACTAAAAATATAAACTAATTGTTCTATAAACTGTATTTTTAAAGAACCTCTGAATTTTACTGAATGCAGAGATATTTAAACCATGCAGTACTTTGTCTACCCTTTTCTCTCTCTTCTACTTTTTCAGCAAATGAGAGAAGCAAGCAGTAGTTTCATTTGACTTTTAAAAGCACTTAGTTTCTAAAAAGTCAAAACAATGGAAACAAAGTCCGCTAGTAATGAAAAGTATGTATAAAATGTGTTACAAAGAGTATCTACTGCTCACTAGCTTACTTCCAGAAATAACACAGAAGGTTGAACTGTCCCATTTTCTCAGTTTTAATTCATTAATCGTGTAATTTTTCTTCTACTTTGAAAATTAACTTAATTCCTTTTCCACTTGTATTATGATGTCATACATCAAACTAGCTATGACAGAGCATCAAAGAAATGATCAGATCACCTAATTCTGTGATCTTGACAGCAGTGTAAAGAATGTTTTCACAAATCCTCTGTTTCTACTTAATACGCAATGGGGATTGTCTGACATTTTGTAAATGGTATTATCTTGACTTCCAGAATTCTGTTCAGTGCTAGGATATCTGTCCCCAAACAATAACAATACAGCTGTTTTTCCATTTGCATGTATATTCAGATGAAAATGTTTGATCTGGATGGTTTTGTAATCATTTTGCAGAGTCTGTTGATTTGATTTTGGGTTTCTTTTCCCCAAAGACATATGGCCAGAGAAAAATGAGTCAAAGATCCTAAATCTTTCGATGGTGTTTGTGCAAAGTAACTGGTTATCTTTCGTTGGACTATTTGAACACCATGTGCCACACTGAACATCACATGCTCATTCTTCCTTGCTCTAACTTTACAAACCACAATCTGCTTCAAACAGAAGGGCAATATTGAGGAGCCCTGTATTTAGATTTCTTGTGATCTGGTATATCAGCAGGAGCAGTTCTATCACTCTGCTGGAGCTCTGCCATTTCTTCAGTTGACATTAGCTGGAGAATTTCTTTTCTTGAGAGGTGTAGAGTCTGAAAATTACTCTTTAGGTATGACCCTGATGCCATCAGACTTCACTGAGGTGAAGTCACCACTGGTTAATTATAAAATGTGGATTGAGAAACTTCCTGACTTTAGAGATGACACACAGAAATATGATTCAAGTTTGGAGCATATGCTTCATAATTTCTAAAGAGTTTCAATAAAACTTTTTTTTTTTTTTTTTTCCATTTTCAGCTTACTTAAACAATGATAAAGTCACACACTTATTTTCTTTCTTCTTTGGAAAAAAACTATTCCACTTCCAGAAGGAGGATTTGAAACATCTACTCTCCCTGGAAAAGCATGTTTAGGAAAGTATGGTTTTGCTTGCTTTCACAGTCCATTGGCAACTGCCAGCACCTGCAATAAACACTGGACAATACGCTTATCTGCTCAATTTGATGAAACCAAATCAATAGAAAATCCAAATTGAGGTGCCATGGTGTCTTAAGTAGAAGTCTCCTGCTACCCTCACATGGCTCCCCATTCTGACTGATGCTTTGGGAATGTGAGGCAGGCAAGCTCACAGGTCGATGCTGAAAGGTATGACCCTGCCGGCCCCATGTTTTGAAACATGCCAGAAGCCTGTGTACAAATAGTGCTCTTTTCCTCACTTCACAAATTTCAGCAGTTTAACAAGTCCCTGAAGTGAGGCAGAATGCAAAGCCTCATCCAAAGCATCACAACAAGGAGCTGGAAGCCCTCTGGAGATCAGCAGTCCGCCAGTGCCTCCACTCTGCTGATCTTGTCTAAACTGTGCTGAATGAAGGTCAGCCTTTCAATTAATGCCTATTCCACTGTAGCAAATTGCTTTTTTTTTTTTACTGTATCAATATGATATAGAAGATTTCTTTTTATTATTAATAATTTAAAGGTTCCATCTTTATTCCCTTATCCAATGGCCTGCTTTAAAGCATTAGTAGGGAATACTAAAAGGGCTACTTTTGCATGGGAGAGGCTGATGTAAGAAAGAGTACCTATAATAAGGTTCAGCATGAGGCATAGGTAATCCCTAGGTATGTTGTGATATTTGATTTGATTTGTGGTCCTTTGCAAAAGAGGCAAAACATGCTTGAACCTGATAAATGTCCTGTAAGAGAAATAAAAATGTCTATTGGCCAGAGGACAAAATTACTCCCAAAGGGATATGTTGCTTTAAGAAGGAATATTTTCCATATCCAACTTCTTTCTAATAACAGGACAAGCTAAAGGAAGAGACAGAGGAAGGTCAGATTTAGACAATTCTTCAAGCTTCTTCTATTTAGTCTTTAATAATGCAGAATAATAAAGTTTTATAAAGAACAACATTTTCCCAGTAAAAACTTCATTAACTATTAGCAGGTTTGGAGTGGTTTAAGTTAAAACACTGCTACCTTTATGTTTATCAAACATTTCAACAGACTTCAGAACTTTTTTAAAATGTCTTTTTTCATTATAAATTTTCCTGGGAAGAGTCTATATTTCCATTTATAGGTTGATAGCACCTAAAATTTTGGGATCCTAACTTGCTTGTCTACAGTTAAATCATTGCTATGAACAGCACTGCAGTTAATATAGTATATCTTATGATTGCATTCTTCAAGGCTTGGACCGATATTGGCAGGGGATATCTTTAATAAAGACAGGAGGTGATGCTTTTCCAGTTCTGTTTAACAAAAGGGATATTTCTTATCAGCACAAACGTTACTTAGCATTCAAACTCCTGCAATGTGCTGATCTTCTGAAAGAAAAAAGGAGTCCAACAACTTGAAAATTCTTAGCTTTGCTCCATGGGAATTTTTTGTTCTCCATTCCTTCCCGTTTGGCATCAAGTACCTTGTAGTTTGTGGATATTAAATGACTACATTTCTGGATAATAAGTACTGATGCATCCAATAGTGCATTTTTTTTTTCCCTAAGATAAGGCTTCTTTTCCACTAGCACAAACAATTCTGATTTTTTTAATGTCTTTGCTGATATGGTCTTCAGTGCACTCATCAAATAAGAATTCTAGGTTCTGCCTAAATCAGTTTCCCAGTTATTCTGATTTCTATTTAGGAAACCTTCAGCTGTATCCTTCACATGTAAAGAAGCTCTCCACTATTTGCAGAAGTTTAAATCTATTGAGTGAAGATGGAACTAGCTAGATATCAGGAAGACTGATACAGTACAACAGAGACTTCTCACATAGCATGTGAATAGGGTCCTGAAAGTAAGAGAGCCTTCTGAAGCTGACAAATGAAGGAAAAGTCTTGAAAGGCATCTTTATGATTTGCATAACTGGGCTATTTTGACTACCCATTATTCAAACTTTAAAGTGGAGAACCATCTAGATGTTTTTAGTGCATAAATGTCATAACACAACTGGTGATAAGACAGCATATCCTAAAAGAATATAGGACTGACTGAAGAAGCCATGCACCTCAGAAGTGAGATGTCTAGTGTCCAGAAGAATGCCAGTCATGTCACCCCTAGGGTAAACCAGTCTATTTTCACCTTTTCATGAGCAAAATCAGGAACAACATATACCATGAATTATTTAACTAATAAATGTGTGTCTGTAGGAAAAGGCTAAAAAAAAGGAAGAAGTGCTTGAAAAATGACAACATAAAGATATCTTTTGTATCTTGTTATGGCTTGAAGACTTAAATCACTATGGGAAATGAAATGATACTGCTTGTCCTATCCTCCTGGTGAAAGTGGCTGACAGAAGGACTTCATCACACACATAAATGCACAGAGAAGACTTGCACTAATCTTTCTTGTTATCGCCAGCACTGAAAACACTACTCTTCCTTTTATTCTCTTCGATATATACTGCAAGCAGCTCCGAGCTTTTCTCATTAACCTCTCTTTTCTATACTTATCAGCATCTTTTCCGCATTGTTGGGGCCATTTTCCAAACAATTGTTTGAGGGGAGGGGAAAAGCCAAAGCAATAATGGGCTCAGGGTCACAATTGAAACTGCTCTGTATAATAAGCAAACCTGAAACAGTAAACTGAGAAAGAGAGAGGGAAGGAGAAGGACAGAAAAGAAAATGCTGACTTGGGTCAGGGGTCAGCTCTCTGATCTCATTGTCAGCGCCTCTGCCTTTTGCGTTATGGAATTTGTCTTTCATTACCCTGTCTGCCACTCCTGTCAATACACCCTGAAAAGACTCTTCAATAAGGAAATTGTAAAGTTCTGGTTGAGGTAACAGGGGAAACTGCCTGCTGAAGCTAGCTTGTGACTCACTGCCACTTCCTGGGCCTCTGGTCTGGTGCCAATCTTTCCTCAGCATCACCCAACAGAGCATCAACCGCGGCTGCGAGGGAAGGAAGGTTAAGCAGCACCCACCCGCCCAGCAAAACAACACAGGCAGGGCATCCCTACTGCTTGAGGTAATGTGTAACTTTAATATGTGAGCCCCTTGGGTGCTACAAAGGTAAACAACGAGGGAACATCTATTAATAAATAAGGATACAAAAAACTCGTTTGTTTCACCGAGAGAAAGAACATAATGCTCCTCTGAACCAGGGAATGGGGTAAAATGAAAGCTCTGAGTGTTTAACGTGTCATACACCATGAAGTTATCTAATACTAGTTTAGTCCTTCTAACTTCCTTCCTTTGGGGATTTCCATCACTGTTAAGAAAGCTATAATCTCCCTGACATTTGTATTATATCAACCTATACTGAGGGTCTTTCCAGATGAGTAGTCAATGAGTATCATTAGGCACTGCTGAATGTCCCAAGGAGGATTTTTATCCTCCACTTGCATGCTCCAAGTGTCCAAACCAAATAATTTGGCCATTAATATCTCATTTTGAAATGTCATATTTTCCTTTCTATTCAGTTTATCCTTCATTTTTAGCTACACTTTATTTAATTTTATTTTTTCAAATTTGAATTCTTTTCTTCCAAACAATTGTATTCTTCTCAAATTCATAACTCAAACCCAAAACTAGTTATATGACTGGCAAACTTATAATACCCTTCATTGGAAACATTCCCTTCAAATAAGGACCACCCATCTACTTTTAGTTTCTGAAGTTCTGGCAAATTGTACTTAAAGCTTCCTCCCCACCCCACCTCCACCCAAAAAAAAAAATATTCAGAGATGGTCTTTAGACAACAGTGAATTTCAAGATTTCAGTGTCCTTGCAGGTAAATGCAGACCTCTGAAGCCAAATTCTAGTTCCTGCACAGTTCTACTAAAAAATATACTAGGATATGTCTCTTTCAGCTGCGAAACCTAGAAACAATTGTCTAAGTTTACCAAAAAGAGCTGTGGCATGGCTCTTGAATCCAACCTAATAAAAGAAGGGCAGGGCAGGGCAGGGCAGGGCAGGGCAGGGCAGGGCAGGGCAGGGCAGGGCAGGGAAGGGAAGGGCAGGGAAGGGAAGGGAAGGGACGGGACGGGAAGGGACGGGAAGGGACGGGACGGGACGGGACGGGACGGGCCGGGACGGGACGGGCCGGGACGG
>JAVJGJ010000037.1:72037382-72083022 GCA_035590215.1 Microhierax caerulescens | reverse complement strand
GGGACGGGACGGGAAGGGAAGGGAAGGGAAGGGAAGGGAAGGGAAGGGAAGTTGCTTTTCCTCATATTTTAGGGAGGTCGGCATCCCATAAAACTGACAGCAGAGTAAGGAAATTGTTCTTACTGGTAATTTTAAGAATATGACATGATGCTAATTTACTAGGTTTTGAAACAAAGAAGAGGAGACAAAAGAAGTTTTGGTGCTCAAACTTGTGATATTGGCATGATTTATGCTGACTAATGAAGCTCACAGAATAACACAGAGAGAATTCGTCACTCTCAGAAGGTCTATAGAGTAAATCAAATTACTCTTGTTCTTGGAATAATGACAGTTAGAGTGTTGAGTTACCCTAAACACTATTGTGGTGGGTTTGACCTGCGGTGGATGCCAGGTGTTCTAACACTCCCCCTCCTCAGCAGGACAGGGGAGAGAAAAATATAATGGAGGGCTTGTGGGTCAAGATAAGGACAGGGAGGTCATTCAACAATTACCATCACAGGTAAAACAGACGACATGGGGAAATTAATTTCCTTCCTCCTCACATTCTTCCTCTGCTCCAGCATGGGGCCCCTCCCACTGGAGACATGTTCCTCCATGAACTTCTCCAGCATGAGTCCTTCCCACTGGCTACAGTTCTTCACAAACAGATTCAGTATGGGTCTTTCCATGTGCTGCAGTCCTTCAAGAACAGACTGCTCCAGCACGGGTACTTCATGGAGTCACATACCCTGACAGCAAACTAGCAAACTTGCTCCAGCTTGGGCTTCCCACAGGGCCACAACCTCCTGTGGGTGCATCCCCCTGGTGTGGGGTCTTCCAGGAGCTGCAGTTGGATGTCTGCTCCACCATGGACCTCAATGGGCTGCAGGGGGACAGCCTGCCTCACCACAGTCTTCACCAAGGTCTGCAGGGGAATCTCTGCTCCAGTGCCTGGAGCACCTCCTGCCCTCCTTCTGCACTGACCTGGGTGCCTGCAGAGTCATTGCTCTCACATAGCCACTCGTCTCTCCAGCTGCAGTTGTGCAGCAGTTTCTCCCCACCCCTGCCTTCTTAAATATGTTATTCCAGAAATGCTCCTACCATGGCTGGTGGGCTCAGCCTTGGCCAGCAGCAGATCCATCTTTGAGCCACTGGCATTGGCACTATGGGACGTTTGAGGAACCTGCAGCAGCTTCTCACAGAAGCCACCCCTGTGGCCTCCCTGCTGCCTTGCCGTGCTAACCCAGTACGTTTGTTTATTTAGGAAGAGGACTTAGCAACTCTCAAAGGGCCATGGGAAACTCTCCATGATGGGGAAATTGAGACTGGACTTTTTTCCCTAAAATTTACTTGTTCTAGTTCAAATTGAAAGAAATTTTGACCAGTCCTATAATTTTTGTTTTATGTGAAGTCAGTTTAATTAATCATAAAGAATTTTTGAATCCTAACAAGCCCCTAAAAAGAATAGAGGACCTGATCCAGCCTGGAAGTTTTGAAGTATGCCTTAGAAAGAAGAGCTCTCAATTCTTATTTGAACCCCTGAAAACCTTCCCATTGCTCCCCATCTCAGATGTATCCAATATGGACAACCAATTGTGCTTCAGAAAATAAGCCTCATAAAATAGTTGTGTAGTACTATCTCCTGTACTTACTAAGGTGTAGTTAGTGGAGACTGGTCATAAGTAGGAGAGATCGTCCCACTTTCATAGTCAGGTGTATTTGGCAAAGCTCAGTATCTGAGGAGGCTTATATAATAAAGTCCTTCAGGGACAGTGATGTAAAACAAATGAAACCAAGTTTCTGAGAAAAAGTGGTACAAATCACACACACATGGCATCCCCCGTGCCCCCCCACCCCCGGCTAAAGCAAACTTGATTATCTGTTATGAAGTAGTACCAAACTCTGACACAAAGATGAACTTTGGAATGTGGAGAGGTGGCTATTTCTTTTCTTGAGACACCTTTATGTGCTTGCATTTGTGTAGGGAAGCGTAGTATTGTATCTTAGGAAAAAGCATTTGAGCCATTTATTTGTATCATACTGGTACGTAAAAAGTCTAACTCAACTCAAAAGTCTAACTGTGCCATTTCAGTACACAAAGGTGAATTTTACTCACAGCAATCCCACTAGCCAATTTACCAACAGATGCTGTTTTACAGGGAGATCTATTAAATGAATTTGTCCTTCATTAAGAGACACTATGTTATAAAGTTTACCCCAATAGCTTTCCAAAGCACACTTGCTCCCAATTTGGTCGAAGTCCAGTCTTTGCTATAAAGTGCAAAATACTTGGCTGCTAACTAAAAATATAGAGCAAGCAAGAAACACTTTTTAATTAATATAAAAGAAGTAGTTGTATTATTAACAGTGGTACTGGGAAAAAGTCAGTTTTATTTTTCCTCCTATATTATTATTATATGTCTCCCACTGCTGGCATTTTCTTTGAAATAATCGTCCTTTTTCCAAAAGGTAATGGATACTTTTACCTTCCATACTTTCCCTTTATGAGCATTTATAAGCCTCACTGCACATACTTTATTCAACAGGTAAGGTTCTACCTTATAAAAAAGCAATTTAGCTTTATAGATTTGGCAATACTGAACACTTGGTTAAATGAAGGGTGCCTCATTTAAGAAATGGCATATCTGAAAGGGCCTGTTATCACAGTTTTAACTCAGTGTAAAACCACCATCCAGTACGCTACTTTGATATGGATGGAAACTGTTGCTTCTGGCATAGGCTCACACTGGTGGGTGCCTGGAAATCTTTGACTATATGCTTCATTTTAGCTGGAGAAAAGTTGGTGTATATCTTCAGGATGATTTTTTTAATTGGAACTGTGTTCTTTTGTATAGGAAAACATTTGTACAGAAATTAGATACATATTTACACAAGTTTTTAAGGTACATTGCTTTCCAAAATAGGGGACTTCAAAGGAAGCATTTCTAGAACAAGACTGAATCATAATGAAATTTTACCGTATTAAATGTTATGCTTTCTGTAGTCCAATCTTAATCAATTTAAAATTCAGACATCCCAAAATTGTTTTCATTTGAAAGACAAACAAGTCAGAAATAGCAGAAAGCTGTAATTAAATATTAGGTTTTATAATGTTAATGAGATTAACATTTTATAATAACCCCAGGTTATTTTATATTAATTTTAAGTTGGCAGAAAATAAAATATGCAAATACTAGGGCATTTGAGGGTCACTTTGTCAGCTATGCCTATCGCCATTTTTTATTAGAACATTAACTGATTGACTTTAAAATATAATCTGTTCAACAGACCAAGAGTACTTTAGTACTTTAGTACTTTTGTACAATTTTAACTTTAAAATAAGACTATTTTATTTTCATTCAGCACACCGCACTTTGAGTTTCCCTGTAAAACTCCACTGCTTTTTTTTTTTTTTTTTTTTTTGGCAGAGGGTAATTTGAAATTAATGTAACTTTATTTTGGTTTTAGAGTTGGGGGCTTTTGGTTGGTTGGTTGGTTGGGTTTTTTTTTCAGAATTAGGAGGTGGTTTTGTAGTGTGTTTGTGGCTTTGGGCTAGGACTTCTTTGTCTCTTAGTGATGATTTAATTCGAAAAGGAACAGATAATCTTAGATTTTAGCCTTCAAGGTAATAATCTCTTCCTGTTTTTTAAATGTTCCCAAGATATCCAAATACCTTTCAGCTGATTTTTCCTGGTGATCCTTTAGCAATAGCAAAGTTGGAGAAGTTTCTTACAACTCGCTATTATTGTATTTTGTAAACAATCTATCTACTACTTCTTTAGAGCTGTTGTCACCCATAATCCTCTCTTGTGTACCATTGACAGAGTGACCTTCATACTCACGGGCTCATCCATCATACAATGAACTTTTCACTCCGCACCATGCTCAACCCTTCCTAGTAAGGAAAACCTTTGTCCACATCCCACTTTGCCATTCACTAGCAATTCTGTACTTGTGTGAATGTGTATCAGAAATGAAAAAGAAGGAAGTGGAAAAAGATCACTAGTTCAGCACCTTTGAAAGTTAGTGCAGATGGCTACCTTTAAAGCACATCTATCATTCTCATTCGCAGTGCTTTAGCTGATAAGCCACCCCCATTTGTGCTCCCCATTTGACAGAAGATACCTAGTGAATCAGTAACAGTGAAAAACTAATTGCCATTTGAGAAATGCACTTCCCCTGTATTGCAGGATGCTCTGTGTGTTTGCCTCACGTGCCCAAATTTAAGTAGCCCGCTGAAAAGAGTTTGCTTTTAAAATCACAGATAAGTCTTTAGACAAATCATACCGAATAATACAGATAAAATGGTATTTCTTATCTTTTGTAATTGGTAAAGTTTGTTTTCAAAGTTACTACACAAAATGTTATTAAGGACAGGGGATTAAACCTGTTCAAGCACAAGGTCTTTTGTACTCTGGTACTAAATGTTTCTGCCTCCTCTAGAGAACGGGTTAAAACCCTCAGTTTTGGTGCAGTTCTATTTGTATTTCATTCTTATTTTTCTCTGATTTTATTAATGAGGCACTTTAAATTTAATCTCAGGTTTTTAAAATCACCTCTCCAACTATTTATTCCATATGGATATAGGAACAACACCATTTTGAGTGTATCAATTACTGTTTGGTGCCCCTGAGAAAAAAAAAAAAAAGCCTAAGAAATATTTATTCCTAAATTGACACAATGATACCAAATAGGAAGAAGGTTATTGGTTTCCCATTACTTGTTATTGTTTTACCATTAGTTTTTTTATTTTATTTTTCTAGAGATTTTCAGAAAAGGTACAAAATAATATACCCTTACTTGTTCTTTTATATTATATATGAGAGAATAAATCACGGAGAGACCTGAAGCTTAGAAAAAAAGGAAGAGAATTATTGAGCTGTATTTAACTATGGCGTGATATACAGCAAGCTGTATAGCTGATGTAGAAAACTAAGGATTGGTAGGGGTGTATCACTGACATTGACAGATTATGAATGTAAGTAGACTTTGTTATGTTTAAAGTCTTCTTTCATTTGCTCCATGAAGATAGAGTTGGACTCCGAACTATTCACTATTTCTTATTCTAATAATATTCTAGAAATATTCTGTTTACTATTTATCACAATTATATGCTAGCAGGTATGCACTAGAATTCCTATTTACAAATTACTACAAATTACCACTTACAAAGAATTTCTCCGCTTTTATTAAAAAAAAACCCAACAGCAAACAAAGAAACAAAGAAACCAAACAAAAAAAAAACCAAACAAAAACCACCAAACATTTTAGACAAAGATCCATGACTGGAAATCTGATTAGGCTGTAAATGCCCTGCAGAGTTTTGGGTTGTTTTTTTTTATTCATTGCATTTTAAAGAATATTTCTATTTTGTATTCTACAATGTTGTTATTTTGCTGATCACAGAATCATGGAATTGAACTCTCAGAGATGTTTACATAACATAAAAATACAGACTGATGCAACTTGAGTAACTTGCATCAGAGAAAGTAAGTCATTACAACATAAAAGAAAGAAGCATCTAACTCAAAAATCATTCACTTCCAAGGTTTGGCCAGGACTTACACTCAATCGCTGATATTTTCTCCAGTTTTGTCTCATAGGTGTGTCTGTGAAGCTTCCAAACCTTTATCTCTCAGTTGCATAAATTTCATTGCCAGAAAGCTTTATAGTTTAGAATTTGTGTCTTTTAGTTTTAAATAGAGAAAATACAAGGTAGTAAAAGATACTTAATGTAAGCCCTAAGCAGCAGCAAGAGCAATGCTAAACTGAAGTTGAATTTGAGCGTGTATGTTTGTCAGAGGCTGATTTTTTAAAACTTTTTTTAATGACACCCCTTCCTCTTTGGCTTGCTGTATATGGATATCACTATATGATTTTGTCATATATGCCTGGGGAGAGCACTTCCCTCCTTTTAAGGGTAAATATATAACCAAGTTTGCTACAAGTTCATAATAAACAATGGTAGAGATCTGCAGAGTAAGCACCACTAGGATAAAGAAAATTACCCAAGGTAAGCACCTCAAAACTTCAAATGACTTTGAAACATCTCTTTAAATTGTAGACTTTTAGGGCAAACTTCCACTTTGGTGGCATGAAGCCTTTGCTGCCACAGAACAGAAGTACCTCTTAGTTACTGTTGACCCCAGTGCAGAAGATATTCCTCATTTCTAAAGATTAGCTAAACAAGGTGCTGGCAAAGCGGGCATGATTTACCGAGCATCATGCAACTAAGAGGAGGTGCACAGTACCTGTAAGAGTAGAGTTGTTGCTTCTTTTCAAGTTGACAAGCACTTGTGCTTAACTGAATGTTCATTTGCCAGACTTCTGGGACCTCCTGCCCAGCTCAGAGCCTCAATATACACAAGAAATCAATTTGCACCTCATCAATGTAGCTGTGAAGTTAGAAGTCAGGATTTTCTTCCCGATACGTTGATGCCACAATAAGAAATTACAGAAGTATTGTACATCACCTAAAGACCAGATTTCCTTTGCAATGTCAACAAACCCAACAGCTACTGAGAACCTTAGCGTAACTGTCAAAATTAATCTCTTTATAACTGACAGAAGTCAAAGAGGACTTTATCATTGGATTTCCATTCACTTACACAACCCGCACACGGGATGAGTAACAGACAAAAATAACATTTTGTTGCATTTCTAAGGGGAATGAGTGCAACAGGAGACCAGCTTTAAGTACAAAGGAAAACCTTTTGCAAGTAGAAAGCACAGTAGCAAACAGGTTGAGTTAATACTGTTTTTGCTGTTTTTCTGCCTTGTCTCTCAATCTTAAGTCAGCTGAGCAGCAGCTTTCTTAGTGGGAAAAACAGGAGGAGGTCAGGCGGAATGACCTCCCTATTTTGTCTCCCAGTGGCCTGCCTCCCATTTACTACACCTTTTGACATCCTTAAGTAGATATCTCTTTAAGTGTTCAGTCAGTAAAACAAACTGAAGTGCAGGCGAAGGAAAGGGGGATGGGGAAAGCAGTATACACTGTAGGGTTCAGATTGAATGTAAGGCACACACAACCCGTAAATGCTGATTCTTACTTCTTCAGCCACGGATTAGAAGCAGTCTATTATTCCACGTATTCAAAAAATCCTAATTTATAGTTTACTACTAAACTACGGCAGTTTTAGAACTGTCACTGAGTGTCCCTTGGGAGATACAGGCCATATTCTAAAACAAGCCCCGGAGTTCATTTCACAGGCTCTATTCAGATTTGCTAATTCAGCAGCAGTATTTTGGAAGTTATTAAAATTAACTTGGCTAGTGAATGAAGAATGAGGGATGTTGGTGTGTACTGTACTTAATGAATCCATGGAATGCATATATGAGAAATCAATCCATTGAGTAGTTCTGGAGGAACATATGTGAGATGTGTGACAATGGGATCTTATGGCTTGGAGAATATTTCTGCAAGACTGTTGTGGAAAAGTTCCAGATGCATTTTGAAACTTTTAAGAGCTTTTTTCAATTTATAAATTACACATTTCCTATCTCTTACTAGTATCCATTAATTACCCAGTTTAAATATTATGTTAAGAAAAGAAATGTTTAAATAAATATCAGGTGCAACCTATGCACTTTAAATAATCAGGACCATGAATTTCAACACCCTTTACTGATTGGAAAGACCTGTTTTCATCTATAATCCCTGAAAACGAAAGCTGAAAGATGTAGTAGAGATTTAAGACTGCAATCATTGGTAAAGCATTTTACAAGAAAATGGTTTTAAAAGACTCAAATAGGACTACGAGCCATGCTCCACATCTCAAAAAGCTGATGAGCATTTAGTTTTTCAGAATTCTTATTAGTTTCTTCTCTGATTTTCACAATGTTAAAACTGTTCCAATTTTAATCAGATCATATCAACATCCATAAAAACTGAAAGTTTCAAGTATACAAAATTTTTCCTGGAAGACTAAGGATTTTAGGAAGATCAGACTCACATAGCTGTAATAGGGTACATATCTTTATTTCAAGTTTAATTCATTTGTGTGTGAATGACATTTCTTTTTTTAAAATTTGAAAACTGAAATGATCTTTCATTATCTTTTTTTCAATCTCCCTGTGCAGTTTCTCACCCTGCAGATTTTAAAGCAACTTCCTAGGTAGAAAAACTACTTTTTTTCCAATAACTTGTTATTCATTTTAACACAAATCAATTCCTACTCAGAAAAATATCTCTTGGTACAAAAATTACTAAGCTATTGGTTATATCAGTGAAATGTACCATTTTCTATTGCTACACACGCCACCTGGTTTGTGAAAGTAGATATCATTACTGGGTCAGATGAAAGAATTAAGAAATAAATTTTTGGCAGCAAGCTGAGCAAATATGAATGAAATACATAGATATCTGGCTTCAGATCTGCTGATAGCAAAAAAAATCAGAAAAAGTCAACAGCATCAATGATACATTTAAAGAAATAAATAATTCACAACCCAGAGATCTGCTAAAACATGTGTTAGCACATGGCACTGGCATGTACTGGGAGAATGCAAGGCATATAGTAGACCTGAAGATTTTGTTTCCATTGAAATTAAGTCTCTGGATAATGGATAATCTCATAAAAAATGGGACAAAAGGTCCTACCTGGCTCTGGTCAAAACACTTTTACAAACTTTATTTTTTCAGAAATATGCTTCTGTGGCAAAGCACAAGTATTTCCACAATGACACACGTATTTACAAAGCTTTTGATGGGAGGATTTCTGAGTCTCATGGCTGTCTATTTAATCTGGATTGTAAAACAATCTTCTTCAGGGAAAACACAGCTTTTTTATTTGTTCCATGAAACCAAGCAGCTGCATCAGCATAATGCTCTCACCTATTAAGTCCTTCTAAAAGGAAAGGTATTTTAGCTCAGAATCAACACTGTGATGACATGGCTGCCTAAGTGGGGTCCCATGTGCAGGCATAAATAGTCCAGGGCAACCCCTCAATATGCAAACATTCCTCTAGAAGCAAAGAGATTGCATTCTCATGGTTAGGCAGCCTGACAGCAGTCTCAGTCTACATTTTATTCACCAGAAGATTCTTTCTCTTAGATGTATCCTTTCTGAAGAAGGGCAGAAGAATGGAGGAATCAGCTTCTGCATCCGCAAACTGCAGATTAAACGGACCCCAAAATATTTTAAATCCTTTTCATTAGGTACTGTCTTCCACTTTAGTTGTGTTAAAAGAGTGAATTTATGTTATATTAACTTTTTTAAATTTTGATGTTGATCTGATCTTAAAAATCATGGGGTTTTCTGCCCACATTTGACAAATGAAATTTCTTTGCATATTTAGGCAATTCTGTTGCACATTTAAAGAATGCTCTATTTTCTTTTAGGAGAAATTATTTTAAGGTTAGTTTACATAAAGGAGATGCTAGTAACATATTTCTCTCTTCAGTGGTTAACACATTTCTTAAACTGGCCTTCTGAACTTGACATTTTCTCTTCAAAATATCCCATTAATTCCTATTAGGGAGCTACTAGTAAAGAAAATTGCATGTTAACTTTTATCAATCTGTATGAATAAATGTTAACCATTCTCAGTTAAAAGCTCTCCTTTTAGCTCCACTCAAGTGAAAACACCTAAAGCAGTGCACACGTTGGCAAATCATTCAGAAGATTAATGCACTTAGGCCTGTACAAAGAGTCAGAATGTGTATTAGCATTATAGATTTTAATTTGAAATGATGTCAGTCTTCTCTCAGCTGCATTGTCGTGCAAGGACTGCCATCTGCTTATAATAATGAATCTGACAATCCACGTAAATGTGATTTGCTGCTCCTTTTGCCAACATAATGGCCTGGATATTGATCCTAATGGTGGAGCAGTTGCTGCCATTTCATTCAATAGAAGTGGGAGGATAGAGTGCAAGAGTGAAATTTCCAGGACTTCTGCTGGAATGACAGCTACAGAGCTGTGGGGTTTTGACTGTGAGAGGGGATGTGGATATTCCTCAACCTCAGTTTTCTCCTGGAACCAACCACAGAACTCAAGACTTCAAAAATGAAACAAGCAAAAGTGAGTATCTGTAAGGAAAAGAAGTTCACAACAAGAAAGAAATAAAATGAAAAACTACCCCCCACCCCCCACCTCCCACCCCCCACCGTACAGATGTTCATTTTTGCTCCAGTTGTTAATGACAATCAGGATGGTAATGGGGGTGGGGGGGGGGAAGTGTTGTAATAGTCTCCACAGCGTAAGGCAAATCTGGAGCCTGGCAGTTACCCCTCTGCGCTGTGAGAAATGAGATGTCTGAGGTGCAGCGTTTTGCATCTCTGTCTACTCTTCATGAGCACTTACACACTTGAAGAAAGGCATTCGATGGCAAAAGCTGAGTGCCATTCAGAAGTCACAGATCTCAGAGGGAAACTTCTCTCCAGCTAACAATAAATGCAGGGATTTCATGCCTGTCATTTTTATCACCGCAGTGCAGAAATGTGGGCGTCCCTCAGGATGGCTTTCCTCCAGGAAATGGAACCCAGTTTCCCAGGAAGTGCTCAGACTCGGAGATGTCTAGAAGAAGCAAGGGGCTATTTCCCTAAGCTACAACAATTATTGTGTCTAAGTTGATTCTAACTCCACTGTTAATGTGATTTCTGCGAGGCCCGACAGTATTACAGTACCTTTATAAGAGGGTGCAGAGCTGTTTCCATGACAGCCAGAAGAGGCAGGGATGGAAAATGCCATTTGAGATAGCTCAGAAGTGTTTGATTGGTACAAGACATAAGGTCAGCAGCTTTAAGGACTAAACTCCTGTAACACTCAGGCTGATGTTCTTTAAAAAGTGGAGTTCACAAGTACTGGCATGTTAATTATTAATAGATTTTAATGAAAGTAGTTAAAAGATGAAGATACTATTAGTTTTACCTCAGCCAGTTCCCAGACCAGGCAGTGTCAATGACAGAAATACTAATCTCCACAGCTATTTGAAGTGGTTGCTCACACCTACACTCATATTTTACAGCATACCGAAGTGTGATATATGAAGCAGCTTATATATAAATCCATTCCATAACTGTTCCTTTACTCTGAACAGCTTTAACTACTGATTTTTCAACTTTCATTTCTAACCTTGTAGATTGTTATATTTATAAATGGAACAGACATTGCTCATTTCAAGATATTCCCAACAATCCATCATCTTCCTGTCATTTGATCTCTTAGGACTAGAATTTTGAAAAACTCAAAAGTGTTCTCAAAGTTCTCAAAGTGTAAAACTGCAAACAAGTAAGAGCTGCAGTGTGCATATATGATTTCTGTATTATTCTATCAATACTAACCACACTGCCTCTTGATTTAATATTGTAAATCCTAGAATACCTTGCATCCTCTGCCTTACTTGAAGGAATAGGCATTTATTGTTTATTTCCCACAGAACAGTGCAGCAGTGAGTAAAAGCCCAGTAAGAGGCACAGAACCTATACAGAAAGGAAGGTAATGAAAGAAATAGAATAAAAGAAAAAGAAAATCCCAAACCCATATCCAACAAGCTTACATGAACAGCACGAAAATTTACCAGATCAGCACAAAACTTACTCTCTTATCTTTTATCTGATGATTGGTGATAATGAAAAACACCAGTGATACTCGGTTGACGGCCAGAAAAACCCACCTGCCCTGAGGCAAGTAGGTAAACAGAATTTGGCAACGCCACAGAAAGGCATTATACTCAGATATGTATATAAAACTGAGGTGTCTTAGTACTAACGACAGGCTCTTGTGAGACTGACACAGTACATCTCAAACTGAAACACTTCTCAAAACAAGGGAGAAAACTGTTCTTCCACTTTCCCTCCTTTTATTCCCCTTCAGTGTTTCTGCTCAGGTAGCAGCAAAGAAGCACCTCTAACACAGGCCTTAGGTCTGACACCCAGGCCCTTCACATAGTGAACTTTCATTTTTCCATGCTGAAGACCTGCTTTCCCACAGATGTTCCCCAGTGGACTCTTCCTAGAGCTGCGTTTCTGCTAGTTTTCTTTTTCTGAGAAGAAAGGTCAGGTTAAGAAAAAAAAAAAAAAAAAAGTTTAAATTAATATCACTCCAGAATTTTGCTGTGTGGAAATTGTTAGGTAAAACCTGTTTGCAATCACAGTGGATGCTTTCAGAGGATGTGGATTGGATCTGGATGACCTCTATCCTCTTTGGTTTCTTCTTCTTCACTGTTTAAGTTCCTATCGACTACCCAGTACAACTATCCAGATGCATATCTTTTATTTTGATACAACCTTCTAAACTCCTTTGTCATAGAAATGAAAGCAATCTTTTTGGTGAGGTACAAATCAGTAGGAAGAAAACTTGTGTTCCAGTTCCAATTTATGAGGCTGTAGGTGTGTAAACTGCAGAATCTCATGACTAGCTTGTTTGTATCCCAATAAAACTGCTTTATTTCCGGGACAAAGGAACAACATAAACCCTGAAATAAATATCTTTAAATCTGAGGAAATAAATATATTACTTTGGACACGTATATAATTTCTTTCAGATTATAGCAATAATGTTTGTATATGCATGTGCATGTATATAAATAAATAAATTCATACTCTACATACATAGCCTACCTATATAGCAGATGTTCATTTCTAGCTTGGGAGTGCACGTAAAACTAGATAATCCAATTTCAGGAAAAAGCACTGTGAAAACTGTTAACATGGTGAAAAACACAAGACTTCTTCACATATTGCCAAATCTTCATTTCAGTCAAAAAGCAAGTATTATTGGAGAAAGAGTAAGTGTTCAGATGGGATTGGAACAAGTACATCTGTGCAAATGCAACAAGCGCAAGTGATATGCAACTCTAATTGTGACGGTAGCAAACAAAATCTCTCCCAGATGACAACTGAATATAGATCCACAGCAGCACATTGTCCACACTGAGGCAATACCCATAAGCATCCACATTTCTCAAACTTACTGTTTTAGGCAGCATCAGTATCATGTCCTTTTAAATTTTTTTCTGAGAAGTGGAAGAACATCAAGAGACCTCGAATACTATCCTGCAAGTTAAAACAGAAACACAGATTTTCTACCTTATGTGCAGCAGGAGGGGGTCTGGACCTGTGTCAGCTCTGAACTCTGCCAGCAGTCCCCTAAGGGGCCACAACTGAATAGACTTCATTTGTCTGACAAGAAAGGACTTCATTTTGGAGAGACCTTTCAAGGCTTCTGTCCAGGAGAGTTATGAAAAAAAATCAGTACATTTTTCAATTGTAATTGGCATTTTTTGTGATACATCAGTAAATACATGGTATATTGACTATACCTCCCAGAGCATCTCACCCAACCTTGCCTCTTCTTCAGTTTAGTAATACCCCCTTTTTAGTAATTACAGTTAAAAACACTGAGTGGGCAAGGCCCATTTTTGTTTACAAGCATAAGCAGCCAAGAAAGTCTTTCTGCAGGAAAAAAAAGGAAAAAAAAATGTTTGTCAGTGTTTCTTAATCAGCAGAAAGAGAGCAGCTGTCAGCCTGCCGGAATTCAGAATTTAGATGAGCTGTGAGGCCACACTTCTGCTACCCCGCATCTGGTTTGGAAACAAAGAACAACCTGTCTTTGGTTGCTCTCATCTTGTAAGTACAACTACCGAACAAGTAATTAACATTCCATGATAAGGCCTTAGTTTTGCATATCTTCATTTCTACTGACTCTTCCACAGTGTAAATCTTTTTTCATTTTATCCTTAGAAGAGGAAGAGTGGTCCTTCCCTTCCTCTCTAAAGTGTTTAGAGATTAATTTTCTTTGTGAAGTACACGATAACTAATAGCAGTATTTTTAAGACATCTTTCAAAATCTAGAGGTCTTGGAATGTGTTGGTGCTATATAGTGAGAGCAGTATTACTCACTCATTGTCGTGCATGAGTTTGTTGTGCTGTCTATAAACTGATGAATAGAGATTCACCTCTACAGAGGAATGAGACTTCTTTTGCTCTCTGCTCCCCATCTCATCTACCACAAAGTCCAGGCGCAGAAGTCATTCAGCACTGCTGTCTAAGGCCATGCAGTGAATACTGATCTTCATGGGTGGCAAACAGATGGAGAGACTTGTCCTCCTCCCTAGCTTGAACACCACATAAGGCCAAGACAACCTGATCCTCTATGATTTCAGCCCATGAACTCGTTCCATGGACCATGAATTTTTGAAAGATTTTGAAATCTAAAATTGCTGCAGGCAGCACATATTAAGGTAAGCCTACACTGTGCATAAGATAAAGGAAAAAAAAACCCATGAAACTAGGATTGTTCTTTATTTCACACTCCTGATTGATTCATTTTTTTCATCTGGGATTTTGGGAAGTGAACCCAAGTACATAGACATTTCACAGTTTTGTAAAGTGTTTCTTAACTCCTAGTAAGGAGACTTTGGTTATATATTTTCACATAAAAATGCTTAGAAAAAGGAAGATTCCTAGTGGGTCAGCCAACCCGATGCTTCCCAGTTGTTTCTTTGTTTTATTTCACTTTTAAGTTTTTCACAGGCCTTTTCTGCTTAACTGTCAAGTGAAAGATAAGGCTGTCATACTCTCTGAATAACAAAAGAAATATAATTTTCCTACACTAAAGTGGAGTAGCCTTGTGCTACTGTTAAATTTGCCCAATAGCAGTTAGCTGCAGTAAACATTTTTATGGCAATAGCTGGCAAAGAGAAGAGAGCTTTCTGGGGCTTTTTGTTGCTGTATTTCTCCGAAACAATGGCAAGACTTGACATTGTCTATTCAGTGTAGAAGATAGACTGTCAAGTAAAGCAAGACAAATGTGATGTCCTGACTGATTATTTCCTTAGATACTAAATCAATGAGCTTATTATCACAGCAATTACATTACTAATGTAAACAGATGCTATGTGTAGACAACTGGTTAACAATAAGGTAGGCAGAGTGTACTATTTTTTTTCTCTTACACAAAAAATTATTTGGAGCATGTTATATCACAAATAACATTTGATCTTCAGTTCATAGGTATCAGTGAACTGGATATATGCTATATCACATGATTTTACATGTAGGAGATATGTACTGTAAAGAAGTAGTCATTTTTCATGTAATTAAAGTTGAGCTTGCATAATCTTTATTATTACCAACATTAATGTTTTTATCTATATCAATCTATAAAATTCAGGGATTCTGAAATAAAAAAGCAACGCTACAGTTCTGCCTATAAATTAACTCTGCCAATTTAGTCTCAATGCAACATGTTAAGTATTTTATAATGAAATCAAAGAAAAAAAGCACTATCCTCTATGTCTAAAATTATTTTCACATAGCTCAACTTGAACTTCATATTTCGTAAATAGTTATCTCTAGATTTCTAAACCCTTCTCAGTTCTGGTCATTGTATATGTGCTTTAGAGAAATCTGGTATGCATAAGATAAATCATAAATATAGCAGCATTTATATGTCTTTATATTAGAAGGTAGTTCCTTCCTATAAAACAAATCAATCAGCTTTTAAGCTTCCTGAATACAACAGTGTATTCAGGATATATATAGTATTCAGCCAAAAATGTTGTGAGAAATCAGAGTAAGTTGGTGTGTGAGTTCTGTAAGAAAGGACCATTAACCAGCATTTGAACCTGATGGCAGGGTACTCCTACGCTGTACCGTGACCTTTTAATTTGAAGGAGTCTAGCATATACTAATAACGAAGATAGGGAGCTAGTCTAGATAGAGATCTTGTCAGAAAACATTGTTTCTCCAAGTGCAAAACTTTTTATGGGAATGCTGATCACTCCACAGAGCCCTCACCACCAAAAGTTTTGACTCCACTAAATGCAGACAGTGAGAAACTTCAGAAATACTTTGTTTCCCCGAATAGGATTAAAACCAAATAGCAGATAAAAAACCCTGTAATTTCTCTTTTCATCACTGCTATTGAATATATGACAGTGAAAGAAGCAGTCATATTTCTCTCTACTCTCGTAAAGAAAGCATTTACATGGAAAGGTTCCTACTCATTATCACGTTAAATTATAAACCCCAGTTATTTTCTAAGGTGTTTTTGAAGCAGCAAGATCTTTTCTGAGCCATTTAGGAAGGCTCTTCAGAAAAACTGCACTGTTTTTATGTGCTTCATGTTCTATAAAAAGCTGAGTACTAATTGAAAATAACCAAAAAAGAAACATTTCCCCAAATGTCTAGGTTAAGTAAACCATGAGCTTGAACAGCAAAGAATGAGCCAAGAGTTCCTATTCCCAGTTTTAACCACAGGAAATTTTCCTCTGTGAGCATTGCAATAATTTATTTTCATGAGATCTTGTGCTGTTCTAACGTGTTTGGAAGTAGATCACTTAAGATATTTGCATTCTACAGATCCAATATATATATGTATATGTGTACCAACAACCTCAAAGTGCATTTTGCTGGTCTGGTGCCTGCTTCTACACCCATGGAGAAAGGAGTACTGTCACTGCTGCATCACTGAAAAGAGTGGGTGCAGGATTAACCTCTTAGCAACAACACACTCAAAAAGCCGTTTACAGGTAGCATATGACTCTTAGTCTTGTCACCAAACTGCCAAAATATATCTTCCTTGGAAAATGGTCAAAGCCATTTTTCCTTTTTGAAGCCTGATTTCCATGACTGATATCAGTCCTGGCCATTTATAGTCATTTGTATATTTTGTGCTAAGTGTATCACCTGGCAGTTTTCATTCAGAAATAAACCATTTTTGTTAAGTTTAAAAAAATCTCTCTGTAAAAAAACCCAATGAGATCAAGTGGAAAATGTTGATGTGTGAAGGAAAGCAAGGCTAAAATACAGTTTTATTATGGAATACCTAAAACACACACACACACACAAAAATAGCCTTAAATTGAAAAATTAGGAAAATTACAAATGTACTTATTTGTAGTAGTGAAAACATCAAGGAAGTTTCAGGTAAAAGACTGTATCAATGGTTACTCAGACATTACTCAAAATTAAAGAAAAAACAATTTGTGGAAGTTCAAAATTCATGAAGACTTCTCTATGCAATAAATAAACATTTTACAATATAATTTGCATTTATTACATGTGGCAGATACATTGCAGTTATATCTATTCTAATATCTGTTAGCTTTGGTACACAGTATTCGTCTCTGTCTTCAGACAGATGTTCTCTACCTCCCTCCTGCAAAATTTAATTCTGTTGCATTTGAAATACTAGAACAAAACAGCTCCTTTTTAAAGATAATTTTTGATGAAAAATAATATGTCTTTGTTATAAACCCACAAACTAGGCATATCATTAGTTATGGTTTCTGTTCTTTGTGACTGAATACCTCATTGACTTTCCTTATACTGGTTTATACTGCTGGGATGCACTGCTGATCCAAAACATGTTATGACGAAGATGACAGAGCTTTCAGTTCCTCAGTTTACTCAGAAAATAATGATCAGTTTGACTCAGATTACTAAGGAAATATTGGTGCAATATTTAGTTGTTACTTTGTTTTAAAATTCAGTCTAATTTGGAGATAAAATCTTGGGGGAGGGGGGGTGTGTCAAACTCATGCTCTCTCTTTCCTGGCATTTTTGAAGTCTTGAGAAAAATGTTCTGGACATGAGTCTTCCCTTTGAGGTAAAGAACCACTGTTTTCAAGAAGAAATGTTTATAATTACTGGTAGTCATTATACCATATGCATTATTCCTCATGCATATTTCAGGGTGCATTAATTTCTGATATTATTATATAGGATACAATATGCTGCAGCCTTGTAACTTCAATGTTATGACAAGAGGGATAAATTATTCCTAAGAGCAAACTGAAACCAAAGAGTTTTGCCATATTCTAGCACATGTGGAATCTCTGTTGCTGTTTTCTTAATATATATTCATTTTACTAATGGTACGCAGCAGCATCTTTAGGTAAAAATATATAAAAAACCAACCAACCAAACCCAATAATTTAAAACCCCCACAATTGTTACATCTCTCAAGAAAAAATACCACATTTTATAGACACAGCTGACTTATATTTTTAAAGAAATGGCAGTATTTATTTATTACTTTTATCAGTAGTTAATAAATAAGATAAAGTTTTTTTAGTTCTGTGGGTTTAATTTCTTTTAAAATCATGTATTATTACATTGGACGTAATAAATCAAATGTTTTGCTATCTCATCCACTATCCGAGCAGTTCTATTGATCGGTGATGAATGAGTCCCAAAATTGCCTACTGTGTGCTCTATTCATGCAAAATTTATTGCTTTTTTTTGCTACGCTTATTGTGAGACTGAAAAAAAAAAAAAAAAAAAAGAAAAAAAAAGACAGCAAAGCTGCAGGTGTGGGAAAATTAAGAAGCTTTGCCAAGGAAGGTCAGAACCTTGGATATGCTGAACAGCTTTAAAATACTATTTGAGATTAACTTAAGGTGTGAGACAGCTGCCTTTCGTTTTCTTACTGTATCTTAACCCAGACAATTGCAAATCAAAAACTAGAGGTCTTTTTAAAGTTGGATCACATACTGAAGAGCAATAGGAAATCTTTACGTTGGCTCAGGCAAAAATGGTAGACATATAGAAAGGGGATATTTCCTTTCTCTCCTTGCATCGTACCTATGCTACTTAACAATGTGTTTATAAAAATAAGCAGAAGTCCCTTTCCTCATGGCTGGTTTTCTACTTAGTTCTTTCACACTCTTCCAAAGGCTTTTAGCTCATCACCGCTCACGGCATTGTAACCTCAGTGCAGCACTGAACGCTCTTTGTGCTCAGAGATGACACACCAGGTCCTACAAATGACACAGAGCTGAGCAGGGTTTCAATCACATTTGCTTAAGTGTGCGCAATAGCAGACAATTGGCAGAGAAGCTGATTTTGAAGCACGGCCTCAAGAGACCTAAAATATGTCTCACTTTGCCCTAAAGATAAATTCCATTTCAAATTTTTAAAGGACAGCATTTAGAAAATAAAACTGATTAAATAATATTCACCCTTTATTTTACTGTGGTCAGCAAAATTGGGCTTCTCTTTTGTGCTCACAGTCAGGAAAAACGACAGTTGTTTCCATCAATACATATACAGGCAGCAAAAAAAAAATAATAAAAAAATAAAAAGGTGGTGTGCTGCCTGTTTTCTAGGATGTATTTCTCATAGCTGTTGGAAAAAAACAGGTATTCAGAGCCAAACGCTCTAACATATATTTTAGAAACTGACTGTATAAATCCTTTTTTAAAAATGTTGAATCTAAAATAAAAATAAAAATATAGATTAGCCATCTTTTTTTTTTTTTTTTTTCCCCAAAAGGGCTGATTTTAACAAAAAGCAGTCATAGCTCATGACTTCTGGAAACTTGGCTACTAATAGATCCTTAATACAGATTTTAGGCACTAGATCCTATCTCTCACCAGTCTTCTGCTTTCCACCATTATTTGTCCCTCTAGAATCTTAAGCAACTAGAATTAAATTTGTGTGTGATTTAAATAGAATTTCTACACAGTATTCCTCTCACTCCAGTGTATTTTGGGTATGGAAATGATCCGTGTACTTTTGCATAGCACACGGTTGTAGAGAGACTGAGAAAATGGTAGGGAGAGCTTGAAGCTCTTGAAAGGAAAAATATAAAAATATAACTAATCAACAATTATTATAAAGAAAATTCATTAAGGTCACTTAAAAGTATAGAATAACAATAGCAATAATGAAGCGTGGAGGAATTAAAATCAGGTCCTAGTGGTCAAAGTTTTGGATTAATTACAGTTTATTGCTGACAGATTTTCAGACTCTTTTGCATTTGCTTAAGTATTTTTTTATGGAGCTAACCATCCCAATTACTCATCCAGTACAATATGCATATACATTTGTTATAACATAAGCTTTAATTAAGACTAAATTCCCTTGCAATATTCAGTAATCCAGTATTTTCTGACAAATACTACAGGGAAAAAAATTGAAAAACTTAGGTAAAAAGATTTTGTTTTTCATTTACATGTATTTGCATTTCTAAAAAATTCAAAACGTTACAGTGTTTAGAAACTACATTTGGTGATCCATATGTAACAGAAATCAGGTTTTACATTACACATATAGTAACAAAAAATAATTCTAATATCACACATCATGTTTAGGAAAATACAAAATGGAAGTCAGAAACTCCTGAGTTTTACACCTGCCTCTGCAGTTTTAACTTTTACAATTTAACATCTTGCCCACTATCCTTGACAGGTTCAGGAGAGATTTGACTCCTATGCCTACCCTTCATATTTGCTCCAACAAATGACAAACCAGACAGTAAGTGCTCATGGAGCCACAGTCACAAACAATGAAAGCCACTTCAAAAGACAGTCATGATACTGTATTTCCTACTGTTATTTCAGAATCCAGGTAAAACATGTAAGTCCTAGCTCAGGGAACAGTGTTGCTTGACTTTCAAAGTCCAAACTTTGATTTGTCCAAGCCTAGATTACCAGCAAAGCCTCGGTGCACTTCCTACAGCAACCAAAAGGTGTTCACAGTCAGCCTACTGACCCTCTGATGACTAAAGGCAGGACTGATGCTGGGGAATCTTTTACCAGGTTGGCAGGTATGATGATCCTTACTTTACACAACTTGCTTGGAGTCACTGGTTTGCCAAGGTGAAATAGTTCTTGTAAATATCTAAGATTCTTAAAAACTTAGGTTTCACTTTCTGTAGATCAAGTATTTTGGCTGACAGGCTTCTGAAGGAGACAATGAATCAGAACCAGCTAAAATTCTTATATTTTTATGTTAGTGAAAAAGTGATCCCACTATGTAATATTTAACAGTTAAGTTTAACCATGCACAGATGCAGCTGCTACTAAAACAAGGAAGAGAATTCATTCCAGATAGTCATTATGCTAGAGCTTTGAAGGCAAGGGAGGAAATGAGCGTAGAGCTTCTAATAAAGCATTTACAAGCCAGTTATGAATTTTGTGCATTTCTAGACTGGAAAGACTGGCTACTATAATAAGAGATTCAAAACAGCTACACTGTTTTATGCATACATAAAAATAACATGAAACTGCAGTTTTCACTGCAGTATTGTACGTCAGTATTTTATAAATAATATATTTAATATTTTATATTTAATATTTAATATGGTAAAGTTGTACATAAAAAGGCATATTCTGCTGCATTTACCAGGAAGCAATGGTTTTGCCACTCAGGGATGCATTATTCATTTATTGATCAGGAGACGGGACATGTGAAACTGTGACTTTCTCAAATGATCCATTTTTGCTACCACTGACTGAGCACTGGACAAATGATACCACCCCCTCTGAAATCAGCATAGGATAATTTACCAATAATTTCAAAAGATCTGTGGAAATGATCTTAAATTAGGATCTTTGCTCAATGCTCAGAGCAGTCTGCAGAGGATTAACTGAAACCTGAAGCAGTGAGTACCAGTCGCAATGTCACGTGGATTCTGTGTACTCATTTCCATCCCAGACTGCTGAAACACAGAATATTATGGGCAATGAAGTCATTACCAAAATGGTTTTAGTTTTCCATAGCATTTGTCTCCAGTCAGAACCAGTGAACCTCTGAGTGAGTAACAGGAACACCAGTAAGTAGCCTTGCCCACAATACCAATGAATTTGCTTTAGTCTCAAAGACATCCACATTTTAATCCATATTCACACCATTTCAGACTTTTTATGAAGGCAATGGAACAAAAGGTCTTAACCTGAGAGACTATTTTTGTCACTTAGCCAGCCTGGCAAAGAAACTTGTTCTGTGTTAATTATTCTTACACCTGGAGTTGGAAGGAACAAATGGATATAAGTAGTTCTTTTTTTCCATAGTATGCTCTTCAAGTATGCTTAAACAAGACAGAATAGATTGCACATTTCAATTACTAAAAAATGAACAAGGATGGAGTCACACGCTTTAGAACCCTCAAAAACAACATATAAGTATTAAACAATTTCCTTGGTCTTAATACCCTTTATTGCCTTGATTCTTTCTCTTTTATTTTTTAAAGCCAAACTCAAAATGTTTTGTTGTGTTGATCTTATTTTCATTGTAATTTACTTTCAAGCTGGTTTTGAAAGCTGTTTTAAAGTTCTAACTTAGTGAAAAAGTAGCTACCACACAATAAAATCCTTGGGAAGAAATGTGATTTATGTAGATGAGTTTGTTAACAAAATTTACACATAAATGAGAACATTTTTTTCCATTCCGGTTGCTATTACAAAGAAACACTGGGAAGTAAATTATCTGTAGAAGAGTACAAGATAAAAAATGTATTAAAAGCTGTAAGAACGAAATTGAAATGTCAAACATAGTTACTTATAAAAAACAGGTGATAGGCTCCTTGTAAGCTACCTATTAAAAAGAGTAATCAAAGTAAACTAAAATTACTTTAGTTCTCCCACCAAACTGGCGGCTCAAATTCTCTGCAGGTTTATTGCCTGTTTGCGGAGTTTCATTCACTTCGAGGCAGTGCGGGCTTTCTGAAAGTTAAGGCTATATATGACAAGACTCTTTATTACCACATACATAACATTTGAATTCTGCTACAGGTTTTCACAAAACCCAAATAAATGTTTCTTAGCACTAGGATTTTATGCAGGCCATAACCATGATGTCTTGCAGCCTGCAGAAGAGGGAGATGCGGTGCAAATAGGGGTTTAAAATCTGCAAAAGCCCGGGAAGCCAAAACGGGGAGATGAGGAATTTGTGGCTGAGGCTGCTCCTGGCTGCGGGACACTTTTTCCTCAGGCTCCCTCCCTCCCACACCCCCAGCCCACTTCCAACCCCCAGTCCCACCACCCCTGATCGCATTCTGGTGGGGTGGTGACGCCTCCTGCCCGGGACCTGCGGCCCCAGGACAATGGAGCTGGGAGCATAAAGCATAGCGCTGTGACCAAAGCCTCCTCACTGGCAGGCCTTTTCAAGCCGAAGGGAAGTAGGACCACTTGAGCTGGACATGGCTGGCTTGTCAGTTCCTGACAACAAACTGTGTTTGGTACGCGGTGCATTCATGGGCAGTGTCATGCTTTTGTCCAGAGCCATGCCATCTTTCCCGGGTCGGCTTCTGGCTTTTGCGACCAGGCAACTGTGTTGGGAAATCCACCCAAGCAGAAAGGGCCCCCCTGGCTGGTGATTTCTCACATTTAATTACTTGATTTTCCTTTCCTGCAGTCAGGAAGAAAATGGAATTACATCACACGCCATGTAGCCTTGGAAAAGGACCGACTGTTTCTAATAGAGCCGCTGGCGACAGGCACAATACATGCGCTCCTTGTTTCACATTGGATATTAGATCCTCCAAACAAGTCTGAGTGCTCCTGCTCGGAGGATCCTCAATAGGGAACAAAGGGGACCAGGCTTCTCCTGTGTCACTCCTAGCACCCCACAAAAAGGAAATCTTCATTTAGGCACACTTCACCCTTTTTCATTCTTTCCAAGGACCTTCTGAGATTCAGCAAATGGTTCTGAGAGTACCAGTTTGCTACGCAGAACTTGTGAGCTGTTATTCTAATCTGCCCATCAATACTTAGTTAAATGCATACCTCGACCAGTTCACTTGACTGAATATGTGCCTGGCTGTAAATTTACAGTCGCTGAGAAATATGCAATGGGCCTGAGATACTGGGCTAGGACTGTGACTGTGCAGTAATGACAGTTTATGAAAAATTTGGTATGTTTCCCACAGGCAATCAGATAATATTATGGATCTTATGCAGATGCTCCAGTATTATTAATATTTGGAAAAAAACCCCACAACCCATCAAACAAACAAAAAACCCACAAGAATGACTGTATTTCATCAGACCAGTGGCGTACCTCACTCAGTACGGAGTCTGTAATGGCAGTGTGTTAAAAATGGCCAGGGAGAAGTATGGGTATAGAGAGAAATACCTCTCCAGAATACAGCATATGTGTAAAAAACCTACATAGTAGTTTATCCCTAGAACACCGTACTGTCTTGCAGTGATTGCGGCTTAATGATTCTGTGAACCAGAGTATTTAAAAGCCTTGGATGGACTTCCTTCTTACTAATCTTGGCATTACAGGCCTAATCAGGCATTGTCACACAAATGAAATAAATGAAATAAAAGCTAAAAATGCTTTCCCCACACAGCTCCCAGTTTCAGGGAAGATGCATGCCTGAGGAGCACCTGGGTATACGTTTCTTCCCAGCACACGTTCATGCTCATCACTGTCAACATTGAAGTTCAGTGCCTGTGCTTCTAAACAGGTTTTCAAGGTCTGAGAAGAGGTTATATCCTCCAGATGCTAAAAAATGAATACATGGTACTAAAAGAAGCTTTTCCCCGGCAATCAGATTTAAACTAATCCAACTCCAGAAAAAATGCAGGCAAACCCCATTTGTGCTAACTGCTGGAGAAGTTCAGTATCCATGTTAAAACATTTCTCCTCTTCTCCTATGAATATCATTCTCTATGTGTGAACTACATAAGATGAAAGTTGTTCTTTCATGCCGTACGTGGTCAGGAGGCCACAGAGTTACCCTACACCAAAAAGCGGGACCAGATGCAATCACAAGCAACAGCAGGGTACAGAGGAACACTTGTGGCAAGCAGGCTTCAGACAGGGAGCATCATCAGGATAGGATATAAGGAAGAGCAGATGGCATCATCAGCTGATTTTACATATGAAATAAAAATTACTGGACTATCATCACTTCCCAGATGATCCTGTAGATGAATTTGCCAGAGAACTTCTTACTAATGCTAAAGACATTAACATATAAATGTTGTATTATCCCAGTTACTTATTCCAAACAATAGGCCTCTAGAACTGACAACATCTAAGGTAGATATACTGTGTTCTTGCACTGAGAGAGGCAGAAGTCTCTAAGCTTTCACTGAGAACTTTTGGATTCAGTAATAATGAACAATGTAGTATGAGTCCATATGGCTGGTGAGGCTTGAGCTGGAATTCATAGGACATCAGTCAACGTACTGCAGGAGTCAGGTCTTATATATATTTTAACATAGAGTTTGTTTTAATGGTATATTAAGCCACTGATGTCAATAATGAAAGAGAAGGGACAGATGTGCCTCAGCAGATCAACTAAGCTTTTTTAATGTTTTTAAATTATTTGTTCTGTTGTAGACCTACATTACCTAACAAAAGAAAAACAGATTTGACTGGTATACGTTCTAATTACTCGTACTAAAGTTAGCCAACAGTAGGAGTTTCTCTTTCCTACATATATCTTTTGATATGTCTCTTAACGTTTTCACTCTGAACTGGAATGAAACACATACTTTTGACATTTCAAAACCAGTGGCTGCTTTAATCATAAAAATAAAATATCCAGTTTACAAAAAATATTTAAATTTTCAAAATAAAAATTCCCTAGAAGAGAATTACTACAAAAAGCAGTAGGAAAAAAACACATTAAAAGAGGTTTTACAGGAATTTATTACTAAATGGACTTAACACAAAAAATACATTTGCCAAAACCATCTGTTTTGCCTGAAAAACCATCTGTTTTGCCTGAAAAAAAAGAAATTTATTTTCTGGTCAGCTTGTCAGTAAGGAAGAGAAATCCCAGTATGTAAAACATACAGAATTGAACACAGAAGAGAAATTACTGCACTTCAGATTGGTTCTCCACTCTGGGCTACCCACAATCCACCCAGCAAAAATGTACAAAAACCTGATCAGAGTGATTGACTAATGGAGCTGGATGACTGCATTGTTAATACACAGTCCCTCTTGGCAGCTGAGGCAAAGCTGGACTGTAGGTATCTGCGTTACAGAACTGTGCCACCAGGATGCTCTGTCTAAAACCATGACACCTGGATGAATACAATGTACAAGTTTTAAGTCTAAATCATGTTTAACAGTATTCATGGGCAACTGCTTCTCCTGGTGCAAGTGATTGTTAGTAGAGTGCATAGTGGCTTGATAACCTATAGTTTTGAAACAGTTTAGGAGATGGCACTTCACCATATCTTAAAGGAGAATTCTGTTGAATAGAGTGGGCAAATCCTATAAAAAGGAATAAAGACTGCCCAGCAAAAGTGATGAAACCACATTAGCTGCCTGGGGGAAAGTCTGAAGGTGGATAACTCCTACACAGTGTGTCAGAGCAAAGACTGAAGATTGTGTTCTCCCAGAAAGGAGATGGGTGCTGGATGAGCTGAAGAATTCCTTAATATGAGAACTAATTAAAACTTGCTATAGCTGCTCTCTCTACAAGCCTGTGCAACTCTATGATAAAACTCATAATCAGTTACCGTTATCTCCTGAAGATCCATGATTTTGACAATTCCTTCAGCTCAACATTCCCAAACTTTCCAGTCATTATATCAGATGCAAGGCTAAGTTAATTCCTTACTTACATTTATTCTGTTTAATTTAAATTTATTTTTGTGACTGTGATCTGTAATGTGTAGAGATACCATTAATAATCAAAAATTGTACTAAAGAATAAAGAATCCAGTCTTGAGATTATCACATACCTGGAAACATCACCTGAGACTCAGATAAAAAAAAAAAAAAAAAAAAATAAAAAAATTGGCCTTACATGTAACAATCTTACTGAATTATTTTAACATACATATTGCTAAGTCATGGTTTAGCCAATTTTTTGTCCCCCCTTAAGTAAGTGTTATTTTCACGGTAATGCATGACTTCAAAACAACATCAAAGGGCACAGTATTTTCCTGGCATTTACTGTAAAGATGAAATTGATATGTTTGAAATGCCACAAGTAAACACAGATACTGGGCTCAACACTTCATGAAGTCCACACATCCCAAACTAACAAAGGTAGCATAGGCTCCATGCTTGAGCCAGACAGAAACTCATGACTGCTTGTTTTAGGCAACACCCTTTTCCCATGATCACAGAACTCGGACTGTATTTTGATTCAGTATTCACATGTAAAGAACATTTGTTAATTGCCCATTTTAACACACAGTGAAATGTGTGAGCTCAACAGGACTGAAGACTTAAAGCCGGTTTGACATGAATCAAGTGGGTGCATTGAAAAGGAAACTTCAAAACTGAGGGATTCTTTTAAGTGGTTTAAACCTATCCTCTAAGCCAACTTTGTTGCTAAAAGGCTGCAGAGGTTTAAAATAAAAATAACACATTCTTAGCCTGTTTGCATTTCCTATTTAAAATGCTTGTTCATCTTTAATCTTAACTCTTTATCTCCAGAACCTTGAATGGGGGAAAAGGACAGACACTATACCAGAATCCTATGCTCTATCAACAGATACATGGGAATTAGAAAATAACCCTCTGCTCATTTGCCAATAGCCTTTGCAAGTCACCTAATTAGATGATTAAGTCATTAAAGGGATATGCGCATCTGAAAAGACTCTAGTCAGCCTCTGAAATCAGAGGAGATAAAGACAAGACTCTTATTTCTTTTTTCTCTTACACTGAAAAGGTAATTAATCCATTTAACTCTGCCTAGCAGTGCTTTTCTATAGTGAAAAGGAGAGACAGAAGCAGGATAGCTTTTCAGAAACATGCTTTGAAACACCAGAATGACAAACGCCTCTTTCTTTTGCATGCCACATGAAGAGGTTAGGCTTAGCCCCCAGTGGTCAAAATTATTTAGAGAAGAGATCAGCAGCAGCAGTGTATGTAATGCTGAGTTTGGTATTTGGGACGTTACTACCTGTCAATTTGACTTTTTGCAGCTCAGTACAAAGTCTCTCTCCAGAGCGACAAATAAAATTCTGGAGAGAAAATTACTTAGCATCATTCACCTCCTTCTACACACCCCTCCCAGAACCAGTCTTGGGTACTTGTCACTTGCAGGATAAGGGGTGACTTCCAAACAGTAACAGTGATGTGCTGTGATTTCCAGGCCTCTACTGTGGAACTGGAAGTAGTGTGTTGGAAATGACACACAAACACGTGTGCTGCCCTAGCAACTAAAGAAAGCCATACATTTCAAGCTGCCAGCTACACTGCAGATAAACCAGAGCTTGCATGCTCAGAATTGGTGAGATCTCCCTCCGTGTATGGTTTGAGGTTTCATTTCTGTTAATACATTTTCATATTTGCAACATGACAGAACTATGAGAAATGATGGCAAAATGGCACTACTCAGTCAGCAGCAAGAAACAGAGCTCAAAAACCCCTTAATCCACGATGCTGTTGTAGGGTCACGTCAGATCAGAGAGCACAATCCGTGTTGCAATATCTCAGCCTCACCACTTCAACAGCATGAGAGGATCTGAACACAGGTGACAGTGGACAGAGGTCTCACATTCTGCTTTGCAATTCATCTCTCCAGAATTAAAATTGGTGAATGAGGTAAACAAAGAAAGAACATTTCCATGAGCTTGAAACAAGACATTTTTTCTCTCTGCTTCACTACTCTAAAATTTTTCCTGGATCTGGCTATCGAAATCCCAGCAACAGGCGACATCAAACATGGAAAGCAAATTATTATATCTAATTGCCATTATCACTCTAAAATCCGATATCTCTTAAGTAAAAAAAAAAATCTGGTTTTAGGACACATTTGAAGTAAAATCTTACATTCTCACAGATTTTTGTACTTACAGTGCTCTAAGTTAAATTAGAACATTTTATGATTTCCACAATAATTTTTTGAGCGAGTTCAACACCTTTCTATTCTGTTATTTTACCGTGTGTAACTCTGGTAGTGATTCAGTACCATATCAAATGCAAGGAAAGACAGATAAATCATTCTGCAAGATTTAAACCACATTTTAGCATACATTTTACTAGCACATTTTGATTGAAATCTTTGGTGACATGTAACAGAGACAAAAGGCCTGATGTATGGACAGACAACACTTTCCAGGTTTTGTGACCAAACTATTGTGATGTGTCTCCATATATATATATATATATATATATATACTTTCTTAGGAGGAAGAGTGCAAAGAATGAATCAAAATCTTCATGAAATACTACAGATTGTTAAAAATCCATAAATTGTCAAAGTCCAAATATTTCATTTAAGAGTCAATTGGCACCTTGATATCAAACAGATACACTGCCAGGATGTGTTCCTTTAGGCAAAATGATTATCAGTCATCCTTAGTTGACAGCAATTTAATAATAATACCAGCATGAATTATTAATTTCTAACAATACTACAAATACCTTGAAAATTTCTTGTCAACCCTTGCCTAGAAGGCAATAAATGAAACTTCCCTCAGATAAACTGAAATATAGCTCTTAAGCAATTATTTTTCTCTGAAAAATGCAAATGGATGAAACAGCTTTAACCTAGCAAATGTTCTCTATTCTATTCATTTTTCAATAGTTTGTTCTCACTTAAATCCTTAAGTAGCTTTGCTTTTTCCTTTGTTTTTATAGTCTATATTTGGTATGCACAAGAGAAAATACCAACTTCTCACCTTTTATGATTACACAACAGTTTTTTCTTCATTCACTCCCACACTAATTAATGGAACTCACCATATTTTAAAGTCATGTTAATTTCAAATATAAAAAATAGGTCAAATGGCAAAGAAATCTGTATCTTGAGAATGTCCTGGCCTAATAATTTTCCAGTTTCTTAAAAAAAATTAACCTGTACAGGAATGGCGACATCATAAGTGGATCAAAAGGAATTGCATATTATTTTAACAGAAAGGCCCTTAACAGACAAACACTAATCTCTATGCAAGTTCATTACAGTGTGAGAAACCAGAAAAAAATAGCAACAGAATCAGTTTTTTAAATACCTAAGCTATTCTTTTGAATTATAATCTGATATATCAAAATTATTTCCCCTCATTATAGAAAGAGAAAACATATTGCTTCAGATCTCAGTATATCCTAGCTTTGCAAGGAAGGGAACAAAGCTGAAAAACCTAAGGCTACAAACTCAGGCTTTAGCAAAAAAACCCTGCCCGTGTCTTGCTTGAATGGCCCTTGAGAAATCCATAAATAAACACTTTTTGCTCTTATACACAATATTTCCTTCCTTCTCTGTCGCGATTTGCATTACATACTTTTGACTAAAGGCAATAACAATACCAGGAAAAGAAACACATTTCAAAGGACATCTAGATAGTAACCCCTCAGTGGTTGAAAACCTTCAGAAAAGAGTAAATTGCAAATGTAACTGGTACCATACCATTAGGCAAACAAATCCAAGCTATCTGTTGAAGTAAAGATATCTGGTATCTTGCTGAAAATTTCTAGTAGTTAGCATTCTATCTGTACTGAGGAATTATTTTTGTCAGGATACTGTTGCATATTTAGTTATCCTAACTTACTGCCGAAACATTCTTAGTTGCAGACATTTCATGACATAGTATTTCATTCAGAGGTACTAAATAGGTACTTCTTCCATAAGATAGATTAGCCATTTGTTGCTCAAGAAAATGTAAGAATATGTGGTGGAATGAAAGAAAAGAATGTAATGTAAACAAAAAAGTTGTCAACAACTGTTGTTGCAAAATTATTACACAGAAAAGAGACGATACACTGTCAGTAATTAACAGGTAGGAATCAGGTTAAGATTAGAAAAACAAGATGACCATCAAGGCAGGAGAATTCTGGATGACAGCTAATTGAGCAGTGAGAACTCCAGGAAGTAACTAAGCTATTTGTATAAAATCCACTTTTAGGGCTAAGGTAAAGACTTAATAACATATAGTGCATGTATACATTCAGCGTAAAGAATAAGTGCTACCGAGTTAGCATTGAAAATGTCTGTTGTCATAGATTCCTTTCTTCCTTTTATATCTTGTCAGCCTACTGTTGTTGAAACCTTAAAGCAATAGCAAGTTCTATTCCCCCCGCCCTTTTTAAAAAAAAAAACCAACCAACAAAACAAACCTTTTTTTTTTTTTTTTTTTTTTTTTCCCAGCTGCTTCATTCATACCTCCTATACACTAAGGGCTCCCCCTGTACACAAATTCCCATAATGCAGTCAGGTAGAGAAAAAGACTACATGCAGGACCTCAAAGAGGGTTTTTTTTCAGTTAGTTCTATGTTAGGTCTTCAATGTTTGTTGTCTAAAGTCCTTTTGCTAGTAGAAAAACATCAAAATACTGTCAAAACTGTAGTCTTCCTGGCTGGCATGGGTCATGAGAGCAAGTCCGATGTAAGTAAACTTTAAGTATCGCAGTCAGAGCTAAACAGCAAAGCTTAACACTTTCCAATGCAAAAATTATTTACTGCATTTTTATCCCACATGACCTTTTCCAGACTGAACACTAGACAAGCACCATGTCATGCTGTGCAGAAGCTTAAGATGGTAGTGCCCCACTGGTCTGTTCTTCCCCAACAACAAAGTCAGCAAAAGGGCAAAGCTGACCAAGGAAGGAGTTTGGCTTCTTGGCATTAATCCACCATCACTGGTGACGTAAGCCCTGAGATTTGCTGCTGATGCAGCTAAGGTGCAGATACATGTTCCCATTTTGTAGCAGGGGCAGTACCTCCCAGCTGGAGAAGTCAGCTAGGGACTCAAAATTGCCGCCTATAAATTCATTACGGGTTGTCTTTCAATACCATAACAGAAATCCTTAAGTTAACAAAATGGTCTTGCAAAGGAATTTTCAGAGCACATAGCATCCTACTAAAAAGCATATCCACTGACTTTCAGTATCACATCATCACTTTGAAGTCAGTTGAATGATTCTCATAAAAGGTCAAATGCACAAATGTGAGACTTGCCAGGATTTATTTTAGGTATTTATGCACTATGAAACAGAGTTACCAATACCTGCTTTCCAAGACAATGCTTTGCTCTTCAGATTGCACGGGATATAATAGTGATAATGAATGGAAAAATACAGGTTGTTTCTATCCCAGGATTTATCCCTACTCAATTGAACCTTGTTTTGGTCTTCAGAAAAAACAGTAACTTGAAGAGAAATGACCAGAGTCTTTTGGAGCACAGTAATGCCATCTCAAACAATCCTCTATCAGACCCTGGCATGCCCCCTCTGCTGTATTCTCTCCTGAATTCAGCAGGAGGCTTCCAACATGACAGCTGATCTACTAGACTTCCTACTGAACGAGCCAGAGCTTTGTATTGGAGAAGCCGCTTTAAAGGTAGCTGTGAGGAGCCTGCCAGCCATGAGCTGCATGCAGATGAAAGTGAATAATGCAACATGCAGCATGCAGCAATATTCTGCCAGTACTGATTCCATCTACACAACAAATACTCATCATGTGCACACAGACGGCAACCGAATCAATTATAATCTTTCAAGAAGGATAAAAACAAAGATCTATGTTTTCAAAGCAAATGTCACCAAAACAGCTAAAAAAGACAAAAGCCAGATAAAAATATGAACAGAAAAGACCTCTTGATTACTCTTCTCATTGTAAACTGCATGGTGAGGGGTTTTTTTCTCCTGTTTGAAGAGTCACAATGAAAAGTCTGAAGTAAAAACAGTGTTTAAGTTTTCATCTTTGAAAGGTTCTACTCTCGGTAAGAAAAGAGCTGATAGTATTTTAACATATAGGGATCAAACTAGCAGTGCCTCTTACTATCAGAAAATAAAATACATTTGAAGGATGCTATTTTCAAACTTTCTTGCCCTAATGAATAATGAGTTTTCTAGTGAGTCTAGGAAAAGTAAATACTGACTAATAAAACCAGAAATGCCAGATGACTCCTTCCTGGTGGGGAAAAATAATGCACTAGCCCACATTTACTGCTTTTCACTTATTTTTGAAAGCCAAGTTCCTTCGACATATAGTGGCAGTACAGCTTCTACCACTTAAATAGATTTGATAATTGATATGCAGAATGCACATACAGAGTATGTGTTTAACGTACACTCTCAGGGGAAGAAAGCATAGATGCACAATCAAACATCTAAGACCTGCCAAATTAAAACATTGAGTCTCACAGTCCTTTTAGTATGTAGTATATTAAGTGGTGCTACAAACTGCTTACACTGAAGAAAAAAAATTCTACATTTTATCTTCAAGATTCCATTCTCACTTGCCTACATAGATTAAAATAAGCAAGCAAACATATACACAAAAACACAATTAAGTAATTAACTCAGTCCATACCTACTAGTCATTCCCTGTTCCCAAAGCAGTTACTGCTGCAGCCGATAGCACCCTCTTTGGTTTGTGGAATGAATTAGATGCTCCTTGAGAGGGAACCAAGACCACATCCAGGTTAGTTGTTATTTGAAGGTCTTGTGCCCCACAGTGGTCATGTCCATCTTAGACCAAGAGTTTGTCCTAGTTTAGAAGGAAATGTGTTGTAGTCCTGTGTAAATACTGTTAGTTGTTAATTTTATTCAGTGTGGAACTGAACAGAAGTAGTCAAGTTGGTGTTCGTATGTACTATTTATAGGCTGTCAATCAACTTTTCTGCAATTCTAATCTAAATAAAAGGCACCAAAAATATAAGTAATGTTCCATTATTACCAAAATCATTATGCATCAAGTTCATTAATGAGACAGGAAAGTCCTTTTCACCATTTAAGAAAAAGCTGATCAAAGTCAATTTTTACCACTACACTTAGTTATTGATGAAATATTACATTGCTGTGAGAAAAAAACAGAAGCTGGACAAGTTTGAACTCTTTGCTACCAAACACCACCTCCCTTTGCAAAGACAATTTCGAGATGTCCAGATATGTCTAAAAAAATCATACCACAAATTGAAACAGTTGTTTTTCTCAGTTTCAGTGAGATTTCTGGAGCCCATCAGGCAGGATACGGCTGTGAATCATAGTCTTACAACATGAAAAATAAAAAGTAAGTCACAAAGAAGACTAGAGCAGACATGCATTTTGAAAAATGCCTTTCATTATGCCCTTTCCCTCTGATCTTTATTATATTTGCCTACACCTTAACAAAAGCCACAGAAATATGTGAAGTAATATGAATTCATGATGAAGGAGATGAGTGAATTTAACTGTGGCTGTTCACAACTGCAAAGAACAGTGCTCTTTTCTCCCTATTCAGTGCCTCTCTGGAATGGAAAAATCAGTCTCTAATTTTCCATTTACCTTCAGTGGTAGATTAGAAAACATTCCCAAGTGGAATTGTAAATCGTTGACTGCACTCCTTGAGAAAGCTAAGATTTTTAGTTTCTTTCAAAAAAACAGTTACCCAAGTTTATAGTGCAGAGAATTGATTTTGTCACATTCTAGTATGTGCCTAATCTGAGGTATTTACTGGATGTGTAACAGGAATTAGCAAATTTCAAAATAATGATGAGCATGAGTTCCTAACTGAATCAAATGCTCAGCTTCATGAAATTATTTTGTAGGCTATAGCTTGCTAGCACTGCCAAAGGCTGCTTCTTCCCTCAAAGGCATCACACACACACACACACACACGCTCCCTTTCCAGCAGAAATTTATAAGATTTGCTTGCACATAAGGAAGGGTCACTGTGCAATTTTCTTTTAATATAATTTGAAATCCTTCAAATATAACTTCTCATCACACTCTAGGGAACATAATAGTTTTGGTAAAGTGTAAAGAAAAGGTAGAGCTGAAAAAGAAAAAGAAAAAGAAAAAAAAAAAGGAAAAACCAACCCAAAACCAAACCACTAATTTCTGCAAAATGGTTTGCTTTGTTTTACAAAGACAGTATCTACTACCAGGCTACTCTTACCCTGAGATATTTGTTTTACAGTGAAAGAAACAAAGTTGTACAAATAAATACCCTGAGGATATTTTGGGTCAGAATCATTATTTGACATTCTTCCCAAACGCACACATTTAATTTTGGAATCATATCTTTTATACATTAAATTTTCCTTGCTTGTCTACCAAAGCATAAGAATTACATAGTAATTCTAAAGCTCAACTTATCACTATGCATAGAATTTAATAATATTGATACATAAGAAACTTTATCTTACATTCACAAACTTACAAGGAAGCCTGTTATCTATTTTTGTATGTCTGTCCTGAGAGACATAAATACTATGTTTCAACAACACTTCACAGACAACCAGAAGTTGTTCATGCTAAATGATTTCCAAATAATCACTCAACAGCTGGATAGTTATTCTAGGATAGAATGATGTAACTCACTATTTTTAGTGAGTATATCACTTAAGTGGCTATGACCATCAGAACTCTCCTGGCAAGAGGGTTGTGATGATTTGGTTATCTCTAAGAAACTGCATTTTTAACAGGCTAAAACTGAGAGAAAAGGTACAACCCAGCAAATATGTCTAAGCATCAAACTGGAGGCCAGGGTGTCCTGTCCTGTTCAGGCTTCTTCTTAAAAGAACAAGGAAGATCATGTAACAAAGTCAAAGGAGATTTGGGATGCATACATGCTGGGCATCTTACAGCTTTTGAACACATGAGAAAGCCCATGCTTTAGAAAGTGCTGGTGCAGTTCATCCTGTTTAAGGCACCTATTTGCTGCTGTCCACTATTTCGGCATCCAAAAGCTCTGAATGCCTTTCCTCAGAGGTCATGTTTATTAAATAATTTGTCCAACAATCATGCTGTTGGGCTGTGAGATCATTTCCGTGTGTTAGGGTTGCAGTACTGTTTTTGGAAAAATCTCTTGTGTTTTTCTCCAACATACACTACATACCACACAGAAAAATGTGATTTGTGTCCAATCAGTGAGGAGGGTAGACTCTGTGGTGTTCCATCCTGTCCTGGTCTCTTCAGTAGTTAAAGTGGGAATCCATGGCAACTTCATTCCTACCTAGGTATGGGTTTCCTCCTAAAAGAATCAGGACAGCTAAGAGGGTTGCTGTATGGTTAGGTCTCAATACAAAGGAATGCACCAGAAACTAAAACTGAAAGCATGTCACAGAACAGACTTCTCTGAGATGAAAATTGTGAACACCAGATGAGTGCCTGGTCAGTTTGCTTACTTTAGGATCTTCTGAATCCATGCCTATTTTGCATACATCCCTGAAGTGGGAAAGATGTTGGTTATATGTATCCTTCTGCTTTGTAATGGTGCTGTAATGTGCAATAATCAAATTGCCAGTTATACCTGCTGACAGTTGCTTAAAGGAGGAGATGAAGTGAACTTCTGGCAAGTAGGCTAGGTAATAATCTGGCGTGTATATTTGTGAGAACTTTCAGGCAGCACAACTTTTTCTGCAGTTGCTTTGCATCACTGATTCTTACATACAGTATGCAAGAAAGCCAGCTAGATTTCTAACTATTCCATCCGGAACTATTCTGTTCAGAAACCTCTGTCTTTGGAGGAAAACTAAATTGCTAGTGACACATATTAGCTTTATTTGTCCTTTAACTCATCTTTCCTCTAACTCTTTTGATTGCTTTGTTTGTTGCATCTCCTGCAAGGAATACTAGTTCAGATTACCTCAGGGCTCTCCTTGCCTAATGATTTGCATAGCAGTTTGAGCTGTTTTGTAGACCTTTAGATGTTGTTTACAATATTCAATCTTTCCAGTAGAACCCAAAACTTTGCAAAAACATGCTTCAGAGCTGTGGTTTAGGAGAACATGAAACTACCACAAGCCCATATATGAGAACTGAGAGTGAAGCCAACAACAATGACAAAGATGTAATATGGTAATATTGGTAATATGATGCCAACATTTTTCTTGATGTGAGCACATATAACCTCTGGATCCTAGAATTATGTTCCTTTTCCAATACTCCTGCTTTACATCTTTGTATGGGACAGGTAGTCAATGGTCTATAAACCATTAAAATGAGGGATAGTCAAACATTCAGGAAATGGATGGCATCTCATGCTAAACAGTAAAGACTGATCTTTCTGCAGGGTTTCAGGAGTTCCCAAGTCCTTTTGGACCTAATTTGGACTTTTCCATTGGTGGAGGCATGTTATTAAAATTTTACACTCCTTCTTCTTTCTGCACCCCCTTCGTGTTTCAGATGAATATAGGGTAGAAGGAGCACTACAATATTGAAGAAGCATCTTCCCCCACCCCACCTCAATCAACACATCAACATCCTCTGTTTTGTTCTGTTTCTTTCCTAAAGATTCCTGATATTCTGTGTGTGCTTTTTTTTTGTCTGTGGCTGAGCTCTGAACTGATCTTTCAGCAGAAAATATTTTGTCCTATTGTTTTTCAGGGTGCCAGAGCCCATTTCACCTGGACCACAAGTGCATCGTACAGAGCACTGCAAAACAGGAGAGCGGGGAAGAGCAATATATACCTCAGGATGGGCAGCTGTTCCATCTCCATGAAGAAGTGTTTCAAAAATCTTCCCTGTAGGGAGAAACTCCCGCCAGGAGAAACCTTCCCCTGCTATAGGGAAGAAAACAGTGCTGGTGTACAAGCCGTGCCTTGCTTGGAGGCCATTCTTCCCCAGAGACTGTCTCCGCAATGTGGTGTTTCTGACCACAGTCAAAATCTCTCCTCGCCCACTCCAGTGAAAATGTGGACCCACTCCACTGTTTATTTACGGGATGTCGTGGTGTTACATGACACAGTCAGTTTTAGAAATGCAGGATAAAATACTCAGAGCTTCCTTTTCATGTCTCCTTCCTTTGCAACATGTTTCCTTTAGCAGCAGGCAGAGTACAGAATGATAGCAGATCAGATACAAGAGCCAGGTGATCCCCTGGCTGATGAGGGGGTTTGTGTTGTCATTGCAGGCACTGATGAGTGACTGAATGCCTGGCATTTCAGAAAGAAGCCTGACTCTTATTTTCTTTCCTCACATTTGAAGGAACTTCGCAGTATTTGACAGGTCTTAAAACTGTGCATATCTGCTGCCATGTAAGAAGCTTGCCTGTAATTTAGATAGATACGGTAGATAAACATTACCTCAGTGGGGTTTACTAGAAGTCTTTCTTAAATCAACAGCTATGCAGTGTAGTTCGAACTATATGCATGCAGAGCAATTTTAGGCTTTTTGACATCTTCACAAAGCCAGTGGTGGATACCCATTTTCAGACTCTGAGAATGATTACATGATATCTTGGCAGACCAAGATGACAGTATGCAGCTGGTAAGCTGTTTCTAGCTGTCATAATAGGTAGTGTTTGAAAAGGAAAAAACAAAGGCTTGCTTTAATGAGGCCTACAGCAGCAGCAAACTGAAGTTATAAACACATTTGCTGCTATTTTGAAATTTTCAGTGAACTTTTTTCTTACTTTACATTCCTTTTTTAAACACATTTTGCTGTCTGCCTTTAAAACTTCAGCCACTGCTGTATGCCGTCTTGTGTAAAACTTGCTGGGAGAGATTTAAGGGTTATTTTTTGTTTGTTTGTTTTTGGGGTGTTCTTTTTTATCTTTATCCCATGTCTGCTTTGAATTTTTCCTTGAAGAAAGAAACTGTTTCCTCTAAATACAACCATTTGGTTAAGTGTAAAAGTGTTAATTGGGGTATTTATTTACTCTGCCGAATTAAATTCCACAGTGATTCTAAACAGAGCTTCAGCAAATCCAGTATTTTTTCTTCTGAAAGCCTATGCAGGTGGCGTCAGTACTGGATATTCTGTTTACAAATCATTAATGAAGTGATTGTGGCTTTTTTCATTTGCTCACACTTTTGAACTGCTCAGAGCGACACATTCCTCAATAGGGAACACAAGAGTAGAGAGAAGCACACAATACCCTTATTATGGGGGCCACACAAACACTGGTAGTGCTGAGGGTTTATATTAACCCAATCAATTAAAGATGTACGGAAAGAGTTCAGCTAGTAGGGGACTGGGAAAAAACGGTACACAGCAATGAGTTGCTAGGCATGCTAATCTGGACTCTGAAATTTTCACTTAGTGCTATATCTCAGCTTTCTTCCTGCACAATAAAAGGTCCTTTTCAAAGCTGAGAGTCCTTAGCAGTGCAACCATTGGAAGTCACTGCATTCTCTGAATGAAATAAATGCCTTGCTTTAATTTCTATAAGGCTTGTGTAAATTTCCTTCAGTACTAAACCATTAGAATTCTGAAGGAAAAATGCATATATTAGGCTATACTGTATCCCTATTGTGCACTAAACACCAACTCATGCTACTGATATGGAGTTTAAAAGCTTAAATAAAGTGCGGAGCTCCTGCTGGGCAAACAAGCTGAACTGGCCCAATGAAGTAACCTTTTTATTAAGAATTCTCATTTGAATAAACAGCATGGTAGAACTGCTGAATGCAGATGGCTTAAGTGTTCAGGTTCTTCTGGAAGAAAAAATAAGTCTTAGTAGTTTTACTCTTTCATGAACTAAATAATATTTTATGAAGGACAAGTTCTCCAATTTCTCACAGATTGTACGGTAGAAATGAAAAGAGTTAGTAGTTAACTGGCTTATTTTAAAGGCTGAATCAAGGCAAAACAAATAAAGATTGTATTATGTAATTCTCTTGCTGTTTGCTTGTCTATGCAAATACACATACACACTCATGAATAATGACATGGCTCTAAAAACTATGTAAGGTTTCCAAGGAGTAAATGAAAGCTCTGTGTTTAGGTTTTACACTATTTTTGTGTTCTGCACTCATCTGTGGTAGTTTTTGAATTGAATGCAATATCAGGAGCCTATCAAGAGCTATGAAAGACTTAGCACAGCACATAGTCTTAGAATGGATGCTTTGCTTCAACTTTTATTGCATTCCCTATCATTTGCTAGGTAGATTTTTTCCCTCCTGTCAGCAGAGTGCTGGTCCTTTTTGCCTCCTTCATCTCTGAAAGTGAGCAGGTGGTGGGAAATTCTACTGATCATGCAAAGAGCTCATAGTGTCATCTCGGATGGAATATAACAACTGAGAGATACAAACATTAATTTGGGATACCATTTAATGGGATGCCATTGTGCAAATGAAACTGAGAGTTGACTGCGCTCAGCTGTCCAATAGATACCCCATTCTCTGCATCTTTTATAGAAGGTGAATAAGCTATTAACTGTTGTGTGAAGCATCAATGAGTGGTTTCTACAGGCTTTTTCCTCTTGTACCCTAAGGACTGCATTGGTTTGAATTGTTAGTATTGGATATAAATTTTTCTGAAGAGATATTTCTCTGATCTGAGATAATCTGAACAGAAGCTTTAGCAAGAAAGTGTTAAAGATATTGAGACAATTATTTTGCTGCACAGAGTGACTAATAGGCAAATATAAAAGAATGAGGAGGGGGAAAACTAAAACATCTGTCAAAAACCTATCTTTGAAAGGGTTTACTGAATACATACAATGTCTTCTAGTAAAAAAAAAATAATGGGGAATTGTCAGAAGATGTGGAGAAGAGAGGGAAAATTATCAAGAGTCAATCAGGTGAGCTGGTTACATTTATATCAGGAAAGACTTTCTAATAATCAACATCTGTAAAACCAGATGTCTGTCTGTTGGAAAAGAACTGTGCCCCCAAACTCTTAAGACACAACTTTCCTCTGACAGTTTTGTTGTCGTTTGGTCCCATAAAGGTGAGGTAAATTTCTACTGTGTTGTAAATGCCACTAATCTTTATTTATTTATTTTTCTGCTAATCTTACAGCACTTTAAATAGTTCTGTAGGTTTATGTATTTGAACTACATACAAAGTATTTTTTTTTCTCTTACTTCCTACAGAAAAAAAAAAAAAAAGAAATACAAAACCACTAATTGCAGTTATTGAACTGCATATACAGAGAAGGAGATGTGGAGTTATGTCCCTAACAACATGGAATAGTCTGTAAGCATGGAAAGATCTGGTCTTGCTATTCAAGACAGAGGCAAAGAGGGCATTAAGTACTTCAGCTTTTCCCTCATCTTTTGTGGTGAAGTTCCCCATCACATCCAATAAAGGGTGAAAATTGTCCTTGGTTCTCCTTTTGTTTCTAATATATTTGTAAAAACATTTTTTATTATTTTTTATGGCAGTAGCCAGCCTGAGTTCTAGCTGGGCTTTCACCTGTCTAATTTTCTCCCTGCATAACCTAATGACATCCTTGTAGTCCTCCTGAGTTGCCTGCCCCTTCTTCCAAAGGTGGTAAATTATCTTTCTTTCCCTAAGTTCCAGCGGGTTGTTAAACTTCACAAGGTTCTTGTTAGCCCACTCTACCAAACTATGCAGGTGTTCCTGCAGGGTGGCTCTCCCTTCCGAAGTGTCCACTTCCCCACTCAGTTTGGTATCATCAGCAAACTTTGTCAGGGTACACTTGAGCGCATCATCCAGATCACTTATGATGATATTAAAGAGTGTTGGGCCACAAATTGATCCCTGGGGGACTCTGCTTGTGACAGGTTGCCAGTATGAGAAGGAGCCTATCTACGACCATCCTCTGGGTGCAGCCTGTCAGCCAGCTCCCACCCACCACCACACAGGTCACTTGTCTAGAACATAACACATCAGTTTCTCTAGGAGAAGGCTGTGGGAAACCATACTGAAAGCTTTGGAGAAATCCAGGTAGACAATGCCCACTGCTTGCCCTACATCAGCCGATCAGGTTACTTTGCTGTAGATGGCAATCATGTTTGTCAAGCATGATTTGTGCTTGGTGAATCTGTGCTAGCTTTTCCCAATCACATGCTTCATGTGATATGTGATAGTCCCCAGGAGGATTTATTACTTTCCCAGAGGCTGAAGTAAGACTGATGGGCCTATAACTTCCTGGTTCCTTCCTTAAGCCCTGCTTGAAGATAGGAGTGACATTAGCCTTCTTCCAGTATTTTGGGATGTCCCCTGATCTCCACAATTTCTCAAAGATTATGGAGACCAACCTCGCAATAACGGCAGCCAGCTCTCTTAACAACCTTGGGTGAATGTTGTTAGGGCACATCAATTTGTAGGGGTCAAGCCCCTGTAAGAGTTCATGTACCGACACTTCCTTCCTTCACTGATGGTGGGTCTGTATTTGCATCAATCTGGATTTTTATTCCCAAGGCCCAGGGCCCAACAATGCTGGTTAAGTCAGAAGTGAAGAAAGTGTTGAGAACCTCTGCCTTTTCAGCATCGCTGGTGACTAATTCACCTCTCTTGTTTAACAGCAGGCCAGTATTTTCCTTCTGTTTTCACTCATTGTCTATGTACCTGAAGGACCCTTTCTTGTAGTTTTTGACCTCTCTGGCCAATTTTAATTCAAGCTGAGCTTTTGCTTTTCTAACTGCATCTTTCCACACCCTGGCAATGTCTTTGCAGTTCTCAACGGGTATTTGTCTGCTTTTCCATCTCTGGTATGCTTCTCTTTTGTTTTTGAGCGGACTCAGAAGCTCACAGTTAAGCCAAGGGGGTCTTTTCCTCTGTCTACTTCCCTTACCTTTAAAGGCGATAGTCTGGTTTTGTGCTTCCAGGACAGTGATCTTGAAAAACTCCCGGAACTTGTCAGCTCCTTTATCATCCATGGAAGCTTTCCACAGAATCCCTCATAAATGATCTCTGAGTGAGATGAAGTTTGCTCTTATAAAATCTAAAACATGTCTTACTACTAACCTTCACCATGCTCAGCAGGATCCCAAATTCTGCAATATTGTGATCACTACAGCCAAAGCTATCATAACTAAGATATTATAAAGAAGGTTTTCTTGGTTTGTGACTAGCAAGTCCAGCAGCACCTCATTCTGTATGAGGAAGCAGTTCTCTATGTATTCCAGGAGCTTGATGGATGACATGTGAGCTGCTGTATTGCTCTTCCAACAAATGTCTGGATAGTTGAAAACACTCATTAAGAACTAGGTTCTGTTGACTTGAAGCTTGCTTAAGTGAAACAAATATTGCTTCATTGGCCTTATTTGTCTTGGTTTGGAGGTCAGTAGCAGATGCCTACTGTAAGATTGCCCTTGGAGGTGACCTCTCTGGTCTTGACCCGGAAGCATTTGATAGGGCTTCCACAATCACTGTAGTTGACTTCTACACATTCAAGGTTTTTCCTTAACACAGAGCATGATGACTCCTCCTCTTCTTTCCTGTCTGTATTTACAAAACAGCCTATAGCCATCCATCATGACCCTCCAGTCATGTGAGTTGTCCCACCATGTTTCAGTTATTCTTATGATATCATAACTTCCTGGCTGTCCACAGAGCTCAATTTCTCCTGTTTGTTCCCCAGGCTAGGTGTATTGGTATGCATACACTTGAGATGGTTGGTCTGATTCTTATCTTGGGAGGCAGCTAAGGAACATTTGTTGCTGCTCTCATTGGCCTGATTTATTCCCCAGTTGGTTGCAATGGCATGAGTTTTGGCATTTTAGACCCCACCCCCTGAATCTTTCAGTTTAAAGCCTGTCTCACCAAGTTGGCCAGCCTGTTGCCAAAGATTCCCTTACCTCTGGCTACACACTTGACTGCAGAGGTCTTTCTAGATGCTGTCCTGCCCTTCTCATCTCCTGAACTGAAGGCAGCCCCAAGCTCCTTCAAGTCCCAACATACCTTCATACAGGTATGGCATGCTGTAAGCCTGCTGGCATATTTCATCCAAAAGTCGTTGTTCCCTGCTGCTTAGTGTGATTATATCTTCCTATTTAACAGCACAAGACAGGTCTTAGACCTCTTGATTTTTCACCTGTGCTTAGTCGGGGAGCAGAGCTATACAATTGTTCTCTTCCTTCTCCTCCAAGTTCAGAACATACATTTTCTAAATTTTGATTCATTTTGCATTTGCTTTAAAAGCCAGCAGTGAAAAAGGTATACAAAAGAACTGAGGTATTCAGACATTTAAGTGCTGTAGGGCAGAATGCAGATCATTGAGAGTCACTCTCACCTTCTTGCTAGCTCTGGAAGTATGCAGCATATGCTACACTTGAATTATGGAAATATGCACTGGAGGAGGGCTCAAAACTCAAGTCTTTTCCCTTACAGATGGAAGTCCTAATCAGTAGGCAGCAGCCTTTCTCATGAATGTTCCCTTATCTGCTGGCCAAGGCACTTGCTTTGGAAGATGCAAATTGAAACTTTCAGACAAAACTTAAATTGCCTAAACAGAAGTTACTCTAATCCCTGAGTTACTATATGTAGGTTGGTATATGCCTACCTCCCTTATAAGAGTAGAGAGCATTAAATTTGAGACACAATGCATCCTTTTTGGCATTTTCCTGGGAATATGTTGGTGACTCTGCTAACAAGCCTCAGTATCTGAATACCATATTTAGACATTTCATTGGCCTAACTCTGGTGCCTGAATCAGAGCTGTTTGCTTCACTACACATTAAAAGACGTGTAAAACCAAGGTACCACAGTACCTAATAACGTTTTATGGATCTATTTTCCCCACCTCAAGTTTGAATCCATTAAGACTAAGAAGCATAATGATTTAACTCTAATAACATATTGAGACATTTCAAGTAATTCAAAGAAATCTGAGAAATGGCTTAACTAAGGTCAAAGTTTCTGATACTAAGCCTATCCAGGGAAAAAGATCAGCTATTCAGTACTTTTTCAGCTTATTTTCACAGTCCTTGGTTAAAAAAAAAAAAAAACTAGTGAGAAGGAAGCAGAGCTCAATTTTGATGCTCAAGATGGGGTGCTGGCATATTCCTTGTCCTAAGAGATGCTTTGATTAGACTGAGACATCCAGAAGGTCCTACACATATCCCAGAGCTTTAACATGGTAGATACCTCCTTTCATGTGAAAATTACGATTCTGCTGTCATCTTTTCCATTATGTACCTTTTTTCTACTCTTCTTCCTGACCTCTATTTTTCTCTTTTTGCTCCCTAAATGTATCCCTCTCCTGTGTTGCTACCATAACCAAAAGGACACAAAAGGAAGTTGACTGGCCATGCAAACAAAGAAGGAGGCTTTCAGATGTCAGTGCCTCAAGGACTGATATAAAAAATGCCACTTGGGAGACAAAGGTAGCCTTTCAGAAGATTTCCCATACTGATACATACTGCCAGAGAACTGCATGACAGCAGGACTCTTAGGTAGGGCAAGCATTGCTTCTCTCTAGTAAGAATTATTCACAGTTTGTTGCATGTGTCCAGAGGGATATAAATTGTTTGTTGCTGCGCACAATTCTGTATTTCTAACCACTCAACAACACCTCACATTTCTAATTCTTTCCCTGTTGCTCCCTCAAAACTTGGCTGCTACCATTTTCTATCAGGCTCTTCACTGGTACATAATGCTAAAACATTTGATCTAAGAAGAACTATGTGCAAAGTAGAATAAATTTGGACAACTCCATCAATGATAATAGATTTTACATAGCCCCTTGATATAAAAGTACACTATATTGATCTGCTACAGAACTTGGGAAAAGTCAAGTATTACTACAACTTCATTATTATTGAAGGGAAAGTAGAAAGATTTAATCTTAAACATATTAACACAGAGAAAATGAAAAACTTTCTGAAAATGCTTTAACAGTTATTAATCACTACATATCAAACCATTCTACAGCAAAGGTGCACTGACAGACTTCCAAGCCATCTTAACCTGGAATAAATTGTGGAAAGTGACACCAAATAATTGTTAATTAAAGTCATCTGACAAGTAGTCAGGACTGTTATGAGCAGGGTCAGATATCAAAGGGAAAAATGAAACACTTCACAAATCTGGCACTTTTGCAGTTACATCTACGAGACTCTCCAGAATAACTGTCCTTTTCTTTCAATCCAGAAAAAAAAAAATTAACAGGAGAAGGAATGGAGTATCTGATCTTTCCACAATCATTACTGTGAAGACATTTTTCCATATGATTTGCATTGAGATGCAGCAAGGGCTCACTACAAATATTTGAACTAGGCAAAGCTTGGGTTCTATTACAGATTGAAAACTCTAACTTGTTCTTGAGACTGTGGACAATTTGGGGAGAGCCATATGATAATGAAAGAGGATATCATCCTTTCACCTATGAATGAAATGAAACACCTCCTTCAGTACTGTTGTCAGTCTACCAGTAGGATAATGGAGAATTTGTTGATGAATTAAAGGCGGTTTGGAGATAAGCATGAAAATATGCAGAGACAAAGAGC
>JAVJGJ010000037.1:72003475-72037282 GCA_035590215.1 Microhierax caerulescens | reverse complement strand
AATATGCAGAGACAAAGAGGACATGCCTAATAAAAGTTTTGGCATCATGTAGAAATTCGGGTCAAAATGGTAAATTAAGTCTTCCTTGTTTAGGTTTCAAATTGACAAATATTCAAATCAATGATTTATTGAAAAATAATTTATTACTTAAGAGTTGTATTGAAATAATTATTAAAATGTGTTGCAGAACAAAAGCACAGGTTTGTTTCCAATGCAGCAGAGAAACTATGTCTGGGAAACTTCAAAAGAACTTTCCTTCCTTTGGTTCACAATGTGGGGCAGGTGGGTCATTGAACTTCCCTTCAGGAGAAAGAGACCAAAAAACTAAACACATACAGATGGAAGGAATAAGTTCAGGAATGAGGTAGTGACATGAAAGCGGCAATTTATTTGGACACATGATGCTTTCTTGAATCCTGGGAAAAAAATGCATTAATAATGAAATGATATCAAAAGACACTAAGGAAAGATTAGATTAAACCAATTCATTAGGTAAATAACACAGACTGAATCCTAAATTAATTTTAACAAGAAACTATTTTTTGTTCTAACAGTCATGTTAATTCATATGTTGTGAAGAAGAGGAAATTCAAGAGGCCCTTGGAATTATTCACACAATGATAAAACAAAAAGAGACAAGAAGTTGGATGAGAAACAACTCATTAAGTATTAAAACCTAAGCCAGTCTCCCAAATAACCTGGCAGAAGCCCTGTTACTTGACATATGTGCAGCTGAATTCCACCACGTTCTCAAACCTGAGAAGCAATGCTATCAGACTTTCTGATGTATCTCTCTGCCAACACACATACTCACCTTTAAAAGTTACTTCATACATTTGGCCTTGAAACTTCTCAATCCAAAAGGAGATGGCCTTTAATATGTAACTTGCTCTGGCTGACATGTGTTGCCTGGTATGAAATTAAGGAGTTCACTTTCCACCACCTACTTTTCTATTTCTGAAAACGCTATCACTTGTTACCAAGCATCCCATAACTGTGTTTCTAACAAATATTACACTGATATTTCTGTCCAGCTACATGTCCTGCAGGGCTTCTGCAGTCTTCCGATCAGTAAAAATGTAATAACATTTTCACATAGTCAATATTTAATTCTGTAAATGCAACTGGTAGTTGTAATCTAGGTTATTAACCACACGGTGATTTATGATGGAGGGCAGACAGTGAAGGGGTGCAGAGCATGAGGAAGGTCCTCTGGTGACAATAAAAAAGTTATAAATTTCATAGCTCTGCCTGAGAAATGTATTTATATCCTATATTAAGTATAGCTTTTTATAAATTTTAATGATCCATGTTATTAATGGTGCTGTCATCATTACTGCCTGTGCAAAAGTACAGTCTTTTTTCCCCCTCTTATACTTTTCCATCAGCTGAAGGTCTTATATATTTTAAAAAGCTCGTATTAGCAGTTTGCCAAAAAATCTTTAAGAGTTATAAGTCTATCTTTGTTTAGTTGAACTGCTAAGACTGCAAGGAATATTTTGCATAAAGTTTTATGGCCAAGGCAAAGGTTGGGCTAATTGGACAGAAAACAATTGCTTCTCTATCATGTTTACAAAGCCTAAGTCAATACAGAGGAATAAAAGAACCACCATATTAAAAAGATTAATTTATACATTAAAATTGTTCCTATATAGTGTAGAATACAGGGTTGGGTAACTAGAAGATAGTTAAATATCAAAGATCCAATATAAATATATATGGTACCATGGACTCCATGCACGGTGAAAGACACAGAAGTAGTATTTGCAAAAACCCACATTTTCACTCGTTTTAGATTATTTTAGAATGCTTTGTCACTTTTGGCCGTTTGCCAAGGGAAGGTAACCTATGGGACTGCCTGATACTTGAACAACATTCCCATTTATCTGATCTTCATACAAGAATATTAGAAAGATAAAAAGAAGTTTGGGAAAGGATCAACAGACAAAAAGGAAGGAAACCAGAGCAGAAGTATCACCATTCCAGCTCTGAGCATTCTCATTAGTCACCTCTAAAAGCAGAAGCAGACTCCTACAGCAGCCACCTGCTTTACCTCTCTCAGGGATGGAGGCAGGTTTTGTAAGACTGTCAGAAGTCAGACAGCAGCCAACACTCCTCCCACGATAGGAAGCCAACAGAATAAAAATGGTACACAAACATCTTATCTGTGGACAACGAAGGAAGGGACGGAGTTCTGGCAGATGTGTTCAGTAGGGAAGAAACACAGCCACTTATGGTTGTGTATGTAAGTCACATAGGTCCTCTGACTTATAAGTGTAAGTATTTTTAAACTGTGAAAATAAACCATAGCCTTATGGGCTATCAGGCACTCTGATACTTTGATGATAGCAGCTGTACAGTTCAGGTAGCCAAATACATAATTGGAACAAGGTCCTGTGGTATCATATACCTGCTGGTTAGTTTTAAAATATTCACTAAAAAAGGAACAATGAACACTATCATTGCAATCTGTAGTCAAATATAAATACCTGCTATTTTATAGGCATTAGTATCAATTATAATTTTTTCAAACATGAAGACAAATTTGCAACACTGAGACACTATTTTCCACAATTACTCTTCTTTTAAAAGAGCTTACTTATCATTTTTGGTCTCGTTTATTTTGATGCAAACTCTGTTTCAAGTTGATACAGTAAAAGTGATTTTTCCCCTCGTCTTTCAGCTACTTACCTTATCTCTGAGATAGAAAACATGAATATTGCTAATTAGTAAAGCCAACATTCCACTGCAAATAACACATTTCACATTTCCAGCTCAACTTGAACTATTTTCTCACCTCAGTACCTATAAGTTATAGCCTAAATACTATTCTTTTCCTATTATAACTCTCTCTCACATTGGCTTGGAGTGTTAGATACTGAGCCTAATTTGAGGTAAGCCCTGAGCAGAAAATGTAAATGCCAATCTGAATTCAAAGGATAAATAAGGAGTAAGACACTAGACAAAGTGATTTCAATGAAGACATAAAAGAAATTTTAAAGACCACAATGGTAAAGCATCACTTGACTGATGCTTTACAAAGTTCCATCATCCAGAATCCTAGGAGAGTATTAGAGGCTTACTGCAAGTTTGCTTTCATAAGAGAGGAACTTCCATGCCATTCATAATCTAAGAAAAAAACATCCTCTCAAGCACCAAAATAAAAATCAGTCTTCTTGCAGCCTAGTTCTCTTCCTTTCTCAAGCAAACTCTGCTAACTGTATAATACTATTTTCCTGTAAACTCATAAGGAAAGTATTTCAAATATAATAGTATTTTCATTCATCAGAAATGCCTCTTAATAAAATCAGCTATAAAGTCAAAAGAATGAAAAGTGCAATTCATTTTTAATACAGACTTTTCCAGAATTCTTTCTGACAAACAGGACCTGCACAAGACTTAATATATGTTAATGCTTATCTCAGTTTCTGATGATTGTTTATAGTAATGTAATAAAGATGTTGAATACTATTTTGGTGAGACTGAATAACACATAGTTAATGACTATGTCATATGCAGGATGCCTCAGCTCATAGTATCTGTCACAGCAAGATTAAGTAGGAGAAAGACTATGAATTACTAAGGAATAAGTCTGTTGGAATACTTTTCTAAATCAAACTTTTTACAAAAAAAGTTTGCCTAAAAGTCCAAAAGCAGGCAATTGACTGGTTCTCAAGCAAAGTAAAAGGAATTTGGCATCAGTCTGGCTTAGAAAAAAACCTAATTTGTCCTTCACGATAAGTCGCTTTCAGAACATAACACTATGCAGTGTAAGAATGCTAAATAGTGCTTTTCTGATTCATGAATGAAAAAAGCTTTTATTCAAGGTGATTACAGAGTACTCTATTGATTTAAGTAGTGGGTATTTACTCACTTTCCCTTAAATGACTACAAAATGGGAGGTTTTCCCTCCAGCTAACAGCATGATCTCAAAATGTAAATGTACAGTTCCAGGACATCTGCACTTACTCATAGAGGCTACTATCTTATTTTACGGAGTAAGCAGGCAAAAGAACCAATATCATAGATGGAAAGCTGATGTGCTACTGCCACTCATTCTGAAGTTAGATAAAGCAAAGCCAGGCAGGAGCAATGATTCAGCAGTGGAAAAAGGAATGTATCTTGGTGGGACCAGTTCGTTCCACCTGAGTTTTGCGTTTTAGCTAACTTAAAATATATGATGTGATACTGATTGATACACATTTGAAAGCTGAGGGGGGAAGAAGCAAAGAGAAAAATGTTTTCTCAGTTGGAACATCATATGAAGATATTCTAGAAAGAAAGCATCAAACTGTGAAAACAAACAAACAAAAAAGGAAATGTCAGGGAACCTCATTGTAATTCTAGAAGCCTTCTTCGAAAGCTTCCAGTAGCATTTTTAAAAGTTAGCCTAGACACACTCACCATCTCAACGAGAGGCAGGAGGCTTCTTATTCAGCAGACAGAGAAAGCGAAGAAAAAAATGTGATCAGCAAAAGCTGGCTTGCTTACTGGGAAGCTGCTGAAAGTACACAGTGGGACGCATCAAGGAGAGTGTGACTTGAGCCCATTTATGAAGGAATTTTCTGGGAAACAGGTGAAGCTCTGATACTCAGAGCCATAACCATTTTTTCCAGCCAGCCCTTTCTCATAAAGCATACGTGTTGGAGGAGGTTAGTGACACCCTCTCTCCTAACACCATCTTGGTCACAACAGTGGTTCCTAAACACACTGGTCCACTGCAAACAATGCTTCTTGGTGATCACTGCATCCCCTATCAAACTTGTTTCAAACACTTGCATGGCCAATACTATGGCCTTGTAGTTGACTGGAAACCATAGGGCCACATCTGGAGGGGCCTCTGGCAGAGGACCCACACAAGCTGTAAAAGGCTTCCATTGCATAAGAGAATTGAAATCTGCACCTTCCTTCTCACTGGGCATTATTATAACTGCCAGGTTACACACACCATGGACAGGCATGTTCTGTGTTCCACCCCACATCAACACCCCTTTTTCCAAAGAACATAGGATTTTCTGTCTCTTCTACTAATTCCTAAAAACTACTGTTCATTTTCTTATTAATTTACTTTTCCCTTCTACTACAGAGTCTGAAATGTTGAGGAATATGACCTCTTGGTTTTTACCCTTGCAGAAGAATACTGTCTAACAGCTGTCTTAGTGGACAGCAGCAAAATGATCTATTCAAATATGGCTCTGAAATCTTGCCTTAACCCTCAGCCTTACAACTTTCCATGTCCTAAAGTGTCCTGCCTTCCTGTGTCTTTTAAGCTCACTTCTCTTCCGTCTCTTTTTCTTTCTTTTTCTTCTTCTGTTCTTTCCGCCATTTCCCTGTACACTGTAACAATCCTGAAAGAAAGGGAAACAAGACTCTTCACATTTGTGAAAAGCCTTGTCTGATGTGGTTTTCTGTAGAATTCTCTTCCATTTTATCTGCTTCATCATTCCAGATAAAAAACATTTTTCTGCAGGGAATAGTTCTATATTTGTTAAGAAAGCAGTTACATTATTTTGAGTATTGTCACAATCTAAATCATTATCATCATATTTTTGAAATAATTTTACATATATACATACGTTAAACACATACATATATTTTCAAGCTCCAAAGGCCTTTCCTTTATGAGAATGAAAATCTAGTGTGACTTCCAGAAACTACACAAGAAATAGATGAAGAGTGTCAGATCCCACACTGGCAAGTGAAAAAGGACCGCCACAAATCTTCATCCTCCCATTAGAGTGATGGAGGAGTTTCAAGACAAAAAAAAGTACAAATGGACTGAACTAACTCATACAGACTGAGGGATGAGGTGAGCAAGTACTTTTTATTGTTAATGTAATTTGGAGGTTTGGAGGGTTTATTTTCTTTTAAATAAGTAACTGGAAATAATAGTGAAAATGACAAATACAAGAAAGAACTGACTATATTAATGGAAGAAGAAAGATCTGGAAAAAAAAAAGGCAGCCTGACCACAACAACCTTGTGGTGGTCCAGAATGACCCAGCAGAATATGTGCTGAATCTCCCTTTGACTTTGGTGGGACATTTGTGATATTCCAAGCCACAAGAAATGGAAAAGATTTAAAAACAACCAGTGGACAAACAAACACATCAGCTGTCCACATGCCTACTATCAACTATTTTTTTCTCTGCACGTCTTGCTGAAACCCATTTAAGTTCCAATTCTGCAAATAGATGCTTAACATTATGCAACTACTGAGATCCACTGGAGTCTGAAATGCTGTATTTTCAGATAAACTAAATTACTCATAGTAAAAGCAAGATCAGGACTTGCAGCTATAAGCTGTTTACAGCAGAAATCTTAAATAGCACCCCAGCCCTTGAAATTCTGTATTGACTCAAAGAGTGGGACTAGGATAACTCCTCCAAATTTCATTCCTACCATTTTTAAGCCCTGCTTCATCCTTAGATGCATTTTATAAACAAAATAGAAATGATAAAAAACGGCTTTTCTGGGATGTTCAGCATCTCTTTCCTAATACTATTCTGCGTACCTTCCAAGTGCATTTAAGATTTACTGAAAATTTATCTACTGCCTCCACTTTACTGGTCACATACATGTGACAGCCCTCTTACTGCCCAAACAGCAGAGTCTTCAGACAGAATGACCACTGTGGAGGTGTGACAGACAAGCCTCCCTTTCACACTTACAGAACCAGAAAAATGAGAAAGTAATAGAGCTCACTGACTAGTGTAATTTCATTCATCTTCACTGTTCTGCCAGTAATAAGCAGTTGCTCTATAGACCTTTGTAGGAATCAATCAACACATTGGCAGTCCTGCAGTCTATCATCCAATTGAAAATTAGGTGTCCCTAGAATTTCTGAGTTTAAATTTAATAGAAGAGTAGGAAAATGCAAGATGTTCCATTAAAATTCAAAATTTCTGCTAAATTTTAGTTTCTCAGATGTAATTTACAAATAAGAACCATAAGGGAATGTTATTTTCTTGTATGCCAGCATTTTTTATTCCACCAAGTGGTTTTTTGTTTTAATTATTACTTTACTTACAGAATTTAGAGATTTACAATATGCTTAAATGTGTGCATTTTTAAAAATTGAAACTAGTCAATACATCAATTACGGTCATGGTTGTGACCCCAATCAAATCAAGTCAGACAATAAAAATACACCTGAATTCCAAGACAGATGTGTCTGAACTCTCTACTGCTTCACTTTTTTTTGTACTGGAGACCTCATTTTGCCTTATTTCAAGTAAGTAGGAACACTTAGCTTTGTTATAATCATAAAATAGGAACGTTTCATCTTTACATAATCTGAATGTTCCAGCAAACATCACAGATGTGCAAAAATGGATCTTAAAAATTTAGTTGTTTTTTTCTTGACTAATTTTTTTCTCTTTATGATATAAACATACTGCCTTATCATTGAAAAAGACATATGCTGACTTTTTAAAGTCTAATCAACATTAACCTAAAGCTTCATAGAATACGCTTATTCTTTGGATGTTTCAGTAGGAAAAGAACTGGAAATCTATTCTGCAAATCTATTCAGTGTTACTAGGGCCAGAACACTCCACAGTTCATACCACAGTTCTGCAACCCTGATCATCCAAAGTGAGGAAGCCACATTGGTTCAGCAAGGTAATAGTGCCTACTCGCCTCTTACCTGACATGCATTCAGACCTAGGCATGTTGCAAGCCATGGACAAAGACAGTGAGAAAACACCGAGATAAGAAACAATTCTAATCCAGCTATTAAAAGCAGTCAGTTTAAACTCAAGTCAACCTTGCAATGATCTTAAAGGAACCTTGTGGTAAATAAATGTGGAATCTGATTCAGCTCCCACAGCAGAGTAAGGTAGGGTATAATCTGTCAAATCAAGGGATTTATACGAACGAAATAAAGGCAAAAAGTATCAGTAATGCAGTGCCTAAACGTAAATAGATGTTTGAGAAAATTTTGAGAATGGACTCAGAAGATACATTATTTTGGCTACGCTGAGTAAAATAAATGAATTGACTTACAAACATACTGTTACAACATCAATTAAACCCTGACATCCTTAGAGTTTGTAGCAATGCATGGAATTTGGTGGAACTATTACAGGTTTACCTTCTGATATTCCTAGATATGCTCACCCAAATATGATCTCTGGAAACTTCAGTTTGCATAGATGTAAAAAAACTCATTTCCTCAGCAGACTGCCTCTTCTGAGCATCCTTCAGCTCCTCACAACTTCTACATCAGAAGCCTGAACATATATTGTGCTTAAAGAACAATTGTTCAGACTGTGGGAGCAGAGTTTAGGAGGCATGCCTATCTGGAGAAAGTGAGAAAGGGAGTATCAGAAGCTTGGCATGTGAACATAGCACAAGAACAGGGAGAAGCACTGGTTTGGGACTCTTGGCTCAGAGTTGCTTCACTGGGTAAGGGCTTAAACCTCAGGACTAGATCAGGCTGTAAGCTAGTATTTGTCAGTAGCCAGTGCCAAATAAAACTGCTTTTGAAAGAAGTACCATTCTTTGCTTTTACTTTGTTGCCATTGTTGTAAACAGCCCTTTTTAAGCCTCATCTGTGGGCAAACCACTCCTAGTTCTACAATTCATATTTACTGCAAATGAGTCAAAAATGGACACATTACTTCTGCCCATATCATTTAGCTTTTTAATTAATTTAGCTTTTTTCAGACCTCAGAAGCAGGTCTACAGTCTGCAATTCCAGCAGAGCAGTTTTGCAACTCTACCCATGGGTTGTGTTATACATATGGAGCCACACTCTTTGTATAAAGAGCAGAACTATGGAGGATAATCAGCTCTTCCATATGAAGATTCTGAACTTATCTTGAAGGCAGAATCTATTTTTCTAGCTCGTCGCCTCAGTTTGATTCTGCAATGGGACTTCTCCTGTAGAGTAACAACTCTTACCACCACAGGAACGTAACAGCTATAGAAAGTCTTGTGCTGGATCAGCTACAACAAGGAAGCTACTAACTGCAAAAGCAGCTCTGCCTCAGAGTAGAAGAATCTGAATAAAATGTAGCTGTGATTTTTTTCTCTGCAACCACTCTTTTAGACTTGTTTTTTCCTGCAATTGTTCTACTGCAACAGTTGCAGAAGTGCCTGAATGACAACTGGAGCGTGAGCAGAAGGAGGACAACCCATTATAACTGGCAGAAGCAGAGCCCCTGCATGACTATCTGAATGTTTTATAATATCCACAAAATGAATGAGGCATTTTTTACTACTATTATTTGTACCTATAATCAAAGCAATAGTAAATGTAACCAAATCAAATCTACATAACTGGTCCTGCCTATTAATCAAGAGATGATTAGAATGCCCAACATACTTGTGAGAGCATGCTCTCTTGACAATTATTATATTTTCTCCCTGGTATTAGATAATATAAGGAATTCAAAAGGTTTGGAAACTGCTGACTTCCACGTGCTCTGTAGGTGTGTATAACACTGAGGAAAAAAAAATTAACAGATCTCTAGTATTACAAGTGTAATTCTTTATTGTCTTTGCAATACCATAACAATGATGTAGTTCATCAAAGTATATGAATAAACAAAGGAGCTCTTACAATATCATGGGCAGACTACATGTCGGAAATCATCTTTATTGATCAGAAACACTGGAATAAAAGGGAAAGTCAGAAAAAGGTGTCATCTTAAAGGCATGTTTAAGCCTTGCAAACTCTGAAAAACACCAGTGCTTGATTTTGATGCTCATACCACACTCTTACTCCTATGTAAAGTCTCAGGTGATTTTCATAAGAATTTAACAAAAGAATATAAAAACTGGTGTACTAGATCAAACCAGATGCACAAAGTATATCTGGTCTCATTGGAACAATAAATGGATGCCTAAGCACAACAGAATAGTGCCTGCACAGTAATACTTCCCACAAATACCATCCCAGCTTTGAACAATTTCCAGCATGAGCCTTCTGAGCCAGATGTAGTATCCTTGTACTTAACAATCCTTTTCATTTTCCTGCTCTTTTTCACCCTTTTTCATTCACTCAGCTGTTCAGATCTTGAATTATTGCAAATATTTTAGCACTAATAGCTTCTTCACGTTGAAGTTCCTCAGACTAGATACATGTTGTGACAATAACACAGATGTTTGAACCATCTGTTTTGAAGAGGTCCTAGGCCACTTCATGCTCACAGTCCTAGATCTTGTATTGGAAGAATAAGCAAACAACCAAACCTTGTTCACCTTCTCCAGGGTTTCATAGACATCCTTTGTATCTTCTTTCAAAGCTCCTTCTTTTCTCTGGGCTAAAGAGTCCCACTCAATTAAGCTGTTCCTTATGCAGAGCTATTCCATGTATTTGATCTTTTCTGAAATGAGGAGGTGTGACAGAATCTGACTGTTCAGAATGTTCCAGATGTAGGGTTTTGAAAGGAGATACAATGGACATCCATGAAACCCTGGAGAATGTAAGATTTGGTTATTTGCTTATTTTCTCAATACAACATCTAGGGGTGTCAGTGTAAATTGGGTTGGGACCTCTCTAAAACCTGTGTATTTACACAAGAGTGTAATGTTTTGTGTTTTACCTTGTGTTCTCTTTCTGGTAAGCCCTAACATTTGATTAGGACTCATTGCACTACTGAGCACTGAACAGACTTTTCACAGAACTGTCTTAAATTAAAAATCTCCTTCTGGAGTGGTAACAGTCATCCCAGAGCTGAGGATCACACTGCATGTAACATTAGGACTTTTCATATTGTAAATTTTCCCTAAGAAGTGAGCTAGAGTGATAACATCGTTACAAGCCATACTTTCTACATCTCTTAGCTTATTCCAATGGCTTCTGGAAGATATCCACATTTTTAATTAATTTCTATTATGAGGTATAGCTCATCTTCAGAAATCTGCACTTGTTACCCTTAATGCATTTTGGAACTGGCTTTGGTTCTTAGTGGTGGTGAGGTGGGTAGCACATTAATTTAGTATTCCAGTCAGGGATGAGAAAAGTGAATACAGGAGGATCAGATTTGGGCCTCATTCAGAGGAGAGTGTGGTAGTGTGTGTCATGAGAAGACAGTGTCATCTTCTGAGCATTCACTCGGCTGCTAGCATTGGTTATGGAGCACTTATGGACAAGGTCTGCTTTTCAAGTAAATAAACCTAGAGAGGAATACACAAACAAAGCATTATGGACAAATACAGACTACACATTGAGTCTCAGCTTGAGTTTTTTTCTGCTAAAAATTAGTAAGTCCAAACAAATTCTACAGCACTTGGAAATAATTTCTCTGCATTAGGCACTTTTAAGAAGAGTAATACTTGTAGAAGAGCATCCAGATGGTAAATAAATTACATTAATTCTTTGCCAACATTATTGTTTAAAAATTCTGAATTTTGGGGAAGTATTTTGAAAATCTGATAATCCTTACGTGCCTCACATACATGGGGTTACATGTATGTGCTGTCTTGTTATGACACAGGAGAGAGTGTATTTGCCTGTGTTAAATGCATCATTGAACTTTACCAGCCTGCACTCTGCCCACACTACTTAGGTCTTTTTCAGGCTATTCTAGCCCCCCTCAGAACAGTTTCAATCCTCTGTTATTTTCTGACAAATGCCTAAGGTGAAAAATGCAAACACCTTCAAAAGATCTCTGAAATAATCATAATAATGACAACAACAACAAGATAAAATGCAAAAATTTATTCCTTGGTCAGCAGTGGGTTAATGTCCCATTTTGCACAGGATAAGAAGAACTTCTGAACAGTTCATTGTAAATATTCAAAAACATTTCCAAGCCAACATCACTGCAATACACAGGGCAAAGTACACAACTGTGTTCAGGCTCATTCATTGCTCAAGAACCGGAGAATGTGCTAATGATATGACTGTATTTTTCTTGATCCTAGAATAATTATTATAGCTGATAATAACTATTATAATTGCACCTGAATAATTGTTGAGGTCACAGACACATTGAGCAAGGCATTGTATGAACACAGAAAAGCTGCCCCTGTTTTAAACCACTTACAATTAAATTACACAAGATATATGAAAATGATGAGAAGGAATAAAATTCACAAACTGAACAGCATGATCACAACAAATGTGAATCCGTGACTGCTTTTCTTGGAGGGGATGTGAGGCTATTAAGGACAGGCATGGAATATGGAAAGAACAGAAGAATGGAAACAGCAGAAAATTTAGGACCAGTAGTGGCTGAATGAAGCTGAAGTAAAGGACACGATATCATTAAAAATAAATTCAGCAAAGGGCAGGGACACCCAAATGAGGACTGTAAAAGGTTTGCTGTGGCTATTTCCATACACATACATTAGGACACTATAAATCTGCCCGCTGTGAAAATGTCCCAAGATGAACAGCTCTCACACTTGTACCTCACGGGCCATCTGGGCATGCCCAGCGTGGCACAGCCATGCTGCCCTATACTTGAAGGGCTCTACAGGCCCCTTGGGCTACCCCACGTTTGAGAGCCAGTCATGCCTTCTCGGAGAAACACAAAGGAAGGGAAAATATGAGCAAGGAACTAGGTAGCCTGCATCCCTACCGCCTGTGCCTGCTTCATCCTGCATTCACTAGATTGCACACGGCCTGCATCTACTTCCATACCCATATTTTTTTCAAAAGCCAGGCATGCCCCAAGAAAAGGAGCAAACAGTGTCCATGAGCAGTGAAGAGGCTGGGGCAAGTGCTCTGTCAGTATTTTTTCAGTTATGTCCATGCAAAATCAGAAAGGTACTAAGCAACAGTAGACACACCATTTCAATAACGCCACCTTGCTAAGCCTGTCCTTCACAAAGTCACCAGAAAGGGCCCAGATGGCCTCATCTCCACCATGCAGTGATGTTTATGGCCTGGACAGAGACATTTTCAGTGCAAGTCAAATGCCAAGTTTGCTTCTATGTCTTGGCCAGCTTCCTAAAAGACAATTTCTCAGACCCAACTTCTGACCTTGAGAAGTCAATCCTATAACAAAAGCACCAGCTTGAACCTAATCCTGCCCCAGACAGCTGTGGGCTTTGCAATGTCTGAGGGACGTACAGGCTTCACATCACAGGATTTTGAAACTTGCATGTTGCAAGGATAGTTGTGGAATATGAAAAGCCCTACTGCTGTTCCATTTTTATCTGGCTTGTGACTGTTCATATGCAGACCAGCCACTCAGATACACAGATCCAGTCAGGCCAGGCCAGCATCTATTGACAGTGGGACAGGAGAACTGCACATCTAAGCAGGCACCAGAAAACATGCTATAGGGTAGCTGGCAGCAGGTATGACAGGTTCAGATAAGCATGCACCAGAAATGTGGGTTGGGTCACAAGAAAGTAAATGTTATTTGCCTTCATTGACTAAGCAAATTTTAATTGCCTGGTAACATTAGTGACGATGATCAGCTGCCAGTGTTGGAGCAGGAATTTCAGTGGTGCAAACACTTCGTACATGAAATGCAATGAGCTTAGGTGGGGAGGAAGGGGCGCAGCAATGTAGGAGGACTGTTCCTTCCAGCAGCTTTTTGCTTCTTATGATGCATGGTTGCAATCCACTTCTGCTTCAACCAGCTGCATACATCTTTCCAAGAAAAATTGTCTTGGGACCTCTTTGTGGTACATTTACTTTGCTGCAGTTGAGGCCACCAAGTTATGTCCAAGAAGGCAGGTGTTTTCTGGATCTAGAGAAGTGCTGTGAAAACTGTAATGCCAGATTAATTCAATTTAACTATTTCTAAGTCTCTCAGGAAACCTCATCTTCAGAATGGGTAACAAAGGACACAAAATTAATGTGATCATGTCTCTGCACCATGAAAAAAACACACATTCCCTGCATGAATTTAAACAAGATGAGCTTTTCACACAATGGGTAAAAAAACATGGCATCCTGAAAATCAACAGTTGTTTTAACAAGCCATCCAAAATTTCCTCTTATATCTCTGTAATGTTCTGTCAAGTGGAAAACTAACTCCAGTGAAATTCAGGCTTTAGGAAAGAATTGGGGAGGTAATGGTAGCTGAGAGGATAGCAGTCTTCTCCAGTGTCAAAGGGCAGCTGCTTGAGCATTTATGCATTATTCCAGCCAATGCTTGGATCTCCTTGACAGAAAACAATGCACTTCAAGTGAGACTGAAATATCTTGAACTCATGTAGTCTGATAGAAACTTTTACATATATTACATCAGATTTCCTCAAGCTGTACACCATGGAGCAGAGGCATTCAGCAGGAAACCACTCATGGTGTATGGAGAGGTGATTCACCATAGACTGCTGTCTCTGCTTTGTAACTGCTGAGGTGGGTTTGAAGAAGCTGAGAATTAATGGGATGTTTGTCTTAATATAAGAAAGAACTGTGAAAGAAATCCCTGAAAATGCTACAGAGAGGAAGTCTCTAATTCTTGAGGCTTCAAAGTGCTCTGTGAAAAAGGCCTGAGAAACTTGTAGGAAAAAAAGATTTTCTAAATGTAATACCTCTGAATGACTTGTTTCGTTACAATAATGTCAAGGAGTCTTTTATATGTTTTGATTACCACACAGTCAAGTCTTAAGAAAAATAAAACCATAGATTGTGCTACAGTGTACATATTATACTTTTTATTTATTTATTTTGTAGTTAATTCCTAAATGAAACCACATCATTTTTGGCTGTCTTTTTGCCCTATTAAATAAAAAAATAGTGCTGTGGGTTTTTTTCCTCCAGACAAAAAACACTGCTCTGAATTGTAAAAATTGCTTTTGTTCAATAATAAAGATCGAAATTATATTATTTTGCCATAACCCTTAATAGAATATAAATGGCATAATAAGAACAATACAACAATAATAATAATAATAATAATTTCACTGTCTTCAGGTGTCTTTTTTAGGTTTAAAAAATAATCCATTACTTTTTTCAGTCAAGATGCAGAATATGGTGTTTTTTGGGATTTGTTTGGGGGTTTTTTTCTTTTTTTTTTTTGACATGTTTAGTCTTAAGTGCCACTGAATTTAGCATTACATACTCAACAAACATTTATTGTTTTTATGAAAACTGTAATTCTTGGCAAATTTTCTTCAATTATATCAACCATAAACACATGTTATGTGGGTGTGTAGTTATTTGGCTCATTTGTAGACATGAGTAATAAAATATCTGTATTGCAATACCTCTTTGTGTGCAGAGTGTTCGTGTTATTTCTTCCACTGGAGTTTGCGCATTAATCATGGTGACAGCTGATACTTTTTTCACTGACATGAGATATACAGTTGTTAAAAAATTTGTTATAGAGCTTAATATTGTCATTTATGATATGTGCAAAATAGAGAGAACCTCCATGGAAAAACTAATAAGAAAAATATTGATAGCAATAGTAGATGGTTTTTCTCTCACAAGTGGGGACCTCTTTGAAAGGGACTAAGGTGTTAAATGCAAAGACCACAGACTTTTTAAAATGCATAATGAATGTGTACTCAAGAAATTACCCTCTTAAAAACTCAAAATAATTTAAATGACACAAGGTATCTTAAAGGTTGTGAAGAAGCAAAAGTTCTGTTCTAAATAGGATAATGTATTCATAAAGAAGTGGAATAAGTAATATAACAAAATATGCTATGTCTTGGGAAAATATAACGCCGACCAAAGTATCAGCTGACATCTGAAGAAAGGGGTGAGGCTGTAAACTGTGATCTGGTAAGGACACACCAACCTTATGGAACAGAAATAAAAATAATATCTGGAAACAGAGCTCCCCAACTGGACAGGAAGAAACAACCATAGAGATAAAATCTCAGATTAACCCAGTTTAGATTTCACTTTGACAGGATCCACCATATTAAAGGTATTATACAATAGAATTACAAGAAAATAATGATAAAACATTTGGAGGCAGTGACCTTCTTCAGGGACCTGAGGTGGATGAAAACAGAAAAAAAAGTTTAGGAAAAAGCCCTCAATGAGTTTAAAAGAGCAAAAGTGAACTCTCAAAGGAAGCCTCAATGTCAAATCGGGGAAAACCCTGGCTTCTCTATGGGAAGGGGAGAAAGCAAACCAGAAGTAGCCTCTTTTCTATTTCAGACAAGTGCCTGTCGCATGTATACTTGGCCACCCCAGAAAGAATTCAGCCTTCCTGGGCTGCTTCTGTGCTAGTGCAACTATACGTTTTGGGTCAGAATATATTTCCTTGGACACTTATAACTAAATTTAAACTGTTAACAACTCTCCAGCTTGTATTTTCTTTATTTTACATACATGTTGAGGTGTTCTATAAGGACAATTAGGGATGTATGGGAAATTTAGTAGCAGTTTATTTTGTACTTTCTGTCTTTGAAAGTATCACCAGGAAGTTTCACCTGCTGGATAAAATACTATTTTAATGCATCATGACCAAAGGAGGAGAGAAAGTGCCTGTTAAAGGAGCCAAGAACAACATAATATGCAGAAAGCCCCAGAGAAATTGTCTGTGAGCTCTAGTGATCTGGTACGTGTATCAATTAATCAATTTCCTTTAGTTAATACAATAGAAAGGTACATGTCCTTGGTGGATATAACTTTTTTTTTTTTTTTTTTTTTTGGTAGAGGATTCATATGTGTAGAGAGAGTTTTGACAAGAGGCTCAGGAGAGACACATTTTTCCTGTATGTAACATATATGTTACCAAAGTTGCTAGAAGACTCAGAATTTAATTTTGTCCTTGAACATACATGCTACTGCTGTTTACTTTAATGGGAGATATGCAGCACATCCCAGTGATCAGCCTTGGCATTTGCAGAGAACTCCAGCTAGGAAACCAAATGCTTGTTTCACAGATATGCTGCAGTTATTCTTGTTGGAGAAATGTAGACACCAGCAGATCATTTATGCTCTTTTCATTTTGTTTATTTTTGAAGCATAACTGGTCCATGATGTGCTTGAAGAAGTCCTCTTACTTTTTCCTAGCCTCATCTACTGTGTTGAACTCTCATAGCACCAACTCTTACACAAAAATCTCTGTGAATATTATCATCTTTTGTCTTTCAGGATGATACGCTGGCTTTCAGAACAGATACTTAAATTCCTAAGACAAAATGCAGATACACCATGTTCCTCAAACATGAAAAAATGAGGAGAGAAGAACAAATGTAAATCTTATGAAAGTCACTGAAATATAGTTCTGGATTAATCTTGGATTTATTTTTTTTTTTTTTTGTGAAAGTCCAAGGTATTTTTCTATTACTGTGGCCTATTTATTTTGCCATAAAAATTCTGACTGCATCCATCTCTATTTCATACTGATCTAGAACACCTAAAATTGAAGGGGTTTTTTTTTGGTTTTATCAAATTCCACAGTCCATCAAGTTAATATATTAATTTGCCGTGAGACACAGAATACAGACAGTCATGTGGGAAGAGACTGGAGATTATGTACAAGCAATTCATTTTTGAAGGAGAAAGGTTTAACTCTCTGGAGATAGTATAGCAGGTATTTTGCAAGTAGAGGCATACTATCACTTAAATCCTCAAATACTTTTGTCTATTGTTTTCAAAAGTAGAACATGCATTAGCCCATATTAATTCAACCTCACTGTGACCCACAGTGACATATCACTGTCCTTAATCTTTATAAATGGCTTTTGCACTCTGCACCATCAAAAACTTTCTTTTTGCTGATCAATACAAAGTGTATTTGAAAAGAGCATTATCTGCCTTTGAAAGGGCCTTCTGAACAATCAATGGTCTTCAGAAGCAGATGCTGAACAAGCAAGCATAGGCAACATTGTAGAAAGCTAGTAAATATTGATCTCAACTCTGAAAAGGAAATTGCCTTGTAGTTGCAGTGTCTGACTTCATTTAGCCTATACGTTTGCTAAATGTCCGATTGGCTGATCCAGTAAAGAGTATGGTGCGTCATCACTGATCACTGAGCTTGTACGAATGACATGCCTTAGAAGTTTTATGTGGTCACAGAATGAAATTAGCTTTAAACTAGAGTTAAACTTGAAAAATGCTGATTTCTGTTGTAAAAAAAAAATCACAGTACTCATTGTCAACATGATTTCACAGTGAACTGAAGCAAGGAAAAGCAAAAGCCCTGACATGGGCATGTTTTTTTGAATCTGTACTCCTTAAAAAAAAAATAAAATCCCAAACAATCTGCTAAATCATTTTTACGTATCAGGGAACCTCCTGAACTCAGTTGGTTTGACAAAGTTACAGACTCAATTAATTTTTTCCCCCCAGGATTTTATTGGTAGGACTTGGCATTTCTGATGGCAGAAACAGCATTTTACAGTAGGCCTAGATCCAGGCAGCACAACTCAACCACTGCAGAGAGGAGAAACAAAGGAACCTCAAGACATGATCTAATCTTCCATGCATTACAATAAAACTTGAATTATTCTAGATTTATGATGTTGTTTATGACAGAAATCTTGTTTAGTACTTCCAAATTTGAGAGTCACATAATTAGCTGTCAGAAAACTGCACTGACCATCATTCTGTAAAAGATATTTTAGCTTACAGCACCATATAAATCACAGAAGGTGTATGTTCATATCCCGTGTCACTGAAGTCAATAGGACTTAATTGATATGCAGTGGTCTATCTGATCATGACTTCAGATTATTGTAGGAAAGGCTGCTCCTCACAAACATAAGTCAAAAATACACTAATTTCAGGTCTAAGATTTAGAAGTAACTACACTGGTAGAAGTGCCACAGATATATGATCAACTCTTCTCACTTGTCCAGTCAGCCTGCTTGCTCTGGAATAAGAACTAATCCCAAAATCTCAGCAGTCAGAGGATGGACCACTTATCTTTGAGCCAGCCACAATGCTAGGCAGTAAGTAACAGGGCAATACCGTAACACCATAAGCATTTTCTGCCAAAGATATTATTCATCATGGCTCCTTGCTGCAAGAATGGGATTGGACTGATGAAGTCAATGAACAACAGACATACTTAGAAATTTACTCAGCGTCATCGGGATGCAAAAGGCAATGGCTGTTCCTCTGGCCCAGTCTGAGGCTAGGGGAATTCACTGGCCTTCAGCTCTCTGCAAACAATCTTTATCAAAAAGGCCCAAATGGACTTCTCAGAGAACACGTGTCTTCTACTTAACAGGGAAAATAAATTTGAAATGCAAAGACTCCTATCACAAAAGTTTATGACAAAATATTTTAGTCATTACTTTTTAACAGATTTGCAGAGATTAGTTTCTAAACAACTGTGAAAGACCTTCATTTGGACTCCCAAATGAACAAAGATATATGTCACTACATGGGTAAATATATTTTAGAACATTAGAAAGGTTGAAGTAAAATTTGTTACACCAAGAATTACTTTGACTCCAGAGTTTAGACCTATCTGACTTGAAAAATAATAATAGTAAAATAAATAAAAAGGAAAATCCATACTCTTCCAACCAAGTCTGAAACAACTTGGAGCCAAATTTTCTAGACTGAGCTTCTAACTTTGCACACACAAATACAGTAATTAGGCATGAAACTGCTGCTCAGGTACCTAAACTTCTTATAGTGTGGTATTTGATCTGTATCAGGAGGCAAATCAGGGAGCTGTTTTGAAGTTTTAAAGCCACTATATACTTTGGAGGGTGGGAAGAGTATCCTGGGCTGTCTAGATCATAGATGAACAAAGGATTTGAAATAGGGTTGTCTCTAGAATGTATGTGCAGAATAAAATGTGCCAGAACCATATTTCTCACTGTCAGTTTGTGGGCAGTTAAGAAGAGTGCTTGGTTTGGGTTGACAAGCCATATGTGATAAATAGTGCATAGTTTTGTAGGACTGTATTTTCTCAGCAAGAGGTGAAGGCTTTGTCTTATTTTGGAAATGAAGTGGAAAGACTTTGTTTCTGCAGAATTGTGGTTGGATGCCAAGGAGTATGGGAAGAGTTGTTTGTGAAACTTCACATACACATCATCACCATAATAATGTCAACCACTTTATAGCATTATTGGCATTATTTTGCAATAATACTCAGAATCCCATTGGAATGTAGACCACACTGTGGTCTACATTTGTTCCTGTGCTGAGAAAACACATAATGAAATTGGGTTCTTTACCTAGTGGGAAAGACTAGTGTTGTAACTTTGCAGCTGACTCAATATATTAAAAATATATTACTAGAGAAAGGTCCATATAACTGCATTTGCCAATTAAATACTAACGTACATGGCTTAATTTATGTCTCTTTTAGCGCTGGTCCTCATGACTGACTTACACAATACATGTGAAGGAAGCCCATCAGAGGGCTCTTAAACTATTTTAGAATACTAATCAGTCCCTACACACTACAGCTTTTATGCTGTTTACAGTAGCCTACAAAGACAGAAGCAAGCTGCAAGTGGAAACCTCAGCCCTTAGTCCTGTACTGTTACTGGCACCCAACAAATGCAATTTTAAGGGAATTATGTGCTTGCTGATCATCAACTGCATGACTACACAAACACTTAAAATAATAGCTGCTAATCAAAAATATGGTAATTCCTATTGCACATCAACTGCTGCTTCTTCCTAAGAGACCTCATCTTTCTAACTAAGCAGCACTATTCAAAAAACCCTTAGTGATGTCAGCACATTCAGAAAAGCTTACACTGCGCAGGTCAGAGAGCATCTCCACCACATCCCAGGCCCTTGCTGCACTAGGGTGGAGGCACAGGGCCAGGATGGTAACTCCTCAGTTCTCGGAAACTGAAAGGAACAAGTGACAGTGAAGTGCAGCGCTGTATAAGAACAACTGAGAGGAAGACTGCATCAAATCCAGGTACTTATTTGTATAATAAATACAAATAATAAATACCTGTAAATAATACAGGTGGTATTTAGATGTCAGTCACCAACAACATAACTGAAAGCATGATAGCACAAGGAAAAATTGGCAAAGAAAACCTGTTTACAAAGAAAGGACATTTTTGGTTTATGCAGTGTAATATGTCCATTTTAAGGATAACATAATGTCTACAAGCTCCTAATTAAGACTTCTATTTCTTTGGCCCTGGACAAAGTAAAAAGTGAAGTTCAGCATAGTAACTTCTTGTTTTAAACTAAGCAATGAGAGTTTTATCCCCTGACATAAATGACAAAATCCTCTAGGCTTTTGCAGCTTGGTGAAAACAGCCAAATCTGCATTCAACTTGGTTTTCGCATTTCCATCATTGTGCAGAATGAAGCCTTGCAGAGCCCAAGGGACATGTGTTTAGCTGCCATTCTGCAGCACTTGTAGCATTTTAACTTCAGGCCTCTGGGAAAAAGCCACATACCTATTACTATAGCTTTAGAGTTTAAATTGTTAGTTGATGTGTCCTGTTTATCAAATCCAAAAAGCAGTTTGTACCTGAAAACAGACCTGGCCCTGCAAGCAAAGAGGTTTTGGCTGGTTTGTTTTTTAAATAAAAGCCTAAAGAAGTGGCAGTCACAAGTAAGTAATCAAGCATGTGTCCATCTTCCCTGCCTCTGAGTTACTTTACACTTATATTGACTCATTGTTGACATTGCAAGTTGTGTAAGGTATGGGGCTCACCTAGCTTCTTCTTCTGTATGAAGAAGCTTCCTTCTGTATGAAATATGCTTATGCAAGTGAAAAGACAGGGTGAGCCCTTCTTCTTTCAGTAGGGTTTTGTTCACAAGTTTTATGTTGACCAAAAAACCACAACTAACAAAAAACCACAACCAAAATACCTCACACACACAAAACAAATTAACAAAACACAGCAGAAACCCTATCCCAGAACGCCTTTCCATCCTCTCATATAAATCTCATTACATATAATCAAAGAGAAGCAGCACTTTGCAAGTAGTAAGCCATTTCACATTCTCTAAAGCTGTTGACTTTATATATAAAAAAATATATATAAATTTCACACAGAAGATATATATTTAATTCAATGTATTGTTGTAGACCAGTGCATTTCTGTAGGTTAGGACAGGTGTGTTGCTGATTTTCATTAATATAATCTGCCATCCATTATTGCATACAATATAAAAGAAATAGTACCTGACTTATAGTGCAAAGACAGTCAACATTGTTTTTTAAAACTAAAGAAAGGCCTTCATAACTGAAAGGATTAACATTTTTCAGTTTAAAATGCCTCTTCTTAAAAAGTCTATTCTTATGAATGAGTTTATGTTCGCCAGTTAGACTATTATCCAGGGAACAAATGTTTCCTTGTAAGCATGAGACAACTTGCAACTTTTACTTTCCATTATTTGAAATACCAAAATAAAAGTAAAATTGCTGCAATAAACTCAAAGAAAATCTTGATAGGCGAGCCTGTTATGCAATATGCATTCCCCTCGCTGTTCTTTCACTGGTGCCAAAAGCATGTCACCCAGGTAATTTGTTTCAGACCCTTAACAAGACTTAGAAGCAATTATTATGAAACACTGACACAACAGATCTCACCAACAATTGAAGTTTGACAGCTTGTGAGAAAAGTCTCATGTTTATGTCATTGGAGAGGTGATCCTTGTATGACCTCCTTTCTCACTGCTGTGAATGATAAACTATCGTTTTCCAGTGGTAGTTCACTATAGCTGAAGGCCCAAATGTACTGTACTTGTAAAGGAAAATTTCAGCTGTTTCTCTGAATCAAATAAAACTGGAAACTCCTTTGGTTCCTTTGACTGATCTAGTTTAGGCTTTATGATATGCTCTAACTGGGTAGGGAGCTAAAAGCCTAACCCATATTCACACTGTGCACTTTGCAAAGGACTGTAGAACATAGAGACAGATGTGCAGAGCTAATGCACATGTATGTTCTGATTGAAGATAGCTTCATATTTGCTTTTCTAAGCAAACTGAAAGAACTTACATTGAGAGAGGGAGAGAAAGAACATGTTAGTATCTATTGCAATATGTATTTGCCTTGTAGATTAGAGCTTGGAGGGCTAATTTACTGCTTTACAATCATTCCAGCGCCTGCAGACACTCAGATCAACTACTCCTAATCCACATTTTAGAGACAATTGGAAGATGATGTGCTAGGCAGAACTACATACTCACACTGAAAGAGCTCCTAAAAACTGGCCTGAATTGGTCAAAGTTGCCATGGAGCAATGGAATAGAAATAATCTTCAGGCAGTGAGTTTAAAGCTCCCTGCACTCTCATGTTTTGTTTGAACATCACCAGACAAATACAGTACTTCTTTCTTTGCTGCTATGCAGCTTTCTTGCTGAAGATTATTTTCTAAAAAAAAAAAACCAACTACCAAGACCACAAATAAACACCCACCCACTCCAAAAAAAAACCCAAAAAAATCACCCACAAACTTTCTGACAGTTTTATTTATCTGTGTACTCACATTTTAGTTTCTTGATGGAGATGGAAGCCATACAGAAGTTGTATCCCTTCCCTGGTGTACAGCTTAGTTCCATGTTATACTTCATGCTGTACCAATGTAAGCCTCATAAGAAATTCTCTTCTACCTACTATTAAGTCACACATTTGCCAAATTACAGGTCTTCCTAAAAGAATACTTCATCTTAAGGTTTTGATCACTTGGTATTTTAAGCATACGCAAGTAGAAGAGTGCACATTTTTGCTTAATAATTATAAAAAGAGTAAGACTTGCTACACATCTGCTCTAGGTTACAGATGTCAGATTAAAATATCTTTTCATTTGTGTATTCTGACAATTTGCTAGCCTAAAAAACTTTCTGCTTCAATGAATATATTATGCAGCTGATAATTTATCACAGGTATTACTTCATTGGTGCTTTCACAATAATACCAATCTAACCCATGTTCAGCAGCTTTAATAATGACTTTAATCTCAAACAAAAGGATTTTTGTTTACATCCAGGTTTTTATCCATATTACTAAAAGAAGAACATGGCAGGAACTTCTCTCTTCCCATTTCCAGAAAAAAGCAAGAGTGAGGTCATCATTAAAAGTAGATTACTTGTTTCTGAATCTTGGATGCTCCAAGCAGCACTTTTGTTTTTGTAGTGAACAACGGCAATCACATTTAATTTTAACTGCTACCATAGGAAATCAAAATAAGACACAAGCTAGTTGACACCAGGGCACCAGTTATAACATGATAAAAGCCTTTCTTAACCCAATATTTAAACTCTGTTTATTTTTTCTCATCTAGGATTGCAGATCAGAAGAAAGTTTAATTGCAATCTACAGAGAAACCAGCTGTGGTCACACGTAGGATTTTTCAGTAGTACTATAAAAGCATAAATAAATAATAATAATGAATGGCCATATTTTTGTTCTAAAAATTTGCTAGTTGCAGAGAGCAGAATCTTAACATGGACATGCATCATCAGAATACATTAATATATAATAATTGTAGAAAAGTTACATCTGGTTAATAAGTTTAAGAATTCTGTGAATACAGCATGCATTGACTGCATTTCACCACATCCTTAAAAGGTGATTAACATGAGTAAGATTGCATCTCAGCTGAGAGGCAACCTAACCAATACATCACTTGCAGGTCCTTCTCCGCTGGACCCGTGGGACAGCCTGACCTGCAGGACAGCCAGTTACAGCCTGCATTCTAGGAGGTGGAATGAAGCAAGGATGTGAAAGACTCCACATGCCAGAAATGTGTTGGCATCCTCTGATCTTGCTATGACACCTGGACATTCAGTCACGGAGCTGGCTTTAAATCAAATTATAATTCTGTGATGCTCACCTCTTGCAACAATATGGTTATAGTGTGCTTAATGCAACCATTCTTGTTCACCCTGGAAAACTTAGCACATGTGAAATCTATACAGCCCACACTCCAACATGTTTCATTAGACCAGGCCATCTGTTAAACAGAGAGGCATGAACTTTCGGAGTTGTCTTCTGTTTCTCCTTTTGTTTACATTTACATGTATACAATTAGCAGGCTTTGCATTAGAGAAGAACGGATAAAGGCAACAACTCAGCCTGAATAAAGGTGAAAAATATTGTGAAGTAATTTTCACAAAAATACATGCTGTGGTACTTTAGTAACAGCCTGGCACACTTCAGTGGCATGTTGAAAAAAATAAAACCACTGTCAGGAATCAGAATACCATGAAATCTGGTGGATTTTATCCAGTTATTTTAGATAGGTTGGTACAGACTCATTCAAATCCCTGGTAAGAATGTCCACAAATGACACAATTTGTCAGATTTATTTGCATTCTTATCCCACTGACTGCAGGGTCCAAGTGTTTTGTTTGGGTTGGGGGTTTTTTGTGGGTTTTTTTGTTTTTTCATTTTTTTTTCTTTGAAACAAACACACACCCCACAAAAAAAAAAAAACCAAAAAAAACAAAAAACCAAACAAACCAGACTGCCTTCTGGGTCCAAAGATCTGTCTTCAGAAGTGATACATATTGACACATCTCAACCATGCTGCCCTATGGACAGACAAAGAAAGTACCTTGGTCTTCCAGGGGCATTAGCAGTTACATCTTTTATCACTAAATGAACTTTAAGCCAGGTTTCTGTACCATTTGCAGTTGCTTCCTTGGTCCTAGGTACTCTTTCACACATGGAAAATTGCATCATAGTATCAAATCTGAAAAATAAGAGGTAGTGTTTTCTATTTTCCTTCCCCCTAAGGATACAAGTAATAACAGCAGACTTTAAACATTAAGGTTACAGCAAGAGTTGTATTCTTCTTGTGCAGCACCTAAACCAGGTGCTGGACACCGCAAAACTTCTGATATTTAGGAGTTAATATAGCTAGTCTGTGTGCATGCACTAATTATGGATCACAGCATGCACTAGGATGCTAAGGAAGTTCAAAGAGAATATTAGATCCCTGACTCCAGCAGATGCACAGCTCTGGGGTATAAGAAAAAATGTGTGAGCAAATCACACAAGCTTCCTGAGCAGCTAGAAACAAACCTGGAACCCTGCAGGGTATTGTTGGATTTGTAAAATTGACAATAGCCTCTGAACTTGTAATTTAGTCTTGTTTTTCCTTACTATTAAGATTATTGTTTCAGTTTACTGAGCTCATTAAAAAGTAAGCAGGGAAGAATGCAGGGATTCTCTGCCAGTATTTATGCTATAAAATATTAACCTGTTGACACCTTGCATTAAAATGGATTCATTTATAGATAGAGCATAGTAGTTCTATCACCTTTAGTCAGAATAGCACATAATGCTTACATGAAGTACCTTGAAACTCTTCCTTCAGTTTTGTGTACCTAAACTCAGTTTATACAACATTTAGAATACATTTAACACACAACCCTTGCTGTTTGAAGACAACCAGCTCAGGCCATAGAGCTGGTGGCTGTGATGTTGCCTTACAGTTGTTCAGGCAGAGCAGGGCATGATAATTAAGGTTAGAAACCTATAGTAAAGAGCTCTTTCATTCTTCTAATGCAAACCATATAGATTTTAAGGCCAAAAGAAGTTATTTTGTTGTACTATCCAGTTAATCTTAAGATAACTTCATACAGTCAGTAACAGGGCAGACAGCTTTATTCCCCAGTTGCAGTGGCATAGAGCTCATTTGTAGGGTATCCATTATCAGTTGAGCAAAACTGACCTGACTAATAACAAGTCTGCCTTTCATCTTGTTTTCACTGTGTGCAGCATTTAACACACCTTCCAGAAAGATGTCCAGTCCTGAGCTGAAGACACCATGAGAAGGAAAGCCACGACATTACCCTAGTAATCCATTTCAAGGGTTTCTCAGACCTACTGTAAAATTGTGCACTTGATTTCTCAGATGCCTCTGCCTTGCCTCAGCCTCCAGCTATTGCTTCTAATTATGCCTTTCTCTACTAGATTAAAGAGCCTTCGGTATCCCAGACTACCTCTCCTGACATTACTTTTACAGTGAGATCAAACCACCTCTGACACTTTTAATACAATAAGCAGAATGATCTTTACACTTCTTGCAGTAAAATACTTCCTCCTGGGCCTTCTGTGGGTCTTCTCTTCAATATTGAGCATCCTTTAAAATGTGGATATTAAAATTGAGTGCATGGATATACCTACATATTTGTTCATTACTTCTCTGTTATAATATTCAAGGACCATAGCCTCCTTTTTTGCCTCAACTTTGCCATTCAAACCCTCCATTGTTATGATTAGTTGCTTCTCACAGTGCAACTCTAACTACTGTAGCTGTACACAGTGCTCCTTGACATGTAATTTTGTATGTCCTTCCCACCCCTCATGACTGCATCTTTTTCAGCACTGTTAATCTCTCTGTTATTCCTGCCAGATTATTATTTTTTTCCAATTGCAGTTCTGTATGTACTTCCAGATCAAAGTCTTGATTATTACTATACCTGGAATCTTTTCCAGATACAGCCCACTCAATAATGATCTTCCACTGACATTTCTGGAATTTTAAAATCTGTGCAAACCAGATCCATATAACACAACTCAGGGAAAAACACTGGCAAAACATGACACATCCATGTTTCTGCACCAAGCAGGAACCTGGTTATTGTAGGTGTCCTGTTTTGGCTCCTGATCATCACTACCATGTACAATATTCCACTGAGTACCACACAAATGCTTTTTGCCCATGTAGCACTTCACTTATACTACCTCTCAATTGGGTGTTGCTGGCAATACTCAAAGAATCACAGAACCATTAAGATCAGAAAGGACCTTTGGAGGTCATCTAGTTCAACCCCACTGCTCAAAGCAGGGTCAGCTACAACAGGCTGCTCAGGATACTGGCAAGCTGCATTTTTTAATATTTCCAAGGATGGAGAGTTCAGAGCCTCTGTGGGCAACCTGTCCCAGTGAACAGTCACCCTGGCAGTACTTTTTTTTTTTCTTATGTTTATGTAGAATTTCCTGTGTTTCAGTTTGTGCTCATAATGTCTCAACATTTTAGTAGATACCACTGAGAAGAGTCTGGCTGCATTTTCTTTACTCTCCCTTCTATCACACATGGGTAAAATTCACTCCTGAGCCTTCCCTTTTCTAGTCTAAATGGTCCCAGCTCTCTCAGCCTCTCATATGTCAGAAGCTACAATCCCTTCAGGATCTTTGTAGCCCTTCACTTGCCTTGATTCCTTCTGCATGCCTCTCTCTTGCATTGGGCAACCCAGACCCAGACACACCACTCCAGCTGGGTGAAAAGAATCGCCACCCTCAACCTGCTGGTGAAGCTCTCTCTAGCGCAGCGTGGCTGCTGCTGGCCACCTACGCTGCAAGGGCAATTTGCTGGCTCACATTCCACTTGGTGTCTACCAAGAGCCCTGAGCCTCTTCTGCAGAGCTGCTTCCCAGTCAGTCATCCCCTAGTTCGTTTGGATGGGTGCCTGGGGTTTCTTCTCCACAGGGACAAGGCTTGGCATTTCCCTTTGTTTAGCTCTGGAGATTCCCACTGGCCCACTTCAACAACCTCTCAAGATCCCACTTAATGGCAGTGCAACCATCTGAGGTATCAAGCATTCCTCATCTGCAAATGCTGAGGGTGCACTCTGTCCCATCATCATGTTATTAAACCCATCATGGTTATAAACATCCATCATGTTATTAAAAAAAGATGCTAAATAGTACTGGCCTTAGTATCAACCCCTGGATTACAGAACCAGTGACAAGACTTCAGATGGAAGTCATGCCTGTGAGCCCAACCCTTCAAGCACAACAGTTCAGAGTGTTTTCCCATCCACCTCAGTATCCTTTTATCTAACTGCAATTCATCACTTTGTCAATGAGGAAGTCACAGGTGACAGCACTGAAAGCCTTACTGAAGTGAAGATAGAAGCCACTGCTGTCTGCTTACCCACCAAGTTAGTCAACTAATCACAGACTATCAGGTTGGTCAAGCATGATTTCCCCTACTCACAATCACCTCTTGTCCCTCATATCCAGAAATACCTTCCAGAATTATTTCTGCATCATGTTGCACATAATCAGTGAGGCTGACTAGGCTGCAGTTCTCTGGATTCTCTTTCTTGGCACTCTTGAAGATAGAGATAGCATTTGCCATCTTCCAGTTGTCAGGAAACTCCTTCGGTCACTATGACCTTCCAAAGATAATCAAGAGTGGCCTCATGATGACATCATGAGACAGTTCTCTCTGAGTTTGTGGGTGCAACCTATTGGGTTTCATAGACTTGTTTATGTTCCATTTATTAGTGTACCCTAAGCTGATCATCCACCAAGGGTAAGGTTTCCTTTTTCCTGACTTTCCCCAACAGCCTCAGGGACTGGGAATTCCTGGAAGCTAATTTTACCAGTAAAGAATGAGGCAAAAAAGGTATTGAGTACCTCAGTCTTCTCCATGCCCTTTGTTACAAAGATCACATCACAAGTTGAAGTAGTTTGCTGTCTCCTTTTCCTCCTTAATTCACCAACCAAACAAATATAAAGCTTCACTTTAGTAAATCAGACCATCTAACGTGCCAGAAATTATGGCATAATAAAGAAAAGAAATCATAATTTAAAACTCCAAGTATTGTTTTCATTCTGCTGGTAGTCTGGCATGTTCTTAAAATGTAAGAAAAATGAAAATGGGGAATAACAGAAGAAAAAAAAAAAAAGAGAGTGGCATTATGTAAATGAATTACAGTATTTGGGAAGCAATGTTCTGCATTTTAGATCATGACAAAGCTGTGAGGTAAGCAAGGAAGAAACAGCAGGATGGTTATGCTAACATAAACATTATATATTTAATTTTTAAACCAAAGATAAACCAGCATTTTATATTCTGTGTCTTGAACTATTAACACAAATAGACCCTCACAAGAAAGCATGATGGATTTGAATCTTGGAAACAGAAACACTTTTGAGTAACCCACACTGAAACTGTTGAAATCACGATAGGAGTATCAGAGCCACCATAACGATCAGCCAACCGGTAGAGAATTTTGTTTCCAACCAAGAGCAGTAGTGGGCACTTGGTGGAGAATTAAGAGAGAAAGGCATGAAAGGCTGGACAGTTTTAGCATGACTGGACTAATCTTCCTTGAATGCATTCACTCCTTTCTAAATTATTTGATTAGAGAGTCCATAGCATCCTTTTTTGTGTATGTGGCTTAAAACTGCTTTCTTTGGGTGCCCTGCAAACCTTGTACCAAAATACTTAAAGTTGTTTTCTATTCAATCTTCTCCAAGTGATTCACAATTTTATCCATACCTACCATATTCCCTTGTAGCTACCTCTTTTCAAATGTGAAGGTAATAGTGCCTTTACTCTCACAGAATTTGCTTTATTCCTCTGACCATTCTTGTTCCCTTGGTACAGAAACTAAAAATATGACAAAATTCAAAGCAAGGAAGATACAGATATGAACAAGATGCACATCATTATTTGTACTATGTAATCTAAACAGAATGAAACAAAACATCATGTTGTAAGCAGGGGTTCAGGTGCATTCCACTTTTTCAATTTTGCCTTCTGTCTTTTTGTCTTTATTAATTTTGCAAATAAATGAATCCATTTGACTGCATTCCTCAATATCCTGGTACGCATACACAGTTGCTGTGAGAAAGGCATTGTTTTCTAAGTCCACCTAAAAGTGTAACGTCTGGCTCTAATTCACTATTCTCCCATGAAGGCCACAGGGAGGATTACATTTCTTTCTTCCCTATTCCCTCTTTCCTAGCTAATGTCTGCTGCTGTCACACACTGCTGATAGCAGCAGAGCGAGATGGGTAAACCAGATCAAAGAGAAATGTCAGCTCCAATTTTTGTCCATAGCATTGTAAAGTAACAAGGAGTTAAACAGAGTCATGCTATTTTTCAGCATTTACATTTCATAGCAGGTACTTCTTTCCCATACATCTTGCATTAAACAGCCTCATAATAAGTAAACCCCAAATTCCTTACCCTCCGTAGCCTCATCAAGTTCAAAAAGGTCTGCAAGGAGGTAGCAAGAAGCTGAGTTTGGCGCTCTGCTTCAGAACTGATATCCTGCAGCAGCAGCACATGTAGGAAGAATTTCCTTTCCACTGTGGATTGCTATTGCAGTTCTCAACAAATCTGCCTTTGCACAGATTTACCTGGAAATCAAATGGGAATTTATTGTAGAGAAAAAAATGCAGAATATGCAGCAGTGATTTTCAGGTTAGGTATCTGAATATAATCAGAGAAGAGAGTTTTGCCTTTCTCTACAGCCAAATCTGCATTCAGTGACAGAAAGGCTCTCCTAGTTGCAAAATACTCTGTTAAAAGGAGAATCTATCACCACAGCATTAAAAATGTTACTTGATATTCACATAGTGAATAACTTCAAAAGGAACAGTAAAGGAAAATGAAAACAACCTCAGCACCTACAGTATTTAATGGCAGTGGTATTCAACCTATGGAATTCATTCTTCAGAGGCCTGTATAGAGCTTTTATCATGGGTCTGAGTGAGAAATCGCATGACATGCTGGCTCAGTTCTGTTTCTTTTCAGCTATTCTGCAAACTTGTTGGATGATATCTTTCACCATTTCCTTCCATTTACGTATGTAAAGTTTCTTTTTTCCTTCTTGTAAAAACATACAATCTACCCAATCAATTACTTTGCCCTGTGACACAAATTGCAGAGTGCCTTTGGATTTTCTTAACTGTTTTTGATGAATGCATTCATTCATAAATTTTAATAAAATTGCCACACGCATTTTTGTATTTTTGACTTGTGTGCCTCTTTGTGATTTTAAATGGTTCTTCAGTTGTTAAAGGTCGAGTGCCATTGCTCTAAGGGGCACATTTTCATTTCAGTGCACAAAGAGTTATGCATGTCAAACTTTAATCAAGAGGAAAAGTCCTCCTAATGCTTTCTGCTCACAAGCTCAATGCAAAGCAATAGAAACTTAAAACAGAATAAAAGTTGCATTTTTTTAATCTATTTTGATGTTTTCATCTTGCAAATCATTAATAATTTTATGATTAATGCTGAATTATTTTATTCTCTGAAACCAATGTCATTGTTAACATGAGTAGTTCCTAGAGAAAAGCCTATGTCACCTTGTCAAGAAATAGTTTTATCACAGAGGCAAGTGCTTTTAATAAATAAAATTAGAATGGCAGCTTCTGATGAAAAGTTACAAATTAAATAATGCACATGGGAAGCAAGTCTAATTTCCAGGAAGAAATAGCAACACATTTAATTCTGGAATGTAATAAAAACATGCATTTGAAAGCAGCATTTCCCACATGCAAAAACAATAAGGAAACAGAATCTTGATCAAACTGAGACTATAGCTATATATGCATGTAGAAGACCTAACCCATATTGCTAGCAGTCCTGTTGACTTAAACAGACAGACTCAAGAAGTCCATTCTTTTTTTCATGTTTTGCTTACACTCATGTCTATAAATGGATACAGTTTCTTATTTACCTAGGAATGGAAGGTATTTTCTGTAATGGATTCATAATCAAGAAAAGGAAAAAAAATATTTGCAATTCCAGTGGTGTTATTTAGGTTTGAAAACCCAAAGAAAGGGAGTATGTAGTGATATTTTATTCACTCTTATTTGACTGGTTTGATATCTGTTCTTTATACAAATTACTACAGAAAACACATTTAAAATTTGCTTTCTAGTGTACGAAAATATACCTTATTAAAATGCATGGGGGTTTTGCAAGTATTTATAAGAAAAGAACACAGGAAGTTTCTAAAAAAGAAAAATAAGAGAAATTGTTTTGAAATACAGCAGGAAATTTATTTGGACTACTGACCTAGGTTTTGTTCAGATCAGTTTTGTGAAGTTCCATTTTCAGTGGGAAAAATAACAGAATGATTAGTGCAAAAGTCTCTCGGACCTCTTATAATGTTACAGTAAGATCCCCCTTGTTTTAATAGCAAAACCTGGTTTATTCTCTGGAGTTTATTTTTCAACAGGAATTTTTGGAGAACTGAAGGCAGAACAGATTAGCAGATATGACTCTTCCGGTGTTGTCTACCTACAGAAAACCAATTTCTGGCAGGCTTTCTGAATTCGTAATTTTGTTCTGGAATAAAGTTACTAGTAAGAGTGAGGAGAATTAACTGAGGGTTTTTTTTTTTCTACCGAGGTAGATTGATACACATTATGAAATTCACTTCCTTCATAACAGAAATTACACTTTATAGCATAGCAAATATTAAAGTTAGCACAGTGCAAACAATCTTTTTCAGACTGAAAATATTTAAGAAAATTACTATAATATTCCTTCATAAGAACATCAGTTTTGTTAAATATGTTTAATTGGTGAAGTCTTCTTCATGTTTCTTAACATTCTTCCTAAATATTTGATATCATATCATCAAATACAAGTATTGAATTAATTTTATCCACTGATGCTTTTGCACTTCTGTGGGAACAAAATTATTTTTTTCAAGTGCCTCACACAGCTTCCGTTGGCTTTAGTTCCCTCTAAATGTTGCCAACTCAGGCTGCACAGATTTGGATCCTTCCTTTTGTACCTGTTATTTTCAGGCTTAACCCTAATTTCAGTGTTACAAAATTCAGAGCTATAAATAATCAGTTCATACTTTAACTGCAGAGGAGCTCTGTTAATCCTCTGAGAACCACATCTTTACATGCCTGGACATTCCTTCATACCTTATTTCCTGTTGTCAAGCTGCAATACCCAACACACAAAACATGCATGCAAGAACAAGCAATAAATACCAGTTTGCTAAAGCTCTCCCTCTCTCTCTGGTGGGAAATGCATGTGTCCCGACTGGATGTACATGTGTTTTCCCATGTGAGACTCCCCTCTCTAACAACAAACAACGCATGGTTGTCACTGCCATTGAGCTGACTAATCCAGGCAGTGTAGAAGGACTTATATATCACAAAACAATAGGACTAATTTGAGTGACAATCACTTAAGCAGAGCAGTCTCTGAAGTGACATACCGAAACACCGAGTTCAAAAGTGAAATTTACAACTGCTTAAAAATAAGTGAAGAGTAATGATAATACACCCCGGGGCGGGGGGGGGGGGGGGGGGGGGGGTG
>JAVJGJ010000037.1:71945664-71991360 GCA_035590215.1 Microhierax caerulescens | reverse complement strand
CTTCTGCAGTGCACTAAGTTGTCCCTGAAGATAAAAAAAAATCCCCTTGGAAGAAAAATCTCATTCTAAATGAAGATTTAAATTGAAATTATTGGAGAAGTTAAGAGGAAAAGATATGCCCAGTAAAATTAGAACAAGCATTTAAATGGAAGAGGGTATCTTTAATTATTTTCTTCCTTGGCATAGCAGAAAATCCCATGATATGATAACTAAGGATACTTTGGAGGGTTAAGAGCCCAACAGCAGAAAAGCTAATGGGATTTTTTTTTTTTTTTTTCAGATAGAGGTTAAAGTGATGGTACTGTAAGTAGGCTGTCAAACTATCTCAGCTCACCATCTGCTACATATTAATTTACAATAGAGAGATAGGTGAAGTGGGTGTTACTTTTCAGGAGCTATATAAATGTGTAACTTTCTCAATTAGTATTCACTTCAAATGAAGAATAAAATCCCAGGAATCTCAGACCACAAGCCAGGCAGTATTATGTTTAAATGGTAATAGTATATCTATAATATGCAGCTAGAGCTCCATTGTATTGCCAAGAGCAGAGTCCAAAAGGCTAGGCTAAGCCATTTACCATTACCCTCCTGAGATTTCTTTGTTTTGGATAGGTATGCAGAATGAAATAAATGTGTATTTCCAAAAGGCTTTTCTCTTTTTTCTTTCTTTCCTTCTTTCTTTCTTTCCTTCTTTCCTTCTTTCTTTCTTTCTTTCTTTCTTTTTCTTTCTTTCTTTCTTTCTTTCTTTCTTTCTTTCTTTCTTTCTTTCTTTCTCTCTCTCTCTCTTTCTCTCTTTCTCTCTTTTTCTCTTTTTCTCTCTCTTTTTCCTTCTTTCCTTTTTCTTTCTCTCTTTTTTTTTTCCTTTTCTTTTTCACAGAAATAAATGCACTTTTAGTTTGTGGGAAACTATACTTTCTTTAAAAGCATTAATTCCAAGTTTCACCAAATCAGATCAAAACTTGAAAACAATCTCTACTTTCCCCCATTGCTGTGTGAATCATACACTAGTTGAAGAAAAATAGAGAACTCTCTAATTCTTGTGCATAGGGAGCCAGCAGCTACTCATAAAAGTAGGAAGAGAGTTATTTTTCTCACTGTAATGGCAACACGGAGCCTTATCCCATATGCTGGATACATGTGGGACTTACTTCCTTTGCGCTAATTCCCTGACTTTCTGAACGAGACTGAAAATCCTTCTCTTGATCTCAAAAGAAATAGTCAAATGCTGATACAAGCACATGAGTGTGGAAATGTGGGCTGTGTACAGTTTATAACTGTTGAAGATACCCGTTAAAACGTGGTGAGGTTCTACTTCGTTAATTAAAAAGTTTGACTGTATTATGATATAAAAAATAGCGTCTCCCTTTAAATTATTAGCTATTATTTTCCCTGGTCTCTTCAGCATGTACTGTAGCATGAAATACTGGTTAACAATTAGCAGTGCTTTAGTGAAAATCATGATTAGACTTAAGCTAATTGTAGCAGACCTGGCCTTGTCTTATGTAGAAAAAGCCCTTAAATCTGAAAGAACACTTTATCCCAAGTTAGAAAGCACAGTTATTTTCCTCATTCATTCATTGCCCAAAGGGTATGGGATTTCCCACCGTGCCAGTCTTTTTTGTCCCACAACCAGAAGTTTCCCCAGACCTCCCCCCTCCCGTTCCTCCTTGAAGGAAAAATACTGAATTCAGGGAAAAGTAGAGTTGTGCTTTACCTTTTACTATGCTGGATCTCCTGTGCAAAGCCAAGGTAATAACAGCATGTGAGCAACAGAAGGCATGGGACAGGGCTGCGACACTGTCTGAAGCAGGGAGCATGGGGGTACAGCTCTTCTGCAGACAGCAGCGGTAATGGTGCGGTCCACCTCGCAGGCAAGTTTCTTTATAACACACGGCCATCTCCTGCTAAACGTCCAGAGCAAAGGTGGTATGCTCAGCCATAATTTAAAGGGCCATGACATGAAGAAAGGGTTATGATGTTTAACTTATAGGCCATCCAAATGTTATAGGCCCAAGCAAGTTCCTATTAGCAATAACTCAAGTCCACCGAGGAGATTTGACATTCAAAACTGATGAGCACTAATCCCTCGAGCCCACTCCGACCCAGCCACGCTCAGGCCACTTGGTAACCTGAGTGACCCAGGAGTCAAACCATGATAACCCTCTTCAATTTAAAGAGCAGCTTCTCCCCATCTGTCTGAGTTCTGACTCTGCACAATAAATTTCCCAAAGAGCATAAAGAGCCATCTAGTGTATATCAAATCAATATCATTGTGGCTTGCAGCGATATCTGAGGCTACAGTTCACAAAATAAACTAGGCCAGGGGCTGGATTTCTGCCCTTGGCAATCAATCAGACTCACTGGGTCATAGATTTTAGTGTAAATTAACACAGCAGAAACAATCACGCTCCCCAGATGATGATATAATACAGTATTTGCTTTTCTTTTTCCCCCCATTTCATTGCTCATGCTCGGCGGCTAAGCTGTACTGAACAAGAATAATAAAAAGCAATGATTAGAAAGGTGGTGGTAATCATAAAGCAGAACATTAATATTCTCCTGACAAATGTATATAAAATGCACATAAAATATATACACAATATTAAAGGGGAAAAGGAGAAGGGAAATGGCATTAAGTCAGTGATGTTTCAAGTACATTGTTTTTGCTTAAGAATTTATAGAAGTGGTCTTGTAAATCATTGCAAGTGGTTATCATTTTCTTTCATTACCAGATTTGAATGCAAAGATGCTAAATGCTTTGTTACTGTCTTCATATACCACTTCCCATACATGGTGTGAAGCACACTGACAACTCCTTTCTCCACTTGCAATTTGGGCTTTTCCAACATTTACCTGAGCATTGCCACCATTTTTCCCTAGAGGAGTTTTAATTTTTTTCTCTTTAGTATGTCATTGTTGTAGTAGAAGAGGCACCTAATATTTTATGACACCCACCTTTACGTAAATCTCATCTTTTGAAATTTTCTCAGAATGTGCCACATATGAAAGCCTTGCAGGAATTACTATAATCTCTAATTATTCAATTGACGTAAGACAGTGTATTGTATTTTCTGTCAGAACCTCGGGAAGAAATGTCAATATTTTCAGCATTAGTAGGACATTTTTTGAATTATAAAGACCTATCTTCTAATGTCATTTTATATCATGCATCTTCTCAAAATATTTTACAGAAAGGAATGCAATACACATAAAGGAGACTAAGTAGGATTCTTTAATTTTTGCAAAGCCAGCTGGATGTTTAATTAATGCAACAGAAGTTTCTGGTAAGCAACCATTTTATTCTTTAAGTATTCATTAGTTCAGATAGTGTAACTCTGTCCAGAATGTATTTATTTGCAAAATATCTAATTAGATTATAGAAACAATATTTAGTTTAGATATAATAAAGTACTAATCTGTGTACAAAAGCTACATGGTATGGATTAGAACTGTGTGAGAATAATAACTACCATGCTGAAGTGGTTTCTGTTGAATAGTCAGAATTATAAGATTTATCAAATAACAGTTATAAGCAGGAATTCATTTCTTAGATTAAATTCATCCACTATTTTCTGCCAGGGGCATAAAGAAACAGAAGCTTCAAAGGTAGCTCTCTTCTGAGATGATTGAAGGCAAACTATAGCTCCTTCAGTGACAAATCTACTCTTCTGTTCTCTGACTAAAGAAAGGAGCTGGATAAAGAGGCTGCGGAAGCGGAGCATGCCTTGTGCACTCTGGTGCGTCCAACTTAGGAAAGCTCCTAAGTAATTGCTACAAAGCCAAGGTACAGGGTAGAACTGAGGGATCTGCCACCACAGTGATGCAACAAATACTCTGCTTCCTGTGCAGCAAGGATGCCAGCTCAACTACCAAAATACTGTCCTTACAGGGCCTCATAGGGTCCTTCATGCTAACTGTGAAGGAAAACCCTTTCTCTGTCTTAGTTCTCATTTTATTCACTAGGTACTTCCTATGAGGCTGAGGACTTGTCCATGGTGAGGATAACATTTCTGAGAAAGAATGAGTGAAATTTACAGTATTAGTGACAGGTGGCTGCATAGTTTGTGTAAGGTAAAGCAACCTCCTTTTTCCCAAAAATACTCAAAACCAAAAAAAAAACCCCAACCCAGCCTATAGGCTGAAGAAGTAAATTTCCTTTCTTAATGATAGTCCACCCACAAACAGCTGAGTTACAAAAACTTGCAAATTATTATTTTGGTCTTTTAGTTTAAATTCCTGAGGAAAATCCTGATTGTGTGCTACCATATCAGCTGGTGTTCTGACAGCTACTAGATTGCCCATTCTTCTAAAAGCTGGCATAGAGCAAGATCACCTTGAGATAACAACCACCTTCTCTGTTTGTTCATGGTAGTTCTATGTTTAGCTTAAGTAGTTAAGCATATATTCTTTTAATGTCCAAAATGTAGCATTTAACTGTGTTGGTGCTACATGGAAGTTACTTTTATATATGAACTACTGATTTTTACCTCCCTTTTGAAAACTTAAGTACTCATATGCAAAGAAATTCAGCTTACAAGATTCATAGGGCTCCACACTCCATCTCAGATGGAAGAACAAAGAAAATGCCTCAAGAAATTTTATTTGACCATTTGCGAAGCTGTATTATGCTACAGACCTTAATTACGTATCAGCAGGGTATTTTTTCGTCAGACTGCTTCATTCAGGGCACAGGCTGGATGCACACCGGAGCAGAAATAAGATCTCACAGGGTACCATAAATATCACCTTGGCCAACTTGTTCTTTCTGGAGTTTGCCACCTAAGCATCATTCCGCTGACCTTTTTTCAAGTGCTTTACAATAATAATTTTATTGCGTCCATAATTTTCCCTGCATTTTATCAACATAAACTGAGTCTTCATTTAATGACATCTACATGAAATAGCTCTGCATCTTTAGAGTGCTACAATGATAGAAACCCCTAAATAGGAAGCAAATGCTATCTGTCAATATGCTGTGCTGCGCAATGCAGTAGGCCATATGAAAGGTCTGCATTACATCATTCGTGGGCTTTCCAGGCTTGTAATGTCCTTTCAGTGAACCTGAACTGAGTGTTAAGCTTATAACAAAAACTGAAACCCAGGGAGTTACTTGTGGTTTAGGATTTTTGCACAGCTTCAATATGCACATACTGGGAGTCATTGCAATAGGCCAAAGATGTGTTTCAGCCCCTTGTGAGGTAGTAATGTTAATAGGTAAAAAATTTGCTTCCTAACATAAAAATTCTTCATTCCTCCATTTTAGAGTTTTTTGTGTTGTTTGAGGTTTGGGGTTTTTTGTTTTGTTTTGTTTTTCTTTTTACATGAACACGGTATACTTATGCCAGGCAGCTGTAATATTTTTTGCATTTCTTCAGTTGCAGAAAACAGGCTTGTGCTACTATGACTATAATTACAGATATTATTCTATCAGTGTGTCAATGTATGATTCTCTGCATGTTTGTATATCTGTGTATAAAAATAATGAAATACTCACTGGGCTAGAAGAAAGAGGGGAAAATGACAAACAAATCCTACAGTCCAATGGTCAGGGTACTCCCCTGGGATGTGGGAGAATCCAGTCGCAGTCCCTGCTGAGATGAATGTTAATTATCTACTGGAAGTAGAGCACTTCCAGCGGGAGAGATTAAGAGGTACCTATTGACTAGCTCATGGATCAAGTCACCTTTGTGGGAGATTTGTGTTCAAAGACAATTGGGATTTGATCCTGATTCACTTAAAAGGTGAGCTCTCCTAGGCACTAAAGAGCTCATCTCCCTAATGTGAGAGAAACTCTACTCCTGGCCATGGGATAAGTTTTCACCTTGCAAGTGAGACGGGCAGAAGCACACCTTGCTTTTTAAGCTTGTGAGGTCTTGAGCATGAGACTAACATTATAGCTCAATTCTAGTAAGACAGTGACAGCCTTTTCTATGAAACTCTGGGGTCTTGGGAGTTTCTCTGGTAGAAACGTACATGTAAGAAATGCAAATACCTACAACATTAAGCAAAGTGGTTGTGGGATAGCATGGAAGAAGGAAGACAGGAGAGTGGGAGACTGGATGTTATATTTGAGTCTCCTAAATAGGTAGATTTTTTTTCTGTATTCTCCCAGAAATTTATGGCATAGTGTGTGTGGGTCCCCTTGAATTTCCAGCACACACTTCTAGCCCTGTCTTCTCTGGTTTCCTTGCCACAAGCATTCCATGCCTGACCTTGGAAGTTAGTTGTTTCAAGGGGTATTTTCATGCGGCTTCTTTTGTGATAATGCTGCCTTGAAAGTCATCTTGGTATGAGGCTGTTCTTAGGTTTCAGTAGGCCTAAAAGCCATTGCCTTTGCTTTCTCTGGGAAAGTCAAATGTCCATCATGAAGGTTCCAACACCATAAGTCAAATGACAAGTTGGGAGAAAGCGTGTGCCAGGAAGCATTTATTCTTTCTCCCACATGGATGAACAGCAGCTGCCATATGTCAAGGTCCTTTATTTTTACACTCAAGTCAGAAAACTTTCTTTCTAAATTGCTGTTGTACTTCGTGCTCCATGAACACCTGTTGAAGTCTTTCTCCAAGCCCTTCCTACCTGACTTGCAAATACAGCTGTAGAGCTGTATAATTACATCTAATGAAACACCTTGATAAATATTTACAAATGGCAATTTTTAAAAACAAAATGGGCATTCATCTTTTTTCTTAGATTTGGCATACAGAGGAAAACCTCATAAACCCAGACAGAAGAGCTGGATGGGATACACAATGGAAGTCCTCTGACTTCCATTTGGAAGTTTCTACTTTGGTAGTTTCTACCAAACTACCTGGATATCTTTCCTCTGTGCATTTATTTTAAAATTAACTTTATCATTGAAAATATTCAACTGAATAACGGAAAATAGTTTATCTAAGTTATATCTTTTCTTTCCTTTTAATCAGGAAAGTTATTTCTTAAATTACAAGAGGAGAAAGCTGCTAGACTGGTTAAAGCAAGGTAGATCTTTAAATCTTGAGAGAAAACCTGGTGCTATCAGATTTTAATCCTGTTTTCCAAACTTTAGTTATATTCAGATAACTCGAATACTCCTTAGGAAGAGAAACAAATGCTATGTTTCTTACAAGACCCAAACTTCCAATAAATCATTTGGGACTGAGGCAGTGAAAGCAATGCCAAACTGGGTTAATTTTGGGGTTGACCCCCATAGCTAATTTGACAAACGGCACTGAAATTTAACTGGTATTTTTTTCTATGCATGCCATTTTTGTTTGGTGACTGTAGGGGTTATTAGCATGGCTTGTTTCCTTCATGTTACTGCTTTTCATAAAGTTAACTAGTAGAAGTGGTGCCAAGAAAGAAAAAAAAAACAACAAACCAATTGGTTCATGAGTTAAAGTAATAAAGTGATACAGTATTAAAATAACAACAATCCTGGCCTTATAAAATAGGCTGGTGCAAAATTAGACTAGTTGGTTACAAACTGTATGCAAAATACAAAGCAAAATAAGAGAAAAAAATACTTTCCCATTGTTTTGCTGAATGTCATAAACAACAACTAAAATTCTGGAAAGTAACGCTCTGCTTGTTTTTTTAGATAACATTAAAAAGCAGCTTAACTTAAATAGTATACCATGAGAAAATAATTTCTAATTATTTTAAGTAATATTTGGATCAATTCATAGTAATCTTATTATCTTTCATGGTTATGTCAGTATTAGATTACTTTCATGTTTGTTTAAGCTATTTTGCTTTTTAGAATGTCAGTTTCAAAGGCAAATTGAGTACAGTTAAAATAATCAATGTCCTTTGTGGTTTCAGCATATGCAAATAACAACAGTTGAAAGGAATGTAGTGCTTTCTTATACAAACTATTAAGCTTTTACTGAAGAAAAACTGAATTATCTAGCTAATTATATCATTCATTATTGCTACCTGCATATAGTCAGTAACTTACATCTATTTAAGAAAACTATAGTGAAAAAGATACTCTGTGAGAAAGAATAGAGGCTTGGCAGACTCAAACCCTGTACAGTATTGCTCAAAAAATGTTCTTTATTTGCTCATGTGAATGACTAGGATTAAACAACAGTCTGGTGCTGAAATGACTGGATTTCACCTGGGAAGATCTGCATTCACTTTTTTGCTTTGCCACAGACTTTCTGTATGACCTTTGGCTGATCATTTCATTGTTTCTGAGCTTTGGCCCAGAACTAAACAAAGGTGAGGTGTTTCCTTCCTCCTCTCCCTTGCCTACAGCAAGACTGTAAGAAACTTGCAACAGGGGTTATATCTGCACTTTGCAATGTGCTGGTGTAGTACGTAGCCTGGTAGGGTGCCTGTCTCGGCTGCAGCCACTCTCGCAGGTTGTACAGTGAGTAATGATACTAATCCAACAGGCCGTCTGTACATGAAAGCACTCATTAGCTTCACTAAGATTTCCACCCAAGCCATAATTGCAGTGGTGAAATGCTGACAATTTCTCAGCATGGGTCACCTTCTGAAATGTTTAATGGGAGTGAAAAATACCTGAGCTAATTGCTAGCGTCTTATTCTTTGTTGTTTTCTCTTCGCTTCCTCCTCTTGTGCTTTGTGCCTGACTGTCATGAAAGGGAAATGGACATTTTGCTAGGAATCTAAGGGCTCAATTGATACAGAAGAAGCAATGGGTGTAAAGGGGTGGCAACAGTCAACAGGCCACTCTGTACTCCCAGTCTTCTCATTATTCAAAGTGGAGAGAGGTGCCTGGGGTATGCTGTGGTTCTAGGATTCTAGTATGAATCTAGTATGAGTTTTACTGGCAGAAGAAACTAAAGCACGTCAAGAGAAGGATGAAATGCATACCCAAGGCACAGCTGAGCTTTTCCCAGATCCAGGAATACCAAAACACTATTGAGAATGGTCAACATTTTTTTATAGTCATCCTACAGGTTTCTGCTGCTTCTCCATGTCAAATGTAAGCGATGCATGTCCGTTACAAGATACCATACTGTCATCACATCACTGTGCACAGAGAGCATCCATGAGATAGCACTTTGATAAAAAAAATATATTAACTGATCTGCTTGGGTTTAAAATTATTTTTTTAGTTGATTTTTGCAGGAGGAAGACACTCCAGATTACTCTCTGCAAAACAGTAGCAGACTGTTTTCTTAGTACCCATCATTTTAGACTGCCTTAAAGTGTCAGCTGCCTCTGCATAGATCAGCTAGAAACTTTTTCTACTCTGATAAAAAGATAGAGCCTTCTTCACAAGATCCACAGGTCAGGTTTGCTAAAAAACCCCCAAAGTTTCTTATTACTGCAATACAAACATAATGTTGGTATATGACAAATGTTATTGGTGATGTTCAGTAGTAATGCTGGTGTAGTATTGTGTTAGCAGACTAAAATATTTTTATTCTAGCAAGTTTCTCTCTTGGAGTTTTAAATTCTGGGCAGTAGCTCAGACCTCCAGACCATTTGGTGGTGGGAGGTAAACACAAGGAGAATATTGCAATAGTTTCAGTATGTTTCAAAGAAGAAGATAACTTTTGGGTTTGTATCCCATTTGCATTATTTTGATGAGCTCTTCTGTAAATTTATTTGTAGAGTTCAATATTTTCAGAAATACGCTACATGTTGAAAGCTGCTGATGGAAGTAGGAGTCATCTTCACAGTCCTGTTTTGGATTCTTTGCTCAAGGGGACTTCTGATTCTTTATCTGCAGGTTGGTGAGGCAAGTGTGATATTTCCCATCACTGCTAAGAATGGTACAAAATCTTCACTTCCTTTGTAAAAGAGGTGTTTGTTTATGTGTGTAAGAAAAATGTTTGGTAACTGTAGCTGCGTTTAGCTAAAATGTCCTGGTTTGCATCAAAATCACTCTCTTTCAATATTCATAAGTATTCAGATCTAAGGTTTCAGGTCACACACCACTGGAAATAAAGGAGAAGGTTTCTATGTGGGCAGAAGATCCTCCCCTTCTGAGAAGGGCTGTGCAGTAACAGTAAAGCTACTAGAATCTGACTATCCCATATGAAACTCTAGAAGGATTTCCTTCTCACAAAACTGGAAATGAGTGATTCTGTTCCCTTAATTTCTCACCCACATCAATATCCTGGCCAGTCTTCAGGAGTAATGGCCATGGAATTTCAGATGCACAGGCCTCCAAATGTTCTCTTTGCTGGACAACAATGGAATAAGAAAGCCCAAAGGAAAATGTGATAACCCAGACAAATATCAAAACAAATGAAGATTTGAACACTTAGCAGAAATAAACTACATATAGGAATCAACCAGTCAACTATGAAAATGCAAACTAGAAAATCAAAAAGGAGAGATCTTTAGAAATTTTAAGTTCATCCTTTTTGCTGTAATGGATTGTAGGAAAATTATAGATGCCATAAACTACTCTTGAAAGGGCCTGAGGTGAGACAGAGGAGAAAAATGTATGTGAAACAATCTGAAGAGAAGAATTTTCATTAGCCAGTCAGGCTAGAAACAAATAGTTATTACTACAGAATTCAAAATATGTACGTCAAAACTTTTAATCATAAAATACTTGAATATGCCAACAAAGCAATCCAAAAGTCAGAAAATACTGATTACTTTGTAATATCCTGCTTGCAATTTGAACTTGTTTAGGAAAAAAAAGGCAGTCATACTTAACCTGATATAGATGTTCTAAGGAAAAAAACCTAGAAGGGAAAATATATACATACAGGAATCAAAAGGGAAACTATTTATTCTAATAACAGATATTATTTAACTGCAGACTTCAAGGCATCCCAAAAGGCAATTATGAAGCAGGGAAGAAAGAAAATAAATATTCTGTGATCTGCTTGTTCTATATGATAAAAAGAGACATTCTTAGAAGAGGTGCAATGTTAGCAAGCCCAAATTCTCAGAAAACTTGAATTCTATTTACAACTACAGACTATACCAGTGCATTTGAGTGACTGTACTTCAGTGGGACCAAGAATTTATTCCGTGTCACAAGCAACACCAATCAGCAGTAAGATTCCACACACACACACACCCAAAAAAAAAAAAAATCAGCTGAAAAACAAAATTTTAAAGTGTTACCAATTCTCATTATTTTGTTGCAAACATTGAAGTATTTATTGTCCATTTCAAAGTTTATATCCCTGGTAGTAAGTTTTTTTCCTGAGAATATCATCTGACAATTAAAAAACCAAAACAAAATACATTTTACATGCTGTAAATATTTTTCATTCTTTAGACTTTTTTTTTTTTTTTACTTCAGTCTCATGAATTCTGAATGCTTGCATTTGACAATGAGGGAAGACTAAGAATTCTATAAAAGGTTGTGTGAAAAACAGAAGACTAAGACACTAGTTAATGGTTAGTATATAATTTAATAATCAGCCTTCATTCCAGACAAGACTAACTGTATTTTATATAATAAATGAATAAGGGAGTACCTGTTTTTTTGGAGCACAAATTTTAAACAAGTGCAAGGAAATAATTTACTGCTTTTAAAATTAACTTGTGGGATTCACTGTTGCAGCTCATTTTATCCTAAATAAATATTGAATTTATATGTATAATTATTATGTATAAAAGTATAAACAGCCATAAAATCATAATTCTATTAAGAATACTTTCTGATATTTCACTAAGGTACAACTAGGAGTGTTAGTCATATTTAGTAAATAATGTCCCATTTGTCACAGAAAAAGTGAAGTATTCTATTGTGATAGAATTCAGGAATTATTGGTGGTTTTTGATGCATTAAATGCTAAGCATTTATCATAGCTAACTTTAAGTTCCCAGTCTGTGTTATTCCTGATTTCCTTCAATAGTACAATAAAAATAAAAATAAAAAAGCAGTGTGTCAGATCATAGCATGTGTTGACTTGCGTTGTGAAGATGGTTATTCCTCTGTGCTGCAGTGGGTCTAGCTTAGAAAGTTTGACTAGAGGACCTCTTGAGGTCCCTTCTATAACCTAACTTACCCTATGAATTATTCTATGTTCCTTAGTCATCTTAACTAAGAATCCAAAGGCTTCATCCACATTAATGGTTTAATTCAGCTCCTGAAATTTATCTCCCAGTTTTCTCCCCATTCCAGTGCTTTAGTTCACACTGGAACAGATGACCTGGATGAAACAAAACTGGAAGATGCACCCTAGGAGTGCACTTACAAAGTAAGTGGCAAAAGGGCGTTCAGTCCATGGGACTGCACTGGAGCTACTCCAGATTGAAGCACACTGCAGATATGTACAATGAGGATGTTGGTCCTCAGCACCAGCTGCTGTACTCTGCATATATAGTCCTATTGGTCTGTATGACTTGTTAATGTGGATGTAGCTAAGGCTGGTAGTAATGAATCCAAGACTCCAGGCTCAGTGTATGAAAGAATTCATGAAACACAGATCAAACATAGTTACAGTATCATCTGAAAGTGAAGGGGATTTACTTCATTAACATTTTAGAAGAACTTCCAGTCGGCTTGTATACAGAAAAGTGCAAGCACCAAAATACTCAGTCATTTAACAGAGTTCAACAGAACCACAGGAATAATTTGGAACAATTTTACTACAAAGTTATATGGTTTTCAAAACATTAATTTTCCTTTTTTATTTATTTATCTTGGAAATGTTACAGACTTGGTGCAACCATGTATAAATAGAGTAAGTATCAAGTATAAATTTTCTTAACCTTCAAAAACAGACTTTATTTATGCAGAGCAAAGCTATAAATATTGTGAAAAAAAATCAAATATTGGCAGCATTTGAAATAAAAATACCTCATATTACCATAAAGACTAATTGCAATTTCTGATGAATCTCCGATTTTTAAAATGACCTAGTCCACAGAAATAGATTACTAGAAATCATGCATAATGCTAGTAAATATTTGAGACTGCATGAATTCATGCTTCATCTGAAAAAGTCCATGATCAGTGTTGCTTTTCAAAAAGAAGCAGTAGTGCTGAACATCTTACTATTTCACCTCTAAAGTTACTGGACCGTGTCACAGTAAAAGCAATCAATATTGGTTAATAGGCCAGATCTGTGTTATTAGTATTCTTTACAACCTTGACATACTTCATTTTATGTACAGATTGCCTATGAAAACTTGGGCTTATATCTTGTCTAGACAATGCCTTACATGGCCATTCAAATTAATAATGTGCCAGAATTATCCTATGCTTAATGCAGCTGTGCTCTGTATTGACTCTGAAAATTAAATTTACTCCATGGTGCCTATTGACAGCTGGGTCTCAAGCATATTTAATGGATTTGAATGGAGTTTGGGCTATGGCTTATGCCTCCAAGCAAAATGTTAATAGCTAATAATTTTCATTAAAAGTCAGAAGGTTTATCTATAAACGTTGCATTTCTCAGTATATGAAGTCAGCATAAAAATAAGCTTAAGATCACCTTTCAGTTCACTCAAAGCATCCAGAATGAATCAAAAGAAATGAAAAATAACCTGTTTGCTGTCTTTAAATGCAATTTGTTGGCTTATTAACAATGTATTTGCAAATATGTGGTAAGGGAGTCCTATTCTAGTCAAGAAAAATAGCTTTACTTCCAAGAAAGCAGAGACAATACCTCAAGTTGCATCTGAACATAATGAAAAACCTCATACATAATATATTTATTTACAGCCCTGGAAATTGAACTTCTTTATTTATTGACAGCCTACATAAGGCATAGGCGGTGCAAGTTACTTTCACTGCTGAGCCAACATACTTTTTACCTGGACAGAAGAAACTACTTTTTCTGAAGGAAATAGAATTTATTCACCACATCCAGCTGTTCTTTGGGTTATCTATGAAGTGTCCGAGTGAAGGTATAAGCCAGTAACAATTTTTCTGGTCACTTTTCTACTCCAGAATATGTTCTCAAGAGACACCTAACAGAAACAAATTTTACTCACTAACATAAGACTGACTTCTGCCACTAAAGCTACAGGTAGGCACTTATGCATCTAATTACTGGAAAGGCTAAAAGCCTCTTAGGTGAATAACCAACTAACTTCCTTTTTATAATTATTATCAAAATTGATTCTTTTTGTCTTAACAGCCATCAGGTAAGCAGGTAAAACTGAGGGGTTTTTTGCCACCCTCTGCTGTCCTCCCCAAAGTGACAATTTCTTAATACATATCCTTAGTAGGTACAGTGCAAATGGCACTATTTGCTTGAGATAAGGCATAAAATCTACATGGTTTTTTTCCCCCCTGTTCTCCAATCCTTAAGTCTCAAATTATGAGTTTTTAATAAAAAAAAAAAGGAAAAATTTGAACACTTCTGCCATTTTTAAACACAAGAATAGTGAAAAACATGCTTTCTAACTTTCAAGTGATAAACTTTCTTGGACAGTGTGAAAGGAAAAATATATTAAAGCTGGAAAATTAAAAAATGAGAGGATAGACCTTCATGTCAGGCTGCAAGTCTGCAATACATTTTGCACAAGATTTTTTCCTAAACTTTTCTGAAACAGTCAGCTTAGGAAGGACTGCACTGGACTTTAGCAGAAGTCAAAGCAAGCCTGACATTCAGATGCGAGTGCCACATGCTCTGGCAGGCTTTGTGAAGTCCATCAGCAGATATCCAGGCAGCTTACCTTACATGCAGCAAAACTGTTTCTATTTGGGACCTTCCAAAAACTACTGAAAAAAAGGTATTTCTTTTTTTGCTTGTTTCCTATTTCTGCTACAGACTGTAATGCATTCTATACAAAATTCTGGTAAGATTAGAAAGAAGAAAGTGTTTGTATTATACATGTAATATCTGTACAGATATATAACAGAGAAATGTTGTATGTACACACATACTTATATAAATATATAGAGGTAAACACACATAAACATACAGAATAATGCATAACCCAGAGAAATAAAACTGAGAAGTGCATTACAAACAGAAAACAAATATGACACCTGGCTCACCTTCTTAGGAACTGTCAGGAACTGCATTCTCTGACTCACATCACAGGCAGCAATAATTAAAACAAAAAAATGAGTAGCAGTTTGATGTGGAAGAATGTTTAAAAGATTAATCAGGGGTTGCAGGGTATAATGTATATAAAGATTGAGGATGGGCAGTGGCATACAGGTGAGCACACTGCTGAATTGTAATTAAAAAGAAAAGCAAGAAAGCATGACATTACCAGCTGGCACATCCTCATAGTATCACTGTGTGGTACTCCATGGTCTCAGTGAGACTTGTGCTGTGAAAAAAAATACACAAAGGCTTCACAAATAACCTTAATTTTCACATTTTCTTCTTTTGGATGGTTCATCTTACAGTTAAGCATTTTAGGGATTGATAATATCTTTAATTGGAAGTGTTTTTTTTTTTAAATAAATTTCTAGAAGATTCTTCCCCTTGGACTTCCCATTGAACTCACTCTTGATGAGAAGGGGTTTGTCTCCATACAGAAGAAAATCAGGTTCTACACCGTGAATGTTACATATACCCCAAGATTTGAGACATCTGACTGAATTTAAGAGCTTTTTAAGCCAGAGTCCCATGCCTACATCCTCACCTTGTGACAGCACAAGCTGACTATGGTTGTCATTCCTTCCATAGCATTTTTTCTGCAAGAAACTGCAAGAATAGTGTGCTCTTTCTTACAACAGTGCTTGGATATGTCGTTTATCCTTTGACTTATTTTGATTGCTGGTGGTCCTGATATGTATTTTGCCTTTCTGCCAATCTGCACAGACCAGAAGTCCAAAGACCACATTCCCATATGTACCTCTTTTCTACTGGGAAGCATTATTTGTAACCTGAAATATATGTTTTTTTCTTACATTAAACAAATCAAGAAACTATTGAAGCTGGTCTTATTGGAAAATGAGTGACTTTTACCTCATGAACACAAAAGTGAATGTTTTTTGATACTCAAGGTGAAACAGTAGTTGGACAATATATTCTCATTTTGACAAAGTGTTGATACTACTAATGGTGCTTCTTGATGCCAGAAGTTTCTCTTCCTGTGACTCTAAGCAAACAAAAGAACAAAGAGAGTTTCTGTAACACTGTCAGAACTGTCCAAATTGTTCAGTTACGATTTTTTATTCTTAAGATGAAGCCCAGGAAACTCAGCTTGTCCTCACAAACACAAAAGAGTCACCATTTTTCCTTTTTATGCACTTACCTTTAGAAATGCATCAAACCTTTCAAAATTGTCTCTCTTAAATTTTTGCCACTGCTAATGATGGATGAAGAACATCATATAAAAGTGAAAAGTAAAAATAAAGTCCTGAAGGAGTATTTTAATAGCAGATTCCCCCCGGCAAATGTCAGCAGGTTTTTTCCTCCTTTCCTTTCTCTTTCTTTCCCTTCTTTCTTTCAATAGGGAAAAAAAAGCACCCTGTAGTCTTTTGGGACTTACCTTGTGGTGGAGTGATACAGCAGGACTAGATTCTATAGATTCCACACATTTTAAATGACAGGAATCGGGAGTCATATTTTTGGCTCATCGAAGTAAACCTGGTTTCTAAATCTTATACAATAGCCATACTGTGACAGTCTGACTTGAAATTTGCAGGGTGCATATACTTTTAAAGTAGAGACAACTAAGACATTCCTTTTATGCTATTTTGCTCTTCCATAGCTACAGAAAACAATAGCTATGAACTTTTAATTAGTTTCTATAATACAGATCCTGATAACATCCACTCATGGGCCATTTTTAATTTTGAAATAAAAGAAACTAAATAAAATAATTTCCTAATAGCTATAATAGATTCCAGTTTGCTAGAATACATAATCTAGTGAACTACCAACAGCACTGAAAATTTTACTAATTGTGAGCAGGTTTTAATTCCTACTATCTACACCCAGCACACCAGTGTTCTGCGCAAACCAGGGTCCCCACCATATAGAAGAAAATGAAAATACTGGTGCAGGCTATGGAATGTAAGATGAATAATTGAAAATGCATCCTTGCCACCTCTTTGGATGCTGTAATCACTACCTCTTTATCACCAGATGCCCACTGCACAGCTCCGTTTTCTATTTGAATGTTACCTGTAAAATACAAGTCAGTCAGTAAACTGTGAAAAATAGTAAATACATAAATTATATGCATATTTGATATGGGATAGAGTTCAATAGTTTTGTGAGGACCTGAGGGGACGCTGATGCTGCATGCAGCAGCAATCCAGAAAAACAGTGACTAGGACATATGTTGGTAGCTTGGATTTTCTAATGAAGTGTTTTTTTATATCCCTTTAAATCCTCCTAAAAATTAAGTATATTGTTTATAATTTTACCTGCATTACTTCCAATCTCCAGATGGATTTTATTTGCATAACAGTTCCCAGGAGGGCTTTGCTATAAAGAAGCCTTGCTGAACAAATTACAGAACTAATCATTTCTTTAAACAGACATTTGTAAATAAAGTAAAAGATCTATACAATATGTCAGATGTGAAAGGTTAGCCACTGTGCACAATAACAAAATAATTTAATTTTAAATAAATGACTTTGCCTTAATTAATTAGGAGGTGAACTGAGCCTCAACTCCTAACATAGTTAAGAGAGAATACTCATGCTTATGCCAAAAAGTAGATTGTAAAAAACGTGAGACTGGAAACCACTTTCCTTTTACTAACTAGTGCAAGCCTAAAGTTTCTTCAAGCATGGGAAGCTCTTAAGAGTCAGCTCTTGAGGCTGCTTTGTATCACTACATGACAGGAAAGTGGCTATAAAGACTAGAGAATGGACACTTAAGTGCTTTATTTGACCTTTAGATATGGTTCCCCATCAGGAAGAAGAGCTTCAAAGGTAGCAAGGTGACAAAATCAACAGGATTAAATCTCTAACTACTGGCAAGCATCTTGAGTGAAGTTCAACAACATGTTTGAGATCCATTTTTTTCCCCAATAACCTCTGTAGTAGTAGAAGTATCAGATTTAAAACCTAATATGTAAAATTCTATCTATAGGAACAAAGAAATAACAAAAATCCCCAGGAGGTGTCTATCTTGATTATTTTCTACCTTGAAACTTTGTTTTGGAATCATCATCATGACTGTTGTTTGGAACTACAGTCACAGTCCTGTAAACAGGTTCACATGCAACTGATGATACCTCTAGGGACTTCCAGTAAATCCTGTAACTCTTCACAGAGGCAGAATTACTCATGTGCATAATTATCTGGGGGACAGATAATTATCTAATAATAGTTTCTTTTAGTCTGAAGTTTTAAAGCATTAATTTATAATAGTAACAGTGTATCCCTTTTAGTGGAATATTATTGCAATTGGCCTAATATGTGGGGTTTATCTTTTATCTCCCAAGACCTGAGGGGCGGAGGGAGGGGGGAAGAAGAGGGCAGAAAAACAGTAAACCGGTGACTGCTCTTATCTTTGACATGCTGTGAATAGACAGGATATTAGACTAATACCCACAAAATCACAGATAAATTATTATCTTGTCTTGATTACTACTGCCCTTTAACAGGCTCTTCCTTTTAGCCAAAGACATTAGTTCTAATTTATTTGACAAAAATTTCAAGGCCTTCTGCCAAGAGGAGAGCAAAAGCTTCATGAAAATGTTCTTAGCATAAATTTGGGACATCACTTGTAAAATAAGTCGATAAAAAGAAAGGTCTTTCTACTGAAACCAGAGGATCTCCCAACTTAAAGCAGTTCCAGTTTCTATATTTTACCATGTATTTATAATAGAGACTTAACTCACCTTTGATGTGAACTTCCTAGCAAAAGCTGAGGCTTAGAGACTGTCTATATTATAAGCACTTAATCATAAAGTACAGGAGAGCACACTTCATACCTTCATATGATTTATTTCCTTACAGGATAACCTTTAGGAACAAGAAGCCTTTCATTTGTTCTGTTGTGTTTCTGTGCTAATTAATTTTCAAGAAGAGTCAACACTGTTTCAGCTGCCAGGGAAATTATTTGCCTTGCCATAGGAAAATACATCACTGTATTATGAATCTCACTTGCTACTAGTGATATTCCTAACAGCCCAGGATGTCGGTGGATAATGTCAGTGTTACTTTTTTATGTGTATTTTAAGAAGCACTTTAAAATTTTTGGATCCATTTCTTCTGAGTGATATATACTATCACTTTCACAGTTACACAGGTTTAACTTGAAACAGTTAATTTGGCTTGAGTTTTGTTTGTTTGGTTTTAACTTTTTGGTACTTCTAATGTCTAGTACATAAGAAAAAAAAAGCATTAAAAAGTATATTTTGCCCTTCTTATTACAAGGGTCCCTGGGTGAGGAGGAAGGTATGTGCAGGGGGATTCTCCGGTCCAGCAGTGGATCTGTGGTTATTGCAGTTATCATTTTTCATCTTTGTTTTGGCTTGTTCCTGATCTAACATTTCTAAGCAGCTGTATGTGAAATGAGGCTTTTGTTCAATAACAGGAAGCCACATTTTCTCTCCTTCTGCCGTAGCTTGTTTGGGCCCTGGTACAGGTAGTCCTTATCCTATTCAACCCACTCTAAATTTAATCTTAGATTTACGGAATAATTTGTGTTGGAAGAGACCTCAGCTATCCGGCCTTCTGCTTCAAGCAGGGCTAACTTCAAGGTTAGATCACATTGATCGGGGTATTGTCCAGCTGAATTTAACCATCTCCAGTTTTTAGTTTTAGATAAACTAAAACGGGAATTCTTCCACAAACACAGTTTAAAGAGACATAGTGGCTACTTCAAGACAACTAATTCATTACAGTATAACTTCTGCATACACACAGTTCTGAGTAGGACCACACCACATCAATAATGATAAGCATTTTAATTAATATTACCTGAGCATTTTGCAAGTACTTGAAATTTACTAAGGGTCTGGAAGGAAAAGAGTGAACATTATTAGCTAAGTAAAAAGTTTTGAGTAGACTACTTCTCATTTTTTTTACTCCTTCATTCAGAAGAAGCACTCATGAATATTCCCATTAAAGCAGTCTTTTCTCCAGAAACGATAAAATATATTTCTACTTTAGCCTTGATTCTGAAAAGACTCAGATGTCTCATTAAATTCAGAGATTGGGAGTAGTTCCACTAAAATAATCCAGCTACTAAAAATCCCTATGCAATTAAATCAAGTTTTGAAACCCTTATACTTTTATTCACAGAAGGTAAGAATGATCTGATTAGAAAATAACGGAAAAGTAGAGAGAGAGATTCATTCTTATTTTCTAAATTCTGTGCAAATTTCTTTACATATATTATGACATTTTCATCAGACTTCTGATACAAAGACCAAAATTAGGTAGCTGTAATCTTGGTATCATTTTTTGCGTGGATCCAAATTCTCACTTATTTACCCCTTGAAATTTCCATTCACCTAATTGGAAGCTCTCTGTGTTTAAGGAGCAAAAACTAAATTAAAAGTTCTATTCAGAAAAAAAAATCTGTTTAATATCTAATTCAAGTATTTATGAGTGAGAAAGACAATTTACTACAAATGCTAACAGTGACATGTTAACATTGAGACTTGTAGTTAACAACTGGAGTTTTCGAAGACAATTGTTTAACAGCCTTGTGCAATAGGAAGCAAGAGGGTTTGGAATAATATTATTTATTTGGATTAAATGCCACATAAGTGAAATTTGCCTGAAGCAAAATTACACTGAATAGAAAATAGAAGCTGAACTGATTGACTTTAATAAATCTAAAGGCTGAACAATCAAACCTTAACTGAAGAGTACAGAGGGAATATTCATCCGGTTCTTTGTTAGAGATTCTTTTTAGAAATTTGCCAGAATAGTCATAATATGAAGGGTAATTTAGCAATCAGCCATTTCAGAGATACATCTGTAATAGCTGACAACAATGAATGTCTTATTGTGGATTATACTTCATGTAATTTAAGAAAAACAACTGTAATTGTAAGTAAAGCTTATGGCATCATACCTCATGTTTACACAGGTGTGATGTTATAACTTATCAGACTGAAAGCTTCCTTTAGCACAACAGTAAAAAAATACCTTACAACATTGCCAGAACTAATTGCATGGTTAACAAACAAGTGTATTCACCTGTTCGGAAAGAGCTCTGCATGCTCTGTGTGCAATGTCTGTGCTCCATCACTTAAATCAAAGTGCTTTGCGCATGGAGGTAAAGTTAAGCCTTTTTGGACTCTTCTGGCTGGTCAGTTTTGTACTATTGACAAAATTGCTGCCACTGGTTCCCAAATATATGAATGGCCTGTGCAGCCTGTGGTGGGAATAGCCGTCCCACTTTGCCTCCTTTTGTGTCAGCGTTTCTGGACGAGGAGAAATGTTCCCGTTGAAGGAGTTAATGCTGTTCACACACAGGGATCCAGCCAACAGCTGGCAGCAGCAGCAGCCACTGGCATGGCCAGATACACCAGAGGCTGCTGCCAATACCAGTGTCTGGGAGCTGCCTGGCTGGGCCAGGCAGAAGATGGCAGCAAATCAGGAGTGGTTTCCAAACACTTCTCTCCTCTGTGCTTGTTGGTGTGGGCTGGAACAGTAAGAAGCTGGTTTAGGGTGAAGAGTACTTGCTGTCATGCAACCACTCAGTCACGTCCCATTTCCCACCAGCAGGCAGCACCCACTTAGTATTCCATAGTATTCCCTCCTTCCACACTCAGCTTTGCTGGCTCATGGTACACCTGATATAAAGAATATCTCACTGGCATCCTTCCATCTTGCTTGTAATTGTTATACCACCTTCTGTCCATTTGTCACCAGAGGAATTCCCTGGACAACAACTTCAGTGGGAAAGCATTTGTATATTTTTTGCTGCTTCTGGGCCATGCTATAGAGCAGTTTTGAGCTTCCATTCTCATCTACAGTGAAGAGCCTGAAGACATAAAAGGAATCTAGAAATATGATCTTTACCTATATATATCAGCAGCAAGGGAGCAGAGGACTGTACTTTCAAAATCAATATTTAAAAGAATCTCATTCACTGCCTGGTGCTGAAGCAGCATGGCTTGTTTTTTAGCCTGTTGACACAACACCCTTTTCAAAGGAAAAGCACAGTAATCATGGCAATTTCAGTAACTGTTCTTGCATTGGGAAACTTTAATTTTTACAGAACCCTGGCTCTGAGAGTGTTGCCAATCAGTCACCTGTCCCACAAAGGTAAAATAAGATAGTTTCCTCTTCTTATTTCTAGAAATAAAATGTGGAGCTCAATACTTGTATATTTCCAGAAAAAAAACAAATTATAAAATACTAAATTAAGCACTCTGACATCATACATTCCTAACTTCTAGTGATTGAAAGGTTGGCTGTACCTGATCTATGGCACTAAATCCAAATACATAACCCCATGAAGTAAACATAAAGATTTTTCTATTATCTTCATTTTATGTGCAACCTTTAGGCCAGATTCTCAGCTACTGTACTTTAGCTCCTTCTCCCTCAATACAGATTTATTGTTGATACCACATTGGGACTGTGTCCGTATTTTAAAATGTGTTTTCAGAGTTTTTTAGGAAAGAATGGAGGAAACTTATGGGGAGAAAGAGTTGAAAACCATTCTGATAGCTTGTTACTCCTGTTGGAAGTGCTTTTCTTCCATCTTTTTTTTTTTTACTATTTTGTAAATTTCATATCTGACACACAGAGACACACAGAGACACACAGAGACACACAGAGACACACAGAGACACAGACACACACAGACACAGACACACACACAGAGACACACAGTATTTGCAGCTTTCCAGTCTGTTACCTCTGTGCTCTCTGACCAATGCTACACCCAGGAAGAGGTGCAAGTATAATGGAAAGAAATGAATGTCTGGTAGCAGTACGGTTGTGTGTTTAAGGGACTCCTTTTCTGTGATACTTCAGAACTGAACTGCTCAGAGAAAATTCCAAAGGACTGGCTAGATTATTTAGCACTTTTCATTTAAAATTAGTTCTCTGTGGATATTTTATCTGGGAGTCCAGATCACAGATTAAGAACCAAATATCTACAAACACAGAATAAGGGTGATATTTTTGCCACAAATGGTTTACAAGTCAAATCTAGGTACATTCCTCTTGCCAATGCCAAACTGACAGTTAAAACCTCAGTATTAAGGTTTGATCTTCCCAGAATCATCTTTGTGAAAAAGATGTGGCACATGGTTAAAGCTGACCAAAAAGATATTAAGTACATGGGATTGCATCCCTTTTAATATTTAATATTTAATATTTAATATTTAATATTTAATATTTAATATTGATTGTTTGCTTGCTCCTAGTCAGGCAATTAAATCTGCTAATGTCTCATACTCTCCTAAAAAGTCCTGAAGCACCAGCCTGTTGTCACAAATGATCTAAATCTGTCATGTTTTAAGGGTGGCATCATCTCCTAACATTAGAGTGCGAGAAGAAAAGGGTCTACTATTTCCGTTAGTTCAGCCCGTTTTTTCCATGTTCTCAACATAGCTTAAAGGAATTCAAGGAAACTTAGTGGGGCCCTGAATCTAATATGCAGTCTGTATTCCTAAACTTGGAGAGTCTCTCTTGGTGGGAAAAGGAGGTGAGAAACTGGAAACTACCTACAAAAATGTTAATAAAATTGTGGAAAGAAATAATTTGTTGTGCATATGTTGTTGTATGTTCTTTTAAAATATTTTAATAACAACTAATTGGCCAGTTAAATTAATATGGGTATACGGAGCCAAAAAATTCCAGGCATGTGAAAATAAGCGGTTTAACTACATCATGCTGAAGTGAAGAAAGAGTAACTTGCTGCACACCATGAACTACGCAAATGCCAACAGTAACAGAGAGAGTGCATAAATGGAACACGAATAAAGGATCATAAACAGTATTTTTTAAAAATGTATAGTCTACAGTGTTCTGTTTCAAGATTAGGTTAATTGAATGTGAAATGTCAGTTTAAGGGGAAAAGTGATAGATTAAGAATCACAAATTCTGAAGATAAGTGAGTTAAGGAATACTGGCATAACTGTAAAATAAATTTGACCAAAAAGCATGCAGATAATCATAAGCTCCTTTATCTTCTGGACCTTTGGGTTTAGTGCTTTATTTTTTATTTTACTGTTTGAAAAATAGATTTTAAAGATTTACATACTTGCCACAGAATAATATCTTAAACATGTCTGGATAAAATTATGACTTAGAGGAATTCAGCCATGATAGGCCTTGTATTGAAAAAACTGCCATAACAAATTTTAATTCATAATTGTTATTGAATATCAAAGACAGATTTAATTATCACCATTATTGACCTGTTCTAAGCAAGTACTTTATGTTATAAATCCACACATTATTGCCAAAGAGCAGGCTGAATGCATAAATTCTCTGCCAGTTCTCTCAGCAGGTTCTTTATGCCACAGGAAAACTTCTAAAGGAATAAAATATGTCCAGCTTCCTCCGGCTCACCTAGCTATGTAGACACAGATTTGTCAGTGTTGCAGGCCCACAGCAAAATAAAATTATTATTTGGGGATTCACAAGAGTTAAATAAGTCAAAAACTGAAATACTGTAGAAGACAGATTAAAAATTCAATGGTGAAAAAGTCTTTTTGATTGGTTGTGGCACCGGACATCAATTACACAGAAATCCTTCTGCAGCTCTGCCATTCAAACCCATCTGTTCCACAGTCATCTAAAGGAGTGATGACACTGTGTGAAAACAGGTAAAATGTGGGATTCTTTTTCTTTGCTGGAGAAAAGAAAAGGGGGATATAATAGCAACGATGACCTTGGTACAGGACATTTCCCAGGGAATTGATGACCGCCGTGGACCATCAACTCTCCCAGCTAGTCATTAATCCACAGGAAATGCCCTGTGTCTGCCTTGTTATTGCTTAATTCAATTATTTGTGGTTGTGGCATTTATTCTGTGAATATTTTATTGCTCAATCTGCTCTCTGTCTTACCTCTGCTCCTCTTAAAGTCCATCTCACTGGTGCAGACTGGCTCAGCTCAACAGCACCTCCCATTTACCAGAACAGACTACAGTTTACACATTTCTGTGTGCCTATTTCATTATGATATGATGGCTAGAATGGAGTAATAAAAAATGTGCTTTTCTATCTATCTTAAGAATTTAATATATTTTAATTACCAGACAATGTAGGTGGAATCAGAGTTTACTGGGCATATACATTGTATATATACAAGCGCCATAAGAAAGACAATTGATCCTACTACTTGAAATGTCATCATTACACTGAGAGAGTTTTAGGTATGCCGGAATGGTAGGATGCCACAATAAAGGCAGGAAATAGGATGGTGTGATTACTTTTTGTTAGTCTGTTATTTTCTCCTGCCTTGTATCACTCTTGTTCTTATGTCTTGTTCTGAAGATGCAGCATGAAAAGCATTTCTTTTTTGCATACTGCAATTTGATGTTTTTTCCTCCCCTTATTTCTGGCAGTGGGGCTGTTCTGCGGGGAACAGAAAGATAAAGGAGCTGGATTTTCAAAACCTACAGAAAAAAACAAATCTAGTTTTAACCTTTGTAAACCATTTCACCAAACAGCCACACAAACAGTTGTATTAGCATAATGGAGGGACTTGTCTGTGGCCAGGAAGAAGTAGTGAGGAGTAAGGATGGCTTAGCCAGCCTGCCATGGAAAGAAATGCTCCTCTAATTACAGCCTGAGAGTTGTATTCTCTTCTCCACTAAAGGCCTTCACAGTGCTTTGACTGTTTGAAGGAGCCATTAAGCAAGTCTAAATATAATCTGTGTTTGTGTTACTACCGATGTGAAAGAAAGAGGACATTTCCGAGCCTATGAAAAATATAGGTATACAAATAGAAATTACTAGACAACATCATTCAATCACAACATATGCACAGAGGTCCATGGGATCGGATGTGATGCAGCCAACGTCATTGTGAGAACACTGTGCCATCTTTTAAGGTTATTAAGAACTGGGATAAAGGAACTGGAAGCAAGCTGACAAGAGTGAATTCAAAGGCTTGCATCCGATACACTGTAACTGCCCACACCATGCAGGCTGGAGACCAACTGTCTAGTAAACAGCTCTGCAGAAAAGAACCTGCAGGTCATAGTGGACAACAAGTTGAAGATGAGTCAGCAGTGCAGCAGCAAGGAAGAAGCAAAGATCAGCTGCATCCTGCACTGTGTTACAAAGATTGCGGCCAGCAGATCTAGAAAATATGTCTTTCCCCGCTATTCAGTGCTTGTGGAGACTGCATCTGTAGTGCTTTGTCCAGGTCTGGTCTTCCCAGTACAATAAAAATTCTGACTTATTTCAGCTAGTCTAGTGGGTGCACCAAAATGGTTTAGAGCTGGAGCATATGACCTGTCAGGAGAGGCTGAGAGAGCTGGGTTTATTCAATATGGAGAAGAGAAGCAAAGGAAGACCCTAATGCAGTTTGCAAATGGATTGAAGAGGGGATGCAAATAAAAGAGGCAGAAGTTTCTCAGGTGTGTACCTTGACAGTCCAGAGGCCACAGATACAAGCTAAAATGGAAATTCTGGTTAGATATACAGAAAACTGTTTTACTGTGTGGGTGGTCAAATACTGGAGAATTCTGCCCAGAGAGGTTGTGGGGTCTCCATCCTTGTTCCAGACTCAGCATGATAAGACCTTTATCAAATTAGGCCTGCTCTGAGTAGGGCGTTGGACTATATGATGTCAAGTGGTTCCTCTTAACTTAGATAGGAATCTATAATTCCAAAGCCATATTTGAAATACCATGAGGACAACTTTTCAAGCACACACACAAATGGTATGAATATAACTATTACTACTAGTGCTAGTGTGTCTTTTTCCCTTTGTTCACTAAAGGTCATCCCCAGGGAGCACATCTTGAATTATAACATTTCCATTAAGTTCTGTGCTATCAACACAGTTAAAAGTTCATGTTAACACAGTTTAATAGCTTAAAGAAAGCTACCCTTGTAAAGCTAGTAATTAAATATATTGCCTATATGGATTGGCATGTTAGTATGCCACATACAATGAGATGGAAAAAGTAGTAATGTTTTATATTTTCACTTCTGCTATACTATAAGCCTTCAGAATCTTAAGATTCAAACTGATATTTTGGAAATGTGACGGGAATTGTTTCTGCTTTCTTCTTGATATTGTCACACACAAGAAAACGCAGGAGTTATTTACAAGGAAGTAACATTGCTTTGCATCAAGATTGAACAGTGTTAGAGCACCTAATTGCCTTGAGATCCTTTGAAATAGTTCCTAGCCTACATTTTTGCCATATTCTATTGTTTTGTTAGTACAGAGAACCCAAGTGATGGTGTCTCTCCCACCCAACCTTTTATGTTCAGAGGGGTCAGTGAACTATCGACAAGTCCCACAAGACTTTTGTAAACTCTGTGCAGGTTTATAGATACAACCTTTATTTTTAGCATAACTTGATGAGTGATAGGTCCAAGGATGATTGTCTGGCCCATTGCATTTAATGCAACTAGGCAGACAGACACCACAGGGATGTGTGATTGAGCTCATTCCCAAAAAATCTCAGTTGTGCCCGTTAAATGTTTATAATCTCCTTTCTGCTCATTTTATTTCAGTTTTTCATTAATATCACTAAAGAGGCCATGAATCTGAAGTATAGGGTTGGAACTCAGAAGACTTATACACTCGTCCTAACTCTAACTGAGTGTGATTTCTTGCAACTCACTATGTATTTCTCAGTTCTGTAACTTGAAAATATGGGGGAAAAAATCATTGCACATCCATCTTAAGCTGTACATGCTTTACTGGTGATTTTTTTCCCCAGTTTTGAAATGGTTTTATTGTTTATAGACAACAAGCCAGAAGAATAAACTTATGAAGATGCTCTTGTCAGAACCAGTTTGTGACTTTGATTCTCAGTGTTCAAAAACAAATGTAAAAGACACGTGTAAGTCAAGATTTTTAGACACAGACAGACACATGACTGCCTATACACACACAAAAAAAATAGTTCCTAAATTCTTAAATGCTGCACTCCTTTGATAGCACAACCATAGTTAATGTTGTGTCAGGGTTTCCACTATAAACCCTCTCTTTTATAACTAGGCAATAAAATTTTACCCCAGGCATGAAGTACTAGGTCTCAGCACAGCGGCTGACATTTTTATATGTACATGTTTTCACACACATAAAAAAAAAAAAAAATCAGTTTCCCTACTTTAATACATGCAAGTCTAGCTAATATAAAAAAAGTTTAAAATACTTTTCAGTTGAATATATATAATGCACATAGATGCACATGCATAACTCCAAACAGCTTCTCGTTTCTGAAAGACTACTGAAAAAAGATAATATAGACTCTTCAACTAGAAAACATTCATTACTTATATCTAAAGAAATAATTGTATATGACCAGATATTTGATTGAAAGTTACTTTATTCAAGAAAATACAAGCCCTCCCACATGGCCCTACCTCCCACACCACCAGCAGTTCCCTCACCCCCGACATGATACAGTTCATTAAACACAGAAGTGCTTTGTTGCATTAGGGGGTTTAAAAGAAGTGGAAAGGTACGCTCCTTGCACTTCCTATGAGAAATGAATATCAACTTCCTCTGAAGAAAATGTAAACGGATTTGCTTAATTGGACTTGGGGCACTGGAGCAATTAATAATAGATTGTGTCATAGTAAGGGCTTTGTTTATATTTAAAGCAATAAATTACAAGTATTAAGTTTATATTTATTCCAAGTTAAACTCATTTGTAATTGACATGTTACTTAGCCCAAGGCTTTTAAGATCTTTTAGTATAATTAAATTAATAGGGAGCTATAGATCACTGCATGATAAACAAACAGCATGGACTTTAACATGACAGATATGCAGAGAACAGGCCATGTAAGTAGATCATTATTATCAGGTTTACCTTCAGCAGAAATACAACTGGAATAGCAACAAAAGATTCAGTGCAAAGAATGGTAAGTGTGAGGATGGTTTTAAAGTAAATTTTCTTTTCCTTTCCTACCTTGACTGTTAAAAAACATATTTACCAATGTGAGGGAACATTAGTCAGTGAGGTAAGCTTCCCTATCCCACTGTTCCGTCATTATTTTGTTTCTTCCACTCTCACAACAAATACTTTGGATTAAGTTTTCAAAACGGTCACACCATGCAAGGATTCACTAAAGTTTTGGGCACTTTTTATTTCCAAGGGATCCTTCTAGTCCTTTGGCCTTCCATGTGATAAGGTTAAGGATACCATTCCTAACAGATCCTTGCTGAAAGAGTTAATAAAGTCTCTAATAGCTGTCATAGAGACCAGTGATGAAGATCCCACACGTACTTTGGTAACTTATTTTGACATCTAATAATCCTGGGTTTTGACATGTAACCAAAACTACTTTGTAAATACAGCCTGTTTCTTGCTGTTTACTGTGACCATGGAGAAAAGACAGTCCTGTTTCTCTTCCAGCAGCCTTTGAAGGCTGTATGAGCCAAACACTCTCCCTGTTCTTTTCTGTGCATTACACACATTAAAGAGCAGATAGCTTAGCCTGTCTGCGCAGGAGCTGCTTTTCAGATCTCTGATCATTCTCTTTTCTCTCCTGCAGAGTCTCCCACACCTCTGTTGAAACGCCCCATGCAGTACTCCTCCTGAATTCTTACAAATGCTGAGCTGAGCAGAAAGATATACCGTACATTTATTCGCTTTGCTCCTTTTAATCTTCCCAGGACAGCGCTTATCTTTTTCTCAACAGCATGACATTATTGACTTGTGTTCCACTTGTGATCTACTAATACTTTTAAATCCCTGTCTACTGGCCTGTTGCTCAGCTAGTTTGTCTGGATCCTGAATTTGTGTGGCTGATTAGGCCTGTCTGTCTGCACTGTTTCACTTGTGCCTCTTGAACTGCATTTTGGCTTTCTTCAGACCATGCTTTCAATCTGTCAAGATCCTTTTGAACTGAAATCCCATCCATCAGTATAATGAAGTGCCTTCCATCTCAGTGCCACCTACAGATTTAATTACCTCTCCCTTGCCATCGTTCCGGTCATTAACAAAAACACGGAATAGTGCCAGATCCCTGACAGTCATATGCAGAATCAGACTCATTACTTCCTTTCATTTTAGGGGTAGCCCATTAATAAATACTACTTACCAATGATTTTTGTATTGGTTTTACACTGTCCTAAAGTACACTTAATTAAGACACTGTTCCCTCATAAGAATGTAATGAAATACAGTATCAGAGTCAAGATTTTAGTAAGGCTAAAGTTAAGATATATATGACATTTTCCTCTCCTCTGACCATAATGCATCTTTGTCATAAAATAAATTTACATGGGCTTGACATGATTTGTACTTAAGTAACCCATGTTGGCTGCTATTAATCTCCTTGCTTTTCTGCAGCTGAACAGTTTCATTAGTTATTCCAGTAGTTTTTTTTAAGTTGAACAGTCCATAACTTTCTAGGGTTTTTCCCCCTTTTTTAAAGACGTGTACTATGTCTCTTCTTTTTCATACCACTACTGACCCTGTAAGCTCTCAAATGTAAATGCAACAACCCCCAAAGTGGTATTTTGAGTTCTTTAAATATCATGGTATCAGACATTTCAGGACCAGCATATATCAAAACAATTATATTCTCTGACCTATTCCTTTTGTATACCTTGGTCTTCTGGGTTAGTCAGATGAGTCCTTTCAGCCCCTTATCTCACCTTTTTCCTCTCTGCTACTATGGACATAGCAGTATTCTCTCAACTTCCCACCCAAACCCATTAGAAGGCCAGAAACTAATGGTCTTCAAAACCTTTCTGCTGTAAGTGGAGCTTATGCTGACAGTTTATACTGTTAGAAAAGATCTGTTCTTTTGGGATACTTTACCTTTTAACTATTTGTTACCACCTTCTGTGGGTCAAGTGGAGACAAAGGAATCATTTGTTAACTTATGAGGTCAGTCTTTGCATTAAAAATTTCCTCTGCTCCATGATAAAGCAAAGAATTCATGAATTTTACTGACAGGGTCTTCCTTCCAAAGAGTTAAAAATGTATGCTGTTTTCTCCTCTTGCTCCTCATAGACCTTCCCTTTCCAGCTTCCTTTACTTTTTGTAAATGAAAGCCGTTATTCCACATTGAGCTAAAACCCATTCCTTATTTACCAATTCTATTCTTACATACAAATGTGTGTATTTGCAATGATAAGATATGGAAATGTAGATATATATGTATTTGTATAAATATATGGTTATAAATATATATTTATATCACTTCAACTGTTGTCCTGTTTTTGGTTTTGTTTGTTTGGGTTTTTTTTCTAAACTTTCCTTTATACAGTTTGTCCCATATTAATACTTCTATATTGGATCTATCTACTCTGGATGCCAGTTTAATTATGCTGTAGTCTGTATTATTCACTGTGTGATGTGAATACATCATCATTTTCTCAACTAACCCCAGAGCTGAGAAAGTCCTTCTCTTTTCTGGTATTCACTGTCCCAAGGAATGACCGTTCAAGGAACAGAAAATGACCTTTCTGTGTTGTTGCTCTTTCTGATCAGCTAATTGATTCCAAATAATAGAAATCATATAATATTACTTTTTTATCAGCCTTATTTGTCTGGATCTGTGCACGAGGCCTTTTGCATGTTTGTGGGGTTTTTTATTCAGTAGTAAGCTAATGGTACATTTGTACCCATACACATCTTATGTGTAGTCTTCTATGGTCATAATTGTTAACTCACAGCACTGAAATTTTATCTTTTTTTTTATTTATTTTATATATATATATATATATATGTATGTATGTATAAAAGTGTGTAAATAATGTTATATATTATATTGTAGAGATCTGTGGCTTAAAAAGTTGTTCCTGTTTGATTTAGAATGAGGTATTATAGTACCTTATCTATTTTTGTCATTGACTATGGTATATTAAGGTTTTCCATTCTCAAATGTTATAGCATCCTGAGTTCAAAATTTTCTGCATTAAAAACCCGACCTTTTGTTTCTGAATATTTAATCAAGAATTTATAGTGAAGGGCTGTGAATGTGGAGACTACTTTAAAAACATAATCATTTTTTGTTCAAACTGTATTGATGGAGAAGAAAAAAAGTCAAAGATTAGAGATACAAGCTCCTTAATTGGATGAGAAAAGATGCTAAGCGAGCAGGTAAAATCCCTACATTCCCTACCACTAGAAATTAATGGAACAGATTGGGTTTTTTTAATTTAAGGTTTAGTGGCAATCATAAAATTATCTTACAATATTAACAGTACTGAAATGGAATGTGTGAATATTCATTTTCTTTGGTTATGAAGCTTTACTAGCAAAGGTGAGGAAAAAAGACCTGGAAGTAAAGAGAGTTATCCTTTTAGATTTACCAGCTCCACTCATCAGGTTGAACATCCATGTGCACTTTTTATTTTCTTATGCATGGTAGCTTTCTTGCACATGAAGGCCTGTAAATATTAGCAGCCCAGAGAATAAGCATCCCCTTCTGGGATACACGTATGACATTCTAGCATAGATTGCTGTCACATGAAATAATTTCATATAATGAAATTTTCAATGAAATTACAGGTGGTATTAATTGCTTCACATGTGCCATAGACACCAGTGTAAAGTAAATAACTTCTGAATAAACAGAAATCTAGCTTTTAAAAAAAACCCTAATAATAGTAAGTTGCCCTTGCCATGTACTCAGAAACAGTTTTTTTTTCCCTTGCTCAGTACCAAAGTTGTTTTTTAATTTCTTCACCTGCCCTGCTTAAGTCACTAACCTTACTGAAATATACGCCAGGCAATCCTTTGCTTTCAAGAGAGTTGATAACTGATATGAGCACCAGTCTAGAGGTTTTCTTCACATCATCACCACTTTAAAAGACAGCTATTACTGCAAGTACTAATGCCCTAGTATTTAGTTTTCCAAACGTCTATACTATACATTGGTTGTTTGGGTAGTTAACCATTCCTATCTCTTTTAGGCAGCTAAATCATTAGCTTTGACTGGTATTTTTCACTGATACAGGCTTAAAAGCAAACTGGCTAATTTGGTACCTAAATTTGCATTTAGTGCTTGATTTTGGTCTCTCAAGTTTGAAAACTGTAATCTAAATGACTTTGCCAATCTCATCATGTGGTGATAATTGTTATATTTAGGGCTTACTAGAATTAGACTAGGAAGCAAAAAACCCGTCTCAGATATTGCTATGTGGTAAGTACTGACTCTCTAATTGTGACTGATAACACAGTGTCATAACCAAAACTAGTTTCTGGAGGAAATCCTGAGCCCTTGAAAGTTAATGGAAATTTTCCCCTTTTTGATTTCTTGTGGACAACAGCAGCTCATTCTGACTCTGAAATGGAGATATAGGCATAGCTGCCACCTTCAGAACTGGCCAAGAGCACACACTGTGTCTTCACTCTCATGGTGATCTTGTGTGGAGCCAGGTTCTGACATCAACCGCTAATATGCAGAGCATGGACTACATTTTAAAAAATGTCATTAACAGCATCAGGAATGTCTTCTATTTTGTATGTTGGGCTAACTTGAGAAATACAGGTAACTTGCTTTAGGGACTTGTGACTTACAGACCTGATCATTGTCCTTGCTCAGCTTGATTGTCCCTAGATTATACATAAAATTTTGATACAAGCAAAGATGGGGAAAATGTTTTGGTTGTGATGTTATACGTCACTGTGTCCAAATGGAAAGATTTGCATCCATGAAAAATCCCATGTAAAACATTACAGGATTACAGTAGACCACAAAAGTAAAATAATAACCTTACACTGAAATTACAATATGTCATTTTCTATTAATATTTTCTTCATAATAATTTTAATGAAAAGTTATTTTTAAAAGCAAGCAGAGAACAAACAAGGTGATTTTTCAAAGTGTTGCCAGTATGCCTCTGACTCCATCTTGCAGTAATTTAGTTCTCTAAATAATTCCAGTTGATGTACTCTTTGGAGCAAATCCCTGCAGAGAACAATGGGGTTGATTGTTTTGTTGACTGCAATTGTTTTATGTGTGGGTTGTTTCTCAAACCTCAGTGCTGGGCAGGGAAAGGAGTGGTTCAGAGAAGCCCCTCTAATGAATGGGTAACAGATGACTGTAAACCATAAGTATTAGACCCTTTCAGCATGGATCTTTAGGGACTTAAAATGTTAAAAAAAGACAGAAGAAAAACTGTGAACACATCCTAAAAGCTCAATGAATTCATTGTCTCAAACTAGGTAATTTGTGGCCAACCCCAGTTTGGATTTTTAACATTTTTGGCAATGTCATTGATTTTGCAATGCACAAATAGCTATACAATTTAATGTCAAATGTACTTTGACATTTTGCAGAAGATATAACTGGCTATGAGGCTTATTAATAACAGAGTCTCAGAGTACATGACAGTGGTTGCAACATTTGCAGGTTTTTAACCATCATTCCAAGTAGAAAAATTACTTGATAAAACAATAAAAGTTAATTAAAATGAGGAACACATTGCAGCAAGAGTTGCCTCAAATACATTTACTCCCATTCACAGCTATGCTCAACCTACCCCTTTTATATGATTTTGATGCAGCATCTCCCGACTGCTGTAACAATTCCTCAGATGCTAAAGTATTTAATTAAATTCATGCAGTTCACCATGATCACAGATGAGCTAATGAAATACAGTTCTATGAAATAAGGTATCTTCTCTAGCCAAGTCTTCCCCACACAAAGTAAAATAGAAAACTTTATAGCCACTGCCACTGGTTGACAATTTTAGTAGAAACAGAATTATATAGCAAAACACCCCTGGGATGCTACCCACATTTTTGGTACTTTGTTCACAACTTACAATTAACTAGTTTCTACCGTGAAATCTTCTTTGGCAAGCATTTGCATTTCATATTGCTGGAGTCAAAGGCAAATCTTAGATTAAATTATGTGGGATAGTTGTGCCATTCTGTGCCTGGGAGTGGAGGCAAGCTAACAGCTAGAAGATCCAGACAGTACATTCTGTCTTACCTGTCTTTCAGACCTTGAAAACCTCATGAGACCAGCAATCCATAAAAATGCTGTATCTTATTAGCACACCTGTATGCTCAAAATGACTTCTTTTCTTTTTTTTATGCATTAAATTCAGGCAATATTGAAATGAAGTGTCGCTTCAAAAATCAAGGTAATTTATTTTTCAAGTGTTGAAACAAAATCTGGGACTTTGCATTCTTTTCTTTCTTCTAAAACTGCAATTTTCATCAAATAAACAATGAGCCCAAAGAAACCTTTCCCAGTATCTAACATCTAACATCTGTGTCAATCACAGAAAACGCTCTTACGGTTCTTTGCATGGAAGCAAGCATACCCTATCCTCCTCCTAGCTTCAGTGATTCATGAAGTGACTAAAACGTTCAAACATCTTAAGGAATGTGGACACCTAATCTCCAGTTATTTTAAGTCAACTGATATGTCCACGAGGGAGCATTCAGCTCCGTACATGGCCGTAACTTACACATGAGCTTTTCCATGTTTTTCTTGATTTCTTTTCCCTGTGAAAACAAGAAGACTAATACCTGAAGAAAACAGCAGGATCTATAGTGCACTGTTTGAAAGGCTGCAGCACTGCAAGTGTTTGTTTTCTGCTTTTCTCTATTACTGGCTAATAATTGATCACTGGCAGTTTCTGTCCCAGTCCCTATTCACCCTGCTGTTATTCTCTTGCCCACTTCCCTGGGACTCTGAAGTGCTCTGTAAAATGTCCGCAGATGGCCTTCACTGTTCACCTACAGAAGTACCCTAATTTCCTTTACTGAAGTTCGTGGAGTCCTTTATTTTTACAGATATGGGCTTTGTTTTTCATCTTCTGCATTCTCTTGTTGTTCCCAGTACATCAATGGTAACTCCCGCACCTGGACTCACAGTGTTATGATTGGCGTTCTCTCTAGCAGACCAGTTTCTCCCATTCTAGAAGGACTATTTCATTCATTAGCTCCATTGATTACAAGCCCACTTGGACTCAGGAATTTGCTTCTGTAACACAGGCAGGTCTTCTCTGTGGCATTTTTAAAGTCTGTGTATACCAAATATACTAAGGCATCTCTTTGCCTCTGTTGATGAATACCTGGCAAGATGAGAAAGTGGCACTGAGAACTGTGTATATCATTTTGCCTTTATGACATATAGGGCTTACACATCAGCAGTTCATCCTGCTCTTGAGTGGCTGTTGAACAGCATTGAATATTAGGGCAGTAATCAATGTTAGAATTCGAATTTCAAAGCAAATTAAAATGACCATCACAGTTTCCTGTTGGATGTCAATGTGTCATTATTTCCCTGGGAATTATAGAGGTTGACAATTTCCAGAATAAGCTTGGCTTGTGCAATCACAAGCCAGGTAAGGTCATAGCAGATTCACACTTTGCTGTGTATAGATGTATTTTCTTTACTGTGGTTGCAGCCGTTCCCGTCACTAGCTGCCAATTAGAAGTACAATACCCATGCCACTGCAGGTGGGTCCACACCAGCAGTTTGGGGAACAAAACGAATAAGGAGCGATTCTGCAGGTCTCTGACAGGCAGGAGGACACGGCAGTTAGTTGCCTATTATATCATCCGCTGTGTCACCTCTGCTCAGCTAGCCATTTGGATCCCTGTCTGTCTGTCGCTCCTTCTGGGTTTCCATATGCACTTACATATAGGGACAGCATCCTAATTCTTGGCCTCCTTCATTTTTTTCCACTTTCCCCTTCCTTCTCTTCCCCTGTGCCTTACATCTCCACACAGGCATACAGAGTCTCGCCTTACATGACTATTATATCATTACCTTAAAATTCCTTCCCCTTGGAATTATTATGCCATTAATTCTAACACCCTGTAATTTACCATAAAATAATGCTTTAACTCCTGAATCTTTAAACAAAAGAGATATCAGTGGTCTGCAGAGAAGGGCTGTTGGAAGCAAAAATAGAAACTCCCCATCCTAAATCTTAATTACAGATTTTATTTGCACAATGAAGAGTAAGATTTCAGTAGTCTCCTATTTGTTCAGAATCTCTTTATACAGGTTTTCACAGCAAATTAATTTGTATAACACAGGAGGATTTTGCTACAGTTGTGACTAGACTAATGTCATTTTGGATAATCTTCATAATGTCTCAAACTTCAATATCTCCCTGAACAGCAGAAGCAGTATGAAAAAGAGAAACTTCTTTCCCCTGCGGTTTATGGAGTTATTTGCACTGGTCATATTAAGAACGTCAAATAACTTATTTGGTGGAATTAGCCTTTTCTGTTCAAGACATCAGAAAATAAAACTTTCATGTCTATGGCCACATGTTTAGGACACTCTCCCAGAAGGGAAGAACAGGATAAAAAGGTGCAAAGAGAGGTAAAAATGATAACTGCACTGTTTGTCAAAATATTTGACAAAAAATATACTGTAAACAGCTGATACAGTCTGCATCAATTACATATCAAGTAGTTCAGAGAGTGAGCATTTGTACCAAGAACTCCTTTGATAGTTTAAGGCACACATTCTGTGCACTAATTAGATAACGTAACCTTTACCAATTAATTCCACTTTCAGCTGAATTAAATAATTGGTGGCAAAAGGAACTTTACCAACATTTTAAGACCACTAGGCTATTTTGCAACCAGGTGCTGTAGGAAGGTTTCAGCTGGTTGGTTTTTCTTTTTTTTTTTTTTTTTTTTATTAGTTGCAGATATCTAGTTGGAGGAACTATTAATTTCATGGGGTATCCTGGTTTGAGCATGAGGCTAGATTAGCAGCCTCCTACGATCCCTTCCAACCTGAATTATCCTATGATACTGTAAGCTTGTAATAGAATATTATTCTATTATAGTTATTGTAGAATATACTAATACTGTATTTTTATATAAAGACAAATGTAACTGTTACTATCCTCTATTCATGTTTTTCTGACTGTTGTTTACAGATTGGGCAGCATTCATGAAAAATAGCTAAGAAAAGTAGTTCTTTAATCAGCAAACTTTGCCTGTACAAGGGTCCTTATCCATACTGAGAATTTGTTCGAGGCCTGCAACAAAGTTTTAAAATAATGAATTATATCAATCCTATAGCTTTTAAAAGTAATCTCCAATAATTTCTTGAGGATTTAAATAGCTTGTTAGGCTATCAAGATTTTGAGAAGCTTGAAATAACCTTCTGCACCCAAACACTGAAGTATCATTTATTTTTAAATACATATAATTGAGGTCCTCATGAGAAGAGCTCTGCCTACTGGGAGCTGCTCAGTCCCTCTGAGACTGGTGGCTAAGCAAGACATTTACTGAAAATTAAGTCTAAACCATCAAGTCTCTTTTAGAAATTGTTTCAACATTGGCCTCTCATGCCTATCTATTACTGATTATTTGGTTTAAGCAATTTTTGTCTTTGAGAGGGAACACTGATACTGTAATTTTAGTCAGAGAGTTCCAAAGCACTGTGGTTCTTTTCAAGCCCACAAAGCTTGCTTCTTTTTCTTTTTTTCCTAATCTAAAAAAGCTATTCATCTTTTCCTTTTCTCTTCTGGCCCATCTCTTCTGCAGTAGCTGCAGCGACTGGGCTGAAGTTAGAATTTAGCTAACAAAGTTCAACAAGTTTATGGTGTTAACAACAGGAAACCACCACACTAATCTGCAGATTGCCTGCCTTCACATACAGGGCTATTCATGAATTTGTGTTGCTGTTTTCCTGCATTTCAGAACTTCCATTGTTTTATATGGGAGCTTGGAGGCTGGTTTAATTAAAGTGACCTGAATAGAAGTACAGTATGCCAGATGTACATTATAAATATAGAGCAGGTTATGTAATGGTAAACCATTAGGAAATATATGGGAATGGTTTGTGATAACTCATTGTTAACTAAATATAAATCCTAATTTATTTCACTGTTTTAATCGTACTACTTTTTTTTTTAACTAGCACAAATGAACTTTCTTTGCATTTTTACTTTTTCTTTTTTCTTTTTTTTTACTACAGCTTTCCCGTGGGGAAAATCTGCTTCAAATTAGCTCATTCTGAACAGGTACTATTCACTGTGAATAAGAACCGTAGCATCTGGGCTATATCCACAGTGGAACTGAGATGGTATGCTGCCGTAGTTACTTCTGCCCACAACAAAGGTATCTTAAAGGTATGATTTGGCTGCCGTCTAATTGGCATAAAGGCAAAAAACATTTTGTTTCAAAATTTAAAATCCCAAGGTCTTCACAGAATATAGTCTTGCTCCAAAATACCTGCTTTTTGTTATGTTGAGTGCTGAACTGTGTTGTCCCATGGTTCACCCATCAAGTGTTGCCCCTCCTAATTTACTTATGTGGGCAGATCAATACAGAATTTTCAGCATCCTTTTAACAGAAAAGGCAAGGATAGTGAGGTTCTCATTCCTACCTCTTTTTATTTTATTATTTCTTTGCTGGCACACCCCAAACACAACACTAGTTCCCTTTACAGTTCCCCTTACTGAAACTCACTAAAACAGGGTGAGTGGAAGTCCCTGGTTCATGCGTTCAGAGCCTCTTCATCTCACAGGCAAAAAGCTCTTCGTGCAACCCTGGTTCAAGACACACAGCACTGGCTTTCATTGGGTTAAAAGGCAGAATGAAGAGTATATTTTTCAACTACCTGTATACCACCATAGAAACAAAACTCAGCCCGGAGAGTCAGTTACTGCAGAAGTTGTGGGTGCAGATACATTTCATGTATTATTTACATTTTTCTTCAAAAGACCATGATCAATTCATTTAATAGTCAATCATTTTCAGATTTTGGACTATGCTAATTTCTAAATTATGGCACTTTTTGTATTTCCTTTTAGACTCTTTGTTCCATTTGACTAGCAAAAATGTTGGAGTAACTTTTTATAAGCTACATTTTGTATCAAAATGAAAATATTTTTAACAAGAAACATGTTCCTACATATTCATTCAGTGCTTTTTCTGTCTTTTGCCTAATTAACAGTTTCACCTGGTAGACTTTTTCAAAGCTGACTGGGCAGGAGGTGTAGAGCAGACAAATCCCACTGTTTGCTAATTAATTTCTCTCTTCTTAAGATCACTAACAGAAAAATCAATGGTCATCTAGCACATGTGTTCTTTATAACCTGTGAGTGCTTTACCATAATTTGTTGAAAGATTACCTAAACACTTTACACAAGTAGGCAAAGGTATTAAAAGGTCATTATAAACAGAATAGTAAAGAATATTACAAATATTTATTTAAGTGTGGAATTTTCCTGAAGAATTTACACTTCACAGCAAATACACATCCTAGACTCCTGCAGAAAGCTCCCTAATTTTAACCTGCCTTTCGAGGAGTTTCTGCATCAGGCAGAATGTCTGACTAGCCTGAGAGAGTGGAAATGAGACACAACTCCTCTAGCTTCATCACCACAACTTGCTCTATGATTCCACTTGTTTTAGTGGGTGAAACAGGAATAAACTAGAGTAAAAAATCAGCCTGTTATGTACGAATTGTCTCTCAAAATCCAGCAGAGGACTGGATGTGTGACCTAAAGCATAAGTCAATTGGGCAGTGATTTCCAAGTCTCAGATGTCTGTCTACATCATCACTCACATATCTGATGCTGCTTACTGCAAGAGATTTTGATGAATGATTTTAAAAAATTTTCATGAGCCTTGGAAAACTGGATAGGGCTCCTGAAATTAGGCATAAAATCTTGAATTTATTTATGTATGGTCTTCTAATACTACATATATTCAAATTGCTTAGAAAGTTGAATATGTCTTTCTGTTCTTTTTCTTTTCTCTGCATCAATTATAAGGGAAGGAATGTCCCCATCCCATTGATCTATTATAACAGATAAGACGCAAGTTATGTTAAAGACTACTGTAAGACATTGCTGTTCTTTTAGATTCCTCATAAGCACCCAGCAAAAAGGGAGAAATCGGTGAATTTGGTGATCACAAAACTATAAACGTGTTGTTTTGGATAAACAGTTTCAGTCATGACTCAAGGCAGTCGGGAGGTGGGTTGGAACAGCTCTGCCCAAACAGGCTGCCACCAGCTATAGCAGCCAGATTCTAAGGGTCTTGACAAATGGATGATGATGGCCAAGCTGGTCAGAGGACAGGGTATTTCAACACATTTATTCTTCAGCCTGAAGCCTCTGCCCATGCTGATAGGAACCCCTCAGTGGTTATCTGTGCCAGTCTTTCCCACCTGGATCTCTCTTGGAAAATATGCAGGTGATAGCACCTGCTGCCCACACTCCTGACTTGATTTAGATAACTTGAACAGGTTAAGCACAGCCAGAGGCTGCAGGGATGTACAAGTTGCAGCCACCAGCTCTGGGCTTGCAGTGATGTTCAGAGCTTTCTGGGAATTCACTGATGCATGCAAACACTTTGGCAGTTGCATGGCTTAGCCTTGCTTGCTCTTCTTGTAGCTTTTGGTGCCTGGCACTCAGTGCATATGCAGGAGGTTATGGAGTAGGAACATGGTCATGTTTGTGAAACAGGAAAAGAACATCACCTTGTGGTTATATATTTACTATTTTGAATACGATATTCATATGTAGTAACATACTGAAAACAAATCAGAGACTATCACTGTTCCCTGTAACAAGACACATGAGTCATCTTCGGTACGTGGCTTTTTAGGTGCTTTATGGACCTACAGCTGCCTGGGCAGTGTGTGAAGACAGCAGCTGACTCACACCTGCCAGACTCATTGAAATCTTGTCTTAAATATTCTGTTGTTGCAGATTAATCCCTGATTACCTCTTGGCTGGCCAGAAAAGAAAAAAATCCCCAATATTTGGAAACTGGGAGTCACCTTTAGGTCCTGGAAGTAGCATGCAAGAATGTTGTGGTCATGTATGACCATGTAAGATTTTTGTATTGAAAACCTGGAAAAAGGCAGCTACTTCCACAATATTTTTTTTTGTTTGGTTTGGGTTTTTTTGTTTTGTTTTTTTGTTTGTTTGGTTGGTTGGTTTGGGGTTTTTTGTGTTTTGTTTTTTGTTTTTTTGGTTGTTGGTTGTTTTTTGGGTTGTTTTTTTTTTAAGTGGGAACTGTACTAAGCCCTCCTGTGAGCAGCAAAAGTAAACACAGTCCCAGAGCTGCTGAAAACCCGTGGTAAGAATAGTCACTAGCAATGGTGCAGACCTTTACTTCAGTGTGCATTCCCTCTGTTCTAGAGGACAGATATGAATCTCCGTCCTGGGGGAGTATTGCCGGCAGCCTTCTCTGCCTCACTGGGACTCTGTCATGTTACACTAGTATTTCATCATTTACTGAGACCAACAGGAAAGCTCCACATCCTTGTAAATTGTATCACTCACATTGAATCCTTGCTTTCCAAATATTCACTGGAGCAGTTCCTGAAGAAGACTCCAAATTCAAAACTTCCAAAACATTCACCTCATAATGCATAGTCCAATCTTTGCTTGTATCATCCCAGTCTACCAGTGGCACACGGGCCTGGTTTAAGACTTATATACAGTTAACAAAGAAAATGAGAAAGGGAAAGAGATAGCCAAAAGCATTATATTTCTAGTACTATTAGGATACTAGTGACAAGACAAGAGGAAATGGCCTCATGATGCACCAGGGGAGGTTTATATTGGATATTAGGAAAAAAATATTCAACAAAAGTTTTATCAAGCACTGGAAAAGGATGTCCAAGGAGGTGGTTGAGTCACCATCCCTGGAGGTATTTAAAAGACATGTAGATGTGGCACTTAGGGACATAGTTGAGTGGTGGATTTAGCAGTTCTAGGTTTATAGCTAGACTCTATGATCTTAAGGGTCTTTTTCCAACCTAAATGATTCTATGATTCTATTTTGCACTTATAGAACTTGGTATTCAAGATCCCACAAGTTTTTGGAGCAATTTACACTTACAGCATTGTTTTAACTGGAACAAAAAATGAAAAAAAAGGGGAAGTGGTCCTACCCCCAGCACTGTCCATTACATCATATGATTGCATAGTCTCATGTCTTACCTAGAGCACAAATATACATTCCTCACAGAGAGAGGTCAGCCTATGAGAGGTACCTTGAGGGGATGATTAGTGTTAAGTGTATATATCTAACATACACATGCTTTGGGTTCCTAAGAAAACTCAGTAAGATCACAGTCTTATCACACATGTCATCATTTTAAATTGACAGGCACACCACTCCTCTTATAATTAGAAGCTTTGAGTCTTAATTTCCCAAATTCCCACATCATCAGGAGGATGAAATTTAATCTCCACATATGTCACAGTGGACTGAGCCAAGGATTTGATATGTTAGGAGATTTGTCCTGGACCTTGTGTATTTTTAGGTGGAAGGAAATGGCAACATTTCAGTGTAACACTGTACTGTGCTTGCCCCTCAGGGGAGGCTTTATATGAACACTGTTTCAGTAGTGTAGGGTCATTTTTGAAACTAACAGAGCATTGCTTTCTTTAAGATCACAGCATCTAGCAAGACCCCATAGATAACAGCAAGTCAGCCTCTAAGACTCAGGAACAAAAGATCACTAGAACAAGTCAAGTAAATGGTGGTTGGTGGATGCTGCAAAATGTGAGACAGAAAAACAGTGAGCTAGTGGGATACCAAACTGGCTAAAAACCTGTTGCCTGAGAAGCTATCAAACTAGTTGACTGTGTGAAACTAAGGAGTGCAGACTTATGTAGAAGCAAAAATGAGAGAATGACTGTAAATGAAAAGACATAATAGGACGCTGTTGTCACACTGAAAAGAAAAAGTCATGAATAATTTGAGCTATTATTAACAACTTTTAACAACTTCTAATAAGGTGAACTTTTTATAATTTATCTGGGGAAAAAAAAGTAGTCAATTTCATGAACTTTCCAGGGGAAAGCCAGTATGGGCATTTACCTGTGCCTTGTCAGCTCTCCCTACCAAAATTATCTTTCTTCTTTGGTGAGTGAGCACTCTGCAGTAGTACATGACCATGCTATCTTTTCCCACAATCCCATATGTGAAATAGCTACATTTTTGCCCATGATTAATGAAATAAGTTCAAATAAAGGTTATGTGTTTAACTAAACCTCAGCAGCAGTTATGAGACATGCATATATTTTTTTCATCAGAAGCTATGTGCTGTTCCAATTCACTGATTGCCAAATTATGTCATCCAGCTGAAGAAGGTTTTTGTGTTGATATTCAGGACTACAGAGATGTCTAATTTAAATAGTAAGATATAGAGAAACTATTAATAAGAAGGGAAAAAATATTAAACTACAAAATATGGTTATCAGACATCGTCAATAAATCCCTCTATTAAATGAATAAATATGATCTGAGACTACCCATATAATTCTTATGTGCAAGACCATGGTTAAATTAATAAATCTCCTACTGGTATAGATTTACTGCATAAACAGGCAGTAGGCTAGAGAGGTTATACAATCTTCACCTCTTTGCATTATTTGGGAGAAAAATGCATGGGAATAAACTATTTTTACTTTTTCTTCTAATTTGCTCTTCTTTTGTTCTCTCTCACACCAACAGATACAAACCAGTCAACTCAATCTTTTGAAAGGCTTGTCAGCTCATGTCATTTGTTCAGGTGTCTTGCTACCAGCTGAAGAATGCGTACAATTAAAATATGAGGGAAGAGATAAAACTTTCCCTACAGAGACTAGAGTGCAGCACAAAGGAATCAGCTGAGGGGTTTATGATAATAATTTTGGCTTCTGCCTGCACTGAAGTCTGCAAGGCTGTGCAGAGCTACTAGAGCAAGATTTATGTGAAGCTATTGAGCCATGGCAGTACCAAGCCTGGTGGGATCAAGGTGATCGCAGCTCTCCCAGGAAATCTTTTCTTACTCCACATGTGGTCTCTAACCACTGGGATATTTCTGAAAGGATTTCAGCAAGGTTTGCAAAGTTTGTATTTGTACCAGAACACAGGAAAAATATTGCCCCATGCAATCCAGAATCAGAGCTTGGGAATAGGGACGAAGGGTCACTGAAGAGCTAGTGTCACTCTGTCAAAATGTAATGAGAGCTGAACTGACCAGGGAGAACAGAAAAAATTGACACTAATATGAAATATTCAACCATGAGTCTTTTGTTTTTAACCAGAGTCCTTCCTCATTCAGGAGTGATAAAAAGAGCTATAAGAGTGCAAACACTGCAATGGTAGACTCAGTCTTTCACGTTTTAGAAAATCTTTGAATTTTAGTTTTGTCTGTAAAAATATTTGTGATAAGACCACAAATCCTTTACTGTAACTCAAAAGGGATAAGACAATAATGTGGGTCCAGAGATGGCCACAAAAATGATCAGAGGACTAGAACACCTCTCCTGTGAAGAAAGGACTAGAATACCTCTCCTGTTCAGCCTGGAGAAGAGAAGGCTTCAGAGAGACTTTATTGCGTCCTTTCAATATATAAAGGGAACTTAGGAGAAAGACAGAGAAAGAGGCTTGTAGTGATAGGATAAAGGAAAACAGTTTTAAACTGAAGAAAGCAGATTTATATTGGACATAAAGAAGAAATTTTTCATGATGACAATGGTGAGACACTGGAACAGGTTGCCCAGAGAAGCTGTGGATGCCCCATCATTAGAAGTGTCCAAGGCCAGGCTGGATGGGGCTTTGGGCAACATGATCTAGTGAAAGATGTCCCTGACCATGGCAAGGGGGTTGGTTGGCCTAGGTGATTGAGGGAGGGGGCTGTTTAGCATGAAGCCCTAGCCATAAAATTCAGAAAGATAAGTTCTGTGAAATACTATGTAGTGCGCAGTCTTACAGCCTGCATGTAATGTGCTATGCAAGTCAATGGGCTGAATTATTTTTAATTACTGCCTTCTTAGATGTGAAGTTAAGTTCCATTACAAACAACTTTTCTATTGCCAGTCAAACCCAAACCTCAACTGGAATTGAGCAACTGAAAAGA
>JAVJGJ010000037.1:71897045-71945656 GCA_035590215.1 Microhierax caerulescens | reverse complement strand
TATTGTCATAGAAACTTATGGAATGACAACCTGAAAACAAAATACAGTAGAATTTAAAAGGATGTCATCCAGGTAGCTTATCATTCCTCAAAATATTTTCAAAAAGTCATGCTTGCTCTCTGAACATATCAGGCAGCTTCATACAAAATATTCTGTAAACCTATAACATTATATTGAGTTGACCAGTGCTAGAAATATCCAGCTCAGCATCTACACAAAAGCAGGAAAATTAACTATTTCGGCAAAGGCAATGAGTGAGACGTATAATTGTTAACCCTTATCTTGAAGACAAAAACTTCAGCAGGTAGAAACGTTAAGAACACGATTCCATATTTATATATATATATAAAACCTTAAATATTGATATCATTGCTTGTTAAACATTGTTAATTCTTAAATGCTTTGTCTACATTCCCTTGTCAGTCCCTTTCATTGAACATGAAATCAGAAGAAAACCAGCAAATACAGACAGTACACAAGATCTTAATTTGACAACAGGGCTATTCCTATGCATAAAACTATTATAACTTCTATAAAACACTATAATTATTACACAAACACAGGATTATGGATTAACTGAGGGCATGTGTGAAAATAACCATGCACTGATCTGTAATTTTCAAAATAAAGAGAAAGCTAAATTAGATTATTTTCTAGATAAAATGCTTTATACATTAAAAAAAAAGCAACACATGAAAAATGTCATATTATCTAATGTAGTAATTAATTTCATTAAGTTTCAAACAACTTCCCCATAAATTTAAATAATCATTGTACACACTACTATCTATTTCAAGTGCATTTACACAGGAAGCATTATAAAGAACTAACCTGTGTGATAACTGCAGTAAACATGGCTGAAGCTCACTGTAGGTACAGATTTTTAATTTTATAAAACAAAATATTGAAATATTAAGTTCTTCACCTGATGAATGGAAGAAGAAAATAGAAAAAAATCCAGATTAATCTCACTTTGCCAATTCATTTTAGCATAAATAAAAATACAAGTATTGCTAAGGGGTTCTGTGCTTGCTCTTACAGAGAAGAAAGAACTTGCTATGATCCATAGATTAACTTACCCATTTAAATATCTTTATATTTTTAATAAAAAATTACAGATTTTAACTTGTTAAATACAGGCACATTCTAAGAGATAAATGTTCAAACAATTTCACTTGAAACTTGATTGAGACATTTTAAAGGAAAGGAGAGAGGTTTAAACCACTGGGTTGGATTAATATAAATTGATTTGTCCAAGGTTATTTGTTTAGATAATAGAGGTAATAGAAGGAAGGCCCTGGGTCTCACAGAAGTGATGCTCTGAGACGTCCCATCCTGTCATCATTCTCAAAGCAGGTTCACAACAGGGCATACTCCATTTAGGCAGGGAAAATTCAATTAGGATCATTCTGTGGACTCAGGGATCCCAGTGGGGATCAGGATAGGCAATATTCAGATTTCATTGTCTCGCAACAATATATGCCAATGAAAGACATTTTTTACCCTGCTTTGTGCTCCCCCTTGTGTTTTCCTTAAGTCTGTTAATAGGATTTTGATTTCAGGAAAGACAAGATTATATTTTTTATGGTATATTTTATTAATTATACTTAAAATAATTAAAACTAACAATAAATAACTACTATCAACAGTGAAAAAAAAATGCCAAACCTATCCAAAATTATTATTTTGGCACTACATAATGATTAGAATTAAAAAAAAAACATTCATCATATACTGAAATACAAAACAATCAAGGAAGAAACATTAAAGGAAACCCAAACAATTAAATAGTTTCTGGCATCAGGTATATTTTTTCCTGCACTGTGCCATAAACTAAGTAATGTATGTCGTCAGGGTCTGTATGTGGTAGCAAATACTCAGGAAAGATGGGAAACACTTCAAGAAAACATCATCATTTTAAATGTGCAAATACTGGAGTTACCAACCGTAAAGTTTCAAAATCATGAGCAAGACATCTAAAGTCATAAGGTTCACTAAAGCACTGATTAAATATGAAACTGTGTTTGATCTGTCCTTTGGAGTTTTAATATCTTCTTACCCTCAAACTATGGATGCATCACAGTTACAGAGGTGTCGATTGTCCAAATCATAGGTGTGATGGATCTGGTCCACACAGCAAGAGTTGTTATAGCCTGATGACCAACTTCATCCAGCTTTTCCAAAATATGAGTGCTAATTAATCAGTCGTTGATCCTCGGCTACATGAACACCATTTTCTTACCCATAATTCTTTCCTTCCACTGAAGTGCTAGTGAAGGGAAGTCTATTCTTGCAGCAGTTTCTGTTGGCTCCTTTTGCACAGGAGCAGCCAAGGTGTGTATTAAGACACACGTCCTGGAGGTAGAATTGGAATTCATGTGACTCCTGTTGGCTGTATAATAGACTTCTGTGAAGACTTAAGACACCATATTGAACACAACAGATGAAAATTAAAAACACGAAGGCAGAGAAGAAAAGCTTCAAGGACAACATCCAAAGGGCATAAAATTAATAAACACTATTTTCAACACATAAGGGACAGGAAACTTCTCAAAGCACTTGTAGGGCCAGTAAAGTAACCAAGGCATAGAAGGAATGTTCAGGGAAGATAATTGTAGTTATAATAGGAAAACTCACCAAACGTTTTCCATCCATTTTCCCTGTGGAGGAGCATAGGAAGCACTCTCCAAAAGACCTCTTCTTTATGCAGAGTGTCTTGCTCATACTGAACTGCTGGAAGAATGTGGAACAAAAAGAACAAATGAAAAATCTCTTATCAGGATGATCTGATACCTGCTGCAGGGTTCAAGGAACTCAGGTCTCCAGTCTTGCTACACAGAACTATTGGAGTCCTTTAAAAGAACAAGGATGATCACATAAGGATAAGGAAATGTGGAGAATATAATCTATCCAGGTTGCCAAATTGTCTAAAGGATGCCAAAGAAATAAAACTGCTATGGTGCAATGTGAAGATCCTAATCTGCATAGGCAATAGATTAAATAATAGGAATAAGATAGTAATAGAAGGTAGACAGCATAAGAGAAATAACTCTGCCCTTTCATCATATGCATAAGTAGCAAGTTTATCATTCAGTTACAAATAAAATGATGAATAAAATTAATCTGTAACACACCCTGCCTGCCTCACCATTCACATATACAATTGCTTTTCAAAAAGTCATTGGTCTTACCTTAGAATTGCTTAGCTCTACTGTTTACCCTTGGGGAGGACTTCCAAAACATACCAACATACATTCTGCACTTTAATTTAAATGCTGTCAAGATTTAGGAAGCTGCCTTAGCTTCTCTGCTAGGTGTCTGCATTTGTGATAAAGGAAGAAGCCTCACTATGTAGGTTTCATTCCTGGATGTTGGGTCAATATCTGAAAAGAACAGAGATATAGCAGACAGATAACATTTTGTTTCTGTCAGTCTATTGGACCAGCTGTCTGCATAGCAGACTTCAGCAGATAAAGAAAACACTTCTTGTTTATTGCATTTTAATTATCTGGGAACTGAGAACCAGTCAATATCTGTAGTCTGCAGCTTTCTATGCCTCCATCCATATTTGCTCAATTCAAAGTTGCTGCTTATGTGTTTTCTTGTCCTCTGTTTTCATTTTGGAATTTCATTATAATTTTTATGTGTGTGTGTGTGTGTGTGTGTGTGTGTGTGTGTAAAAAACCCTCTTGTTTTAGCAGTGCCATCATTTACAGTCATAGAATCATAGAATCGTTTACAGTGGAAAAGACCTTTACGATCATCAAGTCCAACTATAAACCTAGCATTGCCAAGTCCACCACTAAAGCATGTCCCTGAGTACCACTTCTACAAGTCTTTTAAATGCCTCCAGGGATGGTGACTCAACCACCTCCTTGGGCAGCTTTTTGCAGTGCTTGACAACTTTTTCAGAAAAAAAGAATTTTTTCCTAATATCCAATCTAAACCTCCCCTGGTGCAACATGAGGCCATTTCTTGTTCTATCACTTGTTACTTAGGAGAAGAGACCAACACCCACCTTGCTACACCCTTCTTTCAGGTAGTTGTAGAGGGTGATAAGGTCCCCCCTGAGCCTCCTCCTCTCCAGGCTGAACAACCCCAGTTCCCTCAGCCACTCCCCATCAGACTTGTGCTCCAGACCCCTCACCAGCTTCGCTGCCCGTCTCTGGACACACTCCAGCACCTCAATGTCTTTCTTGTGGTAGACTGATAATTATGTGGAAAGACCTTAATTTTGGTATTCAGTACACAGCTAACCGCAGATCTTTGTTTTCCTTTGAAATATGTTCTGTTTGAATCTCATGTCAGTCAGACTATCAGAGCTGGAAGAAAAGATTTTAATAAAATCCTAGGCTTACTCTTTATTCATTGAAGACATAAGCAAAATTAGAGAGGAATACAATTACTTCCAAGTGTTTGCGAGGAAAATTGTATGTATATAGAGATGAATGTACGTGTATTTGACATGTACCAACAGTTGTATGTGCATAACAGCAATTCCATGTTTTCATTTGTCCCAGCATAAATGGGTGGCTTTGAGAGCCACAGACATGAATTTTGTGTGCATAGCAGTGCATCATCCTGATTGCTCAGGCAATAGTTTGCATCTGTTGTAAGGGGAAGGAGCTCCAAGAGGGTGAATTACTGAAAATAAGCAGTTACACAGAGAATCAATATAAATTATTACAAATATGGTCATTTCAGTAGGAAGTCAGTAGGAAGAGTGAATGAGATGACTGAAACGATTTAATTCACAATGAAAATTAATAAAATGGGACAAAATAATGAATAGTTTTAAAAAGACATACAGGGGACCTCTGTACAGCTTTTTTCATAATACAATAGCAAGGAGATATTAAATTATCAGCTGACGATAATTTGAAGTATGACAAATCTGAAGGTGAGAAATGGTATTATATTTCCAAGCAACATCATTAACTGATTGAAATCCACCCATGCGTCAGAAGCTTCACAAGACACAAAAAATATTTATATGAATAAGAGAATAACAATGAAATTATTTTAAACTCCATTCTCATACACAAAAAGATCCCAATTGCTAAGTCATTTTGCTCAATGTATGTAGTTCTCTTTTGAACATTTAGAATTTTTCATGCATTAATAAATCAAACATGGTTTTTGTTGTATAATTCTGAGAAAATTCTGGAGCTCCACACGCTAGATGGTGTAACAAATTAGACAGGTAGACCTGTTTTCAGATCAGTTGTAACAGTCTCTGTGCTACGTTGTTACAGAACTCAGGAAGGTGGTCTTAAGAGTTATCTGCAGCATTTTTCAGTCTGTCCCATGATGTCTAGGAGGGACAGCACTTGTTCCTCCATCTTTCCCCTCAGAACACAATTATGTTTTTGAACCTTCATATGTTTTGTCCCCACACATTTATGGTTAAAGACTATCAGCTGTTAAATTTTTTAGACCTGCTTCCAACCTATCCCTGTCAGAGACGTATGAGATAGAAGTGCCAAAGGAAAGAATGAAAACAACAGATCGGACACTACTGTCACCTGGTTAAAAGGAGGAAGCAGAGTGCCTACTGCATGTGCAGGATCACCTTGCTCAAGTACAGCATAAGATGGTGATGTTTTTATTGGATTACCTCACTGTGGGAGCCAGTGATGCCTTTTCCCCCCTCCCCACTAATGGTTTTGATAAAGGACAAGGAAAACAAAGTGTGGTGTTCACCTATTTCTGAAGAATTAGAAATTAGCCGGGGCTGAGGATAAGGTAAAGCAGAGCGCACAACTCTACTTGTATGTGACTCATGTAGAATGGACAATTTCTAGAAACTCTTCAGAAAGAGATGCCTAGTTGCATGACTGCTTTTTACTGTACCAGACAAATCTGATGACCTAAGTGAGTTTGATGTCCTAAGCAGTCTCTCCCAAGACTATGGATCTTGAACCTGTGTGTTTCTTAACATGTTTGGTCCAAATGCAATGGCCATTTCAGACAGACTGGGAAAAGTATTCTCCAAAATACATGTTTATTTCAGATGAGGGATAAGAGACTCCTTGATTCACTGAAGGAAGCGTTGACAATACCATTACAAGAGGATTAGGAGTAGTAGCCTGGTCTATCCATGTAATGGCTAGCAAAAAATTATCAGCTCAGTGGTGTGTTGTCCTGAGCATTTTCTGTGTTTTGAAGCTGTTTTTCAGCTACATTTACAGTAGCAAAGCAAACAGGGAAAGCTCACAATTGGTAACACTACTAATATTTTTTTTTATTATATGTCAAACAAATTGAACATGTACATCTCTTATTTGGAAAAAAAGAAATGTAGCCAAAAAGACTAGGCATGACACAAGCCAACAACTTAACTCAATAACCAGTCAATATTTTTCATCTCATTACTTAGAAAATGAGCCTGGATGACCGCCTTGCCCGTTTGTACATCTGGCAAACGATTGTCCCTCCCTCTGCAATAACTTTTGAACCAAGTGACCAATTTCAGTCAAATTCAGCTCAGAGGTTAAGGTCTCAAAGGTTAAATTCCTCCAAATTCCTTGAGAAGAGACAGACAGATAAAGCAAAGAGAAACACCTAAATTAGTGTCACCACTAAAGGGAAAATTGCGCTCTGAGCTGAAATGTTTTTTTGACACCACAGAATCTATTTTGAATAGAAATGGAGTATAAAAACATTATTGTTCACCAAAAAAAATAAATTTATCTTGAAAGGCACTTTATATATGATTTTTAATATTGCCAATGATATGGGATAGACGGTGGTTTGCACCTAATTCAGATTTTCATTCTGGATCATTTCTATAGCAAATATTATAAAAATTTTGTTAAATTTTTATGAGACATTTTTTTATCTCCTATAGCACCCAGTATTATTAATTTTCTTAATTACAGATACAAAGATATGAAATACAGAATTAAGACATGATGTAGGCAACAGGAGCTCAAGGTTCATTTCCTTTGATGAATAAAGCATTAGTTATTTGACTAATAAATAATAATATTTTGTTACCATTTTTCTCAAGCACTTTAAAAAAAAATCACACCCCTCCCTGACATTGTTTTATTGGATATTACCTAACAGTACTCTTTTGGGTTCAGGAAATACTTTTGCCTAAATTTTTCATCTGGAGAAAGTGGGGCACGTGGCGATTTAGAAATATATTTTGCCTCCCTGGTAAGTCATAGTTTGTGTGCTGCAAGTTCCTGTGGTTTTTCAGATGCTGTGAACAGAAGGAGTAGTGAGGGGAAGGATGCCCAAAATGTGAGCACTTGGGGTTTTTCTAGAAATGGATTTGTCCAGCTAGAGAAGAGATTAAGTGTGTAATTGCTCCGTTTTGTGACTGCCATGGAATCATGGCAGCAATTCTACAGACACAAATTTTACTGAAAAAGAATATTTACACCCTTTATGATTTTTGGTCTGGGTTCCCTTCCCACAATAACTGAGGCATATGTGGGAGTGTGCAGAGGAACAGTGCACCCCAGAGTATTTCCTCTGAGGTCCCAGATGCAACAGTGAGTAAGCAACAGTAGTAAAGCACACAACAGTCTTATCTTTCCTTTTGTTTTGTTTATTTAGTTCCTTATTCACTGGACCACCTTGCCTTCCCTTTTTATGTTTTAGCTCCCGATCTTCCTAGCGTTATTTTGAGAGACACCTCTGAAGAAGGATTAACACATTTTTCAGCCCTTGTCATTTAGAGGATCAACAGAATTTCAAATAATAGAAGAGGCTGAAGAACTACAAAAATGTCTAAATTAAAGATGCAATGTAAACATTTTAATTCTTTTTTTCTCACTTGAGAGAATCTCAGCAGAATTAAGAGAAAACTGCCCAGCAGGCCTAATGCTGCCTTACTGCATGAACTAAAACCATGAAGCTGGTAACAGCTTTCCAAGCACTCAGTCACAAGCCTGTTGCACCAGTTTACCTGTAAGGATACAAAGAGTATTTCCACCAGATCATTCTAACTAAAGGTTGTATATCTAGTCACTTGGAGTTACATTTCCAAGGATAGAGTCTGGAGATGTCTGCTCATAGGGATACGCCTGGGATAGAGGAACTTCTCATGTCCCTCTAATGGGGTGAATGACAGTTTTCAGAATTTTTGCATTAAGCAGAATGTCAAATTTCAGATACCTTGTGAGACACATATATAAAATAAACATTATTTGCCAGTTTCTTGTCACAAACCTGTATCTTCTGTAGAGAAGATATTCTGCAGCTTACTGTACAGCTAATTGAAATAGAGAAAAAATAAATTAGAATCTCATGTTCTGAAAGATGCACTCAGGTTTGTTAATGAACAGCACAAAAAGCTTAGTTTTCAAATAACTCGGGAGAAGCCAGACAGCTAAAAAACCCAGCACCTGTATTAAAGTTGTTATTCAATTTCCAAACTCACTGGCTTAGGATAAGTAAAACAAAACAAAACAAAAAAAACAGCTCCAGAAGCATTTTTATTAGACACATTTTATTAGAGTCCTCCTTGGACTGATACTTCTAAAATTGGTTCATTAGTGAAAATACTTCGATAACTCATCTCTTTGCCAGAAATGTTATTTTGGGAATTTTCAGAAAGAGCCTCTAATCAAAGATAAATATAGTAGCTCTTAATTGTTGGAAGTATCATTCTGACAGTGTTTTCTATTAAACAGTACCATAATAAAAGAAATGCTTTCATGTCCTATTGCTGCTAAACATTTATAGTACTTTTCATGTTATGAACACTTTGAGATCTTCTACAAACAGAAAACTGATAATGTCTTGTCCAAAAAGATAATTATAGTACGCTACAAATGGCTTTATTAAAATGCATTTAAAAGTTTTTCTGAACATATTGTTTGCGTTCTTCAAACTTGTTGTGACCACCAGAACCTTTATCTTAATGTCCTACAATCCAGTGGTTGAATAAAGCAGAAATTTTGCTATGGATTTCAACATGATGAGCACAACTTATATAACATAAGCAACTTACACATCTATTTAAATTTACTGTAAAAACTGGCACAAAAGGCATATCTAAATAGTAATGTATATTGCTATTAAAGAAATAAACATAATAAAGACCTGTAAAAGTATTACAATATTTCTAATATTATATGTGCACTTCAAGCTGCAGCAATACTTGGACTAATTTTAAGCAAACTGTTTCAACTCTTGACTGAAATCAGCATCATGAAGTTTCATGATCGCTAATTTATTTTGCTTTACTTTTACTATGTATAGTGTAGGCATACTTTTACTTTGCTGAACTTTTGGATACAAGACTAAAAAGAACATTGTATGTGTGTGTATTTATATATGCAACTATGTATAAATGTCAAAAAAATATGCACAGAACTAGAATTTTGCATGAGAAAGCTTGCATCAAAGTGTGTTTCCATAAAGGGAAATGTTTTATTGAAAGATATTTTTTTTTTATGGTGAAGTTTTACAAGCTGCAACAATGAAAGCTCAGTATATGAGGAAATGCAAAAAAACTACTAAAACAAAAATGTGTTTATGTAGGTTATATGGTTGCTGCTACTATTTGCATTCTGTCCAATGAAAAGGTCACTTTAGAATGCTAATGCCATACAATAATATTCTTTAAAAAGTAAATATATTCACCAAGGATATGTCATAACTTGATGTATTTAGGGATATCGGTACACTGGATTATTTGCATAGCACATTTAAAACTTGGATTTTAGAATCACTGTGAGTAATAGCTAGAGGGGACCAATGTTACTTTGTGTCTTATTCTCAGAAAAGCTGCTGAATCTGATCATTAAATGAGCTAAGAAAAACTGCTGCCTTGGTTGTTTAATATTTTCACAGTAGCTATTCCAAAAGTGTACAGGACTTAGTGGCAATATTAATTAATTTCTTATTACTATGGAATTTAATTGATATTAAAGAGGAACTATAGATGGTAACTCAGAGAAGGTATCGTTAGTTTGTTGCGCTTTATTTTTTTAAGTATATGACTGATATACAATAAATATGCGCTGCAAACAGACAGAATTGAAGGGGTTGAAGGGGCAGGAGGAAAAAAAAAATTATACCATACCGTTGTGTAGTTTGAATACTTTGCCAATCAGAAAAAAAAATAAAATAGGAGAAGACACTACATCATTCCTGGTGATGCCAACTGTTTAGTGAGAGGACTGAAGAATATTGCATTTGAGAAAATTTATGAGTGACTGAGAAAAACTGGACCTACCAAAATCAAGAAACAACTTACCAGAAAAACTGATTTGCTCAAACAAATAGAATTATGATAAATTATTTTGATGGCAACCTATACGCTTTCCAGTCCTAGTAGTTGGTGGTATTTTATAATACTATTTAAATAGAACAAATAATTTTTATAACTGCTCAAAGCACTATAGCAGAGAAAATGCCAGCAGCAGAAGCATCCTTCCCCCTCTGTAGCCCCTGTCTGTTGCTTTCAAATGTGCCTACCAGGATTTTAAAGAGCTGAGACACTGCCAGCCATGTTTTCAGGACCCAGAGGCCACAGCACGGAACTCAGACACTAGCAGGTAAAAATGGGAGAAGAAATCATTATCATGTGATTATAGAGCAAAAGCTCACATTACTGCCAGACAACTTACGCCTGTATAGTTGTCCTGCTTTCCTCCTGAGTTCATTAGAGCACCCACAATTCAAGGAAAAAGTAAATCTAAGTAATATAAGCAGTCTTGATGTGTTAATGTCATTTTCCTATTCAGATTAGACACTGACAGAAAAAAAAATTTTCTTTAGATTTGAACTATGTCTGGTAAAGCTTGGGAGAGAGAAATTTTGACAGACTTCCTTAAAACAAAAATATTAACAAATTTGATACCTCTGCTTACAAGAAGAGGGAAAAAAATCTTCCAAATGAGAACTCCCATTCTTCCATCTATTTTTCCCCATCATACTAGCTTACAAATACAAAACAAAGCTCACTTATGTTTTTGCTAACTCTTTACTTACTACTGCTTGAATTAATAGGGGTATAGTACTATAATATTGGTTATTCTGCAGCTGTGATATTGAGAAAGAAAATTGAAGAAAAGATGTGGATGTTGCCTGAAAAATAAATAAATAAATAAATAAATAAATGTAGGGCTCTTTTTGGTTTCTTTGTACTACAGCTAACCAGAGGACTTCTGGCTCCAAAATTGTTAGTTTCTGTGTCAGCTGCAACATTGTCTCAGAATACGGAACAATTTTCTTTGGAACACTTTAGTATAAACTATAATTCCCTTTTCTGGGGACTTTTAAAGGTTACTAATGTCACTAAATCACTGATATCTTCCTTCGTTGCTCCTGACTCTGAAGAGAATACATTTCCTTTTAGAACAGTAGTCTTCTTTTAGCTACAGAAAACATTTTCCTTCAAAACATGAGTTGTGGGATGGAGCCATACAAACTGCAGCCCAAAAGAGTGCTTTGCATCCCGGCACAGGCACAAGCAGGGTCTACGCTAACACAGATCCTCCTATGGTCAGAGGTACTATTTTGTAATTATGAGACTTTTCCATCTTTTTTTAGCAGTTAGCAACTATAACTGAAGAAATGCTCACTATTTCATATACATGCATAGCCTACCGGTTCTTTCTTCCTTATTTAATTCTCTTTATCAACTAGCATTAGAAAAGATGATTTAAGTTGCAATATTCTCCCGAAGAATTGGTAAGTCAGAAGGGACATAGCTCAAACCTTGACTTTTACATGTTTGCTTTGGCTTGTAAGCTCACAGTTTGAAACACTCCCTTTTTCTTCCTGACAGACAAACTTGATATGACATTTACTGTAACATGATTAACTCTGGTGCTATTTTCACAGTCACTTTTAGAATATATCCATACTTCTAAAAAAAGAACTGCAAGCAAGAGGATGGATATCATGTAGTATCTAGAACAAATTAAAAGCATATAAAGCATAGTTAAAAATATTTTTGGAAAATCTCCACAACCAAGAGTGAAACTTTGTATTAGAAGTTCTGAGATATTCTACGTGTAAAGACAGAAATTATTGAGGTGAAAAAATTGCTACACTTTTCCATGCTTTATTTTTTATTTTTGAATTCACTAGTTAATAATAATATTGGATTTTCTTTCTCCCTCTTCCCTCCCTGCACTCCCTCCTCTCTTTCATCCCCTTCAACTATATTCAAGGCTGCCTGATCAAAACAAATTACAGGACAGCCTTATAAATTAGTTACAGTAGACTAATGTCTAATGGTGACATGTCTGTTTTGCCATGGTGATGCTCATCCTCCAGAGGTAATGTCACCCAGGTTGTCAGACAAGCAACAGCATTTTCATAAATAATCCATGTGATGCTAATACAGGATGATTTGTGATGCCTTATAAAAAGTTTGGTTGGGTTTGATTGAGTTTCCCTCAAGATACTGCATAGTTAACACTCTGACCTGAACTGACTTGCCTGACTCTGATTTCTGAAAAGGCTACTCTAAAATACTGGTGTGCAACATAAAGGTACTGTGTTACCCAGACACAGCTACACTGGTAATACACAGAAGACTGTAATATTCTGCATGTATCTCTGGTAAGATTAAAAATTCACAAATGTGTTAAAATACCTATAGAGCTAAAAAGTCTCTCTGACATTTTTCAAGCGTGGATTTATTGGGTGAGGAGAGAAAACAAAGGGAGTTGAATCTCTTTCCCCTGATTAGCTTGGCCTAATACAGTTTGCATGCTCCAGTTCACATGACACTCACCTGTCATTCAACTGCACAACCCTCTCTCACCCCTCCTGCCCAACCTGAACATAGCTGATCTGGACCCAGTTTTACCTTTCAAAAATGCAAACATCCACACTGGTACTGAACAGCAGCTAAAACTACAGAGGGAAAATATATTGAGAGGTTATATACCTTATTTATAGAATACCACCTCTTTTTCAACTAAGGGCTAAAGTGCAAACACAGAACTGTAATATAAGTCCCTAACTGGTTTACAAATATGAGCCAGGTGCTCACTGTAAGACTTGAAAAATCTCAGGATGTTCCCCTACCAGAAATGCTGAGCTAGAGATCACCAACAACCTACATGTGTCTCAATGCAACTGGTTTTAGTTCTACTGGTTGATTAGCTGCTTCTGATTAAGGACGTCCTGGGCTTTCCATATGTGCTGTGGTCACTTCTCCCCTTTGTTTAATAAGACCTGTTTTGCCAATGTCTTGACATACTTCACATAAAATTACACTGGCTTCACTGTTGTCACACAGAGCTGGCCAGTCCTGTGACAACAATGTGGTTCTTTGAAAAGAGTATTAACTATAAATGTGATGCTTTGTAACTCTGCAACACGTATCAGGATATGACTGAGGTATGATACAGTTTAATAGTTAGCACTGTTTGATGGAAAGAAATTAACTAGATCTTTAAAAGCCATGACATAATTTCTTGAGGGTCACACGGTATGTGTGCATGAGCGTGAGAAGATTCAGACAGGAATGGAAAGGAAAGACAGAAAACATGTAGGAAGGTAGAGGACAAAGTGCTGAGCTTAGGAGGAAGAATTGAGTATGGACTGTCTTTACCAAAAGATAAGAATCAGGAATGCCTTCTCAGATTTCTTGTATTCTTTGTGGGTTTTTTAAATGCAAAGGCAACAATATAATGCCAAAATAAGAGAACAATTCAATACTGAGATCAAGCTACAGAATAACATCCAAAGATGCAACGGTCAACACAACCCTCTATTTAATAAGAACAGAAACAGATTTTTAAAGTTGCTGCAATGTGATCTCTTGGACATGCAGTTTTCTGAGTTGGTGGCATACCCAAGCCTCAGTGCTTCAGTCATGTAACTCCAATTGTTCCCCTTAAACACTTACACTCCGCAGTAAGCTGGCAGTTGTAGCATTTGACAGCATTCCTGGAGAAATAGAGACTATCTCTAAAAGGCAGGAGTCCACAGGTTTTCTCCCATATCGTTTCCTCAAAACCTTTGTGGAAACAAAGGAAGCCATCTTGGTAAATAAAAAGAACTCCAGTTTTCAACATCTAGACTCTATCATGCCTCCCCTCTGACATTATTAAGGTGCTCCAAGACCACTTAGACCTCATAAAGCAATTCATTTTGTGAATTCATTTTGTGAATTTTGGTGAAACCAAAACAGTTTTTCCTTGAATCTGGAATGTCACTTCAATTAGATAATATCCATCTTGAAATCAAGACTGTTAGACTACTTTTCTTCTGGTGACTTTTTCCAAAGGATGAGTGTAGCTCTGTTAAGCAGTTGGTGCCTCCAGTCATCAGTGCATACCTTCAAATTTCAATTTAGACTTCTGTTTAGAGCTATGGTGTGAGGTGTCCAACATATGCAGGTTGCTCAAGCCAGTTCTCTGCATGACAGTCAGCTTCCCTTTCACAGCAGTGCAGCAGGACTACAGAAGACTTCAGAGGACTTTCTGTAAAACAACACTCCTTGGTTTAAGCAACATCTGATACTGCCCCTGCTTATTCCTCCAAAACCATCTGCTCTTCTCAGAGGACACACTGACACACCAGAAGAACAGCTGTGGAGGATTTTTCTTTGCTCACTGTGGACAACCAGTCAAGCAGGCACCAGGTCTTTTACTTACTGGACTGTTTTACAGCTGTAGACCCCTGCTCCTCCAGGGGGTTTTGAGATAGCACCTAGAAGGGACTATGATCAAATTTTCATTAATTGCACTTTCACAATAATTACACCTCTCTTGAACTCACAGACTCACAGGATGGTCAGGGTTGGAAGGCACCTCTGGAGATCATCCAGTCCAACGCCCTGCTAAGGCAGGGTCACCCACAGCAGGTTGCAGAGTCATGTCCAGGAAAGTTTTGAATGTCTCCAGCGAAGGAGACTCTGCAGCCTCTCTGGGCAGCCTGTTCCAGTGCTCTGTCACCCTCAAAGTAAGAAGTTCTTCCTCATATTCACATGGAATTTCTTGTGTTGCAGTTTGTGCAATTTAGTAAAGCTTGTGACAGCTTTTGCAAACATAATTTCCAGCTGGATATTTGTGGTTTAAGACATTTCAACAAGCACACTGTTGTAGTCTTTCATTCATAAGAGTTTATTAATATGAAGACCTTGTGAAACCAAAATTATAGTTTTAATTACTTAAGGAGAAATTTTATGCACTAATTAAAGACATCTTTAAAACCAGATGTGCCCTCTCTGTTCCAACACAGGTATCTATTATAAAGGAAAACAGTAAGCCCATAAATGTCCCGTTCTATGATGTTTTCAGATGTTATTCACCCTTCAGACAGCAACCATGAAAATGCTGAGCAACCTGGAAAGATCTCACTTCCCATATACAATGTCAGTGCCCTGAGGCACTGCCAGCTCTGACTGTCACTTCCCCCCAGCTTCCCAGGACCTTCCCCCACCCTGCCAACGCCCAGTACCCCATTTCTGCATCCCCCAGGGCTGTCAGTCTCTGCCTGAGCTGTGCTGTAAGTCTCCCCCCCCAAAAAAAAAAACCACAAAAACAACATGAATGAACTTCCAGAAAACTGGAGCTGTAGTTAGAAAGGATTTGGGGGATGATGAGCTTACACTCAAGATTCTCCTGGCAATCATATACAGCTTAGAACAAGAGACTGGAAGATGAAAGCAAGCAGCCACTGTTTCTAAAGCATAAAACCCATATACCGACAGCTGTAACTGAGCAACATAGGAAACAGCTTCATACCACAGCCACTGAGCCAAGGAGCAACAGTAGCTGCTGTTTCCCAGTCAGCAATCATTGGCAATGGATTTTCTCCCTTCTCCCAATGTTGTTTTTTTTTTTTTTTAGAGAGAAGTCAGATATTAATAATTTTCACAGAGAAAGTGTTCTCCTGCCCCTCATTAACATCTGTTCATGAGGTGCATATTCACATGTCCCAGTATTAGCTTTATCCTGCCAATTGCATCAGGACTCTGTTCTTCCCTGACATAACTTGAATACGTACCAGATAAATACCAAAACCTACTAATTTCTTTAAAAATTAGCTTCAGAAAAGTCCTTTGTACCAATTAATAAAGTGTGTTAGAAAGAACTAAGATAGTATTTTCCTGCATGGCACTTGCATGTCATACTCACAGACTGTTGCAGATCTTCTCTTTCCGTACTTGATTATACTCTGGATGGGATACTGTTTTCCAAGAGCCACTTTTCTCAGTTCTTCTCAGAGTGAGTTGAATACAAAGGCCCAAGGCACACAAATGATCCAAGCAGTTCATGTCTTTGTAGGAAACAAAGGACGCAATTAAGGTATAGTTTCCTCAGGAAGAGAATACTGGCAGTCTTTTACAGGAAATTCTGCTTCAGTATATTTTATTTCACTTGCCAAGTTTAATTCTGTATGTGAAATGGCAGCTGATCTACAGCAAGGAATGGAAAATAGACATGATCCAACAGAGAGATTTGTTTATTACAAAACCGCTCAGTTTTGTGAGAGGTATAAAGAGCATCAGATCAGCTGTTTAGCAGACCGGTACTTTGGGAAACACTGAAGCTAATGTTTCTGAATATTTACATTCAAATTCTTTGATCAGAGACATCTATTCCTGAATTCTATTAATATTTTAGGTGTGAAGATGGATAACTGTGCTGTCTTCCTACTCTGGAAGTGCAACCCCTGTTCACCAGAATGCCTAGATTTTCATTACACTTTTCTGAGCGGTCCGAGAAATTATCACATTATTTTTTTAACTTTTCTCCCTATTCCTCTTTTAATCCTCTCCTTACACTTCTGTTTCAAAGTCTGCAAGATGGTTTCAGTGTGACAATTTCAGTGATCAAACATCTCTCAATCTGAGTGTGGAATTGCCAGAATTATGTTCAGTGTAAAGTTGTACTACAAAATACCTCAGAGTCATTTGAATATAAAAAAATACTGACCTTTACACTGATTAAGTGGCAATAAAAGGCAACATTAAAAAATCCTGATATTTGATGAAACATTCTCCCTAACATAAAAAGCGTTTTCACATTAATATCCAGCAATACCATCTTTATGATATTTTTGAAACTATCAAGCTATACTGCACCTTTCTGTAAGAAATCATAACTGAAGATCCATACCGTATTTATTATTCACTTGATGAGCAGAATAAAGCTCCTAAAGATTTGAAATGAGTTTGATAAACATAAGGAAAATAAATTCTAGTTTTTCTTAAATGACTTTAACTAACCAGAATGCATGAATATGAGATATTACTGGATAAAATTGCTGCAGCCTTCAGTATTATTGTCATTTGAGAAGGCAAACAATAGAAACCTATTTTCAGTCAGTTGTGTGCCAGTAGTTGTTTCAACGACGTAACCATACCTTCTCTATGCATGAGTGAAGATAACTACAGAACGTTCCTAATCCTTCAGCGAAATACAACACCGCTGTCTCCCTCCCCGTTTTTGTTCATCCCTCCACAAACACAGACAGCTACCCCTCAACTCACAGAAGTGCAGTCAATTGTCTTGTTATGTTCCTTTTGCATTACTGATGCATTAGAGCTCTGCTTAGGTTTCATAATTGAGTTATAGCAGTCATCCACATATTAGATTCTAGGTTGAGCTTTGGCAACACTAAATAATAGATTGAAAAATACAATTATTGCTTACCTACAGAATTCCTTTGCTTGGGAGGTAAAGCATATCTATCAGAAAAGTTGGTTGGTTTTGTTTTTGTTTTTTTTTTTTCCTCAGGCCTATTCAATAAATAAACGTTACACCAGGATTCTTACACAGAGTATCTTTGAAATGGGTTTTGTATTGATTTTTGTAACTACCCTGTTAGATGACGTTATCCCTTAGTGTGTCATGTTTAGATGGGTCTGCCCGGAGCAGGTCACTGAGGTGATAACTGTCATTTGGAGGGACAGAAAAGCAATCATAGCTTTTTCATTACTTACTGTTTTCCCCCTGCAAGTGTAGGATCATTTGACATATTATGGCTTCTGTGATTTAAGCTGCATTCTGAAATTAAGTGCTAGAATATCAAGCTGTGGGTTTAGAAAAATAAACTTCATGTCAAAGGAACCACATGCCCTGTAGGTCATAACTAAGATCCAGAAGAAGTAAGAGTCTCCAGCATTTAAAAAACAAAATCAAACCCAAACACACACCTCCCTCAAAAAATCCACCAGAAAAGCAATATGTTTTTATAAGAGGCAAAAGTATCCAAAATTGTTGAAGTAATTGCAGACAACACTTCCTATATAAATGAAAAATTGAAAAGCAATTTACAATCTGAACATCTTAATTTTCCGTGTTAAAACAAAACCATTTTGAAAGTATCACCAATTTGCTAAAACATTCAGTAGCCCAATAACAGTTGAACATTAGGGTACAAAAAGAAGCCAAAGAACATTTTTTGCCAGCCTCCAGAAAAACTGCTGTGCTTTCCTGCAAAGCTTTTGTGAGTGTGACCAAGTTTCTAGGAAATTCTAAGGTGTTTTAAATCAATCCGAACTCATTTTAAAACAAATCCGTATTAATGGGTAGTTGCTGACAGAAAAACAGAATATGGGAGTTATTAAACTGTTTTGATATAAAAATGTGTTATACTTAAGCTGAGCTTTTGCAATTTTTAAAATTTTATCAAATACCAAATTAAAAAACAGGTTAATTAGTTAATAAACTAGTATCCTGTACCAGGTATACTTTTATATGGAACTTTTTCTGCTGTTTTTTCAAAAAACAAGACACAAAGTCACCTTGCCGAGTGAATCTTGAATACTTACTACATAAGAACTGTTCATTGTAAGGATGAGCCCTAAACTGTCAGGTTTGGGGTTTTTTTTTTAATTTTTTAGCACCTTTTTTGATCAATATCATATTTCATTCACAAGTCAGACCATATGTCCTTTATGAAACTTATTTTTACAATTTTCAGTCTGTAATTCTCTGAAAACTCCTAATACTGTAAACTATTGTTATAGCAATGCTCATATATCATATATTACACTGCCATTGGATAGAATGCACAAACTATCCTGGAAACAAGGGCTGGCAAGCAGTATTTCAAAATATCCTACATAAATGCCAGGTCACAGAACTTGCTTTCTTTCGTCTTCTTTCTCCCTCTTCAAACCCTGTAAATGTCAAAGGTTTTGCCATATAGCTTCAGCCCAAGGCGGGTTGTTCGGGTACCCTCTAAAGAGCAGAACGTCTTGGTCTGAACAGCTTTAGGCTGAGGAATCCAGGCCACCCACATGCTGTGCAAAGGTTTTAACCACCAAGTTATGTCCTTCTACTATATTTTCAAGGAGCAAGTCTAATCTATTTCTCCAGAAGAAAGCTTAAAATTCTCTTTTATGATTCCAGAGTGGATGAGGTTCCCAGGCACTGTAGAGAGACAGGCATATGTGTATGCTCAAGCATGTCTGTCTGGGCTAGTCCTCAGCAACTCCCTGTTTAGCAGTCAATTTGGATTTCATGCTGAAAAGCTTAAATTGCCATACCATCTGTGGGGACCACAAATCACTAACTAAAATATTAAATACTACCAGACAGGGATAAAATTCTCAACAGGTTAAGAGCAAGATTAGTGAAACAAACCACCATCTCTATACCCTTCCAGTTTCCCTAAAGTAAGCTAAGTAACTCACGAAATAACTTAAAAAAAAAAAATAATATGTAGACAACTGTTACAATAACCTGTACTGATGTGGTTATGGACTTCCCAGACTCCTAACCCCCCAAAACTGATGAAAGTCATAAAGTATTGTTAGGCTTCATTTACCTTAAAATGTCCCACAACAGATTTGCAATCTTGCAAATAAAATTAAAGCTTTTAATAGATGTCATTTTACATTTTACATATAGGTCTTGTAAGTAATGCTTCTTATAGGTTGCTACTTCACATACCTAGGAAAAAACTGACCATAAATAAACCCACTTATTTTTAGAATATGCTCAGAAGTACTCTATCTGCTTGGTGCAGATTACATATAACTGGACAGTGACAGTTGAAAATGGCCATAAATATATATGTGATCGAGTTACATACTTCTCTTTTTCTAGGATTTCTGAACTATTGTTGGATATTAGCACTATTTAAAGAACTACAGTATACAAAATCAAAAGAACAGATGTTATCTCAGTTGAAAAGCAATCATTTGGTAGATCTCATAATAAAAAATATTGAGAAAGAAATTGGTGGAATTATTTCTGGTGATTAATACTGGTCAGTGCATTCAGTAGTTCCATCATTCATAAGAAATAACTGATCAAGCTTATTGATGTCACAGTGATTGGTTGACTAAAAATAATGATGAGAATAGGTTGCTTATTCAGAGATATCCAGATCACATGGCACCGTGGGTGTATTCAAGTAGCATGCATTTTAATATACATTTAATACATTCAGTATTCAGCCAGAGGCATGTTTTGAGGGAGCTCAAAACCAGGTTTCTGATGGAATGCTAGTCACAATCTTATTAATTATGAAAGCTTTTTTTTTTTCATTTAGAGGATAGTTTTGAATTTATTTAAGATTTAAAAGAACTTCTGCATTTTTCTCTTTCATATTTGCAGGAAAAGATATCACTTGAAAATATTCAAAATCAGTTGTTTTCATTTAGTGGTTTTATCATTGATTTTCTTATGCAAAGTCTACTGGCTTCTGGATGTCATAAAATTCAAATTGCAGGCACACATTTTTCCCTTGGAAGCAAATGAAATCATCTTAACATTGATTACTGCAGTCATTCTCTGAGATTCTAGAGGAGTTCTGAGAATCTAAGCTTTTCCAAATGATTCAAATGAGCCTCACTAGATATATCCACTGTTAATTATAAGGAATTAATAAAAGATGTACACTATTCTTTTCAACCATTAATATGATTCCTCTGAAGGGAAAGTAAGAGACTATTGTGAAGGAAACTTTATTGTCCCTACAGAAAGATGTAACTGTGGGTTAACTGTTGAGGAAGTATGACAATACTATCCTTTTTCCACTGACATTATATTTTGAAAACACAGAATATTAAATCAGGATACTATCAGTTATTCTTCCTTACTTAAACTGAAGCCACAAAAGGTATTGAACATTGAGTGAAATTGACATTTTTTAACTTCTCAGATCTCTTTCATAATAAAAAATCAGTTGGTTGGGATTTTTTTATTATTTTATTAAGCATACTTTCTTTTCTACCTTACTGGGTCATAGACTTGCCAAATGACTTCACATTTTATCATCTTAAATACGCATTATTGCCTATCATGTCAAATTTCATAGATATAATTCCAAAAATGTATTCAGGTTGTTTAAATTCCATGCATATAATTCTGATAGAGAAACACTATAAGAATCTATTGTAAAAAAAAAATCCATTCAACCACAATGTATTTATAACTTGTCACAGACTATTAATATGCATCATCCCAACAAAGACTGTCTTTGTTCCAAACCAAAAGTGGAAGAACTGAGTGAAGCTGGGAGGATTCTTGATCCACAGGCTTCTGTTGTTCATTCTTAAGCCAGCATGCCTTCTTTTTCATGGATATACTTATTTACTTTTTCTTCTTTCAGGAATGTAAAAGGACTTTAAAGTAGCTTTAGCTGGGCTGCAAGATTGGGTTAATAAGATTATAACAAATCTTTTCAATTCTTCAGTCATCTTGCTTTAGGTTTGACTATGTGGTCTGAGGAAGCCTTTGAGCTTCAGCTAAAACAACTTTCACGTTTCTCAAAATGCAAAGTTCTTTATTCACTCCAAGCATCATTAATAGAAGCCAACTTCTAGAGAGTCATTAAGTATTCACCATATTGCAGCTACTTTGCAAGTCTACTCTATCTTTATGACATAACTGACCAGATGACCCCATTGTGTCTAACTGGGTTCAAGAAAGGGGCCAGATAGATAGGAAACATCGGCACAATGTGCTCACAGATTGCTAGATGTTCCATACACTGAGGTGGCACTACACTTCTGGGAGCCTTGGGCAAAGGTTAAGCCGTGCATTTCTTCTTCCTCACATCCACACACTGTCTGGCTTCCTACTTAACCTAGCATCAACCATGTCCCAGTCTGTTCCCACTCTGTCAGAAAATTCTCTAGTTTTTGAACAAAGTATGTACCCTTTCTAAATATGAACAGACCATTTTGAAGAAATGTCAAATGTTTCGAGGAGCTTTACATCGTGCTCACCAGATACTGCCCAAGAGAAAAACCTGCCAAAAACACTAAAAAAAAAATATAAAATAATATTATAGAGTCCTCTTTATTTTTCTAAAAATACTTTATAATACAGTGACACACCATTTTGGTAAAATCTAATATTAAAACAATAGTTCTTTTACTGTTTCTACCCTTTTATAGACAAGACTTTCCACAGAATTTGGTTCAATGCATGATTTTTTGTAATTAAAATGTTACATTTTAGGAAAAGAAAAAGTAATAATTCTATAAATATGTGTCATTCAATGCACCTAATACAAAGGGAAGAAATTAAATTGTTGAGAAGTCAGTACCAGTGATTCCAAACATGGATTTACACATCTGTTCTTGGGTTATGTTACTTTTGTCAGTAGTTGTGATACATAATACCAATTTCTAAAAAGTGTGACAGTTTGTAAACACAGGATAACAATTTTTTTTAAATGGTTACAGTGGAGAGAAGTATATGGGGAACTCCAGATCATTAAGTTTGGCACCAAACCTGAGTAAACTCATAAAAACTATTAATGAAGTATAGAAACAACAAGGACACGTGATTCAGTGGAGAAGAAATAAGTGTTCATAGTGAAGCACCATGCTTACAGTTTAGTAATTGTCTCTGTAGGACTGAAGGTGAGGGTGATCTGGTTGGCATACTATATTTGGATTTTTACAAAGTTTTCTACCACATCTCTTTTTGTAGGTGCTAAAAGAAATTAAAATTTGAAGGGTGACACAAATACCCATCTACATATTATGGAACAAAACATAAGATAAATGGTGATTCTGTAGAGGTAGGTCAACGATGGAGCCTGATAGGAACCTGCATGAGCATCTGCAGTGTTCAAAATAGGCTGATGTTACTAAATTATTCAAAGTTCTCAAATTGGAATAGGTAAATGGAAACATCTAGTACAAATGTTCACAATTATTAAAGGGGAAAAATAGAGAATCAAATCAGGTGTCATTCTGGTTCCCACAAAGGGTAAAATAACACTGGAAGAGGTAGAGAGAAGGGTGTGTGGCACAGTTTCCGTATGAAGAACAGTTAAAGAGATAACAACTCTACCATCTGGAAGATAACGAAGGTCTATAGATCCATATATGAGAAAGTGATATAAAAGCAAGAGTGGCCTAGGTGAATCAAAATCATGAAATAGCCTGTTTAAAAGGGGCAGTATAGTATCACATAATGAACACGAAAGCAAAAGCAAAAAATCCCAGATATGTTCGTGGAAGAAAAAGATGCTGTTTCTGACTCACCGAGTCCACACATTGCTGGCAGCTAGGAGGGTACACAGAGGGAATTATCACTGTATGCTTCCCTAGGCATCTGCTGCTAGTCATCAGTGAAGAAAGGAAACCAAGATAAGATGGACTCTTTCATCTGATCCAGCATGGCAGCACTAATGTTTTTATTCAGGAGCCCCTGGCATTACAGAGGCGAAACAATGTCAATTGGCTGATTAGTAGTATCTTGCAACAGGGAAAAGCAGATGCTCTTAAACTAAATTGCTTTATTTGGAATGCATACAGGACTGCAGCAGAAGTTCCCACAGAGATCCTGCAGACTGGCCAAATGCAGTCCTCACCACAAGTCCATGTCCAGCTTAGGGGATAAGGAGGGGAGGGAGGGTTATCACATATCTTTTTGATATACCCATCCAAGCTCACTGTAGGAGCACCTATTTCAGAAATGAACCAACCATACAGTCCTGGTATTATTTTCTTTTTCTTCTAAATTAGTGTCACCAAACTCACAAACTTTTAAGATCAAGGCTGTCTGTACAGATGAAACAGATGAATGTCAGTGTCTACCTCATTGCTTTACTAGGTTTAATGTCCTTCATTTATGGTCCTTGTAATTATAAAAATATTTTGTTTGACCCTACAGAAAAAGCCTCTCAGAATCAAAGTTGATACAGATCTCCCCGTAGTTACCTCAAAGAAGAGGTTACCTCAAAGAAGTTAACCTCAAAGAAGAGGTTACCAGTTGAGAGGAACTAAAAGGAGACAGAAGGAATCTTGTGCCTTTAAAAAACTTTTTAATGTAATTTGGATCTCCAGAGCTAGTATTCTGTAATCGTAAGGGTTTGGCCACTGCAAGGCATCATCAGAGATCAAAAGCAAAGTCTTTGTGGTGGTTTGTACTCTAATACTTCTGGATTTCTCTTGAGTGCAACTTAGCTCTGAATATCTTTGATTTAAGCATAGCTACTTTATCACTATGATGTTTTATTACCATTAAATGACACATTTACTTTCAGCTGTAATTGAAGTTTTTCTTGTGTGGTAATATAGGATCTGGTTATAGAACTTCAGCTAAGATTCACAGTTTATAACTCATACAGCACTTTAAGATTTGCAAAAAGAGTCTCGTAAATCAGTTTAAAGAATAATAATGGAAGGAAATGGAATTAAATTATTAACATTACATATACACTCAATTTCATTTCAATTGACTTTTCATCATGATGGCTTTTTCTTGACACATAAATATGAAGCTCTACAAAAGAAGGAGCTTTTTTGTTGTTGTGAGGGAATGAGAGTATTACAAGAAAATTAGTCACTTATATAAGAAAACTTCAGCAAGTAACCAAGTAGTACTACAGATAAAAGCAGATATTGCTCACAAGGACCATGCAAAATAGTGGACTCTAATCATCTGTCTTCCTTGTTGCATTTAAGCGTACTCACCTGGAAAGTCTCAAGATGTAGGGAGCATCTGGGCCACATGTTCCTCCAGCCTACAGGAGGTGTGCAGTTGTCAGTGATCTATATTGCCAAGTAAAAGAGCTGCAGAGGAGGTCTCCAGACTGCACAGAGAGGATGAAAAAGAGATCAACTGTATCTTCTCTGACACCCAACACTTTCAAAAGCCTGAAACTTCAACTGTAGTGGAGGGGCAGGAAGAACCTGTGTATCTTTTGGATAGAAAACACTTCCCTTGTGTTTTTTTCACAGTAATGAAGTATTGGTAAAGACTGCCCAGAAGAGTGCACTAAGTCATATACTTCTCCCACGTAGAAATACATAGAAAAGCTTCTGGAACATTATCTAAAAAAGGTGCCAGTACAATAAGCTTCCCATAACTGTGCCTCAGTTCTTCTAGAAATGCTAAAAAAATGTTGTCAGACTCCATTTTATTCAACGTATGATAGGAGTTTCAAGAAATATACTAATTTTTCCAAATACATTTCATTACAACCATATTTAATGAAAAAACAAGTCTCTACTGATGTTCCTAAAGCTGAACTATTAAATAAAGTATCAGCAGTGTCTCACATTGTTATCTGTAGCACAGTTTATGAACTGTAAGACATGAATAAGTTAATCATACCCCTGTTACCTCAATAACATGAATTAATCAGGTATTGAATGGATTCTGGAAGTGAATTTATTTTACTGAAATCGTATTATATGTTTGTATGGAAAACACTGAAACTGTTCTTGAAGCCAAAAAGAAATCAAAGTTTTAATAACAAAATGCACTGTAACCTCACAGAATCATAGAGTGGTTTGGATTGGAAGGGACCTATATATAGTTCCAAGCCCCCTGCAGGGTCACCTTCCGCTAGACCAGGTTTCTCAAAGCCCCATCCAACCTGGCCTTGAACACAGCCAGGGATGAGGCATCAACAGCTTCTCTGGCCAATTTGTTCTAATGTCTTGTCACCCTAAAAAAAAAATAAATTAAATTCTTTCTTATATCTAATCTAAATCTGTCCTACTTGGGCTTAAAACCATTCCCCCTTGTCCTATCACTACAGGCCCTTGAAAAACGTCCCTCTCCAGCTTTTGTGTAAGCCCCCTTTAGGTACTGGAAAAATACTATGAGGTCTCTCGAGATCCTTCTCTTCTCCAGGCTGAACAACCCCAACTCTATCAGCCTGTCTTCAAGGCAGAGGTGCTCCAGCCCTCTGATCATCTTTGTGGCCTCCTCTGGACTGGTTCCAACAGGTCCATGTAATTTGTATGTTGGAGGCCCCATTGCTGAACACAGTACCCCAGGCGGGGTCTTATCAGAGTGGAGCAGAGGGGCAGAATCACCCCCCTCAACCTGCTGGCTATGCTTCTTTTGATGCAGCCCAGGATACGGTTGGCCTTCTGGGCTGCAAGCGCACACTGCCAGGCCATGCTGCGCTTCTTGTCAACCAACACCCCCAAGTCCTTCTCCTCAGGGCTGCTCTCAATCCATTGTCTGCCCAGCCTCTGTTTGTGCTTGGGATTGCCACGATACACGTGCAGGACCTTGCACTTAGCTCATTGAACTTCATGAGGTTCACATGGGCCCACTTTTCAACCTGTCAAGGCCCTGTTGGATGGCATCCTTTCCCCCCAGTGTGTCAAGCACACCACACAGCTTGGTGTCCATGTCATCAGCGAACTTGCTGAGGGTGCACTCAATCCCACCGTCCATGTCAATGGCAGAGATGTTCAACCGCGCCAGACCTAAACACCAAACTCTGAGGAACACAACTCATCACATCACTGGTCTCCACTTGGACATTGAGCCGTTGACCACAACTCTTTGCGTGTAACCATGCAGCCAATGCTTTTTCCACCAAGTTGTTCACTCATCAAATTCATGTCTCTCCGGTTTACAGACAAGGAAATCATGCAGGACAGTGTCAAATATTTTGCACAAGTCCAGGTGGATGACATCAGTTTCTTTTCACTCATCCACCAACACTGTAACCCCATCATAGAAAGCCACCAAATTTGTCAGGCATAATTTGTCCTTAGTGAAGCCATATTGGCTGTCACCAATCACCTCTTTATTTCCCATGTGCCTTAGCATGGTTTCCAGGAGGATCTGCTCCATGATCTTGCTAGGTACAGAGGTGAGACTGAATGGACTGTAGTTACCTTAGTCTTCCTTTCCTCCCTTTCTATAACTGGAAGTTATATTTTCCCTTTTCCCATCAGTGGAGACTTCACCAGACTGCCATGACTTCTCAAATATGACAGAAAGTGGCTTAGCTACTTTATCTGCCAGTTCCCTCGGGACCCACAGATGCGTCTCATCATATCCCATGGACTTGTGCAACTTCAAGTTCCTCAGATGGTCTTGAACCTGATCTTCTCCTACAGTGAGCGGTTCTTCATTCTTCAGTCCCTGCCTTTACCTTCTGCAACTTGGGCAGTATGGCTGGACTACTTGTTGGTGAAGACTGAAGCAAAAACATTGAGTACCTCCTTTCTCCACATCCCAGGTAACCAGCTCTCCCGTTTCTTTTCAGAGAGGACCCACATTAACCCTAATCTTCCTTTTATCACCAACATACCGATAGAAGCTTTTATTCTTGTTCTTGACATCCCTTGGCCAAGGATTGCTCTATTTGCTCAGATTTGGCTCTATTAGAGCTTTAACTTTCCTAACCTGATCCCTGGCTGCTCAGACAATTTCTCTGATTCCCCCCAGGCTTCCTGTCCTTGCTTCCACCACCCTCTGTAGGCTTCCTTTTTGTGTTTGGTTTTGCCCAGGAGCTCCTCGTTCATCCATGCAGGCCTCAGCATTTTTGCCTGACTTCCTCTTTGGTAGGGATGCATTGCTCCTGAGCTTGGAGGAGCCTTGAACCAGTTTAACACATAAAATAATCACAGTACGCTTTTAAATATGACACAGCCAGGGTTGCAGCATGGTTACCTCTGGACTAGCTGCTGATATTCTCTTCTCCTTGCATGCTAATTATTTAGATTTTACACATGGGCATACATACATGTTTCAGCTTGCACACTATGTGCACACACACAGATGTGTGCATAGGAGTATGTGTGTATATATGAGCTAAAGACAAATGGTATAGACTGAAATAACTTTGGACAGTAAAATTAAGAGTATGAAGAATATTTTGGAAGCAGTGCTGGTAAAATGGCATTAACAGAAATAGGAAAGTATAATGAACCAGTAGAAGCACAATTAACAAAATACAGAGTTAAAGACCAAAAGAATTTGGCAAATTATATAGTAGCCCAGATACCTAAACCAGTCAGTTATTTTTGTTATAATCTGCAGTTTCCTTTTTTTTTTGCTGGTACTGAGGTGTCTATGCACTGCAAATAGCTGCTTTTATAAACCAATGCACCTGCTTCATAATACAGCATTGGCATGACACATTTCCTCAGCAGTTTTAACCTAATTATTAATTTATCCATAATTCCTTGTGGTCACTTTTAAACATTGTTATTTATGTCTCATATTACCTTCAGTATTTCACTAGTGATGTTTGTAGCTGCAAAACAAGTACATATATAGCAGTAAAGGATTTATATTTATAATGGGTTTCATTCAACTTGATAAAAGAAATTGACCTATAGCACAGATTTGTTACATTGCTTTCACTTTTTATAGTTTGTTTTTTAGAAGAGCAAAAAAATAAACTTTAAATTACGTTCTATAGAATCTTAATATAAAATTACAATATATTGGATCATGATATACATTTAAAACGGAGCTTGCAGGCAGTCCTGCAAGGGAAGTCACACTCTGACCCTAAAAGGAGACTGACACACATACCTGCCTTCCCCTAACCTCTCTTCTTTTACTGAAAGACAGCTATAGTTGGGAATCTGTAATATAGTGCAATTTTTGCTTTCACTTCAGAATACGTTTATTAGAGACACCTAAATCTGTATTTGCAAATTAAATCATATCAGCTGTACTTGTTCAAGTTCATATAATTTAATATGTATTATTAATATTTAAATACTTAAGTATTCTTTTATTTAGCTGTAGCCTTATCCTTCTACTTCTACCGAAGTCAATATAAAAATCACCTTTGACAGCTATGAGACCTGGCAGATGAATAAAATGATTCAATTCCTTCAGAAACAGGAACTGTTGCTTATTATAATGAAAAGACAATTGTTACAACCAAGATACCATTTCTGTAATCTTTACCTCTAAACCCAGTCCCATTAACTATAATAAAATGCATATATTAGTTTAAATATTTTAAAAATTAATATATTAAATATGAGGAATATATTGATTACTTATCCATATGCAGTGCAAAGTTTATGCAAACTAATTTGCATTAGGAGTGACCAAGAATCATGTTTTAACTTTCCTGTGTAACATTTGTCTTATATGATAATAATTCACCTTCCCCCCAAAAAGGTAAAAATTTAGAGTCAATAATTAATATAGCCACAACAGCAAGAACACATTCATCTATGCAAAGTACAGTTGTTTAAACACCAGTATGAACTAAATCTGATTTGCAGACATGTCAGCATGATCTGACCACCTTACACTTTTGTGAAAAACAGCTGTTCAGCAGGGAGCGAGTGGTAGACTAGCCAGTACTTACCCCTTGCCTGAGAGCTGTTACTTTTTCATCCACGTGTGAGAAGCTGTGAATGCCAGTGAAGAATTGCCACTCAAGTATACATTACTTTACATCCCCATATAAAATAAATTAACAAATTATTTTGAGCAGACAATGGAAGAGCATCACTTTTTATTCCTCAAGACTGAGACCCACTTTAACAAGACGTGCTGCATATGAACTGTGTGGAATTGACCAAAACTCTGGCACCTCAAACCTTGTGTAGTTCAGCAATATGGCTGAGTGCCTATCCCCGGGCATACACCTCTGCTGTAACCTGAATAACCCTCCCATGACACACTTTGAAAAGAAACCCAGGGACGTGAATGAGAAAGGAGCCACTCCAGTAACACCTCCAGTCTGGGCAGTCCAAAAGCCACGTGTGCAGTTCATGGAGTAGTTGTCAGCCTCACATTGGCAACGTAGCACAGAGACACAACTCTCACAATGTTGATGTTGATGACTAAATGTTAAAAAGAGAGAATGCATCTATAAAAACAGCCACCACCTTGCCCCAGACATGTTACAAGTGGTTAGACATAAACTGAAACCCTAAGGATGCAATAACATATCTCTGTGTCCCTGCTTTCAGCAGGCTGTCTTAGCTCAGATACGGTGTGGGAACACTAGTGACTGGAGCTGGCTGATGTTAACTAATAGTAGGTTTTTGTATATTTATTTAATTTTTATCAAACACTATGGCTTCTATTAACAATTAGCTCAAGAGTAGTTCTTAAACATCCATTTTCTTCAAATAGTCTCACATATGAGCAAGCAAGCTGGTGTGAGATGTACAGATTTAATCCAGCTGAGAATCTGGCCCAGAAAGTGTCCAAAAATACAAGTGCCTCTTCTGATGCACCATTTTCCATAGCTGTCCATACGACTTTATTTTCTACAATGCTATGTCATTATATATAGACACAAGCACAGGTGCATACACACGAATAACTATGTGGATACATTTCTGATGCGATATCAGGTGCCTTTCCTTTTGGTCCAGAGTACTGCTAGACACAGCTGATTCTGAGATATGTGCTTTCAGGCAGTGTATTGGAATAACCTGAAGAACATTTCTTCTGCTTCTGCTAATAAAGGAAAAGATTCAAGCCACATCTGTAATGCTGTATTTCTGAACAAGGTGTGCTTGTTCTACCAAGGGTACCAATAATTCAAGGTAATCAGCAGGGTACATTACGGAGGAAACCCTGAACCAACAAGCTGTACAAACAAAATGGCAATCAGAAGATTTAATGCATTTCTGATGTACATTTAAGGCATTGACACTGGGCCACAGATGTACATGTGTTGTGTTTTATCTTGTTGAGATATGGCCTGTGAGAACCTATTATAGCACATCATCACCCACAACTACTGGGCCCAGCAAAGGAAAAATTCCATCACACATTACTCCTGCAGATTTATTAGAGAAACAAATTGTACTTGAAATTGAAAAGTCACAGGCTTATTCTGTCTTAATAAATTCCTGCCAAAAGGCTAAGTGTAAAACTAGAAATACTTCCCAAATGTTGTTACTGTATTATCATCTCTGACATCTCAAGGGCTGCTCAGGGGATCATCTAGATATCATTTCAGAGTTCTCACAATAAATCTGCTTCTTTTTTTTTTTTTTTTAACCTGTGCTTGGTTTTATGTAGCCATTTCTAGTTTGCTGTACTTGAAATTTAACATCCCCTTTATAAAAAGGCAAAGGCTGTTTTATAACAAGAGCTTTGACGTTTTGGTTATCTGATGATGCTATATACCTTTCAAAATCATAGATACACCTTCAATTGTTACTTTAACTTTTCCGATGACAAGGTCTGAAATCCCATGATGCATCTGAAGAATCTTAATAGATCTGATTCTGTCCCTGCACTGTCACCTTTCTATTCTAGTTTATGCATTATATTTTGATCATTTTTTATTCTCTGATCAATACTTGCAAAGGCTCTTGAGTGTTTTCTCTCACACAAGCATTGCAACTCTTGCATATATCATTGTAGTATACAGCAATGTTGTAAATTTCTCAACTACATCTGTTATTTCTGTTACCTTCTCTTATGTAATTCTCTACATCTCTTAATAAATATGAGGAGTTTCTATTATACTGTTATGAGGATAACAATATGCTAATTAATATGTGAGAAGAACACTTTTTTGAAGTTATTCCAAGAAAAGAAGTCTTTCATGTCAACCAGCAAAACCATTTTGTCCCATTTTATTTCTTCAACTAAACGGAGAAAAAAACAGAAAAATGCAGATGGTGTGCCTATGCCATTGGTTTAATTAATCAGTTTCACTCTGAGCTCCTTCTTCTTTCATGGGCCACACTTCAGGACTGCCAGATATTTCCTGGGATGGAGCAATGAGGTCCTTACCCAGCAGAGCCCAGGCCTGGTCAAAAGCTAGAAGTACTACCATGTTTTTCTTATATTAGGAAAAAAGGTAAATAGCAATGGTCACCCTACTTTTTCTGTCGTGTACCTGTTACAATTCCTCCTGTGCTTCCTTCCTAAAATGTCCCAGCATTTTTTTATGTGAAAATGTTGGCAGTTCTGGATTTATGAGGTGTCATTCCCTCACAAGCAATGCTACATGACATAACTTTTCCATCGATCATTTATCCTCATCCTTGTCCATGTCCTTATGTGTTCCTTGGGAGGTGAGGAATGAGTATGGTGCTGTGAGAACTCTGAGTAACCAGGATGCCTTATCCAGTATCTTGCTTGTTTGGGAGGCATCTTTCCTCCTTTCCTTTCTCATAACTGTCATCTTTCCAACAGTTGAAGTCATAGGGCTACTGCTGAGCTTTATATGAGTTCAGATATACTGTTTCAAGAGAGCTTCAAACCTCCTTCAGTATATGTGCCCAACGTGTCAGTACGCAGCGATCAAAAATTTCTCTTTGTTTCAGTGTTTTGCAAAATTGGAACAGCACAGTGCTGTTGGCTGCGTACAGGCTCTGTCAACACAATGCTTTTACATCAGCAATCAACAGGTAGGCCAGCCAACCACAGATCTTGAAATAATCAAGTAGCAACTTGTCATTTCAGCTGTGATGAAAGCCAGCCACTGTGGTGTGAGATGTGAAAGTGCACCACAAAGAGTGATGATCTCATTTTTCTGGCATCTGAATAGGACAAAGAAGACAACCAGGTTTCACAGTCGTGCATCAGTGCCTCATAGTTTAAAACTCGTTAATGTTACCAGGCTCTGGTAAATGAATGAAAAGAAAATTGATCATTAAATGGTGTGATAAAATGTATGAACAAGACATCCAGATACCGGGAGCTTTCTACATACTGAATGTAGCAGCCTTATAAGCACAAGCTTACAATGTACACCTGCAGACCCCACTAAATTGTTTAGATTGCACACTTTACTGTAGGTCAGGGCTGTTAATCACCAGAATGCCCCAGGGCAGCCACATACAGACTTATTTATGGGCAAATCAAGAAACTGAAATACTGAACCGTGCCTGATTAGCTGCACTAATATGCTACTTGTGGCTAATTTCTGAGCTGCTTAATTCGCAGGTGTTTGCCCCAGCCAATAAATCATGCTTTCTACCTCCTCTTTGCACTCATGACCTGCCATGCATATGCGCAGCCTGTTTAAGTGACAAGCAGGAAATAATTGATTGTGCATTAAATGACTCTAGTGTTTAGTGAACTGGCTCCACTTTGAAACAAGCTTTGCTACATTCCCACTCCCAGGCTCATTTCAGATGTTATTGTAACCCAAGTCTTCTGCGCCACTGCTTGCAACCTTTCAAAGGTACAATGTGTACATTTCCTCATTTTTATTTGTTTTACTTGTAGAGCACACTATTTGCATAAGACATCTCTATTAAATTTTCCACAACAGCTATTTGCCAATACGATGAAGCAGAACAAAATTCTTCTAACTGAGAAGTTGGAAGGGAATGTACCAGGAGCCTTAGCAGCTCCAGCCCTGCAGTTTCCCTTTACAAATATTCTTAAACGAAGCTGTCAGTAAGCAGGGGTTCTCAGTCATGTTTTGTATTGATCATCACTAACTTGCTCTGATTTTTTTTCCTTCAGACGAGAGAAAAGGTTCTGAAAGTTGAACTCACAGAAACAATCAACTCCTAACTCGCTCTAAGTTAAAACCAGGCAGATTCAGATTCTTCCCTGTATCTTAACATAAAACCACAAAGAAGCTGCACAATTCCAAGAGTTTAACTGAAAATGCTGTTGAGGGCATACTGGGAAACCTGGAACTAGGGAAGACCCTACCTAACATTTTCATCTGTCTTTTGGTTCATCCCATATAAGCACCTGGGTACCTGAAGCAATTTTTATTTGGGGGGGCAACTCTGGTCTTCAGCTTGCATTGTAACTGATATGGTAGTTCCTTGAGGAATTCTGTATGAGTCACATCTATCTTTTTTATATGTCTTATGGAGAATTTCCTTAGGAGCAAAGGATAAAAGGATAAGAACCTGGCAACTTCCTTTTACTTTAAGGAGTCTGTTACCATTGTCTGTGATAAAATTCCTTTGCCATTATTCTGGGATCTAAGTAAAATCATTTCAAAGTCCAAAATTTCAGCAATAAGTAAAGATTATGTTTTTTAAACTTTTTTACTGGCCACTTAGGCCTTATTTTGAGACCAGACAGACACTGGAACTAATGGATAATGAGGTTGTCTGCTTATTAGTGTATCACACAAAAAGCTTATCGGTGTCCTGCAAACCACAAGGTTGCCAACAAGCTTTGTGCTGATAGCTGAAAGTTGGGATTTCTGGAGACATTTTTTTCTGGGTATACTTAAAAGTGATGATACTAACTTAGCAAATTGTTACATTGTTTGAGGTACATTTACCTGAGACTTTTTCTCCTGCTGCAACTAAGACCAGTGGAAAAAGTTCAGCTCTCCAAAAAGAAGGTAGCTAGTTAAAATTAAATTAAAAGGAACAGCAAAAAGGATAAAATGTCTATATGTGGAACAAAATTTTTTTAAAGATAATGTATTAGACATTCACAATAACAATTATTAATCAACCCCACCATCAGAAAATACTTCTCATACGTTCCATAGGAAAATATACAGCTGAACAGAAAAGGTAAAAGAGGCAATAGCAAATCTGGGGGAAAAAAAGGGAAATTGTCCTGCTTAGTCAAATCCAACTGAAAAAGTTTATTAAAAGCATAAACTGAGACAAATTACATATAAAATCACAGGAAGGCACATTAAAAGAATTTTGGGGAATAACTTCATGAAAGCGTTACAAAAAAAGAAAATAAAAATTAGTAACAAAACAAGAAACTTGATTTTTGTTTCCAAGTTTGATATGTAACCTATGAAATGAACAGAAGGTCAAAGTTTATCAAGAGAACTTAAATACCCTGTAGTAGCCATGGGTGAAGATGCAATACTGAGTTACATGGACATTTAGCTTGAACTAATACGGTAATTTTATGTTCTTATCTTCTGAGGTTATAAAATGAAAGTTCTGCTCTCAGGGTGTTCTCTCTTGCTTTTACCTGCTTTCCTTGAACATCAAGAGAGGATTTTTTAGCTTCTGTGGGAGCTGTAAAGCCATGTTTAGCCATAGTCTTGCAAAAGAGTTAGGTTACGAACTGGATTATGAGACAATTTTAATACATTTGTAAATTTTAAGGCCAGAAAGAGCCATTATGTTTGCCCAAAGTAATTTCCTTTGCTATCCGGTTATAACATTTTTCCTGAGTAGTTTCTGAATTGGAAGGAATTATTATTGTCCATTATAAAGGAGTTTGTTTAGATTTAGAAACTAGTAATTTAACCTGGAATATAATTTTATAATTTGGCATACTTTTGCAATATTCTTAGTGGTAATTCAATTATAAAAATAAGAACTATGTCTGAGATATTGTGTTTCAATTTATCATAAGCACCTTCATTTAAAGGAAGTTATTAACACAAATACCTAATAAATACACGTAAGTCATAATGTCTGACCTGAAACTTTAGGGTGAGATTTTCAAGCTCTTCTATATTAAATTATTACAAAATATCTAGATGACTCCAGTATAAAGAAATATACGTTTCAGTCTAAGGGCTTGATGTTTTTCTACTATTTATTAACTGAGTATTTAACTTTGGGTTTGATGCCTGGTTTGCAAAGAATCCAAATAGATAAAAATATAATGCATGCATATAAATTAATACCATTTCAATATTACAGACTACAGTGGTTTGACTCATCAGAGGGTTTTTTCCCTAAAATGGCTTTTGTTGGAAGTGAATGTTTGGGGTCAGGGTTTTTTTTAGTTAAAATAAACTTTTCATTTGCTTTTTGAATTACCTAAAAATTTCGCAACCTTCTTATTAAATATTTTCAGTTGTGGTTTCCTGAGTATTAGAAAATAGTTATTGAAACTAATTGTTTAAACAATACCATGGTTGTACGAGAAAAAAAAATAACATTTTTTATGACATGTTCTGTAGATATTTCAGGTAAATAGCTCTGTTGAATTGCATTACGTTATTTGAATAAACAAGTGCAATGAATTTAAGCTTGATGATATGTCACAAAAAATAATACTATGACTGAACTGGAGAGGCAAAGAGTGATCAGATTTGTACAGAGCTTCAGTTTTTCATTTATAACCTGTTGGAGGAGTTTGCAGGAATAAATGGCTTTTTGGTCAGCTGACATCCATGGGAAAACTCCAGCTGAATTGAATGGAGACATGTGAAAAAATTACACGTGAATGTTGTCAGTATTTATAATCTGACTTAGTATTTTTAGTATCTTAGGATTTTTCTGTGCCAATCTAGAGAAATCATCCAGAAGTTTAGTGTACAGTGGCTCAGTTCTTTGTCTTTCTTAAAGTCCAGGACCTTGTAAACATGATGAATTGGACATGAAAATTGTTTTTTGGAAACTAATCTTTAATTTTGTTGTTTGTTCTTGTAAATTTTATGATATTTCAAAGAAAATTACTGAATTGTTCACACAAGGCTCAGATCAGGATAATGAAATAAATTTGGTTATTTTTGTTTGCATTTTACTTTTCTTTCCCCACTCATCCTGTTTAATAAAATAGATATACCTCACTCATGTCAACTTCATGCTTAATAGATACATGACAAACTGACTCAAGGATCATCACTGGACATTTTCAGACCAACTTGTCACACCTCTATAACTGTCTGGAAGTCTAGTCTGAAGTTTCTGCTCTTTCAGAAAAAATATCATAAAATAAAAAGGACTTTGAAATTTCTTTAGACAGTCTTGAGTTTTATGTTTGTGTTCTTTTTACCAATGTATTTTTCCTAATTAAAACTTTAGTGAATTCAATAAAGAGATTCCTCTGAACCTTCAAGGGTTGCGAAACAGTCCCAGGCTGTTACAGAAAATCTCACAAGTATAAGCTCAAACTACAACAAGCTCCTATTTTATGCAGACTTGGAGAGGTTTAAGACAAGGAGCAACATAGGCTTGCGATCACTATTGAGGTGTACACTAGTGACATTCTGATGAGAGCTCTTTAAAGTTTCACTACTTCTTTCAAAGTGATGGGTAGGGAGTCACTTAAGATTGTTTGGGTTACCTTAATTGCTCCTCTCCATACTCATGATGCTCTGAATATTTTGCTAAGTAAAATTACCCTGCCATTTTTGTGCTTTACTTTGCTTTTGATAATAACTGAGAATACAGTCTAAAGACATCTGTGCTAGAAATAATCAAAAGATATCTGCAATTTAACCCCATATTAACAAAGAGTCTTATTATTTAATCTGGGTTTTCTTTGTTTCATTGGCCTTGAATTATTTTCTCAGTTTAAAATCCACTCTGTATTTCATCACATTGTGGATAAACACCAAAGGAATAATGTATGACAACTCAAAAAAAGGAAAAAGGAAATGTATAATGCAACTTAGTAACACAGTGTAATTGTCATATTGCTGAAATGTAAGCACCAGAGAGGGATATGGGAATGTCAGGAAACGTGGTTTCTGTATTTAAGAATTAAAGGTGTGCCAGCCTTTGCTGTCAGAATACACTTTCAGTAGGCAGCAATGAAAGTTTATATTACAAAGGTCACTCAGAGAAGAAGAATGTCAGAAAGTTAAGTATATCCAGGGAAGATCAGATAATAAAGAATATCTTTTTCAAGCAAAAACGATAGATTGCAAGAATGGTAAAATAGAGCACATGGCAGATAGATAGAAAGGGAAATCAAGACAAGAAAAAAAATAAAATGGAAGGGTAATACAATATAAGTGAAGCTGTAGAAATCATAAAAGAAATGCTTGGAAACAAGAGTGAAACTTATTGAATAAAACAAAATTTATTCAGAGCATTCAGATGGCAAGATTCAGAAAAATAACCAGCAGAGTGGCATCTTCGCTGATTGCAAGATGCTTGACGAATATATTTTTAAAAATTGTCATGTGTTTTCATATAACACCATATGAATAATTTAAAAGCAATGCCAAGATTTATGAAAAGAGTATTATCAGTGAAATGTTAATGCCTGAGACAAGAAATTGTGGGGGTTCAGGGAGACAGTAGAGTTCTAATTTATAAAAACTTACAGCATTTAACATGGACTTCTAAAGCCAGGACAAAATCTTTCTGGATTTCTACAGTATTAACAAAGATGAAAGCCTGATGATATTTGGAAATTCTGTGATAGTTATCATTTAATACAATCTTTAGCAAACAGAACATGTATAATACTGTCAAAGCAATATCTATACTGTACAGAAGGCCTAATTATTTTTCATTTAATATTTCTCTTCCTTTGATGAGCTCATCATAAAGTGACCCTTTGTACTGAACAAGAAATTTTATGATGTCATTAAAATGTTACAAACACAATCATTATGTAATGTTAGTCATTTTGCCTTTGGAAAACCTGTAAGGAAGACCATGTGCAGGCAGGTTGATTGGATTGCCCGCGTGCCTGGCCACACCATGACAGACTGTTCTGGTTTCCTGTGGGAAGCATCTGTTGCACTTTGACAAAGAAACTCACCGGCGTGAACCATCTTAGGCTTTTCCATGACGTAGAAAAGTTGATGAACAAGCACAAAATTGAGAGTTTTCTAGCACTTCAGCTTCCTAGCCCTCATCTGTAGGATTACAACAGTTCCTTTCAGTAATGGGAAACTGTTGGGGAAATCTCCTGAGAAGACACAAGTGGGTGGCACAAAAATACAGACAGTGTCTGTTTAAAATTTATGATACCATAACCATTTTCCAGCTTCATCTGCCTTATTGTCTCCTGTAGGGAGAAGATACTAGGCTGAATTGCTATGGTTGTAATATGTGTATAACCAAGACAATATGATCCTCAGGCATTAAATAAGTGATGCTGAAATCGGAAATGGTGAGCATAATCATTCTCAAAAGAACACTTTCATAGGGAACAACATCATTTTAAGTAAAATGATTTAGACAGTAGAAATATAAATTGTGACCAGAAGAGCATAGACTATGGCTTCAAGCCTTTAGGGCAAATCAGGTTGAAGGCAACCTTTCTGCTAAACAGCATGTTTAACTATCTGTTCTTTGCAAACATACCAGAAGACAGACAACATACTACTCTAATAATGTGATGTTTTCCACCTTTTCTCTACAAATATTAAAAGTTTGCTCATATCTAAAGTCCTGCTAAAGTGCAAATAAGCTCTGGGTCAAAAATTATTAACAAAAATCCCCATTTCCTCTTCCTCCATTGGTAAGCTAAAGAAATAATGTAAATTCATTTGCAAACTACATATACATGATAGTGTGCTTCACAGCGACTGGAGGGGCATAATCCCTTCCCCACACATCATATGATGTGTTACCTACAATCATTTCTAATTCTTCCAGTACTTTATTTCAATTAAATGCTACAACATCTTTTATCGTGGATAAGAGTTGATTCTTAGCTATAGAAATCACATATTTAATGAACATGGCGCTCTCTTAGAAAATACTGTAATCATAAAATTTGTATCAGCAATGTAAAACTCATATATACACTGAGACAAACAATAAAGTCTGGCCATGGCCTGGACCATGGGATACCTCTAGCTACAGGAACACAAGCCTTGTACCAACCAACCAAAAACGGACATCTTGTGGTGGACATGCTTGACTCCCAAATGTTTGAAGATTCTGGGGTCGTTACCCCTTAGAACTGTAACAACTGACAAAAAACCAGCTTGGAACAGGCTTTTCAGCTGGACCTCTCCAGAGGTCATATTGACAGGAGAGCAAGAAAAAGCACAGAGAGAAAAAATATCCATGAATCCATGGCATGGCCTCCAGGAATCTTGAGCTAGAAGCAGCAGTATTTAAAAATCTGTTCCTTCTAGATTGGAACCCAAACTATGCTCTGTAGTCTGCAAAAACAAGTCTATAGCATCAGGGACTGGACATGAGTAGGACTTTAAGAGAGAACTTCATGAAGGTCTGTCAGCTCTGAATAGGGTGAAACCCCAGGCTTGTCCAACTAAGGCTTCTTTATGGGATCAAGTCTTACCTAAAGATATGTCTTCAGTGAGTACATTTAATCAAGAAAAGATGAGTTGGATTTTATGCTGAAGTTTTCACTTTTGCAATGTATTTTTGTAGTGCATTTTTAAAGAATGCTTTGCATATGCATGCAGACTATTACACAGGTACTTTATGATTATAAAACAAAACAAATAGATTCTTTAATCTCTGCATTGTGGAAGATTGGAACATTCCTGCTTTTAAGCTTTTCAGACTGCTGTAACATCAGACGTGACTACCAGTAACAGTTGTGGCTATTTTTCTCTTTTCATTCCTTTCCAGTATGTTGTGGCAGATTTTGAAAAACATCTCCTATTTTGAAACAGAAAACAATTGAAAACTCTTAATAAAAGAATGGCTGTTTTATTAAAATACTAGACTTGTGTATTGCAGTGCAGTGTCATATGACATTAAGGGTGGGACTCAGGCTGATTAAATAGTTTCTTTACAATCTTATATGGTTTCTTTTCACCACTGTGGTATAAAAGGTCTCACAAAAACTATAATTAGGCCTCAGGGCTTTTCTCCTCTCTGTCTATAAGTAGTTCTCTGATTTCAGCAATCATGATTTATTGCTATGATAAAATCTACTGATTTGTGAGCTGTCAATTTACATGGTCATCTGTTCCTACACAAGTCATAGGAAATAGGAAAGGTAGAAACTACATGGTCACTTCATCCTTCTACCTGCCCAGGGCTACCTCTGCTGTTATCATTCATGACAGACACTTGTTCCAACTCCTTTTGGAAACTCCTGTGATGGAGATCCTGCAACCTCCCTGGCAGAACTGTGCACTTGTTACTTTAAGAGAAGGATTTTTTTCTTTTTTTTTCTTTTAATGCAGAAGATGTCTTTCATGGAAAAGAAAATGAAAGTTTATTCCCATCATATAAAAAGCCTATGGCTATATTTTTCTTTCTCTAAGCTAAATAATACCATTTTAATAATATTTTATCATAGATCGCATTTTCTAAATTTCTGATTTTTCTCATTATGAATTTGATTTTTACATTTTTTTACATTTTTTACATTTTATTTTACATCCTCTATCTGAAAGAATGGTAATAACAAACTGAACATGGTACATCAGCTGAGGCTATTCCAACTCTGAGCAAGGTAGAAGAATCAGGTCACATATTTTTCAGGATATATTCTTGGCAGCCCAAGGTGGTGATTGTCTTTTTGCAACATCACTGGCACTTTTGACTCAGACTGGGGTCATTAAGACCCTCCAGATCCTCTTGTAAGCCTATATAAGACTAGTCAGCTTGTATTTGTTCTTGTAAGTATTTGTTCTTGCAACTATCTGTTCTTATTTAAGCACAGTGCTCTACTGATTCAGTATCTTTATTTTTCAATTTGTCAGGAACTTTTTTTTTTATTCTAATCATGTTCACTGATGCACTTCATGCCTCAGCCAATCTACAGATTCCTTAAGCATCCTCTCAAGTCCTTTTCCCAATTCTCTAGTGACAAACTCAAACCAGGACAGATCCCTGTCAGGTCTCATTCACTGCAGTGCTCCATTTTGAGAATATACTACTAATAGCTATAAAATGGGTATAATTTCCCATTAGTTTCTGTGTAAGTAACAATCTAACCTTAACAACATTTGCCAAGCTTTCTTATAAGACCATAGTGCAGAATGTCTTACCAAAAGACATACACTCAATTTCTTTTTTTCGTCTATAATGCAACATTTCCCTGATGGGTGATTATTCTGCTCTGTTATCACTCAGCTGTTTGCAAATTATTTCATGATTAGGTGCATTTTTTTTTTTCTAGGAATGGAAGTTTCTGTAACTACGTTATATTTCCTTCTTCTTCCTCTTTTTCTTGTTTGTCTAAAGACCTGCTTTGCCATTTTCTCATTTGCGGAACTTCCACAAGGTCTCAGAGAAAATGGCTTCTGTTCTACAACTGCTTCAGCCAGATCTGTGAGCATCACAGCGTGCATTCACCTGGCTCACGTGATTTACAGCACCTACAGAACAGCACTTTCACCTACTTTTTCCCTAACGTAGGGTGATTACTTTTTTTCACCTGGACAACAGTCGGTGTTACCTGTGTGATCACAGCCAGTCCTTAAAAGGCTGTACTGTTCTGCCTTGTGGTATGCTGACATAATTTCCAGTAGCCTTTGTGTTACAGCACATCTGTAAATAGCAAAAACATAGAAGAGTGGCAGAGTGAGCTGTTAGCAGACTAGCAGAATATGTTCATTTTCTCTAATTGACAAGCATATTGTTTTACATTATTGTTTCCTAGCTTTGGCCTGATACATTTCTTACAGGTAAAGGAAAGCTCTCTCCTTCTCTATCTCTTTCCATATGTCTGCTTTCTTTCTTTACTTCTTGTTCGCTGTCTGTTATTGGGAGTTACAGATCTTGCATGATCTAATGAGATGAGTGTTATGAAGTGAGAATAGGAATCTCTGTGCTTTCACTGAACTAATCTCTACCTTGGTCTAAGGGGCTTATTTGCAGCTGAAAGTCCTGGCAGTCTAGAAATAAATGCCTTGTAAAGAATTACTTAATTTAGTTAATAATGTTTGAATCAAGTCATTCTTCATTTTCCATAAAACTAGAATAGGCTAGAAGTAATTCAATTATTTTTTACAAGTACTAATGAATAAAGTAAATGTGTAATTTCCAATAAATTACATAGTTACTTGTGGTGTGAAAAATTGTGCACTCAAAACAAGTAAAAAATGTGTCACTTTTATTTTTATAGTATGTCCTTTAGAAGAGATATTAAAGCACTGTTTACTTTATCCCATGGTACTCTATAGAAAACTGTAGATTAATTTTCCCTTAGAGAAGCCATATAGTATTTTAGCTCTGAAAGAAAAAAATGCCTTAGAGAGAATCGTTCAGGTACCTTGTATAAATTCTTGAGTAATAAGAAAAAAAGTATTTATGCACTTCACACATAGCCTGTATCTGTTGAAGAAACATATTCTTGCCCTGTTAAAGATTTGAGGGGGTTCTGTCTGAGTTTTTTTGCCCCTCTTTTAATTAAAATGCAAACTTAGGCATAATCCTGCCCTCTCAAACAGTGTTTTTCTGTTCTGAAGCATGTGGTTATACTTGCTTTTCTCTGGGCAAAGGGTAGGACAGAAGATTCATAACTGGAAAACAGGATGAAATACTGCTTATACAATGCAATTCCTTTCCCTCCTGTTTTCCTTCCAAAGCTCAAGAAAATCTTAGTGGGTTCATGGAAATGATGAAGGACTTTATTTCATATTTTCAAACATAAAAAGAGGCAACTTAGAAGAGTACAGTATTTATAAAAATGTACTTACTGCGAGCTGCGATCACTCTTGGTATAGCGTGGAAGCACTGTCTATGAGTAATGCATCCACTGATTGTGCTGGTGCACTGGGGCGGAAGGGGAAAATACAGAGATTCACAAAATACGTATCTCAGTAACCATAAATGAAGCAAATCCACTTTAGCTGTGCTGTGACCTCCAGGAAGCAGAGCATGAACTGCTTTGATTTATCATAAAATTGGACCTTGCATCTAGAAATGTAAGTGTGAGATCATTTACTTAAAAGCTGTAGTCATCACCATAATCTTTAAGGAGCCAGATCCTGAGGCAAATTGCTGATGTGCTGATGTGCTAAGGCCTAGAAAGCAAGTCAGGCTACCAGGATACTTTACAAATATGGCAATATTGACAGGCTGTAAATTGGTTTCTTTGTGCATGCTGCCTAGCCAAATAACCCTTAAGGAAAGCGTGATAATAGCATAAGTCACCAAATACATTTCACCAGGCCTCTGTGCAGGTGTAACTCTTCGGAATAAAATAAACCAGCTATGCTAGTTTTGAAGACAAGGCACTCGTACTCGGTTGTGAAATAAACTGCCACCTGGCACAATACAATCTCTTCCTCTGCGGTAGGCTTTGTCTACAAGACATGGAACCAGTATCTTCACAGGTGGCACTTGCTCCAGAGCAGAAGGGGGACGGACATGGACTTAGCGAAGAAAGGTACTGGCCACTATGACAACCCAGGAAAAGCCATGCCATGCATTCAGATATGCACAGAGGAACAATGATTTGTAAGACCTCCAAATGTTTCTGGGCCATGGAGGTGAACATAATCTTTGACAGAATTTCTTTAGATGTGATGTCCCTTTGGTCAGAGCGTTTGCACTCCTGGTAGACAGAAGTTAGAGAGTGACCCTTGTTTTGGCTCCACTGATTAATGACCCATCACCTTTTTCCAAGTATGCCTCATTACTGCATTCTGTGCTTTACAGCAAAATTACCCAAATACAGAACTGCTAGTAAAACATTAAATCGATGTTGAATGTGTTGACTTCTTACAATGAATGACTCTAGTATCATCCTTTTGGTAATCTAAAGACCAACAAACATAAAGCACACAGTGAACCAGCATTTACAAAGGAATCAGGATGACAGGGTTATAAAATAATTTAAAAAAAAAAAAACAGTTTAGGTCATTTTTTTCCCCAGTAAGCTGATTCAGAACAGAATCTTCAAAACTAAACAACATGTAATCAGTATGTGCAGTTATGTACTGAGTCCATATAATAAGTGTTTTTTATTGTTAGAAATGCCTGGAGTACCTTATCTTCTGTAATATGCTAATGACACATGCTGATTTCCAAAACAGTATCCACTGTAAGCTAACTACTGGCAGCTATAAAAATATTTACATAGATGAACAAAACTGTGTGTAGTAATATACTTGCAAATTTATCTTACAGATGTCATTTCCAGACATGAAAACATGATCATTGTTTTCTAGCTAGCTCTAATTAATTAGGACTCCAAAAAGCTATAACAAATTACCATCAACGTGTTTGAAAGCATTTTAGAAATATATTCCTGAATTTTTCAATCAATGTAGAAATATGGCAATAATGCTGCTCTTCATACTTCTTCCAAGATTTGTTTCCACAGCGTACATTATACTTAGAATGAACTAAGAATATTTTTTCTTCTTAAAAATATCACCACTTTGCAAGTTGTCAGTGCATATTTTCTAATTTATTATCCTATAGGGAAAGAAACAGAGTTTCACAGCTATTTTAAATTTATTTTTGCAAAAATGTACAGTAGAGTAAATCAAAATTAAACCCCTCCACTCCCCAAAATTAAGAGTGGCTTATATATCCTGCGTTTATGGCAAACTATTATAACAAACAGTTCAAAAAGGAATTAACAAATTCCAGAAAATGAACAAAAAGGGATCTGAATTAGCCAGTAAGAAATGGTGAGAACCATGATGCACCCAGTCCTGGGCAGAAGGCAGATGATACCTGGGTACCCAGCACAGGGATCCTAACAATTCATTCCTGCCAATACAGCTGTCTGGCCCCATGCTACCAAGTCATACACCCTCCTGAGTTCACTTTCACTGAACCCAGGGTTTTTGCATTCAGGACTGATCTGTTGCCCAGCTTTAATAAGAAAACAGAGAATCAGTCCTTTCCTGCCAGCCTCATAAAGCCTGGTGATTATGCTGCATCTCTATGTGACATGAAAGTGTTAAGCTTGAACCCATTTAGGCTGAGCCACCTTTTGGTCCATCTTAGTCACTTTTCATTAATGTTCCATCAAGACAGTTGAAAACCCTGATCAATGTAGAGGAAACTCAAGCACTTTGATCAACCCACTGAAATCTATTCCTGAAAAGTGTTACTTAACTCCTGAGTGTTGCACTTTTTTGGTACTTTTTTTTCCGTAACAACTGTATCCATCCAAAACATCCACTTCGCAATGACTTTCAGAACATGTTCTGTAAATGTTGTTTTCTCATTTCCTCACATTATGTTCTTAGAGCATATTTTTAGTATGCTACTATTTTTGTTTTGAAGTTATAGACATATAAGTAGCATTTATATTAAGTTTTGTGCAGATACAAATCTTGATAGAAGAAAGCATGACCAACATCAATGGAACAGTTTTAAACATTAGTCTGACTTATTAACATACAGTTAAGCTTAACTTGTGAGGGCTTGTGAAAACTGACATGTCCGAGTTGGGAAATTGAGCAAAATGTCTTTTAGAATAGGGACATTTTATTGTGGAAATTGTTTTTTTATATTCCTGAATGATTCCTTTTTAATTTATTTTTTTTTTATGTGAAAGGTTTTGAAAAAAAAAGTCACTTTTTCGCCCCTTATCATGGAGTTGAAAGTCTTTGCAAATATTCCAATTTAAAGACCGTAATGAATAATGTCAGGGAAAATGACATGACCACAATTTCAACATGCTTCTTTCACCAAAAGAAGCACATATGGCTTTGGCGACTCTGCTTGGGAATATATACTGGAGATATTTTGTCCAATGCAGTGGTTCCATACTTTCTCAGAATATTTAAATGATAAGCATTATGTAAGAGGTCAGAAAACTATGATGTTCTATGGAAGCAATTCTCATGTTGAAACCATCTGTCTAGGACTTGCCCTCCTGCCATTATATGGGTTCTGAGCACCTCTGAACAAGAGAAAGTTACATTTGCGGCCCTTGGACTGTTCAGGGCCATTAGCTGCACAAAAATAGGAAAAAGAAGCCTCCCAATGCTTGATGTGAAACAGGAACAGCAGCTCACTTACACTGCCCAGCACCACCTCTGTCTATTTGATGATGCAGATTGTCTGGCGATGGTGATCAAGGAATGGTACCAGCAGGAGGAGGGAGCTGATCCTTCCGGGGAAGCCACATCTGAAGTGGTGTGTCCAGGTCTGTCCCTAATACAAGAGAGATGGAGCTACTGGAAAGAGTCCAGCAAAGGGCCATAAAGATGGAGGTGGGACTAAAGTATCTCTCTTATGAGGGGAAGCTGAAATGGCTCGGACTGTTCAGCTTGGAGAAGAGAAGCTTGGGGGGATCTCATCAATCCATATAAATACCTGAGGGGAGGTGCAAAGAAGAGGGATCCGGGCTCTTTTCGGTGGTGCCCAGTGAACGGGCATAAACTGTAACACAGGAGATTCTGCCTCTGAAAGCAACCATGCACTGGCACAGGTTGCCCAGAAAGGTTACCATCTCCATACTTGGAGATACTCGAAAGCTGCCTGGACATGGTCTAGGTGGCCCTACTTGAGCTGAAGGGTTGCGCTGGATGATCTCTAAAAGTCCCACCCAACATCAACTATTCTGTGATACTGTGAAAAATGTCTCTAGTCAGAATTATGGATATGTAAAAAAACCAAACATTTCTTGCCCCTCTCCTGGACTCACCTAGGAGGCCATCAGGTTCCCCTTACCCAGAAGACTTTTTCTTACAAAGCTATGCACTCAGTGTTCCATGGAGTTCATTTTTTTATGTCCTTAAACAGACTGTGCTTTCTGAAGATTTCCCTCCATTTCAGAAGAATGTCCCTTCCGAGTTCTCCATCTCATGAATGTCCCCCATGAATAATTTCTCCTCCTGAAGTCAGCATTCCCCCTGAAGGCTGATTCATGGTGAGAGAGTCTTCCTCAAGTTGTGCTCTTCAGTGATTGAGGTCCCATGTTTATGGAAAGAAAAAAAAAAAATCTTTTGAGAGTCTCAGGGCATTGATATCTTCCATCTCAGCAAATTGCCATGGGGTAGAGCATTCTGGTGTTATCTGTTAATACCAGAAGGTGCAGTCTTATAGATTTTTATGTTAAGATGCAAAACAGTGGCACCTGGTGACTTCAGCTCCTTGAAGAGAAACAGTATTTTTGTATTGAGTCTGTTCCATTCCTGTATTCATCAAATCACTTTGCAGAGCAAGAACAGATCAGTTAATTTTTTTGGCCCAGCTTGCTGCATAGCCATATTAATTGGAATTTTCCATGAAGGATTTATAGGGCACAGTTAAAATGAAATATACTTGCTAACACCTCTGCAGAGGAGTTTATGTTAGAAAATAGATGAGGACTAACTGGGTTGGTTCCCTTTAGAAAACAAATGTATATGTATACACTGCACATTGCAAACCAGATAACATACATTGTTCAGGACATGAATTAGACACAGGAAAGAAAACAAGAAGATCAAGAACTTAAATCTGAAAAGCTTCCAGTTGTCTTTACCAGGAAAATAATAATGCAAAATATTTTTCTACTTGTTTTTCCCTACACACACAAGCCAGATACCTCTCAGTCACTGGGTGGTAAAGTTTCACTCTAAATAAAACATTGATGGTATGAAAAAACAGCTGCAAAAAACCAAATGACAGTCAGTTCTGAGTGTCAATCTACACATTTAATGAGAAACTCTGCTCAGTTTAATGAATCCTAGTGCTTCAGTCTACCATCACTTTAAGTAGAGCCTGCATACAGAACCATGTATTGTCAATTTGGGGCATACATTATGGCAGTACAATACACCTCTGAAGGGAGAACTTCATTTTCTGAACTATTAACCATATAAAGCAATTGTTACTAATTTACTGTGAGAAATGTGTGTGAAAATGTATGTGCACATGATTGACTTGGTGAGACAGCTTGAAAATATTTAATCAAGGCTGAATAATTCCGTGTCTACAGTAGCAGTTAGAGTAAAAAAACAATAAAAGGAAAGAAAAAAATACTATCACTTCACCAGTGTGTCAGGGGTGAAAGTCTAATTGGTTTGTAGTTGAAGATAAACTAACTTCACTGTGAACTGACTAGTTGAAA
>JAVJGJ010000037.1:71869928-71896604 GCA_035590215.1 Microhierax caerulescens | reverse complement strand
AACCCCTTCCCCTCCACCCCACGCTCCCTCCCGTAACGCCATCCCCGCACAGCTGTAATGGACTGTAGCCCAGTTCCTCTCTGCGTGAGGCTGAGAACCGGCTCATGTAAATACAAGCTGGAGAATTTAGATTGTGTCACGTAGCAAAAACAATGAGTGGAACAAATGAGTCGAGCAGCTCAGAGAGCTGGAAATCTCTAATTACCAGACCCAGTCACAGACAAACACTGAAGGAGGGGCGGACTATTTGCACCTAGTGCCACTCAACCAGGGTGACAATAAATTTATGAAAGGTCAAAGAACTTTCCATATGTAAAACTTGCCACGGGAGCGAGGCGGGGCTGTCACCCAGCCGGGGCCGCCAGGCCCGTGGCGATGCTGCCACCTGCCGATGTCGCACCGTCCTCCGGGATCCTTCCCCAGGCTCCGCGCCGCTTTTCCAGCCTCGACGTTTCCGCGGGTAATTTACACTGAATTTGCTCTCATCGCCTGACAGGATTTCCAGTTACTGGCTGAGACTCTAACACTTACTTAGGACCTACCTGGGTCAATTTGGCATCTTCTTCTCTGCTGAGAACCCGCGAGCCTGCGTGCCACTGCCGTGTCCCTTGCTGGAAGGGCAAACATAAGTGTTAGACAGCTACTACTTGCCTTTATTAAATATAACCTCCTTTTCTAAACAGAGCTCTTGCTCCTCGGATTTGTTTCCCTGAGGACTACGGTACACTCCTTGTGAACATGCCCCTCATCGCTTAGTTATCTGACTGCGGAAAATGGTTTTCTTAATAAATGCTTCTGCCATAAACATACAAAATCTTCCACGTCAAGCTGTCTTAATGAAAACCCCTGGAACAGCAATGTCTCATTTATAAAAGCTACACAAAGACATGTATAAATGTGCACAAATAAATACACACACGGAGGAAAACAGGATTAGTAAAAGGATTTTTTTTTTAAATGATAAATATAACTTAAACATGTTCAAGAAATACTAAATTCCTCCCGATACTTTTTTTTTTGGACAATTCATGTAGCTCAAGCTAAAAAGTGTGTGTGTGTGTGTGTGTGTGTAAACATTGCAACAGCATTCCTATTGCAGCCTTCGATTGTTCTTTATGTTTCGGTATCAGGCAGGGCTCAAGCGTCACTGAGAAGAGCTGCGTTATAGAATGAGCACTTTGGCCACTACTCCTGCTGCCCAACTGTATGGCAGTGCAAAAAAGCAGCACAGATTCTGCTGCAGCACTATCTGCACATCAGATTCATTCAAGAGCCATGCCTGGACAGTGAGAAGGGCTGCAAGAAACAAAAATATGCTGCAAGGACAGTCCTCGACGGCACAGGTGCTGGGGGACAGTTCCCACTGTCTCTCCAGGGCTTTTGGGATGGCTTCCTACTGGTCTGTGGCCTGCTAAACTCCCGCTCCCCAGGGACAGCTTTGCAGGGGATTCTGCAATGCCTCCCTCACGTCACATCCGCACTTGTACAGTCCCATTGCTCGGGTTCGTCCGCATCACTGGGGGGCTCTGTGAAGAAGCATCTGAAGCAAAGCTCCTTCCAAATAATTGTTTGAGTAGGGCAATCTCCGGTCGAATTCTCAAAAGTAACTCACCAGCTAAGTGTGCCCTGTGTGTGCTGCCCCTCCCCAGCACACATGCACAGGTGCACACACATGTTTTCAAGTAGCTGTTGAAAAATGTCATAAGGTGTTTTGGAAGGACTACCTTGACCCTTCTCCCTCAAGATCTGAATATATTGCATTATTGTATAATTATATGCATGAGGCTGCTTAGACAGTGGCATCCCAAGTTTTCATTTAGCTCTGTTAGCTGCACTTTCCTGCAAATGTGTCTGAATTTTCAGGTTCAGACACTGCACATACCATCATCGTGTTTGCTTGCGCTGCAATTACAACTAGGCCAGTACTAAGTCACAGTGTACTTTGGACTCGCAGCAGCTGCAGAAGCCAACCCATCTTCACATGACCAAGTGAAGGAAAGGCTCCTTCTAGCTGTGCAAGCAATCGCATCAACCTACGGTGACCACTGTGGTCAAACCCTGAAGGCAGCATGTGGCAGTGGCAACAGTACCTGTCCTCAGAGCAAATCCAACTCTCCCACGCAGTCAGCCCAGCACAAGCATAATTCTTGTTTCTTTGTGCCTGATTAAGGACTCTGCACCTGAATTTTAATCATGAGAAAATCGTGTCCAATACAGAGCAAGAGACAGAGAGAGGGTGCCCTTGGAGGACCTTCTGTAGCAATTATTTGGCTTAAACCCTTGAATTTCTTACATTATGTTTAATCATTGTAAGACAGATAGACTAAGGGTAACAGTTCCAGCAGTGGACAAGCCCTGATGGTTAGCTAAGGTACCTAAGGGTGTGCATTTTAAAAAACATTTGCATAATGATGTGGCTGTTTAAAAATTACATAACAGTACAATTAAAATGCCAGAGAATGGCACAGCTGAGCTGTTGTTTAGGTTAGCTGATGTGATCCTGAATCTCTCTGTCAGCTGCTTTCTTCTCTGAAACTGCTTGCCCACTTGAAATGTAAAGACACACTTTTCCAGTGGCTCTCACAGCTTACACTTACATCTAAATTCTCTGGTGGGCTGCATGGTACTTTCTCAAAGAAATATTTCATACCTATAACATATATTAGCATCTTAAGATTTGCTGCCAAAACAATACCAGCATTTAAAGGTCACCTTTACTGGCTGTTATGAAGTCGTGGACTAAATATTGTTTATAAATATCTATGATAACACTAAATGTATGTACGCTCTGTAAAAAAGTTGGGTTTTTTTAATTAAAAAAACCCCCAACAATATTCCCAACCTCCTGCTAAACTTCCAATATATCCTATTAGTATAATTGAACTATGGGTCTGACTTAAAAAAATCTGACAACACTAATGTAGGTTTCAGCACTTCAGCTTCAGCACTGCTATATATGATTTAAAATCTCCATTTAAATACCATTCACCTTTGACATCAACAAGTGTTGAAGAGAGTGGGTTTTTTCTTTTTCTTGCTGAGAAAATTCTTTCTTGTCAAATGTTTTAATAGAGCCGCTAACAGCTGTCATGAGTCTTATCTGCTTTGACAATCGTGATACCAAATGGAAAGACATACTTCCATTGCCTCTGTTTTTCAAGACTATAAAGGACTCAGACCAGAAGTTCAGAATTAGATATTTCCTTGTTTGATAAGACTGATTTGTGAAATCAACTCTAAGTTTAAATTTTGTGTCTGGGTTTCATCCTAGTTTAAGGCATGAAGTGGTACTGGAAAGAACATGCTGGGCAATGGAAGCCCACTCTATACTGAACTGTAATGTTGTTTCCCATTTCTAAAAACGAAAACGTAATCATTAAACTTGCAATTCTTGACTGCAAATGGCTATGAGGCACTTATTTGTGATCACTGATATTTGCCAAGAAATAAATTAAGATTAGAGGAAGGTCAAATGTAATCTCCTGTCTGTGCTTTAGAGAATTAAAGATACTGACCACTGAGAAGCCTGCCTAACTTTAAACACTAGGCTTCCTGCTGTCTATTAAAAGTTATGTAAGATTAATGACAAATTATAATCAACAGTAATCTTTCAAGAAATTGCCAAACTGGTGGAATTCCTTAACAAAAACCTGCATAAACATAATGAATTTTTTGTAAATAATTCTTTTTCAACTGAAAAGTACTTGATTTAATCCCAATTTCATTTTGCCAAAAAAAACCCCACATTTCTGCCATGAATTCTGAACCACTGCCAGGATTATTGTTATGTAAAAGTCCTCATTTAATATTGAAATTAATTTTTTTTCTAAGAAAGTTGCAAATTGAATCAGAAGCATCCGTTAACTTTGCCTAGCAAAAGAATGCAGCTTCTGTGATGGGCAAGAAACATCGTACAATGAGCATATGACAAACTGTTTCCAAAGGGACTTTCATCAAGTTAAAAAGATAAGGTGGTTTTCACTTGCCAAAAATGCATTGTTGTTTTAAAGCAGCAAACAGATTTTTTAAAAATGTAATTTACATTTAGGAACCATATAAAAAAAAGAGAATTCCTCCTCAGAAAGAAGAAAATAAATTAAAAGTCTGAAAGCAACTTCCCCACTCCAACCCTCACCCCACCCCACCCCCAATATGTGTTGACTGACATGCCTTCAGCTTATTACTGGTGCTACACTGTTTATTTGCTACTTGCAAAGATAACAACAGGAAGAGGGTATGTGGAAGTAACTCTTTTTCTCAGCATAATAGACCTGAACTGTCCAAAGAACATAATTCTCAGATGAGCAAATATGAAATAAGTAGGCTCAAGGACTCCGTTAACAGGCAAGCAGACATTTCACAAGGAACATGTGGCTGCAGGTAGAGAGAAACAAAGAAAAAACATGTTGGCATTTCTTTAAATCCTGGATATTATATAGCTATGTTATAACCTCTGTAACGTCACTTTCACATCATAGGCCGTTATTCAGTAAACTGTGAGTAGGTCGGTGTATTTCTTTCATAATGTCAATATGACTCTTTCCTGAAGAAATGTACACTGCGCATCCATCAGGAATGGATGGGAACTTTGGAGTCAGGCACAGTGCTACTCCTTCTTCAGAAAGCTGCACTTCTGAAGCCATGCCTGCAGTAGAGGTCAGTGAGAGGCATATCTTGAACAGCTGGTAACACCTACTGTACATAAATGGCACACAAACAGCTGCCTAAGGCTTGTAATTGCTGGGCCACTGCATTAGGTAGGGAAGGAGGAAGACCAGGTCAACAACTTTTTTTACATATGATCATTTCATACTACATTTTATATTTGCTTGGGCTGAAAGCCAAGAGAATGGTCTCTTTTTCTTAAAAACAAATCAAAATTGCTTTAATTTTATCCCAAATATTAATACTTGAGACTGAAAACTGAGGTAGCAGGACAGTTACAGGAATCAGTAGAGTGGCATTGTGCCACAGCTATAATGAGAATAAACACAACAAGAAAACTATTTTATCTTCTGGAAATTAGATGCTATGGACATAGAATGAACAAGACAGCCCTCTTACACATACACACACATGTATGCTACGCATACACAAGAAAAGGTCTGCATGCACATTTACTCTGAACAAAAAGAAACACTTTGTGAAGGGTGTTTGAATGCTATTTATTCAAACTGAACTGTACCATTCCTATTGAGTAGACAGATTGGAGATATGTCTATTAAAAAAAAAAATCAAACCAGCTGAAAGTGCAGCACTTATTTGTTCATGTCCAATACATAGAAGATAATATCTTATGGATATTCTATGTACTGATCAAGATGTGTTTAATATGCCTATTACTGGAAACCAAATGCAAATAAGTCAAGAAACTGGACTAATTACATTGTTTTGCAGGAACCAAATGAGGGGAGAATCAGTTATGATCAAAAATGTTCTTGTTCTGCAAAATACACTATGATTCTATGCAATGTTTTAAAGTTTTTTCAGCACTATGTAATGTAATGAAATGTTCTGTAGCAATACAGATCTTCTACTTCAGGTATCGTAAGTCCCTATTATTTTCAGTGGAGGCAAGATCAGGTTCTTAGAAATGATAACAAGCCAATTCTGAATTCTCTTATACTTACCAAAGATGGTTGTCATCTCTGACAGAGATGAAGAAATGGTAAGAAAATCTATTCATATGCTTTAGACACTGGCTTTTAGAAGCAGGAAAAAAAGATATCAAAGACAACAGCTTTACAAGCATATGCAAGAGCGGCAATATAGATGAATTTCCTGAACAAAGGCTTGCATGATCAGGCCAAATTGCTTGTGAGGCTTTTAACAAGCTTTCCAATTGCATAGAAATGAGGGGAAAAAGTGGTGTTAAAAAAGTATTTTTAAACCTGTTGCAGTATACTGACTGGGTTTGAATTAAATCACAAACATCCAAAGTCCCTAGATTAGTACATTTTATTAATGGACAAAGAGCACTCCATTAAACTTCTGTTTCAAATCACACTACTTGTCATTAGACAATCAGAGCATGTTTTCTCTTTCTTTTGACCTTGGCAATTAACATATAAACTTTCAAAGCACTACACTCAGACCTCTGAAAAGAAAGATGATATAGAACACAATTAGTGACATAAAGATGAAGGAGACAAATAAAGGGTATCTAAATATAAAGAAATTTCCTAAAAATTCTTCCTGAAAATGAGACACTGTTATTAGAGATTAGACAGTTTAAAGTGAAAAGACATCTGACATTTGCATTGATGCTGTAGTAGTGTAGCTCTGACTTACAGTAGGTGTAATTAGAGCATTCAGCCTATGGAGGAAGAAAGACCTGTCACTCTGCAGCAAAGCCCCAAGCAAGGCAGGATAGCTAAAAATGTCTTATCCTTAAATTACACTTCTGATTTGAAAAAATATTTTAAAAAAACAAGGTTTGAGGTGGATTGTGTAGTGTTAGTAACTGAACCTTTCACTGCTTCTCTGCTAATATTATTACAGCAAGTTATTACATATTTTTGGAAGCCCAGAGGACAGCTCAAGATTCATCCGCTTGAGCAAATGCACTGATAGGATTAATTTGGAAAAGCATGATGTAAGCAGGCTCTTTCTAATAGAATGAAACCCATCAAGATACTCATAATTAAATTGATTAATTTGGCTTGCAAAGGTGCACTGTGCCATCTGATTTTGGAATATCCAAGATACAGAGTATCAGTGTCATCTTTTCCCTTCTTGATTTAGGGTTAACATACTACCAGCTAGCATAGGAAACATCTCAGACAAAAGCTGCTTTTCAGCCAAGCTGATTGAACAGAGTTGGAAATTTCAGTTTTCCTCAGTCCTGGACAAGAAAGAATTTCCATACGTTGGAAATAGATTTGAATGTTCTGAAATACATGAAATGTAAAAAGTTTGATTCCTGTTCAACCTTGAAGATATTCCCTGCAAACACTGCTGTTCTTAACAAAAACCTCCTCTTCTACTAACAGAGGTTTAGGCAAAACAGATGAGGTTCTCCCTTCTACATGACCAGGGATAAAGTGGATGATACCTACAATGATGCCTTCCTCTTTTTTTGCAACTCTATTGATCTTTTTGTCACCTGCCCCCAGAGATCCACTGGCACTATTTTGTCATTACAGTGCTTGCCGTGAGACAGAGAATGGATAACTTAATGCTGCTTTCTGAAATACCAGTCATTTTACAGACTTCACAGTGGAGATTGAGACTGAATGTTGGAGTTTTGTGAAGGGTGGCTGACTTTCAGATAATGGCCTCACACCTACTCCTAAAGCAAGCCATGAAGGTTTTGTCTTGTAGGGATCCCTAAATCTCCTCTGTTTAGAAGCAGCAATAGCTTTCCAGGGAAGTGCAAAACAATACTAAAAAGTATTGACAGTTTCAGTTTGTAAGGATCCCCTTGGCTGCAGCCACAATGAAAGAGAATTACTTGGGCCTCCTTTGCCAAATTCATGAAAATCCATAACTGAAATCTATGCCAGAAAATGAAATAAAAGACACATAAGTAAAACCAATGAAATATAATAGAAAATCAGAGCTATTTGGCCAGTAATCAATTTAGGATTACCAAGTAACAAGGCAAACTGGCTCTTCAAAGAAGGCTTTCTCAATGGCTTTACTGCTTCCATTTAGTAGGCATTGCATTAAACTTGATCATCATTTGAACTGCTTATGAATAATTGATTTAGGAATAATTTCACTGACAAAAATCTTGAAGTTCAATTTGCTACGGTTTGTGGAACATATTTATATCCATTTATAACAATGCTAATCGACAGCAATCCAGACTTTTGAACCCTTAAAAAAATTAATTGAACATTACAAACTCAAATACTGTCGATCAACATAATTTAATAGAGTGTCTTCCATAGATTACCTACCAAAGATCAATCATAATCACAGGACCCTCAACCGCTTCTATTCTCCTGTGGTTATTAAAACAGATGGGATTTTCCAGTATGTCTAGAAGATTAATGAATCAGATTTCTGGTAAATCAGAGTGGGATACTAAATTAGGAACAAGTAGTTCTCCAGAAGAACCCTTACCAGTAGCCTGTCCCCACATGCAGGTTTTGTTAATGGAGTACCACTTGGAATAACAGAAGTGTGTCCCCAGGCTGCAGAATTTTAGTGCTTCCAAGATTCCTAGAGGAGAACTAGACCTACAGGTGCACTACAAGACAAAAAAAATAACCAATGGCAATCCTGAGATGCTATATGTTGTCTTAATGAAATTTTTATTACTGTTGTTGATATTAATATTGCTATCGATATATTATTATTACTGTTATTATTATTATTTACTATTATGATTATTGTGGTTATGATTACTACTACTACTGCTTTTGTTGGAATTGATAACTGAATGTGATGTAGTTAGACTTTTAATGTGGTATCAGTTATGGACATGAAGACAGCTGAAAAGAAAAATGCATGTGTCCTGTAGCCCTAGACAGTGTTAACTTACATACACCAAGAGATTAATTACATTTAACTCACTGCAATAGCAAGAAAACAATGAGCTATTACAATAGCTCTGGGTTTTATGCATCTCTACATCAGAGCACGTTAAAAGTAAGGTATTTTTTCAGCTAATACTATTTAATTTTTGTTGGCTTAAGGTGTGTGTGTCTACCAAAGGAAGTAACTTTGCTTTCATAATAAATGCATTTTCAATGTAAGAGAGCCTATGCATTGCTCTGTTGGACAGTAGCATACTGAAAATAGCAGCTCACATGCAAATCAAAAATATAAACACAAGTAGGAGAAGGGTCATCAATACGAGAACTGGTAACAGTACAGTACGTTCTACGCAATCAAGAGACATCACCTAGGGTACCTGAGGTGACTTAGCATAGGGTACTGAGTCCACTTTTCCTTCTGAGTACAAGAGGTGTAATGTTCAGTGATAGCAATATACTTCCTCTTCATAGATCTTTCACATGATGATGAAAGTGGCAGCTGGTATAGAACACCTCTGGCACTGAGCATAAATTTTGGCTACAAAGACATTACTTTTTTCAAGGTTTCTTTTAAATCAAAGAAGAAACTGATGTGTGTACAAACATTGTTGTATTTATTACACATTTATTCAGAAATAAGCCTGAAACAGCAATATATACCAAATATTTGGAAAATTATAATGTTCCAAAACAAGGAAATTGAAATCCCTTATGAAATAGTCCAATGAATCCTAAAAGAATCAACAGCAGAACATTGCTCCTGTCTTCCCTCCACCTGCTTTCAGAAAAGAGGGCTACTGATCATGAGGGAGCTGCTGCAATAAGCATGTACATGCTTTGCTTTCCAGATTAGTTTGGTAATTCTTCCCCTGCCAAGGAGAAGAGAATACCTTCATGTTTCAGGAGTGGGGTACAGCAGCTAGCAAGAGAGATCTTGATGGGCCAGCTTCACCAAAGCCATACTGCCATGGGTTCAGAATGTCAAGGACCGGTGAGGGTGAGGAGGAATCCTCTGCACAGAGCAGAATTGAACCTGGTGGCTCATCCCAGATGCAGATTTTCCTGTTCAATAGATGACTGCCAGAAAAGAAGCAAATCCCAAGTGAGTTACATAGTGACAATGTCACCAGATTTCCTGGCTTCACTATCTCTTAAAATGACCTGAAGAAAGGTGTTTTGTTATCTAAGAAAATTAAAGCAAGTATTTAGAGATTATCTAGAAGACATAATCTCCAGAAGACTGAACCAGCACCTTGTAAACCACCTGAACAAAGGTCCGTAACTCTGTGCCACCAGTGCAAAGAGAGGACTCAAATGTGACTCAGACCAGTGAGTTTCACAACAGAAGGGTAATGGTCGCAGCGAGTTGGCTGCTTGGTGTCTAAGTGATAAGGGAAGTGCTGGTGCGCAGCAGCTGCCCCCCTGCAGTGCCAAGTGCAGCACAGAGGTGTTCTGCTTCCTGCTTCTTGGCTGAGTGAGCAGCACTTGGCATTAGCTGGCAGAAGACAAGTAACCAGTCACCCATTCCAAGGACTACCAGTGTTAAACTGAAAGGTCAAAGCAGGGTGAAAGTTAATTTGTGATATAAAGGTACCAAGGAAAAATTGGAATTTTGTTCTTCCGGTCCCTTTTAAGACATTGCAAAGCCTCTTGAGCTGAGGCAGTTAATCCTGTTTAGGGCTAATACTGAAGCAGTCATAAGATTTAAGAATATCATCTTGAAAATGACAGATTTACACTGATGATGCACACTTTTCCTGTAAGGAGCTTCACCATTTCCTTTGGTGGTGCTTGAAATGAACCAGAATCTAGAACCAGAACCTCCAGTAAAGAAGTGGCATGAAGCTGTGTAAGTATTTGTAGCATACATTTGTTATATTTTCTGCATATACAAAGAATGCTTACCTTGGTGGCACAGCACTCTCCAAACTATCAGGCTGCAACAAGGTCTTTTACCATCTCATACCGGCACACTTTCTATCCCAGTCCCTCTGCTGCCTTCTCCTCATCTCTCCTTCTCACTCAGGGCATGCTCCCTCTTCTCTTGCTTCTTCCTCTCTCATCTCCTTCTTCCTCACCTACTCCCTCTTCACTGGCTCTCAACCTCTTCACAGAACCAGCCACACCTGCACCTTATCTACATCGACCAACCCACCACCCCTGAAGCCAGCCCACAGCTGTATATTATCAATGCTAATTAACCCGGCTTCATTCCACTACACCTTGGTACCTACATATTCCCTTTTCTGCTGCATCCTATCTCCATTGTCATGGTCTGGCACAAGAATCCAATTTTGTAACACACTGAAGGTCATTGTCCCAGGAGACCTCTCAGTTGCACGTAGGCAGTTATAGGGGCAGCACAGCAGTGGGGTTGCCCTTTCCTTAGACCCTCCAGGGAAGAATCCTGTTGTAAGAATGAAAATCACAGCAGCTGCTGGAATGTGGAGGGGAGGTAGCTGGCAACTATGTCCTAAAACAGGCCAGAAGATACCACGGAGGGCATGCAAGCTCAAATTTTGCAGCCCCTCTCAACAGGCCCATTATTTGCATATGAGACCGAAGAGGTAAAACAGAGTTGATACACACTGTGGATGATATGGAAATAAATTTTCTTTATCCATTTGAGGCTGTTCTTCAAAATACATGGAAGCATATTTTGCTTCATGCTCACTCAGACTTTTAATGCTTCAACAGGATATTCAAACTGGTAGGAATATCGTATTCCCTTTCAAGAAGGGAAAAGTAAAAGTGAACAATTCAAGAAGTTACAAGACTTTTATTCAAGGAGTAATATGCACTGGCATGGAACACCAGGAGAAGTCTTGGATTATAGGTTTATCTGTCCCTTTTTGTGGATGACCTTGAAAATGCTTAGACAAAGCTAGAGAGAAAAGCAATTACATTTTTGAAATTACACACCACTGTTCTCATTCATCTTGATAAGCACTTTTAAGGAACCCAAAAAAGGCTAGAATATTGCTTTTATAAGAGTTATAGAGACCTTGGTTCTGCAGAATCAGTTTTAAAATAAATTTATATGTACAAAGATGAATTTTTATTTCCTTTGTGTTACTAAATTAGCCACTTTTTTAAAAAACGCAGTTCTATACTGAGGTCTTTGGCAAAAAAAAAGTGTACCAGACTTTATTTTCCCTTGTTCTGAAAAGATACACAGCAGCTCAGCTTATGTTGTACAGTCATCCCTACTGTGTCACAAGCATCTGCATTCACCCTTTTCTGTGTGTTTATAAGTGTGATTGAAGTGTTGATAGAAAACTGCATTTATAAAAACAGGATGTTATGCAAACAATAGGCACAAGATCTTAGTTATTCTTATTCCTGCTGGTTAAGCTCCCCTGTGTTCATTTAGGCATGATCTGTCTTCGTGTCTCTTTTACTTTCATTATTATCTTGCCTTACCAATTAGGTAAGGCACTGAATAGTCTGTTATTCCAGCCTGGGAGGGCTGGGGGTCAGAAGGAGTCATGCTTAATGTTAAGTAGCTGTGAAATGTTAAAGCCTGTAAATTCATCAGGACAGTTGGCCTAGCCCACTGCAGGGCAAGGGGTGTAAGTACTTTTCTGCTTGAATTATGCATGGAGCGGCACTGGCTTTGAAATGCCAGGATCCACGCTGAGCCCGGCAAACTCTCTCCAAGTGCATAGCTCCAGCTTCAGCTCTCATAGCAGGAGCAATAGGGGTTATTTTTGGAAGCTCTTGGCAGTCAGATAGAAAAAGAAACTTCAAAAATCATTCTGCCACTTTACTGAGGACCCCCTTAGGAGTACTACTGGGAAGAAGTCTGTCGACCTGCCACAGCTAATAGTCACTCAGCAACCCGGCATAACCACGGCTCCAGAATCAATGCGCTGCAGCTATTCAGTAGTATCCCATCTGATGCTTGAAAGGATGGAAAATACGATATGTGACAGCTGCTTATGAGTGATAGTGATAGTGAACAAAGAGCCTAATGGGTACTGGAATCTTCCTGCCCTGTGTACAGAAAAGGCAAGGATGGGATGATGACTATTTCCTAGCATGGCTGCAGTCTTCAGCGGGCACCGTCCTGTGTGCCAGATTGGCATCTCCAACAGCTCAACCGCAATTATTCACGTGCCACCTCCGAAGCTGTGGTTTGCTACTCACACTCACATAATCTCTGCCATATCAACTACCAGACTGCTGACTGCACATCAAGGGGTTTTTTTGCTTGTTGGACAAGAGAATAAGAGACCAACAGACAGAAAACAGAAAAGGGTCAAATCTGTTTTAGTCTAGAATTTTTACAAGGGAAGCAAGAGCTTTTGTAATCAACATACACAAAGCTGAAATCTAAGCAAGGCTAGTCTAGCTATGGAAAAAAAAGGGTTTGTAGTATGGTAGTTTACCACTGCCTTCATTGGGAACTCAGTTGTATATCCTCTTGGCCTACTTGAAACTTAGCACCCAGTAATATTTAAATAATTTCTGGAATTTTGGATTATTTCCTGAAATCCCATAGTCTCCCATTTTAATGTACAGCAAGACATTTCTTTGGCAAAGGCAACTTTGTTTCTGTTTACTATATGTCTTAGCATCTCAAACTGTTGACTCCAAATCTGAATAGATTCTTGCAGTTATACCTCACCTTCATGAAATTCACTCTTCATTGTGTGAAATATAAAAATACGAATATAAAAATATTCATTTGTTCTGAGAGGGAAGCATATTTGTTAATGTGGCTGAAACTTTTTAAAATATGTCTCAAAACAGATGTCATAAGCTATTGTGGCAAGGTTCTATAGAAAAAATCTTCAGTATAAAACAATAATGTGTTTCTAGCCTGCAGAATGACAAAACACTTGCCCAAAAGGGAAAAAAAGAAGACAAGAAGAAATTTCACCAGTACAGAGACTAATTATCAAAGAGATTATAAAAGCAGCAGAGGTGACTGCATTTGGGGTAGAAAGATGAGTTTGATCAAAGGGTTAGTTCTACACAAGTGCTGCCCTGACTTGTCAGGAGCTCTTCTTGACCTGTTAAAAGTTCTAAGTGAGTGTTATTTTGTAGATCTCAATTGGAAAGACTCCATTAATATTCCCATGTATGAGAATAATCACTTAATATCTATTTTTACTAGTTATTTTTCACTCAAACTTCTGTCATTATCTTCTATTTTTTATACTGTAAGACCTTTTTTTTATCTTGGTTTAAGATACAGAAACACCCTTTCAAATGTTTATACACCACCAAGAAATATTTTCAAGGCTACCTCTGTTTGTGATTTTATCTTCATGCTAAGGGACTCAAAAGGTTAAGATTTTAATCCACTGCAAGGGATTTGCTGAATAAATATCTTGTTTGTAAAGCTGGATTAAGACAGCACACTAAACCTACTCCATCTAACTACAACACAATCTTGTCAAGAAAATAAACTCTTCTGTTTATCCTTACTTATGCACAGATCTATGAATAACTCTTATAACCAGCTAGCAATCCTGCCTACATTATCTTGTCTGTAAACATGCTCTGCATGCTGAAACAGCTGAAAGGAACATACAGGATTAGGAAAAATCACAGAAGCTGAAAGCATGTTTTAATGCAGCCATGGGAGAAAAAAATCCTCTGCTTCAGGTGAAAAGCTTATAGTCTCTCTCATCTCCCCTTATTCTATCACATTGCCCAGAATTGCCCTACTTTGTCAGAGAAGCTATGATGGAAAGCTCCTTAGGATGACCCAACTTGAAGGAACACCTCCCACTTTAATTTCCGTAAGAACAAATAATTTGTTTGAGAAAAAAATGGTACACTAGCACTAGTTAGAAAAAAAATATATATTATATCTGGGCAAATAAAACACAGACCCAGAATGGTTTGTGAATTTGTAAACCACTGCTAAAATCTTAAGTTTCACCATTTGCTTTTTAGCCCAGGAGGTCCCAAGCATGTTGCAGCCTTCGTCAGCTAACCTGTACCCATTAATGCTACCAGGATTTTGTTTGGTAACATCAGCTGGAGAAGTACTGGGCTGCTTGTTTAAGGACAGCATCTAGAACTGGCCTGCAGAGGAGCAGCTGTTTAACAATATAAAGGAACATTGCACAGCAATGTAGGACAACAAATACATGGCCATATTATTCTGCCTTCCTGACGTAGTCTCCCAGCGACCCAAAATGGACTCAAGCCAGAATACATTTCCTGAAATCTGCAACTTCTCAAGACTGCAATTACCCGGCTGTTCTCCTCAAAAAGATTCTGTACTGGGATTTGGAGAGACCCTGTGTTGCAGGACAGGCAACTTCATTCCAACTTCTCAGGTCCTACAGGCATCTCTCTTTGTTAGGTGGAATGAGCATAAAGCCTTTAATTTAGACTATGATAGAATTTGACTTCTCTCACATTATGAATGTTAGCAAGACCTCTGGTTTTGTAACTGAGCTAGAAGACTGTAGCTGTGGCACAAAAGGGTTGCTAATACCATTGTTTTAAAACCTGAGTTTCTTACTGAATCTGTCCGATAGAAGGCAAACACACTTTACTATTCAGTGCAGTCTCGAGCACCACTGCCTCACCCAAGGCGTGAGAGTTTGACATAGTCATCTAACTTCACCTCTGTGACATGCTCTGCTGATGTGATATATTTAAAGGCTGCAGGATCTTGAAAAAAATCTCATAAGAAAAGCAATTAATGGTATTAAAATTAATTTATCCTACTTTGTGATTGAGTATATCAAAAACATTTATTGAAGACCTTTACCTTTCCACAACCTAGCTGCCACCCTGAGTCTAGACTGACTGGGGAAGGGACAGTAAGGAGATACTGACCTTAATTCAGAGTTCTAGGGACATGAAATCAGCTAGGAAATTACATTTCTGGGTATTGCTGCCTGCCCTTTTTGAGCAGAGAAGCCTAATAACCAGATGGTACCTAAAAAGCTGATGTTACGAATATACAGCTGGCTCCAGAGAAGCCCATCCCTCAGCATTGGAAGAAACCACAGGCTGCAACCCTACATTTCTTATAAGAACTTACAGCTCCACACAAAGAAAGAGGTGTATCATCCAAGGCTTAGACTCAGCAAATCCTTCACATAAAAGCTGGAATGATCCTGCACTTTGCTACCTTGAGACTGTACTTTTGTCCCACTCAATATCTGCTAACAGGAGGGATTGTAAGATGATGCTCTGCCTCCTTCAAGGGTAAAAAGAACTTGCAAGCAAGAGAAAAACTGCTTGCTTGCAGCTCAGCCAAAATTATCTGACTTGTTTGTCATTTGGTGGGGGAGGGAGGTGGTGCCAGAGAGGACAAATTTGGTCAACAGCAGCATGTTCAGGGGATGTACGTCAGTTTCAGCAAGCCTCATGATCCCTATGGAAAGGTCTCTGATTTTCTGCCTTCTGGTTGCCGGGCTTCAAGCTCTTAGACCCCAGGGGTTTAACTTTTCAAGAAAAAAACAACATCTGCTCTTGACCAGTTGGTCCCCCTGCCATAGTATTACATGACACTACCCTGGGAACCCCAACCAGTAAATCCTAACCCACCGGTCACACAAAAGAAGATGAGGTGTTCCCTTCATAGAAACAGGCCTCAACTACCACTCATAGGAAAGAATTTCTATTTCCTTGGGTACGTTTATGTTTCTATGAACAGACTTTTGTTCTGGAGTGTTCTGCATGTAAAGGATCAGAAAAACATGCATCCAGCCTGACGTTGTTACACATGATTAAGTTGTGTAAGTCTGTATTTCTTTATCAGAAATAAAGGCTAAGGTCCTTCACCCATAGTTTGAATATGGCTGCTGGCATTTCTGATGAAAACAGTCAGCTCTACATCAAAGCTGTAGCACAAGGACAAAAGCCTGGCATAGTCTATCCTTAAAATCCAGTGATATTATTTCCACTTTCCGATGCAATGCAGTTAATGTGGCATGGGACACACCACAGACCAGACTCCTGTAAGGCATTTTTTCTCCCCTTTGGAAATTAGCAAAGTTTTGATGTTGCTGTACCATTATGTCTTTCTAAATACTGTTTTTACCAGAAAGGAATACAGTGATGAAATACAGCAGATTAAAACCAATGTTTGAAACCTACCTGTCATCGTTGAACCCCAGCCGGCAACCAAGCCCAACGCAGCTGCTTGCTCACTCCCCCCCGGGGCCGGGGGAGAGGATCAGAAGAATAAAAGTGAAAAAAACTGTGATATAAAGACAGTTCAATAGGTAAAACAAAAGCCACCCATGCAAGCAAAGCAAAGCAAGGAATTCATTCAGCACTTCCCATGGGCAGGCAGGTGTTCAGCCATCCCCAGGACAGCTGGGCTCCATCATGTGTAATGGTTACTTGGGAAGACAAAATGCCATCACACCGTATGGCCCTCCCCTCCCTTCCTTCTTCTTCCTCCTACTTCATATGTTGAGCCAAGTGGAATGGAATATCCCTTTGGTCATTTGGGTCAGCTGTCCCAGATGTGCCCCCTCCCAGTGGGTGGGTGAATGGCTCTGTGTGAGCTGCTCAGCAGTAACAAAAATATCCCTGTCTTATCAACACTGTTTTCAGCACAAATTCCAAACATAGCCCCATACCAGCTACTACGAAGAAAATTATCACAGACAAAGCCAGCACACTACCAAAGACTCCTCAGAACTAACAGTGGAAAGAAATTTAAGAACATCAGTACAAATTAATATCTTAACAGCACTGTTAAACTGTAAGATTTAAAATTCAGACTTTTGTTGCTTAACTTTCTACTGTAGAAGAAGTGCCAAAGGGGCAAAAAATGCCATGACCTTGAATTTCTGAGTGCTAAGAAAATGATTCTTTTTTCCACCTTTATTGGAAAAAACCTATGCATTCATACGTGCAACCTCAGAATCAGATACATATGCAGTGACTGTTTAATAACTGTTACAGCATATGCCAACACTTAAATGCTTTTCCAATTAGCGTATTTCCCATTTACCTCCTTTAGGCTAAGTTATCTCCCAGGAAATTATCTCAGTAAAGCTGTTGTCATAATATTTCCTCCCCCAGTCTTCTGCTATACACCATTACATGCTGTGTGCATACATGCACACACACATATATATCTCTATATATGCTTTATTTCAATAGTGTTTTTCTTCTCTAGTACTTGGCAGAATGTCCTCTAAGCCCCCTCTTGTTATTTAGTTTTATAGTGGAGTAGTTTGGCTGAAAAAAAATGACATTTTTATACAAACAGTGAGATAAAATCATGATTTAACAGCAACTGAATGACTAATACCTCTAATTCCAGAAATGAGCATAAGAAAGAAAATTTATTCCATAATCAGAGTGTGTGAAATACTAAAATTAAAATGAAACTTAATCACAGAAATTGTGTAGCAAGAGGACTAGTCTGGACTAGTATGGCAAGTATGAGCCCTCCTGTGATGGCTCACTGATTTTGACCTGGAGAGTAAATTTTAGGGAGAAAAGGATAACCAATTATGTGTATTCATTCATCCTGCAGGTTCTCATCCAAACCTCTGAGATTCCATAGTAAGACCTAAAATGTGCCTTTATTTTGTGTCTCTCCCTTCCCTAAGAGGTGAACTGAGAATGTCTGATTAACAACAAAAGTGCTAAATCTCATCTTTTCCTTAGAGTTAATTTTGTAACACATAAGATTAAATGTTTATGTTCACAAATACAACTTTGATAGTGCATTGAACTGTTTTTCTGCTGCAAATTGAACATTAATGAGACCCAGCAGAACAGTTGCATGTAGAATGATTAAAAACAAGGACAGAAAGACAAAGATCAATCACATGATCTTCAAAAACAGACAGAAGAAGACAGGAGCTAAAGAGAAAATTTAATGCTACTGTATTATACTCTCTGGTATATAATTTGATCAGTTTTTCTTCATACACAAAGAAATATTAAAGGTCCAAGAAAGTCATCTGGAAACATCATGTATTTCATTTACCACACCTCTTTTGACACAAAACCTCAGGCCATAACTGAAGCATGCCCTGACAGAAGTTTGGCTCTAATGAAAAAAGAAGGTTTGGAAACACACGTAACTGTTACTCGTTGCACATAAGAACTGTACAATGCCAAATGCACATGGTATGGTTTTTGTCTCAACCAGATCACTGCATTTTATCTATTGCCATATTTTGAATATTTAGTTACAAAATCAACTATGAAACAAGATCCACAGATTTATTTTTTTTTCATTCAATGTCCAGAAACAATTCCAGTGGATATAATTTTGTAAAATTAAGGTAAACTTTCTATGTAAGATGCTGATTGGGAAACAGAGCAGATAGGGAAGAAATTCTTGCAAAAGAAAAACATGTAATTTGCTTCTTGTAGAGCATGGACTCTAAAAATCTGAAAGATGAGTTTAGGGTTTTCTCTTCAAATTCAAAAGAATCGAGCTGAGGAGTTCATGCAAAGTTAGAATTACACCAGTGAGAAAGTATTTCAGATGAGATTCTGCACACCTTAATAATATACAAGGCCAGAAAGTTTCTACCTTTCTAAATGCGTAGAGAACTATTTTCTCTAGTAGCTATGGAAATGAAAACAGTAAACTAAATTTTTCTAATTTCACACTTGCATCTAAATGTTGAGATTTTTTTCTATGAAGACAGAGAATGGAGATTGCAACTCTCATCAGTTCTCCTCCCTGATCAAATATATTTTGCCATTTCTTGGAACCCTTTTCAGAGAAAAAAATATTTTTAATTTTTTTTTACAATTTATAGGTAAAACAAAGTAAAACCCAACAGTTCTTGTTGCTAATAAGGAGAACGGCCTCACTCTGCCTTATATGTTTCATAAGGCACTGCATGATATTAAATATTTTTTTAAGTGTTGCTCTTGCACCATACAGTTGAAGGTACACAGATTTGTCTGGTAACTAAAGCATATTTTATTATTCACATTTGTTTTCTATTATACAATGAAAAAGAATGTGTAACCACCAGAACCAGCAAAAAGGACAATGAAATGATCATTTGGTGTACGAACTGGGACATTCCAGTCAGTTAATTTGCTTTTCTACAAGAAGCATAGCTATCTGAATTTCCATAATGTAAAACCATTTACTCTTCAACTGAGTAGGAATTTCTGAACAAAATAACCCTGTGGCATGGTTTAAGGACAATTTCTACAGTAAAACATTCATTTTCTTAATATACATGAAATAAACATACAAATATAAAACATGCCATTTCTCTCAGCAGCAGAAGAGCAGCAAATAGTGAGTTCAGCAAGTGGATCTCAAGGAAGCTTTTACAACTCTTTGTCAAGACTCTTCATTGTCTGGTCAAAACCATCAGCCACTTCTCCAATTATTTAGAAGATGTAAAAAAGCGAACACTACTTAGTATTCACTGATGCTTCTACAAGTAAAACTCTAACATGGATTTATTCATAAATTAAAGCACACATTCACTCAGGATATGTGTTAGTTTTATTCCCTCAAATAGTTTCATAGGATCAGAAGTCTTTTCTCATAAAAAACCTACCACTCTTAATAAAACGGTGGAAAAAATTATACTGGTAATGAAACACACACAGTTCATAAAGATGAATCACTACATGTGCTGGCTAATGATGTCTCAATTTAAAACAACAGAATTCCTGAAAGCTGTGATCATAAATCATTTTTTCATTTGAGCAGTATTTGTGGATTTGTCAGCAATACCAGAAGAAAACAAATGCTTTTTAATATGCAGTCCTAAAACTTACAAGTAAGGATGCACTACCCAAAAACTAGAATCAGAGCTAACAGCAATATAAATGTTAATTTATTTCTAATCCTGTAGAGAGCTATTTTCTCTAATAGTTACAGAAATGGAAATGAAGTGGTGTTTAAAATGCAACATACTGTATTTTTCTTCTTCAAAGACCAAGAATTTCACCTGAATAGTTTTGGATGAGTTGTCCAACATATTTTGGGAAATACGTATTTGGGACATAAAAAACTAAACATCCCAAACAGAATACAATAATACATTGGAGAAGGCCTTATAAAAAAAAACACTGAAAAATTTGGGAATTGCTGAAGTAGGATTCATTCCCTTGGATCAAGAATTTGGGAACGCACATATTCTGATCTTTCATATGTGGTTACGTATGTATTATTCTTGGGTATTCAGCATGTATGTATTGGCAAGTGATCCATCCAGCATTGACAAAAGAGTTATGGAGAAGTCTTTCAGAGTGATATTCTGTAATCTCTGGCTTGTGGAGAGATAGGATTTCCCCTCATCTTTCCCATCTATTATAAATCCCATATATTTCTGTGGAAAGAGATGCTACAAATACGAGAGTCTATTTCATATGTCTGTGTATGCCAACACCTTAAATCTTGGGATTTTTTCCCTTAAATACATAACTCTTTCATCGCTCCCAAAATTCTGCTGCTCCTGTCTGCATCAGTGGGCCCAAGACATATTCGGTACCTACACTGAGGAAGGGCAATTTCAATCTAAATGCTGGAGGAACAGGAATGAAATCACAGAACTGGGGGGGGGGGGAGTTAAATACATTGTAAAAATAGCATTTGCTGATCTATTGAACAGATTGATGAATTATTTCGGTATGTATACATGTTTTCAATAGTATACATAATGATTATATTAATTTATAAAATGTCCATTGTGTCAAAATGTTTAACTCACTGGAAAAAAAAAATTTTACTCTTGGAACACTTTTTCTGGTGTCATTGATTCCAAATACTACACAAAGGAAATGTGTCATTGTTCTGATTTAAGGCAGACCACAACAAAAGTTTCATGTTATCACTCAGAGAAAATGAGGCAAGAAACTTAGAGCAATATCTGGGTGCCCTGTGTACTTTTTTTGGATCATTTCACCTCACTTCTGATGCGCCCCAAAGATGAAATGCATGTTTCTGAACAGCCTTACACTTTTTGCACCAGTCAGAGTCCCATAATATCCTCCTTTCACTCTTCCAGTCCTCCTGACACTTGTTTCTAGTCTGTGCTGTCTGATAAAGTCCAGACCTTCCCTTGAAGATCATGAAGAAGGAGAGCCTTTCCCTAGAGGAAAGCTTCAGGTTGGAAAAAGAAGTCATCTATGAAATGAGGACTTAAAAAAAAAAAAAAATATCACATTTGTGAAGAGTTCTGTTATCTGAACAGGACTGCATTTTAGCTGTGACTTTCACTCAGGGCATCTCCACAGCAGTGCTTCAGCAGAGTTTCATGTTGTTCTGACCCAGCAGCTTGCACCTTCCTAAGCCAACCCAGGTGAATGGAGTCTACTACCTGTGTTCCATTTGTGTGCAAGTGCTTCAAAGACACAAATAAATTCCACTGCTTTATTATTTAAACTGTTTGGAGCTGTGGCAATGGACAGGTATTGATGCACAATCAGGTACTTTCTCATCTGAACAGAAGTCCCAGTGCCAACTGTAAGCCACTATTTGTAGCAAAACTGAGATGCTCATTGAAGGCAATGACTTGAGAGGGGGCATCTCACTCTGAAATTTAAAACATACCGCAATGCTGTTGTTACTGGCAATCTGAAATGCATCTCTTACGATTGTTTTCCTAGGGTTACCATCTGCTCTCTAGTGTTGGAAAGCAGGGGTAGGTAGAGAGAACCAAAAATCAGGCAAGAGGGCTTTCTTAAAAGATACCTGTACCTGACCTACTCCCATGACATTCTATTTCAGATTTTGAACGTGCTCCAGTACTCTGGGACAAGTGCCTGTCTCAAGGACAACTAGTTCCTTCAAAAGATGAAAACCATTTCTGAACTTTCCCACAACTTTCAGCCTTGCCTAAAACCATTCTGTAACCATCAATAACTTTTTGCTTTCTTTGTCAAGGCAGCTGCTCCTTAAAGACAACCTGAACCATCTTATGCCAGAGGATAGAGATATATTAGTACTTCCAGGCCAAGTCAATCAATTAATTGGTAATAACTACTAGAATTAATCATCCTTGCCTATCTGGCTTCATTACTCAGAAACAAAGCATCAGTATCTCTTTCCTGCTGTCACTTCTGTTCATTTTTCCTATTTATTTTATTTAGGCTTAGATGGCATTACATCTGAATTTATTTAAAAGTCAGGTCTCATATTACTTTTCCGAATCTGTGCTTTGCCCTGTACCAGCGCAGTTTAATGAAATAAGGTGCTCTGCTGGCTGGGCTGCATTTTAGCGAGTGGAAAGAGAAACTGAGAGTGTGTTTTAGGAACAGTGCAAAACTGAGCAGATCCAGTGACGCTATGGCTTCTACCTCTGCACCTGCCAGCATGCTGAAAGTGTGATGATGGGCTCTAAGAGGTATTTGAAGTAGGATTAAAATAAGATGGCAAAAGTCAGTGTTCCTTGCCAGCCATGCTGTATTCATCACCCTAAATGCATTTTTCTTTTTTTTTTTTTTTTTTTTTTTTTTCATAGGCTGTCAGCAGCCACAGTAATACACTTGGTAATACTAATATAAATGCTGGGGTGAAATCTGTGAGGGTTTAGGAGAAAATAAGATTTCACTGCCTCAAGAACAGAAACATATGTCAGACAGCTGGAGGTGATACTGGGGCTGTGTATAGCTTCAGCTTTCCTTTTGTTATCTACTCCCCGTTGTTTATACAGTTCCTGTGCTACAAGATTTATCCCAGAATGGAAATGGAAATACAGTGTATCCACAAAAATGGACCACTTACAGCCATTTCACAAATACTATCATCCAAAAGGGTTCTCTTATATGAGTAAACTCTAGACATCTTTGTTGAACATACATCTAGTATGATCAAACTCAACCATCCAGTCCTGACCACCTTCACAAGCTTTAGTTATTCTTCTCGATATTATTATTTAAAGTCTTTCCATGATTTATAGCACATTACTCCACATTTTTGTTAGTTTCCAAAGCCAGGTCCTAAATAAAGACCAAAAAACACTTCAAACAACTTAATCCTTCCTAGAAAAGGCTGTTAGCATTCAAAGATGACATTACATCAAAAGCAAAGGTTAAACTCCAGAATGCATTCTTTGAATGAAGTAACAAAAGCTCTATTATAGCCTTTGATCACTTGAGCTCACCTGTAGGAAATGTTACACCTTTTTATTAAACTATTGAATTGTCTTTGCTGTACAAGTTGGAGACATTCTTGACAGGCTTAAAGTCGTTAACACCTCTGAGGAATGCTCAGCAGAGCCTATAATATTCTTTCATGTCTATGCATGTTAGCACAGCAACTCTATAGTTTCCTAACATCCCAGGCACTCTTTCCTCTTCATATTTGTGTAACAAATTTATTGAAATGAATGAAATAATAGCACATTGGCAGAATTCTCTATGACACAGATGTGCACAGTAAAATATTTGATGATTGCAAATAAAAACTCCTAGCACTAAATTAGCAAGTTCATTGAATTACCATGATACATTTGTAAAATAAATCACCAGTTAATTACTGTAAAAAAACCAACAACTTTACATTTTTATTGGTTTCTGACTAGTACATTTACCACTGCCCATTACCAACTACTATATACATAGTCAATCCATCTTCCGTTCATATCATATACATTCATATTTTCGCACAAATAGAAACACACACAATGCACTTTCTCTCCCTCCCTAGAAATATCTACTTATATATAAATGCACATATATACAAGTATGGCTTATTAAAATAAGATTAAAGATCAATATTATATCTTTGGTTTCTTTTCTTTTAAAGATTTTGTTATTCATTTATTTTGTTTTAGAAGCATAGCCAACTATATACATGCCTTTTCTTTAAAATAAATAAATAAATAAATAAATTGGTTTATAAGGATTTTCTTGCAATCCAGATTGCTATTTAGTTTTAATATCTTCAGTAATGAACACCTGAAAGCTATTTTCCCCCAGCCTCTGTAGATCCTTTTTTCCCTTTCATTCCTTTTGTTCTTTTGCAAAGCTCATCTCTTCATGCTTAAACAAAATTTTTATAGACTAGCATTCCTACTTGGATGCACTCTCTCAGACACACAGAGAACTAGAACTTGTTTCTCCTCTTCTTCTCAAGTTGTGTTGTATATACATTTTTTCTTACATGTCACAAAGCTTTTGAATATTTCTGATACACTTTACGCTTCAGATTCTGAGACATCTGCTGAATAAGCACCCATATACATGAAGGCTTACTGTCAGACCATCACTACATATACATAGAAAAAGAATTCAAATTCTTATATAGCAATGAACGCTATGAGACAGCTGAGAAACATGGTGCAAACAACTACCAAATATAAACATTTACATCCTTCTCTCATACTTGACCTATGATTTTCTTACAGAACTTTTGACTTACTCATGCTTCTGTTCTTGGCCTATTTAGAGATAACTATTCAGCAGAGGCTTATAGTGAGCTTCTGGATCTTAATCCTGTTGTCTCGATTAGTCTCTCTAATGATTACATAGTTTGATTGCCTCAGAGGGCAGTGGAGAAGAATGGGGTAGAGGGAAGGGAGCAGTTTGTATAGTCCCCATTAGCTTCTGATTACAGGAAAAACAAGATAGTGTCATGTTGGCTGAGTTCAGTGGGGAGGAAGGCAACGTGCCTTAGAATAATTCTGTACAATCAAGAGATTAGAAGGATTAAATGTAACCAAACCTTTCCAAAAACAGAAGGATGAGCAATATGTTTTTAAATAGTAAACACTGGCTAATTTGTTGACTCATCTGTGAGATTGTCTACTAACACAGTGAAAACACTAGTAAGAATAAAGCAGCTGCCTATACTTGCAGAATCCTATGGAATGGATGTAAGATTGCTGTTCCTATCTTTGTTACTTTGTCAATGGAAGAATTATCTCTCTCTCCTGCCCTGGACTCAGTTGGGCAATAAAAATTGAGTATTTTCTAAAACTATGAATTTTTCTGTACCTGTGAGTAACCAGAGTGATTGAGTAAAAGCTACCTCACTTGGAAGAATTTTTCATCATCAGTTTCTTCTTAAGTTTTAAGTGATTTAGAATTTGTATTTTTCATAAAACTTGAAAATGGCTTTCATAACAATTCAGCCAGAAAAAAAAGCCATAATTCCTTTGCTAATTTCCTTTGAGAAATTATACAATGCAAAAATGAGCCTAATACACATTTTCATTTTCCTATTTTTTATCCTTTTTTAAGTCAACAATTAACATTGCCCTTATTTTGAAAATAGCTCATTTTTTTGCTGTATCACACAGAAATTCTTCTACTTCAAATGTTTTCAGTTTCTGGAGAATAATTTCATTTTTTCTGTAATCACACTTCTGTCTGATACAGAAAGCAAATGTCAGTCTGCCCAGAGAAGCCCTTTTCAGTCCTCACAGGAACTCTAATACTGGAAATAATATTCACACTAGTGAAAAAACAGAAACGTATCTGGTACTGTCCTCCCCTATAAGCTCAGAGAATGTGATGGCTTAAACTAAGAACAGCAGCTCCTCTGAATGGAAAAAAACATGTCCTTTCCTTACCAAGCAGTTTAGTCTGTGCTGCTTACTCACTTTTAAAAGTCATTTATTCCCAATTATGTCAGGGCACTCTTCTCTTCCAGTCAGAGCATTCAGCAGTGAGAGCTAACTGCAGTGAAGTATGCAAGCTACATGATCTAAAAGAATACAAAAAGCAGCAGCAATTCCCTTTTAAATGTGCAATAACACCCAAAGAGTGGAGGAGCTGTGGCCTGTCAGTTGCTGTTCTCACAACATTGAAATGATGATGTTAAATGGGACTTTATAAGGAGTTTACACAATGGGTTTAAGACTATATATCATGTCAACAGAAATCAGTAAAGCAATATCTGTAAGGAGAGAGAATATCTTTTATGAGGTCAGCCAAAGTAGCTAGAAAATGCAAACGAATTTCTGAAGTCCTTCATCAGATGAAATAGAGAAGTTCTTGGCTGCTGAACATGTTTTAGCCCATGTAACTCCATTTCCAGCCAACTCAAAGATCTAAAAATGAAGGGAAGAACATATGAAAACTGAAAGTTCACAGCTCATGTAGACATGTGGGCTGAAGCTCACAGCAAACTCAGACACAGCCTGGAAAAAAAAATTGAATTGCTCTTGGCTTCAGATACCTGGCCTTCAGTCATCAGGATGAGCCTCAGATTAGCATTCCCAGATTAGTTTACTTCATAAACTCTGTGTTTAACTTAGAATCATAGAATAGTTTGGTTTGGAAGGGACCTTTAAAGGTCTTCCAATCCAGC
>JAVJGJ010000037.1:71854325-71869828 GCA_035590215.1 Microhierax caerulescens | reverse complement strand
GAATCATAGAATAGTTTGGTTTGGAAGGGACCTTTAAAGGTCTTCCAATCCAGCCCCCCTGCAATGAGCAGGGACATTAACTAGATCAGGTTACTCAAAGCCTTTTTACAACCTGACCTTGAATGTTTCCAGGGATGGGGCAACTACCACCTCTCCAGACAACCTGCTCCAGTGCCTCACCATTCTCATTGTAAAGAATTTCTTCCTTATGTCCAATCTAAATCTATCCTCTTTCAGTTTAAAACCATTGCCCCTTGCCCTGTCACAACAGGCACTACTAAAAAGTCTGTCCCTATCTGTCTTATAAGCCCCTTTAAGGTCACAATCAGGTCTCCCCAAAGCCACCTTTTCTCCAGGCTGGACTCCAACTCTCTCAGCTTTTCCTTATGAAATAAGCACAGACGTTCACATGAAGTTTCCACCAATGCCTCAACCAGAGAGCAGTCAGCAGCACTCTTTTCCCATTAGGAGTCAAAATCTGAGGTTTATTCAACTTGTGATAGAACATGAAATGAGTAGGGGGAAAAAAGGGGGTTGTTGACACTCACAGGACTGAAGTTTCCAAATACGTGCACCCTTCTTCTTGGGAGCTCAGCATCATTTGGAAAAGTAAATAAACAGGCAGTAGCTGAATCAAGGATCTGAAAGATCAACGGATGTTTTAACAAAAGGAAAATGATTATTTCCAAATAGTGACCCCAAAGTTGGATTCTTTTCCAACTTTGTGAATCATTTGTTCAGCAACCCTAGTAATCAGTAAAGGAGTTGAGGGATTCTTTTGACACATTATTCATCACAAGCAGAAACTAGAAAGTCGTAACACTAAAAAAAGTTTGTTGCCCTAGGCATGTTTTAGCTTACTGTCAGCTCAGTCTGCTCTAGCGTTTCACTTGTAATAGTCCTTTGTTGTACTTACAACTAATAACAATAAAATATTAACAAAATAGTTTTGCTTGGTGGTGACTCTAGAGATGGGAATGAAAGGTGTTGTTTTGTCCTTTGCTTTGTTTCAAGTCTGACAACTACTTTTGCTCCCAATACCACTGTATTGTTTCAGTGCCAAAAGGATCAGTGACAGCATTAGCACCATATTCCTCACTGGTGTAAGAATAAACAGGCCAGTATGGTCTCTCACCCTAGCGGGAATTTGGTTTTCTTTGGTGTTGCTTCCTTCTCAGCTTGAACTCCTCAACACTTTCCAGCTTCCTCCCTGGTGTTGTTAGAAGACATGGCGATACTTTTCTTCCTTGAGCTGCCTCACTGGCTGTGTTGAGCTCCCTTTCATCTCTTCCAGCTCCTTCTGCACTCATTCTGCCTCCAGTTTCAGCCCTTACAGCGGCTACAATTCAGAGTCTCCAGAGCGATGTTTACTTCAAAAGCCCAATCCCTCTCCTGCTCTGTACTACAGCAATGGATGTGAAAGGTTTAGCAGTTCTCTGAAGGCACTCCCATAAAATCACCCAAAAATATCTGACAGATTGCATTTAAAAATTTTAAAAACATATATTTAATTGATTGTAATTATGCTTGCTTATAATTGTGCCTACAGGTCCCAGCTGAGATCGGGCACCATCTCTACCATAGTAATAGACTCAATGCAATTTGCAGTTTAAGCTTAATTAGACCAAAGATAAGGGAAGCAGATACTATGATTCTTATTATCTCATTTCATTCCAAGGTACAGCTGAGTTTGTTCAAAATCTTTGGCAACAGCAGCAGAAGCATTCAGGCAGTGCTATGAGCTTGACGTTGTGTGTACTGAAATGAGTTTGTACCATTTAAATCATTTTTCACAAAAGCTTCATGTGGTTCTAGTACTTACAGAATTATAGTCTATTTGTGTCAGCACTAGTGCCCTATGAACTAACAAGGTATCTGTTAAGAGGTTCTCAAATATTTCATTTAAACTAAATTCTGTGGTAAAGTCATGTTTAATTTCCTTAAATAAACTAAGGTCTATTTTTAATCCCTTGGGTGATATCACATGAATGTACAAATTTATGGGCAGGCTAGGATAGATTCTTAGAATGAGGGGAAAAAATAAAAAGAGAAAATAAAATATTTGAAAAAGTCAGGCATTAACGACTGGCTAATATTGAGGTTCACTTTTGTGTTTTCTGTGTAATTTGTCATTCAAACCAAATGTTGCCTTCAAAATCTACTTTGCAAACAATGTCACAAGATTAAACAAGATCCGTGATCACAGAGTGATCCCCTTTTGTCCTAATGCTGTGGTCCTCACGTCTTCAAGGTATTTCAATTTCCATAGTTTGTCCTCTTAGACTTTTGTATTCTGGTGCTTTTTTAAAGTTAACATCAGTCGAATCCAGATTGCAATATCCCTTGGCATTATAGTGGTGATATGATTCACATTACTGCTGGCAGGTTATCTCCTGACAATTGCATAATTAACTTACTGTGTAATTACCATTGTTTCCAGCAACTTGCTATATGATTCCCACCTTGTTACCATAAAGTAGCACATGTTGGATTTGACACGGTCAAACCATGTGGTGTTTAAAGGCTTGTGAACTTTACGATGTCTGGAGGGCTTGCCAAGTTAGTTTGTCATAGCTGGGAGACTGAAGTGGGAGCTGAGTCAACTTGTGAGGGACCACCATACCTACATGGATAATGGCAATCCCTCTAACCTCCAGAACAGAATATTTTTGGGAAAATACATTTTTAAAAACAAATAAATTCTAAATACACGGAAGCTTCTATCAGTTAGGAAAATCTTGATTCATCTAGATACACTAAGCACTGCTTATGTCACAGGTTTTTTTTTTAATTTCTCTAGGGATCTCTTTTCCCACATTGTCTTTCTTTGCTCTTTTTTTCAATCCACTTATTTTTCCTTAAGATTTCTATTCTGTTTCTCCAGTAATTTTGTTCATTCACTCCACTTTCAAACACAGGATTTTCAAGCCTATTCAAGAAGAGGTAAATGTGGTCTACTCATCCCACACTCTTCTACAGAGCTCAGGATAAAAAAAGTATCCCTAGTACAAAGTATCCCTAGTACTTCACTATAAACATGAACTTTTTAAACATCAGTTGTTATCAGGGAGGTCAGTGTTTTCATCTTTCTTATACACAGATTGATTGCTCAGTTGTGTTCCAGCTCTGTTCAGTTTTGCTAAATACTAAAAAGAAATAGGAACTCCTTTCAGCTTAAACTGACAAATTTTCCCAACATCCCTGGATTGTACAAGCATTTAATCACCTATGACCAGACCAAACATTGACATAAATGCAGATTATGTCTGCAGATCAGTAGCAGAAGCAGAGGTAGGACAGATCTGAGCAATCTGGAAGTGAATCAGCTTGGGTTTTTATGGTGGCACATGACACATTTTGCTTCAGTTTCTTAGGCTGAAGACCAGGGATACCCATTCTAAGCCAATCTTTTAAACTTCCCTGAGAATGCTGAACAAATTACACTGGATATAACCACATTATTGTTATATATAAATAGTTAGAACTGAGTCTGGATTCAGATGAAACCAAAACACTTTTTCTATTGAAGACTTTTCCAGCAAGACAGGCCAGAAGGGTGATGTTCGCTGTTGTTTAAATATCTGCCAAACTGCAGCTTTAATATTAATGGCTTATTCAGGTCATGCCATTTCTTAATGTTTTTTTTGTATCATCCTCTATGATATCTATGCTAATGGCCAAATGCTTTCAGTGAACCTAATTTCCAGCTTCGGTGAAATAATTTCTACGCATCTAATTTAAAAAGTAGAACACTTAATTTAAACAGAATATACATAAAAGGTTTTTGGGTTTTTTTCTCTCTTTTGCCTTATACTGCTATTGTTAAGCCTGAATCAGATATGAAATCTAAGCTAGTTACTGGGAAAAAAAAAATCCATTTGCATTCAGAGTTTAACGTTACTCAACTTTCCTTACAATCACTGCAATAACACTTTATCTCACTATTATGAGTGTCCTTGACAGAACGTTCACGGAGCTAATAATTTACAGAAAAAATCAGAAATTAGGGTGAAAGGATATGTGTGTGTATATATATATATATATATACACACACACATATATATTTTTATATATATATATATATGCAGGTGAGTGTGTATATGCATAAGCATATATACAGTTGGAGTTGATTATTTTTTTTCTGCTCTGGACATTTGCAACTTCTCACTGAAGCCATAAGAAGTTACTATAACCTAAGCAGGGAAATCAGGGTTTCTGGATTCGGTTATGTTTTTAAATTCTTACAATTACATACCTTGTTTTGAAATTCTTAAAATAACAACCATTTTTGCATTCTGATTCACTACCTGTATTAAAGAAGATATTGCTGTCAAATATAATGCTACTCAGTGTTTATGGTGAAATCATATACCCAAGTGACAAAAACTTTCAGAAAGTTATGACTACATTCAACTATTTACAGCTGCTGGCCTAATATACATTCTGGTACAACTTCTTTTTTAACCTCCTAATGAAACCTAATACTGCAGATCGAAGCTTAGCTCCTTAAAACTGAAGCTTACAGGATACCTTTGTGGTGCATTAATCTTTTAACCCCTTGAGGCATACTGAACATCAATTACACAGTGCTGTTGCCCAGAGGTGAGATATGTGAGCTGAAGCTGAAGACAGACTACAGCAGCAGCATCTCACACAGAGATCATGAACAATCCATCTTCTTCAGGATGTGGGGGCAGAACAACTTCAGAAAGCCATCGGTGCATAATACAGTATTTGAGTGCATTTGCAGCTAAAAGTAACTTGTCGCACAAGGAAGGGCTCGCAAATCATCCTGACCTTCCTGACTCCACACAATCTGATGCTGAGGAGCACAGGCTATTAAAGAGCCTTGCAAGGTCCACACAAAAGGAGCAAAAAGAGACTCATATAAGGGCCTGGATTTATCAGAGCATCCAGCTTAGCATGAGGATGAATGGTAAATAACACCACCAAAGTTGAGAGTAACTATTGGTATTGCTTACAGACAAGATAGATCCATTCTCAGAGAAAAAAAGGGGAAAATCAATTTAAAATAAATTACATGAACTCCCTGCTATTGAGATTTCCCAGCAGTTTCAAATATCAAAAAGTGATCTTTTCCTGCATGGAAACTACAATAACTGTATGTTTCCTCTGTAAGTTCTGCCACGTGATAAATTTGTTCTTAAAATGTTTACAGGTTAAGACAGTAAGAGTCTTATTGGCTTAGGAAGTAGAAATCTGAAACGTATAGTTCTTCTGTGGTTCTTATGAAATTCAGCACGCTTAAGGATAGATAGAACTGGTACCATCTTTAAGAGTACACTTTAAGAGTACAGGAAGTAATCTTCCTGATAGAGGACTAGCTGCTTGTCATGAATATATGTACACCTTTCGCAAGCAGCTACCTGCAATTTCATCAAGGCTTGCCTTGATGCTATGACATCCCACCTCTTTGAAAACTCACCAAAACAGCTAGTTCAAGAAACCTCTAAAACACTGAATAAAGGATGCATTGACTGAATAAGGATAACAATATACTAAATAAGGGATGTGTTAGAGTATGACAGATTTCACAAAGATTTTCACTGAGAGGAAAGGGAATGAGTGGTAGGAACCAACACTGGTGTCAGGCTCCAGAACTAAGAATTTATTACCTGATTTTTATTGCTCCTCTATTTCTATTTGACAGAATAACATGTATGTAAAGGAAGTCTGCGCCTGTCCGTGTTCAACACTGTACATGTCTTGATACCTATTGCACAGCTAATGAACTATCAAAACTAGTACACATTACTGGATGATTTCTTTCTTCAGAAAATTCTGGGTACACCTCTTTGTTGCAAATTTTTGTTGAGGTTGGTATTTACTACTTGCTCAATTCCTTCTGTGAACAGGCTTACTCTGAACTTCTTAGTAATTCTTGTTTCATCTGACATTGCTATCTTCTGTGTTTCAAGAACATTTCCCATTTTAGAGATATCCTTTGATATAAGTAATGCTCTATGCTGGCTGAATGTGTTAAGGCATAAATATTTCCCCAGTAATCAGATAGAAAAGTCACTACTGTAAAAGTCCATTATCTTCTGTTTGTTTGCCACAAGTCTGACTATTGCCTGGGACACCCTTAAATCAGACAAGGTGCCTGCTCCTGCTCACAGTCATCAACACCCTTCACAGGCACAGGTTTTCAGAGAGCAAACCAGGGACCGTTGGTTTGTGGGCCTGCCCGAAGTTTCTCAGTAGCATAGGCAAAACTGAATTTGTCATCTTTAAGATAAGGAAAAGTAACTTTGTTTTCATGCACAGGGTGGTAAAAATCATTTTTTATTGCAGCAAAGCAGGTGCCACCATCGACTCATGCTCAGCCTCTGCTTAAAACTGGCCGCAGTTATCTCTGTTTGCTTATCGTTTCTACTCTTGCCTTCATTTGCAGACTATCAGTATTTTAAATACCTGAACATGAAATATTTAGTCATTTCCTTGAACTGCATATCCAAAGAATTAAATGCAGTAAATAAACACCCACTTTAGTAAGGCACAAACATTACATAGATTATAGCTCTTCCTAGATTTATTATGTTGCAGCTGCAGAAACTTGCTGTGCTTGTGAAATAACTCCACACAATCACAACATTTATCCAAGGAGGAGGAAGGCCAGATTGAAGTTGGACATTTTGCACACATGTAAACAGGCTCGAACCTGGCAGCAACAGTGCTGGCCTTGCTGAAGTTTGTGGAATCACCAGTTTTAGTAGGGCCAGGGTCTCATTCCCCCTGTTTTAGAAAATAATTGGAGTTGGCAGCATCTTTCACTGATGGAGCAGTAAGGGAGAGCCTTGGCTCCATTAGTTCTTTGACTTCTAGATAGATAGAGCTAATCTTAAATAGGTTCCCTCTATAGTTAATGGATGCAGATAGACATCTCCAGAAGGTGTTTCATCCCACCTAGTTTTGATGTATACCAAGGAAGAAATGGGTTCAGGAGAGGCATGTTTTTTCTGTGCTGATTATAAAGAGAATACAAATGACTAGTGCATTTAGATGTCTAGCTTTCAGAAAGCTAACTTTACATTAAACAAATACCACTCTGAATAGATATTTAGAGGTAGATATTTCATAATGTCTTGTGATCTCACTTCCAAAATTGTAATAAAAGTGCAGAATAAACAAGTTATGTATTAAAACTGCTGTATAGATGCATACAAAGAAGATAATGGGTCTCTCCCAACACCACTAACTTTTCCTTAATATGCTAAATAACCCTTATTTCTTTGGTCAGTCAGAGTAAAGCGTGTCTATGTTATATTGTCTATAAAGCCACACAGCTAGACATTCACAGAATGTGAACATAGACATAGACACAGAATAGACCTTCATTGCCTTCATAGACAGACAGACACATAATACCTTCTCTGTGTGGCTCTCAGAACTTCTTACAAACATTAATGATTTTAACCTCCCTGTGAACAAAATATAGCTCTCTATAGCTCTAACTTCTATATAGCTGTTGAAAGTACAGCAGCACACATGGGGGACATTCTAGTGCTTGAGTACTACAAAGTTTCATTTCATGTTCACGCGATGAATGTAAATATGAAACAAAGACCTCTGAAAGCTTCTTTCTGGAGGAAATGGCTCTTGGCAGCAGTGCCAAAATTGCAACCGTCTCTCGTTTTTGTGCAACTTGTGATTGGCAATTATCGTATAACAGAAGATTAAAATCAGACATGCTGAGATAATTTAAAATCTTGTCAAATGAAGAAATATATTTCTGAGGCAGTTTGGAGGAAAGTTTGCAACTCAGTGCATTTCCATCATAGTATACTATGCATAGTATAGTGACTGTATCTCATAAGACTAGTTGGGAAACAGGTATCACCATTATTTTTAATGTTTACTGTTTGAACACAGTGTTTATTCTGAATTAGAATGAAAATCAAAATTATTCTTAAAATCTTTTTATTTAAAATATTGTACCTGTCTGCTCCCTCACCTTACTCTGCCTAAAATACCAAGTCCTTCAAGGTGGGGTTTCTCCCCTGCAAGAAGCAGATAGTTCACAGGAGGCTGCTCTTTCTCCAATTGTGACTTTTCTTACCTTCCAGCTTATCAGAGGAGAACAGATAACACTGGCTGAAGACTCAAGACAAAGAACACTGAATGTCTGAAGCATGCAAGGAGTTACAATACAGGGCATTTCTCCCTCTCAAGTTAACTGTCTGTTGCAGCCACAGGGCTTTTCTCATCAGATGAGCTTACCTGCCTTAGCACTCTTTTTGGATCTCAGTGCCAGAAATACCTAGAAAAGTATCTACTAATTATCTGATAAATGTGTTTGTTCATGTCTGGAGTGCAGCTTATCTAATTGCCAGTGCCCTTCCTATTTTCCTCTAAGGGGTGGGTTTAGTTGAGAATTCTCCCAAAGAGCTTGCTTTTCATGTAAGTAATTATGTGTTTTGCTTGCTTGGAAGGGATATTAGTTCATCTGCCAATGGCAGCAAACAAAAAAAAATATTCTTGAGGAGATTCAGATCTAAACTAAAATAGAGGCAAAGAATTATGGATTTGTGGCGTTAGACTTTATAAAAATTAACATAAAGCTAACAGTGGGGCTTGCTAGAAAGTGCTGGCAGATCTGTGTTACTGGAAGTGCTGTCTCAAGGGCATAAACTTGTAAGGCCAAGTCACTAATCAGCTTTGTACTTGGGAGCCAGGAGATTGAAAGCTTAATAAAAACAATCAAACAAACAAGAAAAAATTAGGTGTTATTAAGAGGGTAAACTCTTGCAGACTCTTGCAAACTTTACAAATCCCTTGGCAACCACTTCTAAATCTGAAATTCCCACTACTTGTTGGGTCCTACCAACCCAGCTTCAAGGCCCAGGTGTCCCTTTCTTGATGTTTTGTAAATCTTCAGGAGCTACTACGAACCTGCAGGAGGCAGAATATGGTTCCACTTCTTACTAGGTCTCCTGGACTTGGAACAAGAGGAGAAGGACTCAATCCTTCTCATAGGATATGTAAGCATTAACTTAGGCAGAATATAATTCAGCTTTATTCAATAAAGTTGAAAGCATTAATCCGGATAATACTGAAAAATATTTTTTTAACAGATATATATTGCATACAAAATAAAATAATGTTTACCCTTACCATTAGAACAAGCATGCGGATGAATGGGAATGTTGACAGTTACAGCAGTTCATTTGATGATGTCCTTCACTAAATGCTTTTAAAGAACCTAAAATTCAGTGGGACAATATATACCTGCACATAGAACCAAGGAAGCAATTAAAAGGCAGGAAACCATAAGCATTTTTACCGTTTCAAGTGGTTGTAACTGAAGTCTGACAAAGAGCTCTGCCATGGATGGTGTTATGCAATGTAAACATTCTTGCAAGGGGATAAAATTTATTGTTGCTTATCAGGGCTGACTGCTAAGAACTACAGGCTAACCTCATTATACTTATTGACCTAATGACGGGTGAACTTCAAGATAGATTAACATATAAAAAAGGAGGGTATGGAACTTTCCTTATTCACAGACATGGGGATGGTCCCTTGACTTACCCCAAGATTAAAATAGCTTGAGAATGTACTGGGAAGTTTATGACAATGTCAAGTCAGTGTTAAAAAACAGTTTGTAAACCAAAACAAATATACAGGCTAGTACTTTTCAGTTTGAAAAAGCAGTGACTGAAAGTGATATGATATTTATCTATAAAATCAGAAATGGCAGAACATGATGAACTGAGAACAGTTGTTCATCATTTCTCATCAATGCAGGAGCTAGAGGCAAGACCTGAGATTAGTAGATTGCATATCCAATACAGCAACAACAGAAGAGATTTCTTCATACAACCCATGTTAAGTTATGTGCTAGAAGATACTGTAGCTGCTAAAATTCACATGGGTGCAAGAAATGACCAACCAATCCATGGAAAACAAAGCTACCACCCACCATTATAGAGCCCGTGGAAGTAATTCAGAAGGTCCTGTGCCATAATTTGTTGGATGATGGAAGAATATACCTAATACATAATATCACATGCTCTTCTTATGCTGTTCCTTATGTTCCATCTGTTGTGAAGCTACATTATCAAGTCAGAACAAAATTATTAAAGGCATAGAGCTAAAGTAAAATACAGGACTTGAAGGAACCTGGTCTGGCTATCAAAGCTAATCAAAACTACTTATATGTCTTCATACAGGTATTTGCAAATGTTGAACTTGATATCAACATATCAAGATTATCAAAATCTTACTTATACAGAGGTTAGAAACCTCATTCTCAATCTTGAGTTGTTCTAAGCAAATTTACAAGCACTGGTTTTTTAGCTATTCTAAAAGCTATTTGTCCTCTCAGTGTGAACTGTTTCTCCCTCATCTTCCCTTCATCCTTAATGAGCAACAGACACTGATCAACTATACCTCCTTCCAGTCTTCATTTTACTGGTTTAAACAAATATAGCTGTTTATGAAATCAAACCTTCAGAACTGATGGAATTGCCAATATTTTATACACTTTGTTAAAGCTAGAAATATTTCATTTTGATAGCAGTACCTTTTTTAATAATGGCATCCTACAGCCCTTAATGAACTGTGCAAAATGCAAAAATGCAGTCTGGCTGAGCTAACACTGCTCAGGAACCCCTAATTTTGTACCACCCCCACTAAAATATCAGAAAAGCTAATTTCATCAGGGAAAAACATATCATATTTGGTTGATTTTGGGTTTGTATTTCTCTGCTTGTCTTGGGAGTTACTTTCTGGCACCCTACATGGAAAAAGAAATATAAAATGGAAATATGAAAATGAGAGAAATAAAATAGTAAAAATAGTGTCATAAAAACATTCCCTAAAGTAAAAATGTATTAGTAGCTAGTTAGATAACACAGTGATGAAAAGCAGTTGTAAAGATCTGTATAAAATGGAATGTACAAGTAGTGTGAAAGGGTCGTTGAGGACTAGCATGTTCCTGGAAAACAAAGATCATAAATGGGGGCATATGCATAATACAAAAGATATAAAATACATTTCTGTGTGCAATACTGGAGGTAACTGGGCTTTTAATTTCCTTTTTTCGATGTCTTTATGTCCTTTTCAGCATGTGTGCAATAACTTTTTCAATGCATGTGAAAATGTTTAGGTATTCATAAGTACTATTGGTAGGTTCAATATTCTTCATATATCCATGTGCTTATGGTTTAGTATTATTTAGCAATGACAGTCTTCCATCTTGCACATACTTCTCATGCAGCTAGATATTACTCCTTCTGTTAGTACGTATGATACAGCCTCATCTCAGCAAAACGCATCATAATTCAGTATAATTTCACTGAAGAAAAAATCACAAGATTGATAAAATTCATATAAGACAAGCAATGATAGGAGATCAATGTATCTTTTTGTTTGTTTGTTTTTGTCATCTCACCATAAGTATCTTCACACATCCAGGAAGAAAAATGGGTGAAATAGAAGTGAATCAAAAGTATGGCATCATCCAACACATCTTGATAACAAAAAAGTAAATCTTTGTTTCTCACTGGACTTGACTTGTACAAACTCTCAAATACCCTCATCTGACTATAAATGTACCCTTCATACACCTTGTCACCCTCTATATTTTTTATTCTCTGAATAGACTGCTACTAACATTGTTCGCCACAAACCCCACCAAAGTATGAAATCCAATTTAGTAACTGTCTATTGCTAGGAGTATTGCAAAAAGCCGCTGTTCCTTTAGGAATATATTTCAGCAAGACAGTACAATTTGATGTGGCTGTCTTATTTAGAAGATGTGTAATTTAACCATGAAAGTAAAGTATTCCTGGCTGATTGGAATTATTTACATCTATGTTATTTTGATACAGTATCTGCATCACAGCCGATGTCTCTCAGCAGCTTTCCATGTAACTGCTGTCTTCTGAGAGGGGAGACCAACACTGAAACAGAGGTGCCAGCTCACAGGGGTACAGACCTTCCCTGATAAACCTCCACACTATAGCAGCCCAGTCATTGCAGTAACTTAGCAGGCTCTTTACGCTTTCAAAAAGAGGTGGACAAAAGGTGCCCTAAGCAAAATGGACCACTGCACTTTTCTGCTACGAGTCTTTGCCCCAGTCACATGCTCCTTTCCAAAATGAAATAGGGAGAAAGCCAGATGGCTTCTGTCTGAAGCTCTATGGAGAAAAGTGTAAGCAATACTACAACCACTTCTTTGATGCTCAGGCAATCAACTACAGGGAAGTATGAGGAGCCAATGGCAAGCTGAGGGAGAGAGATGTTCAAAGTTCCCTGCCACTGTTGTGAAACATGCACACTCCTGCAAAGTACTTTTGCATCAAATCTACAAAAAGCAAAGACTGCCAAGTAGCCTGAAGGGAACTGTGATGAAACCTCCCTTTCCTCTTCTCTTCTGACCTACTCCTCTCCCTGCCTCCTTTCTTACTCTACTGCTTTCTTTTCAGCTAATCATCCCTGAAAGTGAAACAAGAAAATAAGGCTTTTTATTATTGTCAAGCTGGAATGATGCACAAATGCTACCACCAAGGGGGTGCCCCATCATTCCAGCCATTATTTGTCTTGTCTTCCGTACAAAGATTGTGCCTTTTTTTGGTAGGAAATGATATTTATTCCATGGTGTCTAGAACAACCTCAGGTTTGTCTGGCTTCTCTTACCATATCAAACAATAAACCTAACTGTATGTTAAAAAAACTGTGAAGAACACATTTAACTTCCTTCAGCTGAAAGGCTTGTCTTCACCCAGTATAATCTGGGATGAACAATGAAGAGAAGACGAAACATCTGGCACCATGCCCCCCTCCCTCCTACATTGTACCGTACACTTACACTATCTAAGTGAAAAGAAGTAAGACTTGTTCCGCCTGACCAAGAACTTTTACTCTCTACTCAGAAGATCACCTTAAGAAGAAAGGTTTTTTGTTAAGAAAAAAACAGAATTAAGAAATAAATAAATGCCCAAATTAATCTTGCTCCAAATCCTGTAGTAATTGAATATTGTGTGACATCCTGACTTGCTCTCAGAATTTCAGCAATTTAAGAAAGTGAAAGAATTACCCAAAAGGTAAGCTTTCTTATACATACAAAGTATCTGCAGATTCTTATTTTGTAGTTGTGAAGTGGTACAGAATTCTGAGTCAGTGGTACCTGAGCCGTGGTTCAGCAAGGGTGACATGCTTGACCTGTCCACCAAGACCTGTTTTTCTTCACATTAGAAGTTTTTCAGTGTATGCTTTCAATATGTCACTTACTTTGTAAGACAGTGAGTGACTTTGCTGATTATCTGTCACAGGCTTTCATTAAACATTTAACAGCTGAACTGCACAATCCTTGCCATGACATTTTGTGTGGGATTCATTTGTTGTTTTAAGTTTAGGAGTCCGTATTTAAGAGAATACAAGTGAGACGGGCATCTGAGCTTCTGTCAGTGCATATCTATGTCTCAATTCAGTTGTCTAAACATAGGGATCTAAAGCTCTTTGGGTTATCTGGGATGTTTATGTGGCAGATATGACACAGGTCCTATGGGAGAGTTGAATCTTTCTGGGATGGCAGCAAAACCCAAGTTGGGATACTCCAGCTTGTCTACAGTGACACCAGAGGCCTGTGTTTAGGCAACTGAATTAAACCACAAATCAGTTCAGTCAGTGCACTGAAGGTCCCTTCTGTCGGTGTCTATTTTTTTGTCAACTGATTTGACTCCCTTAATTGGATCAAGGGCTCTCTTTTCCTCAGTCCACCCTTGGTAGGTGGAGAACCTACCAAATTAGAGGGAATTTACAACAAGTTTACATCACTAGTCCAGTAATGTAAATTTTGTGATAAACAGAGATCCATTGGGTGCAAAATACAAGATCTCAGTAAGGAACATTCAGAACAATCCTCTCCTTTTCTGAAAGTGCTGAAATTCTAAGATCAAAGCAGGATGTCACATGATATTAAATTATTACAGGATTGGAGCAATTCTTACAGCAATACTGCACAGGCAGAAAAAGGATGAAAAGTTTTCTTGCTTCTTTCTGAAAAGCTGGAACTTACATTGCTTCATATGTTAAGACTGATGTCCAGTCACTTCACACAAAGCTTACCTGATGGTCTGACTGACTCTTATCATTCAGATTTTCAAACCACCACAACCAACTTTCATGATGGAGAAGAGACTGATACTTTGGCTGAGCAACAATGGCCACCTAAGGAACAATTAGATGCCTTAGTTGCAGGTATTTCAAAAATAATAACAACTGAAAAAGCCTTGTGCAAATAAGCATCTAATCCATTGATTTCTAATAACATTTGGGTGTCTAAATACCTTAAGCTACTTCAAAGATGCATGTATAAGAGCATATCTCCCCTGTGGTTGCACTAACTACTGAAGAGAGGTGTAAGGAAATGTTGCACTAGCTAGAAACACCACCAGAAGCAGTCTAGACACAGCATCCTGAGGTTTCTTGCAACTGACTTCCTGAGTTTCTCAGGCAGGTTTTGAGCCTGCAATGCTCAAGGCAACTGAAGTTATGTTACTTACACTAATTTACCGAGTTGACAGCACACTTAGTTTAACTTATGTATAGTACACTCTCTAATTTCAGTAACGAGTTTCAACTCGTAAGCCTTAATGTTTTAAAATCACTAAGTACCAGAGCTGCAAGTACAGAGGCAGTTAAATTATTTCACCATAGCAATACAAAAAAAGATAACCTAAAGTATCCATGCCTAAAAGCAGTTTGAAGCCAGAGGCTTTTACCATGGTGGTAATTTATTGTCATGTGAACCTGTCGTCTTCTCTAGATGTAAGTTTATATTTGTGAGTTTTAACTTAAGAATTCACTGATTTAACATATAGTTAGACAGAAACTAGCATTCTTTATATATATACTAAAAAATGTGAGCTATTACTTCTGTGCTGATTTTAAACTGCTTAATTGCTGATAGTTATAAACTGCTTTGACCATTAAAGGTACGTAAGTTTCTTATCACTAAATTCAATAAAAACCTCATTAGCGACATGAAGGAAATCAGAATCAGGTTCTCAGTGACTATTTAATGGATGGCACTAATAAGGTTAGTTGTGAACAAACACTACCTGGGAAAACAGTTTTCAACTACATTGAATTAGTTTCAGTCAAATAAGTATTCAGTTAAATATTAGTTTCAAACTTTTGAATTACTTACATCTATTACTTTCATTCAGCCAGTAGCAGATACAGTTTCCATTAGATCTTACAGTTTGACTGGCAAACTAATAAAGATCTCAATAAAGCAGCCATGGTTCATTTTTATATGGGATTTGAATATGTTTGCCTTTTTAAAATAATTTTGACTCTATTACTTTGATTTATTATTTCTTGAAATCATTCATTTATACATTGTAAACATTAGTATATAACCAATTTATTATAATTTATGTTCTGATTAATAATCAACAAACCCATATTTCATTGCAAACAATCTGCATTTGTGAGAAACACGCTAAAGGACAAGCAATCCTGGACTGCAG
>JAVJGJ010000037.1:71811880-71854225 GCA_035590215.1 Microhierax caerulescens | reverse complement strand
ATCCTGGACTGCAGTTATTTTACTAGCACATGTCTTACCACAATTACTTTGTTGTTTTGAATGCAAGGAAGAAAATTAGGTTACCACTTCATAATTATCATCTCTTTTCAGAGCAGAATTTGTAGTCTGGTCCCAGTCTATTGTACTATACATGGACTGGTTTTCAAGTGCTTTGGTAAACTTACCAAGTATACTTATGTACTGAAATACAAGTTCAGCTGCTTTGAAAGGCTGGACCTAAAGGCTTGATCCTGTATGATGCTGGACTATACATACAGTCTTTTCTTTCCTGCTGCCTCAAAGTAAATCCTCCCTACCACTGCAAAATACACTTTCATATTCACACACCCAGACAAACACATACACAACAGTTACCCCTTGTATTTTTTCCATACTTTCTTTTTCCTTGAACCCCTGTATGTACACCCCTTCCCATCCCTTTAACTTTCTTCTGGTGCTCCCTTCTAAGAAAAAGTTCAAAGACTGAGAGGTTTAGCACTGTTTGGATAAGCATGAAATTCTAGTTGCTTATCCCAATTACACAAAACCTCTAAGTCTTTTGAACTCTCCCTTAGAAGGGAGCATGCAAAATTTTTATGCTTATCCAGGACACCTGGATTTTCAAACCTGAGCTGGAATTTTATGAGGACAGTTTCTTTCTCGTGGAGTAGTACATGTACTAGAGTGAACACAGAAATAAGAGAAAAACGCTGCTTTATAATGCTGGATTTACTGCTGTTATTTGAAAACTTTGCTGACCACCCTCATGTCTCATCTTATCTTTCTGTAAAATGAAACAAATGAAATTACCTACCTATCACAAAAACGCTATTGGGGCTTTTAATTCATAACCTATTGCATATGCCTTACTGTACAGAACAAGCATAGTAAGGCTGTTACCTCTTAATGCATTTCAGCACCAAAAGTTCCAGACTGGCCAGTGCAGAAGAAAAAAAAAAAAAAGAAAATTAAGGAGAATTTTTTTTATTATTATGGTAACAGTATTTAAGTTTGTAAGCATTTAGGTTCTCATATATTTCATATATTCCATTTGGCTCATGATTTAAGATCTGGCATCATAAAATGACATTCAAATCTCCCTTTATGACTTTACAGGTTGAAGAGAATCTGTGAGATTATGATTTACTTTTCTGTCTTGAAGCTGTCCTCCTGTTCAGCAATAGTGTCTACAGACTGGCTGAGCACTTCAGTTTAAGCTTTCTTTACTATAGTTGTCATTGTTGGCAAAAATATTCTGAGAATGGCATTAAAGAATATTATTGCAATGCAAGAACAAATGGTCTGAGTATTGCCCCACAAGAATGGAGTGGCGGAGAGAGCAAGGCTTCTGCCCTTCTTGTGCTACCTGTAACAGGCATCTTAGCTGAGTTTCTTTCAGTGTCCCTGGTTATGACAGTACCGTCAGAAACATTTATGTTTCATACCTGTGGTTCTTATAAGAGTGCAGCAGACACACAGTAAAATAATGAAAGTGGCATTATTAACATTGAATGTCATAACACTTGACAGCTTCATGTAAATGAGGACCTTACTAGGCAAAAAAAAAGCAATGAATGCTGCTTTTTCTTTAAAGTGAATTCAGGACTAAAATAACAACTGATCCAGGCTGGAACCCAGGAACACAGTGCCCGTGACACGGAGGCACAAATTAGCTTCTCTTACTCTGTCTGCTTTTTAGGTCAGGAAAGGGTAATCTGCCTATTTCAATATGAGTTGCATAATTCACAGCAAAGCCTTCTGCTATTTTACCCTTTCTTCTGTTGTTCAGGAGGGAGGGGAAGAAAGAGACTGGAAGGAGGGTAGGGAGGGAGGGAGGGAGAGGGATGCAGGCTGGGCTGAGTGGCAGCATAGAACAGGACCAGCACTTGGGGTGCCCACCTTCTCCCCCTCTCTGTCAGAAACACAGCACAGGTGCTTTCAGACCTAAACGGAGCGAGTCAGAGCATTCCTCCCCTGTTGTCACAACAGACACAGCAGGTCCTCCTGATGTGGCTTCCAGCTTTGTCATCTTCTTGCCTTGTCAGAAGGTTGCCATCATTTAGAAAGGTACACAGTATTTTGAAAGGAATAGGGTATAAAACACAACACAATCCTTTAGAAAAGAGAGACAGAGAAGGGGAAGGGGAAAAGCAAAGTGTCAGGTGCTACAGAGCGACTGGACAAGAACAACATGAACAAATAAAATAGCAAATTGATTGAACCTCTGCTCCTGTGAAGCAGGGGCAGAAAGAAATGATACATGACAAATACTGCCAGAGCAAAGCAGAAGGAGCAAAATGTAGATTATGACAATGTATGAAGGTGGAGGATTAGGTGACACCAGCAAGGGAGAGGTTCCTTGTGCCCCCCCCCAAGCACTCGTTATACATTCATGTAATACTGACATGGGAAGCTTCTGCTGTACTGTTAACTCCATATTAACTACGGACATTTGCAGTAATGGCAACAAACGCTGCTTATTACTGTAGTAGCAAAGCCTGACAAGTTCCTTTTTCTTTTTCTTGGGCTTTTCTCCTAAACTGCATGTCATGAAAGTCCCTTAAATATTCAGGTTGTCCACACCTCTTCCCCCCCCAAAAAATGCCCTTGTGGGGTGGGGGGTTGCAGATTTTCTTCTATTCTATTTTACAAATTGTTGCCCTGCTCTTGAACTTGATGCATTTAAGATATTTGTGCTGAGGAATGAATGACCATTTACTCCATTAAGAACAGATCCCATTAATAGCTCAAACATCTGATATTTCATTGGGTATTTTGGAAGTACTAACAACAGGACATATAGTACATACTCTGTTATGCAAGTCAGGAGTTGGTTATGATTTGGCACTAATAGTGTCTAACATCAAGCACTGAAACACACCATTCATTTAGAGAGTTTCTCGCGTTAAAAAATTAAATACACCACTCAGAGAAAGTGAGATTAAAAAATCACATTTCTCATCACTTGAGTATACTTTAATGATTTTCCTCTCAGTTTCTGCAGCAAAAAGAATATGAGATGCAAATGTTTGCAATACTCTTTTTACCAAAGAGAACATTTTACTTGTTTCCCCTTAAATTAATGTACTGTTCATGGCAATATTTATAGTTACAAAAAACATGGCTGATTGATCACAGCTAACCAATTCTCAGGGGCTTCAATTTGCAAGAAGTTGATATAAAACAGACTTCATTAGTATCTACTGCCAAGATGTAGCTAATTTAGTTTTAATTTGTGTTTTCTCCATTTCTTTCTTTTCTTTCTACGTTACAATATTTTTGTTTAGACATCAGTGATTACTTTAGGTAAGCCAGTATGCCAGTAATTACTTGCACACACAGATTCTGGAGTGTGATACACAACAAAACTTTTTCTACTGTAATACTGCCCAGCAGCCTTCACTAAGATGTGCATGATGGCCAGCCAGCCTATCCACTGACTGTTCATGGGAATGTGAGGTGTCTGCAAGCGTGGGTTCCCGGTGCCACAGGAAGAAGTCCATCTTTTGAATTGCCCCAGTCACCTTAAGCACTTCAGAGACCTGAGAAAAATGCCTCCATTACTTTGCCCAGTTACCTTTCTTAAGAAAAAAAATAAAAAGGTAATTTCAGTGGAACTAATAGAATTTATAATAGAAAGGCTGAAAGCAAAGAAAAACCTTTGTATTCACGTGTTCTGAATTTTTAGTGCACCTCTAAAGAGTGCATTGTCTTTCAGCTCTTAAAAAGATATCTTGATTTTAAAACTTGTTAACACACTTATTACGATAAAAATTATTAAATTATTTATTTTAAAATACCTTGCATCTATTTTACAAGATATTTTAATGCTTTTTAATTGGAATTTATAATATTCAGAATCTTACTAGAATTGTGTGTTTGTTACTAGATGTCAGTATCACACATTTACCCCTTCTATCACATGAAATTTATTGCATGCAGCAAGAGATGCTGTACTCTTCAATTTTTGCTCTAGTTCTTAAAATGTTTGGTAATGTCACTAACATGGCATCTCTCTAGATTGCTTCAGCTTTCTTGCAGATGTGAACAAGTGACAAATACAGGTAGGTAATCTCATTAACTGTCTGGTTTAGCTCATCACTATGCAAATGTCTCTGGTCACTCCCTGCCGCTACTAGCTTTCTCCTATCCACTTGTGGACAGGACAAAACAGACTCACATGAGCCCTGTAAATTAAATTCTCCCTGAAAGAGAAACAGCAACCATGCAGAAGAAACCTGTAAAGAAAAGAGATGGCAATGCAGGCCAAGTCTTGCTGCCATAAAGATTTCTTTCAGTAATGGAAATCTGAAACTTCCAGAAAAATAGCATATATGTAAAATGGAAGTGTTGTTCTTGTCCATTAGGATTTGAAATAAGGAAGAGATTCATTATCTTTGTTTTGTTGTGGTTTTGTCTGGGCTTTTTTTTTTTTTATGAAGGTTAGCGGTTACATTGCTCCAGGTTACATTTAATCATATATTTAGCAAAATAAGGAAACCAGGTCAGCAGCTAGATGGCCAAACAAAATAGGTGTATCAGTCTGGCTGGAGTTTATAAGAAAAGTGTCATTGATGATCTTTTGAGCATCCTGACCTGCAATAGGAGGATCCTGCAAGGAAATAACTTGGCATGTGCCAGTTATGCAAGAATATAAGCACCTCTGCTCAAGGGTGTTTACAACCGATAGAGTACCCACTCAGATTATCATGGCACTGGTTGCCTACACTTCGTTCTCATTTGTAAATAAATCTCTGCCCAGAGAGGCGGTCTGCTGTCTGGCCTCTCCTGAAGATGAGTTCACTCCTAAATTCCCAGCTGAGGGTAACTGTCTTATACCACTTCCCTTTATCTTCCCTGTTGCAAACTATATCCTGAGGGAATCATTCAGTGAATTGTAACAAGCAGCAGGAAACACTTTGGTGCGTGATGCAGCTTGAGGTAGCAGTTCCTACTAAGGGAAAGAAGTGGCAAGAAGATCCTGGAGCATAACCTCCAGAGATACCAGGAAGGCACAGGAGAGCACCGGTTCATTAGCTGCCAAATAGAACAAATCCATTAGATTGAAGGATACTGGTATCTTTAATTTCAGATGCCACACTGGACAGTCTCCCCATAGACACTAGGCTTCAATTAAACAATATAATATAATATAATATAATATAATATAATATAATATAATATAATATAATATAATATAATATAATATGATAATGATGATAATAAATATAATAATAATAATAATAACAATAATAATAATCCAAGGCAAGTACCACAGTTCAGATAGGTCTTATCTTTAACTTGGTTTACTTACTATGTTTTTATTTTTGTTTTTCCTTTATTAAACCTTTTTTGAAAAAAAATCACTCATCTAATTCACAGAACAAAGAAAACCCAGTTTTTCTTAACACTTTCTAATATTTGCTCCTCTATCCATAGCTGATGAATCCTGTGTGACAGCAAACACCATTGTAATTCTTAAGAACAGGACTGTAAAGCCAGGAATGAGATCTACTGAAACTAGTCAATTTGTTAATTACTGAGAGGAACTTGACTTAATGTGACAATGCCCACCCTCAATCAAGTTTCAAAAGATTTTGTGTTCCTAAAGGTCTGTTTTGGAAAGGATGTTACCTGACTCAGAAATTACAGCAAGATGTTGGCAAGCTTTAAGTTCTCTGGGCAAGACATAAGCAGTCCAGCTAGAGCCTTTTCTATGCTCTCAACATCTACTTGACCACAACACAATTTCATTTATCCTGGAACATCAGGACCAGCCTAAGACAGGAACAGTCCAGACAAAAGGGGAGAAAATAGTAAGCTAACTACCCTAAGCACATGTAGCTCCTTAAATGGCTGTAGTCTGTCCTGAACATGATTTGAATCAGGTATTTGAAGCATGTGGACAGAAAGTTCACAGTAATCTGCAGCTGTATGACACACTAGAGATCTGAGAATTAAAGGGGAAAGTCCTAGTGTGTCTAAAACATATTCATGGTTATTTAACTGTTTTATTCTATTTTCAGTGTACTTAAAGCTGAAATAACTAGAACATTTAAAAGATGTTATCAGATTGCTGTGTTAATTAAGAAAAATAGCAGCTGTTATATAAATGATTTAAAATAAAAAATGCATGATATTATGACAAAAAAGCTAGTGGAAGAACATGAATGCAACCCAGCATATGTAGACATCTAAGTCTGAAAGCAAAAACAGACTTTGTAAAAAAAAAAGTGAGATTTTGTAATACTCACTGGAACATTGCAGGTATTCTACTACTCTTACCTATTTTGTGAAACTCATCAGAATACATAGAGAAAGCTAACACTCATTATAATGGACAGATAAAGAATCTTAATTCATATTATCAAATTTGATTAAAGACTGGGCAGTAATACATAGCAATAAAAAATAAATCCTTAATTTTGACCTTCCCTGATCTCTAAATTGGTCATCACACTTCTTTACCATTTTCGGAACATGTATATTTCTCACGATATTAATAAAGCTAGCTGACTTTCAAAAGAGTTGTTTTAATAACAAAAGTTATTCAAACAATAATTGTGTTTAATCTGTGTAATTTTATTATCCAGTTTAAGTATGACCCACACTTGGTTTTGGCAGTTTTGGAATGAGGTTTGCATACCAGCTGAGTTTGAGGGACTGGTTGCTCTTACTTTCTGATGGCTTTTCATTCTTAGCTGTGATGAAAAGGCCAATGATAATCAGACACTACAGAGACGGACCATTCTCTTTTCAGTAGCTGCAGAATTTTTTAGACATAATTTTTTGCAATAAGATGAACTTAAAGCTTACATAGAAACTCTGAGCTTTAGGATAAATTAACCCTTACACTTTGGATCATTTCATATCACATTTTTCGTCATTAGTGGTGTGCCATGTTACTACTCCCTACCAAAACCATTATGGTGTGCTTTAAATAAGCTCCTCCAAGCTGAGAATGACAGACAGTCAGTGCATAACACATTTCATGATAAGACAAGAAAACTTGGTCAAAGATACCCAGATCCTACTTTTTACAAAATGAAGTTTATAATGAGGTTGTAATCTTCAAGCAGAGTTGTGCAGGATCTCAGTCTATGAGGCTTTATCTTAAAACTTGTATTGAGAATTCCAAAACAAATTTGAAAAGTCTGCAGAATTAAAGGTCTATAAACTGACACGCAATGGATAGTGCTTAGCATACATCAAATGTATGTCAGCAATAAGGACTGCCACTCAAGAAAGAAATTTTGCTGGACGTTGCAGGTTGTCATCTTTAAGGCTGCAGTTCTGATGCAGACAGCTCATCTATTATGCTCCACAAGTCTTCAGTTTGGGGATATCTTAGTACAGAACTATCCAATTAATTGCTTAAAGCTGTAGTAATGTTATGCATGACAAGCAGGAAAATTGCTCTGATTAGGCAAAAGTGCAGAGTCAGACCTCAGAACAATGCAGTTGTATTTCCTCGTGAACACACAGGATAGAAAACCCAAGACAGCTCTTTGAGTGGATGTGAAATATGTACTTGATGCTTTCATTAAAAATCAAGTAAATGGCATTTTTCTATCACCACTGTCACAGAGGGCCACCAGACCCCTTTTACTGAAAAAGAAGCATCTGTCTTTGAATGGCATGCTTGGAACAACATCTCTTACACTTTCCATTGGAACATAAACAAAAATCCTCTCTACTAGAAATACATGAAGAGAAGCAAGTGTACTTCAGCTAGGACCACTGCGAATTTATCGCCATTTCTTTCTCTCCTACCTTGGAGAATGATCTCCCTTTTCCTAGGAATCTCTTTGGATATGCTGGTAGTAGAGACACTGCACTCTGACCATTTCAGGAGAGTGCAAATCCCAGTCCAGCTGCAAAAAGGGCATTAAAACTGAAACAAGTGAATAATTAAATATGATAGAGAAAAATGAAATCAAATCAGCAAAGTGTCCTACATTAAGACAAAAAATCAGAGGAAGGTTGGACATTCCATAAGCCAAAAATAACAGGCACAAATAAGATGGGTCATGTTCTAGTTTCACCAGTAACAGGTATATATTCCAGCAGCAAGGCAGAGGTCAACCTGGAACTCAAAGAAAACTTCAAATAAGAAATTAATAACATAATATAAGATAAATATCATTAATAACTGATTAACTTCAGAAAACATCAGGAAAAAATAACATGAAAGTAATTAAATGCAGCCCCCTGCATTTTGGAATTCCTTTTAGGAGAAGTCCATCGACCTCAGCCACTAGGGCCATGAAATGAGAAAGGAAATTACCTAAATAAGCTGAAAAGTCTTAGTTAAAGCAGTAACAGCCAGGATTATTGTAATCATTTTTTCACAGCCCTAGTAAACCAATTATTTATTTATATTATATTTTACAGTTTTATAGGGATATACCACAGTTTGAAAGGTGTGTCGATACATGCATGTACACTAAAAATGTACAGTAAATTTCTGACATTTTTTTGGACCAAGGACCTATGTAATAAATAAATAATTATATACATAAAACACTATACACATAAACAGTATATAAAAAAGAAACATGAAGAACAAGAGAAAAGCGACGTAACTTCAAAGTTAGGTCTGCTCTGAACAGGAGGTTAGACCAAACAAGTTCTAAAGTTGTCTTGCAGCCTCAAATATTCTCCAATTCTACAGTGGTGGTTTTTTTCCTATAGACTACAAACATCTTGCCTTGTGAAGCCTCTTGTGGTTCACCACTGGGGAGCAGCTTTGGGAACCACTGACTGAGGGAAGCTGGTGTAACAGGGTCCCACATGATCTTACAGTTGTGGGGCTGATGGCAGAGATGATATTCCCAACACTTAGCAGCCAGAGTGAACACGTACTGCCTTCTGCCCTATGACAGATTTCTTAGGTATAATGTTTTACATAATTGTTAGCTCTCACAATTACTATAGAACCAAAACAGTCAGAAAGGATGTGTGGAACTATAAATTGCAGACACAGTGTTAAGCTCTTGAGAGATATCATACGAATGAGACAGATACACAAGACTGTGTTTGTGCAGTATTGGGGCTACAAAACAGTTTACAGACACTCTAATGCAAGTCTTTTTGAACAAAGTTTTTTTCTGACAAATATTGAAAAAAGCAGGAGAAAACACAGTACAGATAGAAATGATAATGGCCATAGCACTTGGACAGAGTCACAAAAACTAAGGATGATAAACAGAAAGAACTGAAAACAGATTAAAAAAATGCCCTTCAGTGTATTTATGTTTGGGTTTCAAATCAAGTTTGTTCAGTTACCAGTTTATTATAGAGATAAAGGGCTCAAAATTATGGAAACTACACCAGGGTTTTCAAGGAAGTGGTAAAGAGAGCTAAATGGCATGTCAATACTTAACTCTGCTGTAAACATATCGACACAACTCCATTCATCCTAAGAGATACTCCAATTAAATGCTACGTCCACATTATGCATTTGGCCCATAGTTATATCCGAAGACTGTATGGATGACTTTTCCCTTTCCCTGTGCTAAGCAACCATTCACACTCCAGGTGGACACAGAAGAGCTGTCAGAAATGCCATGTAGAGATTAGTGGAGATCAGGCACATCTCTTTCTGGAGCCCTGTATTAGGACCAAAAGCAGCTCAGAAACTCAGAAGAGAGTTGACAGGGGACCCAGAATAACCCTGACCCTCTGCTGAAGTCACATTAACTACTTTTGGGTTTGCAAGACAGAGGATGAGACAGCACCAAGACAACTAGCCTGGGGACAGGCTTCAGGTTATTAAGACAGCTACGGGGTTAGCCAGGAGGGATACAAACTTCGGTGAATTTTCCTGAGGGGAAGGGGGAAAATGGGAGTTAAGACCAACCAAGTAGCCTGCCTGGTACCAACTGTTACATGATGGCAGCCTTCAGCTAGCCAGAGGCGTCCATGAAAACTGCACAGAATCAGTTCTGAAATCCAACTGTAATGTCCATTTGTTGCAGAAATTAATTCCCCAAAGAAGAGAGCAAAGGAAAAAAATCAAACATAGCAAATTTTTCTGACATTACAAAATGAAGTGCAAATCTTTACCCTTCTCTATATACTATCTCTGTTAAAATAAGTACTTCCTTGGCAGTTCATTTCTGATGACAGCCAAATCCCCAAATATTAGTGCCATGAATCATTATTAGATATTGAACCAGTGAAGAAGTACTGTAGCAGAATAAATAGTGATGTTGTTCTATTTCTTTGAGCTAGGTTTTTGAAACAAAGTGTGGGTCTTTTTGATAGCTACATAGATGTGACAGAGAAGCAGTATGGCTGAATAATGAAATAAAATGTTTTTATATTACATACATTACACCAGTTAATGCAGATGAATAGGTACTACTCACTTGCTTTCCAGTAGCATTGGCTTGCAAATTATTTGCAAGAGGATGCTAAATTCTCTCTTTGGTATGGATCCAGGAAAACTACTGCCAGATCACACCTCCTGGGAAATGTGGGACTTGGCATGGGATTTGGCACAAGACTTAAATGTCAGCTTTCCTGTAAAAACATCAGGTCTGTTGTCATGAAAACATCAGTTATGAGTAATTTCTTTTCTTAATATTACTAGCCAATACAAATAGAGAGGGGATGAGATGTCAATCATGTGCAGCCATGCACTCAGGACTGCAGTTTTTGTAACACAAATGCCCAGAATAGAATTATGAATTTGGGATTTTGAAATGGATGCCCACACTTTGGATCAGTATATGTTGTATTTTGAAGTATATCTGCCCTGTACTTCAGAATACCTGTTCTTATAAAATAACTGACAGTTAGGAGGGAAACAGTACTCAGGAGGTAGGTGCTCATATTCAGTCCAGAGTTACTGGGTATCACCCTATTTAAATTTCTTTACAGTTATTTGTCTCTGAAGAGCATGTTGGGTTTTTTTAATTAATATTCTCTACGAATATAAAGCACTAAAGAAAAGTTTGGAGTTGATCAAGACAGTCATGGCAATAAATTCAGCAGTCTGATGTATTTTTTTTTTCCAGTTTGGCAAACAACAAGCTGCATGAGTGCTTTACTGAATCAGTACACATAAACTAAACTCCTGTCAGGTCCAAACCTTTAAACAGTTAACAAGTAACTAATTTCTAATATAGTGCCTAATTTGTGGGAAAGCAGAGAATACCTGCTCCAAGCAAATGTAAGTCAATCATCTTTTGGAAGACGGCTAATAAGTTTGAAAAGCCAGAAAAAAACGTTTTTTTCTGAATGGACAACTTACTCCATGCAGCATCCATTCAATAGATCTTAGTCATGTCTGTATGCATCAGCCTGCCAACACATAAACATTCAGCCCTCTGAGTCACACATATTTGCACTGGGATCTCCTCAGAAATCTCATATCGATAGCAACAGCAGTTACATCCGAACCTTATGAAAAAACACTGCTGATGATCCCAAAATTAAACTTTGCCCATAACACCTTCTTTTCTCAAATTCCCCTTTTAATACAAAATTGATTTGAATTTATATTTTTATGTCTAGCCCTTGTGTAGAACAGTTATCCAGGAAGAGGTACACAGAACAAATATCAAGAGGTAAAAGCTTCACTATGGGACCAGTGTCAAAGTAGGTCAATTTTTAGGACTAACAGCCTTGACAGTGTCCCTTTAATATGTTGATCTGTTTCTGTAAAGCACATTAAGAAAAGTTTAGCGTGAAAGAGGCTACAAATGTGTTTGATATGATATGGCAATAAGTGTACATTTTGAGCATACTAAAGCTGCCAAAGTACATTTTAAACTGCTTTTCTTTAATAGCTAAGGGCCCAGTTCAATGAAAAAAAATCCGGACTTCTGTACACTGGAAGCTGCAGAAAATCTGGTTTTCTGTTACATCTGTGACCCGCTGTATATATTTTCAAGGTGGAAACTACATCTTTCTTTGAAAGATAATGAATATTATTTGACTGTTTGGACCTCTAAGAAACCACAAGTTGAGATCGGGGCTGGATGTTGTCCACATAAAGCTGGGCAAAATCACTTGCCTTGAGAATTTAAAAGTCCTGAGTACATTGTTTTCAAGAATACTGCTGAATCACCTCTCCTACTGCACTGTATTACTACTGCCTTGCTTCTGATGTCCATTATAGGCATGTGAATCTATCTATTTAATGAAAGTTTGATGCTGCAAGAGATATCCAGTCTGCATCACATTTACAGGTATTGCTAAGGAAAGCACACTTGCCAAAGAAAGATTTTTTTCAGTAAAACTTATATCCAAAGAGATCTTACTAGGTTTTTTGTTTTCTTCTTTAAAACAGATGTTAAGTCAATGGTTAACGCATACAAAAAGTGTCTAAATAGTACAGATAGTTCAGGATGTGGTCCTCTGTAAAAAGGGTAAGTTTCGAGGCAGACTCAATTCCTCTGAAGAGCCCTTCTTAAATACATTTCAGTGAGGAAATTCCAGGCTGCTTTTGGTTTTGTAATGTCTTGCGCAGTATCTTTCCAAAGTACTGTCTGCTATCAATCACTACTCTTCTGAAGTGCGTACTGATGCTTTATGACTATGTCACACTGGCCTCTGCACTGTTCCCACTGTTGCACACTATTAAAATAAGCTGGAAGTACATTCAGTAGTTCTGTTCTATTGCTTTCCTTTTAAACAAGTTATCCTGTAGTTTTCACCACATTCTATCATCTGCAGTAAAGAGTATAGTAATCATAGGTTGCATTTAAATAATGTTTTAGTAATGATAAGCAGACAAGTTTTCAAGCACACAAGCCCTTCTTCAGGTCTGAAATGGAAACAGACGAACTTTAAGCACATGAATTATACACACGTACAAGCCTGTTAAGTGAGCACAATGAAATAAATTTATTTGGATAGCATTGCAATCAAACCATTTCCTATGAACATTTCTGGAGTTGCTTCCAAAATATTTTCAGAAGTGCAAACACTTAAGGAAAAGCATTTAAAAATATGGCAAAGTAGCCTACTATTAGGACATACTTTAAAATCCCATCACAAAGCAACTACTAAAGCTTAATGAAATGAAGGCTTACATTCTTCAAAATATCAAAGAAAGGAAAGACGTAAAGTATACATTAACACTTTTTTCCCCCCAATAATATATGCACAACTGTTATTTAGCAGTAAACAAGGATCAAATAATTTTCTTGTGCAGAGCCACAACTAATGAAGTGTAAAACATGAATCATTGTGCAGCATAAATATAAAAGCAATCAGATCAACAACAGGTGCTTAATATCTCCATGTGAACAACTCCCAGGACCCCATCTTCAACCAAAATATCCTTATGCTAGCTTTGATTTATGGCAATATAGTGTTTCCTTTGAAATGGCAGGGGGAGAGTTTCACAGTTTCTTAGTTTTACAGTAGAGTTTTGTCTCCTTGTATTCACTCTCAGCATAAGTAGATAGTAAGCGGATAACAATATTTTAGCTGCCAATATTTAGTGTTTAAGTTAATTTTTTCATTCTAAAATTATAATGGTTAGAAATGTGTCTCTACACTGTCTCTTTATTCTTCCCAGAAACATGCGTCCTACATTTGACATAACTTTTACAATGATGTTGTGATGGAATCTGAAAAACAGTTTTTGCAGGAAAAAATGGAAAAGGGCTGCTTCGTACACTAGTTTCCACATCTAAATACACACTAAGCAATCCCCAAATCCCTTCTGAAATTCTTGTTATCTGCAGAAACAATGATGCAGGGCTAGTTGTCAGAAATTTTCATTTTACCATGCCTCTATTTCTTCTCTTTAGGATTAAATTCTCCTGGAAATATAAACATTACCTAGACTTTTTTTCTTTATATACTCTTCCATTTTTTCCACATTTACTTGTTTTAGCTGGCACACCCTCTATTTCAATGCTCCTTTCTGCAGTTACAACATATATAAAGAAACTTCATTTAGAATGATCAAATTAGGAATATAATTTATTAAAAACACTTATTTCTCTACAATTTCATCAGCAACATCTTAATTAGCAACAAGGGCAAAGAAGTGGTAAGACAAGATTCATGTGCTGCAGGGCATCTCAAAACAGCTGCCTGATTGCTTGGTATTTCTCTCAGATCAGACCCCAGTGCACAAAAACATGATCACAATAGAACTCTGCACCACTCTGATTTAACGCAGGGCAGCAGAAAAACAGGTGCCTCATCCTTGCAACAAAAATCCTTTCACCCTGAACACCTTTGATAAAAAACTTTCGAAAGTAACAGGTCTTTAGATATGTGGTCTTTTTAAGTCTTGCCTAGATGCAATTCACTGGCTTTTCTACGGAACAAAAATTTGTGAACTGAAATTACAAAGTGGTGCTCTTAGCCACTGCTGATGTGTGAGAGTCAATCCTGAAGCTGTGCATGCAGTGGAAGAAACTAGAAAGCTGCAGCAATGGTCTGCAGTATACACCTCTTCCCTACAGCTTTGTTAATGTGCAGCCAAGCCCAAATCATAAATCAGCCCCAGCTAGCCAGAGAGCCCAGCTTTGCATGTGGCTGCATCCAAAGACTGGGAAGGTGCAGTCACAACAGACTCAGAACAGTGGGAGAAACGATTTGAGTGGACGCTACATCCCAGCAACACACCTGCCAAAGCAGGAACATAGCTACTGTTCCTACAACACTGGCAGGCAGCCTTGGATGAAGGAGGAAGCCATAGCCAAGTTTAATTAATAATGCCAATGAGGTATTTGAAGCATCTCTACTTTCTTTTTCTTTGTCAGCAGTCACATACTGGCAGAGCTAAAGTTTTGTGCAGACATTAATAAATGAGGTACCAAGAAACTAACTGCTGAGGGACTGGGGAGGGGTTTTGGTCCAGTATCAGCACAGCCTTGCTCTAGTGACCACGTACCTCGTTCTCTTACAGAGGAAATTCTGCATTCACAGTTTGAAGACAGGAAGGTCAGATTTAGCGCTAGATCTGAATGCAACAGCTCTTGTTGGATAAGCCTTCTGTTCTGAAATCATGTGAATTGGTGCAAAACCAGCTTTGCACATTTGGCAGCCAGGAGCCATAGGCCAGAATCACTAAGTGTATGTAACCAAACATAGCTAATTAAGTGACAATCACCAAAACTTTAAAAGAACTTTTTTTTTTAATTATTTCTAGGAACCATCTTTCCAGTATTGTGTTAACACCACCATTCTTTTAGCACAAAGATAACCCATTTATGTAATTTACAGCAAACAAGGAATAAGCTTCTTACAAAGCAGACTGGAGACACTACGCAGGCATTGACAATCTGCTACCCCAATCCCATACAAGATATAAGAAAATACATAATATTGTACCTTCTCAGCAAAAAGCCTACCACTGAGCCTGGGCAGACAAGAAAACAATCCCTGCTTCAGGGCGCCGCATTGCAGAGTTTCAAACACAGAAGAAACAGCATAATGTGAAAAGCAAGTTCCTAAAAGGTAGCACTATCTTGGAGCACAATACTTAATATCTGTGCACACAGAAGTACAAATAATAAAAAATAAAAAAAGGAACAAAGAACACAGTGGTCATGAAATAAAAAAAAAAATAAATCATAGTGAATGACAAGAGCAGCAAAGGAGTGAGATATTCAAGACTAAGGCACTGAAATAAATCCTTCCCATTTATAGAGACATTTATATTGTATTATACAATATATACAAAGTATTTAGGATTAGAGAAGGTGAAAGATCAAAAGGCTGAAATTATGCTTGTTTAACTGTGTTTATGAAAGGGTATATTAAGAGCTGAGCTGTACAAATAAATTAGTTTGGATTTTAGTTTTGACATACCCAACAAAGGATAATGAAAACCGCAGCTACCACTGGGAAACAACAGCGAGTAACCTGCAAGGGAGCGGTTCAGAAGACATGAAAATTAAAACAATCCCTTGACAAAAAAATATTGGGAAGAGCAAAGCCCTAATGCATTGTGTCTTCTGATACTTCAGATTGCAGCCTTGTCATGGTTTACTGTAGTCCAAACGCAGGTAACAACACAACACAGAAATGGAAAGCAAGCCTTGTGCTTACTTTCACTTGAGACACAGGAGTTGCCACATAAATTGCTGAGAACTATTTAGCCTCCAGAACTCACTTGGCCTCTTTTGACTACGGGAGATAACAAGGCAAATATAATAATTTAGGCTCCTGCCGGGTGTCTGGAAGTACCTGGTGGAGTCAAGGCTGCAAATACTTGATGAATTCTTGTTTTCACATCACTGTAAGTACTTGAACTCCTCTCTTCCAATCCTGGCATTACACACACACACACACTCCAGATGATACTTTGCTTGTCAAAAAATAAAATAAAATAAAATATCTAAGATAAAACTTTTTCAGCCCATGTCCCCAGTTACTGGACAAAAGTATTGCTGAAGAGATCCCAGTGTGTGTGGCACACTTAAAGCCACCATTTCACACCCTGTAGGTGTAAGAGTACTACTGCATTGCCCAGTGATAGTACAAAATATTATTGCTAAAAGTTCACACACATTTCCAGCTGCAGATTGATTCACTTGTGTTGGGAATTCCTAGGATTTTTAGTGATCTCAGGCTAGATCAGTCTACCTGTTAAGTGATCTTTTTGCATGGCTTTACAGAAAACTCTTACAATTTATTGTTACACATGTGTTTAGGTACAATATTTTCATGGGGGTTTTTAGCTGTTCTGAAATCCAAAATGCTAATTTTGGAGTTTCATTCTTTAATTCTGTCATTTTTAAACTTATAACTCCTTAACTTCCAGACAAAACCATATTAAAAATAATTTTTACTGTGCATAATATTATATATATATCAATCAGTTCAAATAACACAATTTCATGAGCAGGAGGAGGACTAAATTCATTGAAAAATATGTAACAAATAATGCTGCCACTTATACAATTGATTTGGTACAAACCATTTCTAAATAAATTCATAGCTTTAAATTAATGTGCTGCCAATTTTCTTCCATTTTGATATTCCATAGCTACAATCAATGCTTAAAAAGTTAGCACTGAACAAAAGATTTTGTATGTCCTTACAACTTTTTTATAGATTGACAGTAGTTTAAGGACTTGGAATTAACTATGTTTATGGTCCTGCTTTAATTTATGCTTTTTAAAATGATCAGTACAATCTTAGTCTGAACTGTAAGAACTAAAATAAGACTTCAGAAAAGCTGCAGATGGTAAATGCAGAAAAGAAAAGAATTAAACCAAGGATTTTCCTTGTTCTTTTCACTGAAATCTAATTTTGGAAGTTTTGGGATTTTATCTGGTCCATACAGATTCTCCAGATGTGAATTCCTCTATTTCAAGAGATCTTTTTTTCAATTGTGTCATAAGAGAACAAAAGCAGTTGAGTATTACCATTTCTAGACATTTTGGCATTTTCCTTTCAAGAAAATCTGCAGGTGGTTTCACATCTGCCTAAATCTCCATCCCAAAAATACCTATCTGTTCTCTGAATTTTGCTGAGACACAAAAGGTCTATAAAAATTGGTCTGATAAAAATTAGAAGCACAAATAAAAACTGAAAAAAGGTATGGCTACAAAGCTATAATATAATGTATATGAGGGATAGCACTTGTAACCTACTGTTTGATATTTTGAGTAGTTTAACAGCTGTACCACCTCTTTTGCTTTTTCCACTGTTGAATACTATGACATATAAATGGCAGGAATTGTGACTGGGCCATGTTTATGCCGCCTTTAAATTTTTCATTCACCTTTCTGTTTCTGTATTTGGTATGTAATAAAAATTTCTACAGTCATTCCAAGAGTTCAACATAGCATGCTTCAATATTGCTACAGAAAACATTTTTATAAGCAGAGATCATGAAGACATCTGCAACACTACAGTCTGTGTTATCCCACAGCCATTAATCATTAAAAATGCCCTGAACACTGTAGCCTTACTTAGAGCTTCTGGATATTTCATTAATATTTTCAGTGGAAATAAGAGCAATCATCTTTATTACTTTAATATCAGCATTTGCAACTGATATTTTCCAATAAAAGACGTATCCTTCAGGTCTGGAGAAAGGAGGCTAGAGACAGTGAGGGGAAAAGCAGATACAATGATACATATTTACTGCATTTGCTTCATAAGACAAGACAGCAAATTTCTGATAGGAAAAGCAGATTCTTTTCCTTCTTGATCACTTGATGTGAAAATAAAAGGGAAACTAAGAAATAAAAACTGAGAATCAGGGAAAGTGTTTCTTTCTGCTTCAAATATGATATAGGAGTTAGCTGCCAGCAGTATTAAATATCTTGTGGTTTAAGACCTCTGTTTCATATTTACATTGCACGGTACTATGAGGTTTTAACTTTCCCTTTGGAAGTTACTGTTTTAAAAATGAAATACAACTAAAAATCATTTTGTATCACAGTAGCTTCTGAGGGTTAAAATTAATCCTGGAATTGCAGCAGGAGATGGAAACAGGCATGGAAGAACTATTAATTGATGATGATACAGTTTTACTGCTCAGGAGAACTGCAATAAATCACACAAGAAGTTCTAGAGTAGAATTGCAGGAATTTTTTTGTCTGGTTTTGTTTGACTCTTAAAAAATCAGTTTGATTATTTTTTTCCTTATCAGGTTTCCTATTATTACAGTCTATATGAGGAAGATCATTAAATAGTAAATGATTTTTTCATCAGCCATATGGTCACCTCAGAGATTTAGGAATCTAGTTTAGGCCCCATCTGTGCCAGTAAGAGTTTAGTGGCAATGTCAAGAACTCCACACTGTACACAAGTGGACATGTAGCAGAGGAAACCTAAATCTCAGGTGACATAGTGCCACAGAGAGTTTGTGTATGGATCCAGTCTCAGATGCTCAAATTCTGCACCGGGTCATACAAGTAAAGTCGGACATATTATGGAAAAAAAGAAATTCTTGACTGATGTAAGGTAAGGAGGGAACTTCTAATTCATATTAAAATTTACCCCAATGTAAAATAGTCAGCAGAAAGATATTGCCTTTTGAATAACTATGGTTCCATGTCTTGGTATAAAGAAGTTAGTCATATGGCACTACCTGCTGAAAAGGATTGACTCTCTAACAGTCTTTGAGGTGGAAAAGTTGAAATCAGAACTCACCAAATTGCAGCATCTTGAGACTCAAAAAAAAAAAAAAAAAACAGTCCTCTAAAATCAGGGCCCAGCTATGACAAATTGTATAGCAGATAAGTTTCTAAATAAGGCCAAGAGTTTGAGTAATTATCTGAAATCACTAAACTAGAAATTAACTCTGAAAGTTTGGAATTCTGTCTGAAGCTGGCATTGAAGGAAGTGGTTAGGAACAATCTTTTGAAATAAAGCTCATCAGCACCTTCATTCTACCTGATCAGGTTTGCAAATAAGGATGTAGATTCTATATAAAGCTGTTCCTTTTGGAAAATTCTCCACTTGTTCATGCTATTCATTACAAGCTAGAAGAGAAACAGTTTTTATATTATTTATGATTGCTTTCACTGATCCTGAGCTAGGCTGAAAATGGAAAGTAAAGCATAAGGTTTTGCCCTACTGGGCTCATTAGGAAAATAGGATTTAGTTCATTTAAGATAGTTCATAAATGTGCAGAAAGATATCTCTCTCTTAAAAAAAAAAAAAAAGGGAAAAACTTAAAATTTCTCCGTTTCTCCTTTCTTTTCAGTGAAACACTGGGAAATGTGTACTCTTTTTTCCCCACATTTTAGAAATTCAGGAAAGAACTTCTCTAACTACAAATAAAGAATTTTGTATAAAAATCAGCTTCATTTTTTAGATAGCATTCTTAAGTTTAAATGAAAGGCACATTTCATTCATTGAGAACCATTCTGTAATGAAATGTGCCAGGCAAGACAGTAATGGCAAGATTTTTTTAAAAAAGTGGTTATAATTTCCAGATGTACATTTTAGAGCACTGAATATGAGAAAGACACTTTTAAAAAAAAATTTTTAAGAGAGCGCATGCTTTCAGTTTCCACACAAAGTTTATCACGTAGGTGACCAAATTTAGGGAGTCACTATATTCATGTCACTGTCATAAGCAATAGCAATAGCAACAGCATAATCACTACAAGTAGTACAGAGCTACTAATAATCATGTACTAAAGAACAGACTTGAATGGTTTCCATTTCTCGGTAGGACATACCTTGGTTGAAACAAATTGTGACCCTAAAGAAACCCATGGGGTTGATGTGATACAAATCAGCACAAAACTTAGCAACATCATAGTATAGATTTAGTGAGAACTAGCTGTTTACAGAGTCAGAAGACTTTTTTTCTGTATCCCTTACAAAAAATTATTAAGGGTCAAAGGCAATATAAAGTGTCACATTGTCTTTTCAGTTACAACCTATGGTCCTAGCTGGAGTAAAGGGGGCAGTGCTCAAGGCCAAGCCCCCTTCCTTAATTCCCTTTTAAGACTTCATAAATTGAAGGAGCACAACTAGAATCGCTGCTGTCCCTAAAGCACAAGGGCTGTATGTGTCTTGCAAAAGGATTAAGAGTGGGTAGCCCTAGTGCATGTGTTCATATACAAAGCTTTTACTATTCTATGACAACATGCAAATGGAAAATATGCTGCAATTCTATACTCACAGAAGAGAACTCCTGAGAGTTTATATACAGAGTATGGTTATTTCAGGTGGATTATCATGGTCTTCTGCAATGTGAAGCCATAAGGAATTTGAGTTTTAGATGTGGTTGACCACAGATTGACTTTTACATGATCTACTTGTCGTCACATATCACACTTAAGAAAAAAAAAAAAAGTCAGAAGTAGACTTCTATCTCCTTTTTAAGTTCTTAAAAATAAAAATATATTCATGCTATGTGTATGCTGACAGCTGAAACATCAACAGTCAAGAAACAGTAAACAAAGAAAAAGCAAAATATCTGCAAATAAGTTTGGAGCAGCTCTAGGTCTGCTGTAATTTAAATGTACAGTCAAAATGTGTAGGGGAGCTGTGCTTCAAAAAGCAAGAAACAAACAAAAAAGAAGCCCCAAACTGACAAAGCCATTGGTGAAACTCACAGTGCTTTTTAGGTGAAGGTTCAGAAGTGCTCTACTGAACTGGGGTGATCTGGGAGCTAGGTATTGCTCATGTATATGAGCCATTTCCCTGGTGAAAAGCTCTTACAGTTGCACATTGTTAACTCAGTTAGCCAGACATAGTGTTTCAGAGTAAACAGTGGTAACGTTACACCTCAAGCTGGGAAAAGCAACTTGCAAAACTTGCACCTTTTTCCACTCATGAAAGAAGGAGCATACCCTAGAGAGAGTAGTACTTTGTCTCCATCTCCTTTGGGAGTTAGAATAAGGACATCATCAGACTTTCGGACATCATTACAGCCCTAGAACATGTGTTTTAGCAATGCAACATACAACAGGCTGTTGCTTGCCCTTTCCCAACAATTTTGTGATTGCATCTCCATTGCCCCTTACCTAAGTCTCTAACCTAAGCCATAGGAGCTCAACAAATGATTATGACTCCATGATCACAAACTATCTCACATACTCTGTTCAAGGCTTTCTTGTTACAGGGTAGTACCAATTGTTTACACAGAAAATAAATATGTGCAAGAGAACTTGTGTGGCCTAACATCCATCTGAATATTTTACCTCTCATCTGAGACAGTGGTCTACACTTCTTCACCAAGCAATGGTAGGTAGATTCATCTCAGGTTTCTTTGACCCTTTCCTGAAACAAATCCCACACTATCTCCTAATTACAGAAAGAGTTTAATGAACTTAAATTTGACACAGGACTTTAAAATGCACTAGATAAGCCCCACCTATGCACAGTACAGTTTTCTTACTCAAATTCTGGATCTTGTTCAGTTTCCCAAAGCTGTTACACAGTAGATTTGGTATCCTGAGCATGATGCTCCAGGGCTTCTATGTCAAACACTTTGAGAAAAGAAGAAAGAGAAGAGAAGTACTTCCTTCATTCATGCCTTATATACAAATAAAGACAAGTGGAGGTGATCTTATCATTTTAACAAGTGAAAACAAACCTCAACTATGCTAGAGCAACTAAAAAAAACAATTTTTCTTTTTGATACAGCAGTATGCTTTAGGCCAGTTTTTGAGGGCAAGTTAAAACTTTGGAGAGTGTTCTCACTGATGAAAAGTTTTTCAAGATCTTGGGCTCCATTGAGCTAGGTGCTGGACAGACACTGCATAGTGCAGATCTTAGAAATAGGAACATAGAATCTAACCTGAAACAAGATGCAGTTGTGTTACAGTTGTGTTTTTCCAGCTTTCACCAAAGAGAATAAAAACAAAACCTTTTTTTTTACCCTTTTTGGATGCTATTGTTGTTTTCTCTCTTGTTTTAGTCCTCTTTCATGTTTAAGAGTATGTGCACTGTAAATTTATTTACTATGTAAGTACACAGTAAATTTACTATTTACTAATTTAAATTTACTATTAAATTACAATTAAAAAAGAAATAAAAAAGAAGGATATCATACTTAGGGCAAAAGACATTTTAATGAGGTTTTAGCAATCCATTATGAATTGGTATTCATGCTTGAATTGAAAGAATGGACGGGTAGATGGAACTATGTCACCCTTGGATCCAAAAGTAATTGTTACACTATTTTCCTTTCCTCCTCATTTACCTAGAAAGGTTACACTAAAAAACAAAACAAAACAAACCCATAATATTTGTAGTAAGGGACCATAACTTTTATCTTCTTTTAATGAACATCAAAACTGCACAATGAAAAACAATCACATACAAATAAATTCAGGAGCAATGGAATTCAGTGCACTAGGTGGTAAGAAATACAGCATTGCAATAAGGGTGTCTTTTTGTAACAGAAAGATTACCAAAAACTTTTAAGCCTTAGATCCACAGTCTGAGATCTGAGGAGAAAATAAACTTGACTAATCTTGATTCCTGTTGCTTTAATGTATCACTTTCCACTAACTGAATTAACAACAGTAAGTTGTCTTCTCAGCTTTGTTTCTATTTAAAGTGATAAGGCCTAAGTCCCCCATAGTTTTGAAAAATTCATTACCTTACAGCCTCAGACATCCAGGAAATCTTAGACAACTCACTAGAGTTCCAATGCTTAAAAAGCTTTAAAAACATGGGCATTCATGAGTGAGATATTCCTAAGCAAGGCTGAGAAAGGACAAGGAAATCACATTTAATGCTCAAGCAACAGTCACTCAGGTAGGTGTTGGATAGGTGAGTGCTGGACCTGCATGCCACTTTATTCACAAAAATCAAGGAAGAAATACAATTTCATAAACAAATATGCTGGCCACCACACCACTTTGGAAGTGATTTCTGGAAAATCATTTCCCTTCTTCTTTGTGACTTCACTCAGGCTTTGATATTTCATTATGAATCCTTACCAAATATAGGTGTTTGCTACTGAAAAAGCAGACTACCCATCCAGAGCACCTCAGGATGCATGCCAAAGCAGATGCATAAACAAACATAGCTGACAAAGCACAGGCTCTTTGCACATCACTGTAGGTTTTATATCATCACTAATGCTCCATTTAATTCACCTTTGGCTGCGTTACTATGGGGCATGTGGGGAGGGGGAAGAAAAATAAGCAATCTCTCATGGTTGCAGGGATAGCTGCAACCCTCTTCCCTTCCCTGTTTCTCTGAATACACCTTGCTGTCTCCAAGGATATAATTCTCTAATCCACCCACTCTGGCTGGACCACTGCACAGCATGTGCTTGCCTCCCTTCTCCGCCTGTGCTCTGATCTGGCTGAACACAAGTCGGACCCAGAAGCTGGATAGCCATTGCATTTGGCAAACCCCACTGAGACACTAACGGCTGCTGGCTCATGTCCACACAGGCAGATACTTCAGCTCCACCTCAGTATACAATATCAAGTGTGTCAGCTGCTCTTGCACAGCCTACTAAGCTGATAATGGCACCTATGAAATTTCTGTTCAGAAATCCATGATCAGCAGTAAATGCATCAGATAAACCACCTGATTATTTAACAATGCCTTGACATAAGAAGAACAAAATTTCTATAAAAGGTTTGAAAGTGAGAGTTTACATTCAACTCTACTGTAATTCAAGCCTTTCTATTCTTAACAGTGAACAGTAGAGCAAGCTACCCTGGGTACCTCAGACCTGGTTCCTCCACAAAAGTTCCCCCATCATAAATTATGGCAGCCTCACTGGTCATCTGACCTCAAAGTCTAGGATCTACCCTCAGAAATAAGTCTCTGCCTGGGCTCAAGCAAAGCTAGCAGTTCAGTCAACTCTGCAATGCCGAAGAGCAGCTCACCTGGAACAACTGTTTCCTTGAAAACATCAGTTGTTCCCTCAGTCAGCATCTTTGCTAATGCCAGTGGACAGAGACAAGGTAAAGATTAAAATGCTTTCCTGAGCTGTCAGTGGACAATGTGACTGACAGGAGATATGCCCATCCTACCTTCCCTTTGATTTTGCTCTTCCTGACAAACTTTCCCAGCGAAAGGAAACCAGCCTTGGTCCACCCTGATTGAACCACACAGAGCAGCCACTCTGTTGCAGCTCTGTCCCCTCACCACTTGAGGCTAAAAGCTGAAAACTCGCCTCATTTCGCAGCGGCAATTCCTTCCTTCCCCATCCCTCACACAACTAGGCTTTAGATGAGTTAATGGCTAAAACACGGCTCTGAGACTCCACCTGTCAACATCATGATTGATGCTGTCAATAGGAATGCATTTTGCTAAGAGAATTGTCCTGCTGTACATTATAACTAACTTCCTACGTGAATCGCATTTACGAGTCTGAGCTCTTAAGCAATCGATTATGTTCAAATATTTCAGTGCTCCTGAGGAGCCAGATCTGGTCTCCTGGCTTCAGCCACCATTCAAACTGACGGTGAGGAGGTGTAGAACAACAGGAAAGTCAGAACAAGCTCAGCAAGGTAATGCTGTAAGCACTTCAGCTAAACATCAAAGAGACCATCTCATATCTTAAATTAACACTGAAGTTCCATATCCATCAAATTTCACCAGGTGCTGCTTCATGAAGGAGATTTTACTTTAGGGAGGGAAAAAAAAGCCTACAACTTGCCAAGTCTTCTAATAGTCTAAAAAGCCGACAAAAAAAAAAAAAAAAAAAAAAGTGAGATGTATTAAAAAACAACAGAAAAGATATGCTGGTGCATTATCGCCTATGATCAACCCACTGTGCCTTGCTGATCCAGCTCAATGTTTGAAGCCAACAGCAACGCACTTTGCCCATTAGTGAGGCCCTGGACAGGATGACTCTGTAGGGGTGGGGTTATCACAGAATAATCACACCCTTGGGTATTGGGTACACAACCACATCTCAAATCTTGTAACACCCCAGAGGTGTGATTATCTGCTGTCATGCTTTAATTCTTAATTAAAACAAGAGCTGCAGCTCAGATAAGATCTGTGAGAGGATTATGGTCATTCTTGGTTAGACAAGGGGGAACGTGTATCTTTGGAATTAAAATTCAGGTGCTTGGGTGAACTCTGCAATGCTGAGCCATGCTTGAATCCATCTCGTCTTAGTTTTCCCTTTGATATGATTTAACCAGGAGGCAGCACACACAAAAAGCTGCAATCCCCAGGAACCAAACACTGAATAACCCAATAAACTGCTCAGAGCTGCCATCATTCAAACATTTTTGCACTTTAATCACGTCTCAGCATTTTGACTTAAATAAAACTGTAAACTTTAAGTGTGCTTCTAATGATGTGAAAAGACTGAGTCTTGTTATCAAACATTAGTACAAGTCACAGCAGCCATAAAAATAGTGGAGAAACGTCTTGATGAAATATGTACTAAACTACTCAAATTGCAAATATAAAGATGGATATATGGCCCGAGGAAAAATGAACATAAAGCACTTCTGTAATTTTTTTGAAACTTAATTTTATTTTTAACAAATATTAACCCAACTTAAGGTCTCTTTTAAAGGTTACATTTGCATTTACAAAGAACTTTCAAGCAATTTAACTACAATGAATTTTAACAAGGCAGCTTCCTGTCCTCACTGCTTACCTATTTTTAAATTTTATGAGACTCTTCTGGCAGAGTTTCGTAGCCATTAAGATGAAAGCCTGGATGCATGCATACTTTAAAAGTGGAGGAGGAGAAAAAAGGAAGAATAAAAAGAAGAAAGGAAAATAATCAATTTGGTATCAAATTTATTCCAAAGCCGAAAAGTGCATTTTTTTCTGATTGTGAAAGAAGACATGCAGGGAGGTCAAAGGTCAAGCAAAGAGGAGACAGTATTGTGTAGGAACTGTCACGCATCACCACCTATTTTGACATGCACAGGGCCGTTTGTTGTCTGTCGAACATGCAAATTAAGTGCCTGCTGTCATAGCTAGCCGATATCTGAAAGTGGAAAATGAGACCACCTGTAACCAGTGAATGGAGTGATGGACAAGCATTCAGAACTCGTCATTTCCAACGCCATTCACACCACCTCCGAATTGCATATGACATGTAAAAATCTTTTCTTAATATTCACAACCGGGAAGTTTGGGGAATTATGGAGGCTTCAACTGCTGCATCTAATGGGTTCTCCAAGCAGACAGCTGTGACTGTGAGCTGGCTTGATAATTAGGTGTCCAGGAAGATTTTATGCTATGAATCAGTTAAAAGGGAGAAAAGAAAAAGAAAATAATGGCAAGCAAAACTCGCTGGAATGGAAATTATATTAACCCTTGCATGTCTTCCTCAGCACTTGGCTTTTACAATTCCTGTGAAGCAAGATTTGCAGAAATCAGGCACATAATAATTTGTCTTCTGTCTCTGAGTAGCACTGCCTTCCTACTCAGAAAATTGCACTCCAACCCTGTTTGATGCTTTGTTTTCCTGAAGAGAACTTAGAAGCATTAAATCTGAATATGCCAATCCCTCTTCTATTTGAAAGCAAAGGCAAGGCTTTATTTGAATTTCTAGTTAATATGGTGCATAGGATTTGAAGGAACACATTCATTGTGCTAAAGTCATGTCCTGTCATGTGCCTGTGCATATGAAAATCAAATAGTTTAGCTAGCTCTTCTGTAATCCTTTGCATGTTATCCCTACTTTTGTATGCGTACCTGTCTTTGTGCATGGGATGCCATAAATACTGCAGTCAGTGTAATGCCAAGAAAAAATGTGATCTTCCTGATTTTTACTCCTCCTTGATAAATAAAGCTGCTCTAAAACACTTAGGATAGTTTAGATACATCCAGCCGCACAACAGGCTAACAAAACCTATTATTTTATTCAGGGCCTAACTAATTAATGTCAGTGTTCATTCCTAAATAAAAAATTAAGCTCTTCAGCCTGCCACTTCTGTATTGTGTTCTGAAAGCTATTCTGGCTGGGATTCCTTTCAAACATAAAGAAGACATGCCTATGTACGGCAGACAGTCAGCATTCGGGAAGATTATTCAACCCACTGGGGACGACTCAGAATTCAGCCACGGACTATTGTCCACCAATACTTCTAAGCATAGCTAGAAAGTTTGGGGAACCCATCTGAAGTCCAGCTACACAAAGATTGCAGCCCTTCTCCAAACTCCCAAGGAGGGAAGCCAGGCACTCAGAACCAGAAACAGGTTAGTTACTGGTATGATAAAAAAGCTTCTCTGAGTCATGCTATAGAAAATCCGAATTTAAATTGCTTGGGTTTTTTTTCAAAGAATTACACTTCTTTATTTACATTGGGCCAAGCTATAAAACATGGTAGCTGTTACACCATTGCCCACAACATGCATTCACTGTGGCTACTATTCAGGTTTCCAGCAATTGCCTCTTCCCTGCTGTGGCAGGGAGAGTCTAGAAAAGCTGAAACAGGACTCAACTCATTGACACCTCTGCCAACAACAACCACTTGTTGGAGAGATTGGAAAAGGAAGAAATTAAAAAAAACAGTGAATAGATACCCAAGGGAAAAGGAGCAGAAAAGACAATGGAGAAACAATCCTACCTGCAGCTGTTCAAAAGCCATCCCTATCCCATCTTCTCTTGAATAACGTGGCTACCCTGTCTGTTCCTCTGTGTTCTTGTCCCACTTTAGACCTGCAAGTTTTCTTGGAAGCCTATTTCTCTAAAGTTTCCATATGCTTATGGAGAGGGAAAAAAAAAAAAAAGAGCCAGCAACCCCCATTTATTTGATGGTTTACGTCTCTAAGACTGTTGGGAAACAGATTAGGCGAACCTAAATCAGATACCACTCAGCCAGTGCTACACTGCTAGGCACAGCTGAGAAGTGTGCAAAGGCATACCTAAACACAACCCTGGAATACTACCACTCTGATTCCTTGTTTCTCTCACACATTCATTTGCTGCTAGGCAGACAGAGTGGAAAAGGCAGAAAACTGGCAAGCTTTCTGTTTCATCGCTTCACACCCACTCCAGAGAATAATCTTGTTTTTCAGTGCCTGAAATCAAGATCATCACAGGACTTCATCACAGGCAGCACAAGGGTGGCGTCTTACTAATAATATTCTAATCTACACACAATAGAAAATCCAAACCACCAACAGTTAAAACCATCCAGTGTAAGCATTTCCACAAAGTGCTTGGCAACAAAGACAGATTAAAGATTTCTTCTTCAAAATGCCTTCCAATTACTATTCACATGCAACACACTCACATGCCCCAGCGGTGTCTTTGCAACTGCGAGACTGTCACTGTGACCAGGGTTAAAAATATCCCTCATCTTTGACCATATTCTAGCCTTTTATCTTTTTTAACTCCCTATAAAGTGGGAGAGGAATAAGCATAAGCCTCACTGATGAGCTTCTGATATGTTTCTGAGCCACCTCACTTCCTGCAAATATGTGTGCTGGCACAAGCAGGAAGGCAGCACATGGCCATGCAAAACAAAAACCTGCAGCTTCAAGTAGGACTTAGTTGATATTGTTGTTGAAGGACTATGTAGCATGGATCTACAAGACTGTTTATCTGCCTATTAGGGAGCCAGGTGGGAGTCCGAGAAGTTGAGCTCCACTTCTTAGTGTGGCCCTAGGCAGTCGATTCACCTCCAGCAGTGTAGGTACACCAGGGCCCTGAGGTCATGACTGCTTTTAAGGGATAACATAGATAGTCATTAATAACAACCATTCCCTTTATACATACTTTACTTTGTTGCTATTACATGAATTAAAGCAAGCTTTCTTTTCTAAGTATTAGCTATTAAAATATAACTCTAAAACCTTCAACATCTGGCAATGTACTTCTCAATATGGTTTACTCCAAGTTTCAAATAAGAGCTAATAATTTTCAGATGTCAAAAATAGGCCACCGGGTAACACAAGGTTGTTATCACCATTACGCAAGAAGTTAGAGATCAAGGTCTGCCAGGAAGTTCTTATGAAGGTGAGAGGGGAGAAGTCACCATCTTCTGCCCTCAAGTCAAACCAAGGAGTGACTCAGGACCACAGCCAAACAACATAACGGTGAGACTACCAAGTCTCACTCAGGCCTCACTTTTTAGCCAACAAGCATATTTCCTAAATTTTAATTTCACTGGAAATGTTTTGAACCGGTCACAAGCTGGCACCAAATACTTTCCCAGCACAGGTCTGAGCAGCAGGGACAAGGGGCAGGTTTTTTAAAGAGAATGCTGTTTGCTAACATATTGCAATACCAGGAACCCAAAACGATCACGTTTGAAATGGCCACCTGCAGTACTTCAGGCCATGTGTTGCCCGCTCTTCCCTTGCAGTAAGCAACATGCCAAGCAGAACAACTGACTCACCTGTCAACACGGGTAACAAGGGCAGAGTATTTGTGGAAGAAAGATCTCATGAACAAAGTTATGCAAGTTCTCCTACTCACTGTGGCAGGTCACATTCCTTGGAGCAAATAATCCTTGGGGTAAAGTGTTATACTGCCATCCTTGTCTGTCTTGGACATGCCCAGGTCAATATAAGCCACCAAATACTCAACACTTCTGAATATTCATCCACTACTTGCATTCCTTCAATAAGTATTTTGCCACCTAATCTGAGACTTGTGTTTATGCAGATACTTCTTATGGAGGTTTTATTTGGTTTTCTTAACTAATTTAACGTGTTTAACTTGAACACTCATCCCATTGGTAGGAACACAATCCAAGGACCCAGAAATTCTCTTTATTTTGGAGAGACTTACAATGTAGGTTGGGCAGACAAATAAGACCCTTCTCTTTTTTGTGATGGTTTTATAGAAATCTGCTTATTCTGTCAAAAGAATCTGTCATTGAGAAGCAGTGTGACTGAAAAAGACACAGTAGACAACAAACTGAACTTTATTGAACTACCTTCAACCTTAAATAAAGCAAGGTAATTGTTCCTTCTGTATGTATGGAATTTACCCAAATACAAGACCTGTTTACCATTCAAACACAACTCCATTTAACACTAACACTAAAAGCTAAGTGCAACTTAAAAGTGGACACATTGAATTTTCCCTGTTCATAAAGCAAACTTTCACTCTAATTAAGCAAATAAAATAATAAAAATTTTCAAGAGATTTCTAGTAAAATTTCCAGGTTATAATACTTATATATTATATTATATGTATTTAACAACTAACTGTATTATAAATAATCACCTGTACAGGAAAAATATGTTGTTGCTTTCATACACACAATAATGAAAATATTCAGTTAGGCTTAATATTTAAAAGCAGCACCAGATAATTTTTTTCCCTGTATTAATATGCACATGGTACTCCTCTTTTCTGATTATATCCTGCAGTTTCCAAGTTAATATACTGAAGCTTTCTAACAAAAGGATTTCCAACAATAGATCGTGCCAGTAATAAGGGAGAAAAAAAAAAGTACAAACATGCTTTTCCACTCACTTTCTAGATAAGCATAATTTCCCATATCATTTTTAATTGATGGTTTTAGAAGTATTTTTCCACGTGACTAACTGTTTTAGAAATACTCTAACCACTCTCTACAGATTTCTGAAGTACATACAAAAGCAAGCGAGAAGAAAATAGTGTGACTATAAAACGTGCTATAGGAGAAGGTAAACAGCAGCAAACAGCATAAAACAAAAAAAGCGAGCCCCACGCATTGTGATGAAGTCCTCAAACTGGAGTTTTATGGTGGCAGCTTAAAGTTTCTTACATGCCCTTGTGTTGCAGCGCTGAACGAGCCAGGGACAGCTGCACCAATTCTACACAATTAGTCAAGGTCAGACAGTGGAAAGGGAGGACACTCACTATTTGTCAAGGGAACAATGGCAGGAGGCTCAGCCTTTCTCCACCAGGAATGACTGTTCACTACATGCATTCAATCAGTGGCGAAATTATGCCTGGCCCTTTTTTTGTGTAGTAGAGAGGGGCAACCTTTCCAGACAATTGAAGTGTAAGAACTAACAAGGCAGAGCAACAGCACAAAAACAAGCTTGTTTTAAGTACTGAAAGCATATGTTCTTGACACAAATTAATGTTTTGACACTTGGGGAGGTGAAGATAGCAATTTCTACAAGCTTTGAGTGAAAACACTAAACCCACTTAAAACTCTTCCTTCATTCTTGTTATTGGGGTTGAGATTAAAAAAAAATAAAAAATTCCTGACAAGTTACTGGCAATTATTTTGCTTACTCTGAGGGATTTTGCTGTTTTGTGTGTAATTTGCTTTTAAACTTGTATTTTTTATAAACCTAGAAACATATTCAGGAAGAAAAAAGTCAAATTTTGGGCAAAGGCACTTCCCTCAACATAGGTAGGCAGCCAGAAATGGAAAACAAGAAAAAAAAAAGCCAAAGGATCTGTCATTAACAGGAGGGGAAAAAAAGAAAAACATAACATTTTCAACAATGAGATTTTATTCTAGTATTTAACTATGTGGACTTGGAGCTGTATTTTGAGTTTCTTTATGACACAACATAAATACAGAAAAGGCAAAGAAGTAGTTATAAATAAGGGATATGTAGTAGTTTTGATACAGAACTCTCACAGTGCTGCACTGGAATAAACAGGTTTGTGTAAATTCTGTCACTTGTATGAACAAATGTGGCAATATAGAATGTGCTTAAACTATTATGTGGAGAGTGTACTGAGACCACCATTTTAAAAAGCACGCTATAAATTTAGATGTATTAAAAGCTATTCACATTCACTGCAAACAGTATTTAAGTAAGTTTATGGCAGTTCTGAATGCTAACAGACTTTTAAGTGTTTTATCATATTTGCATTCATCAAAGGCAAACAATTTTTAGATACTTAAGGCAGAAATTCTTACAATTAAGGAGTTTGAAAGCATTACTCTAAGTACGTGTAATTAAAAACATCAAAGGGCAAATATTCTTTTTCTGGACACCACCTGAAAACTAGATCGCATCAGCTTTGGAAGAAAGGAATTTCCTTTTCAGGTAGTTCTTGCAGCTACTAAAGCTGCACAAGCCACACCTGTAGTTGCACACTACCGTAAAAGAGGGAAGGAGGGAAATCCATGAACCATTGTACCAACTCCTTCCTCCCCAATAAGAGGAGTAAGGCCAGCCACCACAATACCTTCCTCTTTCTTTGTTGCTGTCCTGCAGACATATCAAGATGTTTGAAAACATGGGGGTTTTCAAATGCTCACCATCCCTTTGGTGTTCTTTTCCTCCAAAAATCTTTCCCCCTATGACCTGCATCAGCCCTGCAGTTAAGGAGCCATCTGCCCCAGCAGAAAAACTGATTCTGGAAAGATTCAATAAGGAGAGGAAATGGGAGAGATTTTACCTTGATCTAACTTCACACTCAAAACATCCTACATTTATGATAAATATTTTCTTAATTGTATCTGGAAAACAAGTTTTTAATATATTAATTTTAGAACATCACTTTTCACTTGGAGCAATTTAGAGAAATCCCTTAAACTAGCACAGATTTAGTTCTTTGTATATCTAATAAAGACTGAGATTTGCATGTGTGAACTGTGCTTGTTAATTGAGACAAGAAACTAGTGCACTAAATCCTTAAAGGCACTTTGTTATTGCATTGTTTACAAAGCAAGGCATCCTTGACTGGTTTCTTTTTTATCATATTTCCAATGTCAGCTGAATAAATTAGGACAGGAAAATGTCAGAGTACAATGTACCTTTTCAAGCCATTTAGCTTAGTGAAGCAGGATAGATTCAGGCAAATCTACCTCTTTTCCAGTCTGGTGGCTTTCCAGGAAGTTAGAGTCTTTTTCTTCGTGTTTAGCAGTGCTTTCCCATCCTCCCTCTCTAGAAAGAAGCTCTGTGTAGTAGATGAAATTTGCAAATGTAAGTAACCACTAAGGTCACTTTTAGGCTTTGCCATGCACCTTCTATATCAACAGGCAGAGCTACTGCTTCCTGTGATGAGAATTTAAACCTAAATTTTGCCCATTCTAATCTTCCTCTCCCCCAACCCAAAGCAGCAGCTTTGCATCGCCCTCCCCTCACTGGCTCTTATCTATTTGCTAGGAGGTGAAGACAGGCCACATGTCTGAAAACAGTGCTGATCAACAGAAAATTGTCAATCTCATCTAACACGGAACAAGGAAATTTATTAGAAAGAGAAGACAGAATTTCTTAAGCTATTCCAGTCTTTTCACTAAATCTATCATAAATCAAACAGACCAAAAACCCTGCTTGGGAATTACTGGATCTGAGAAAGAACTTATTCAAATGAATTCATCTAGCTAAAGGCAACTGTTATTTAACTGCATATTTTGAATTTTTCAGTATGAAAAACTAGATATTTCTATTCCATACTGACTTTTCACTTATTTGGAAGGCTGAATTTTGAAACCTCAGAGCACAGTAGGAAATAATATTTTATGGCATTATTGAGAAGGTTTTTTTCCCAAATGTGTCTACTGCTATATCTAGTATCAGTACCTGACTGGTTTGCAAATTTTTGCATGCAGCCCAAAAACGGAGAAGTATGGCTTGAAACATTTATCAAATATAAACTATGCAAGTGATAGCATTTTACATAAAAGTTTTAGCCACAGGTAAAAACAGAATAATGAAAGCTATACTAATGTTAAATATCTAGTAACTTACAAGCTATTTTTACAACATTCATGAAAAGCCACTATGACACCTTTTCTCCAAACACCATTACAATCCAAAGAGAAATGTTTCAAAATGGAGCAAAATCTTTTAATATTATTCTCCCTGAACACTGTGGGCTGCAGAATATTCCAAATGTATCTATTCAAATATACACATTCCTCACAGTAAGTACATAAATGTTTTTACATGAATGCAAAACATCTCTAAAACACTTTAATTCATGAGCATTTTTTTATGATAGACATGCATTCTGCTTAAAACTAGATCTAAATTTGATCAATCCATATATATCGTATAGTAAATAATAATACAGCAGCTTCAGGTAGTTTATAGAACAGAAGTCACTGGTGGTGAATAAAATTCTATAAACAACATTCAGAATGGTATCCAACCTGTCATTTTGATAGTACATTTATGCATTTGACAGGGAGTGTCTTCTCTTAAAGAGCTTAATAGAGTCATAACTTATGTATCACCGAAGTTGAACTGATCTATACAGACTGTCAAGAGAAGGGCAGATAGATAGGTAAATTAGAAAATACTGAAATAACTTTCTCACTGCTATAACAAGGAGGGAAAAGAGGAAGAACCAGGATCCTGAGAATCATTAATTCCTTTCTGATATCACTCATAGTGCACTAACTTAGGTCCCTATCAACCCTGAGAGCCTGAAACACAGAAAAGACAACCAGAAAGCCCTGGGTATAGAGCAAATTATAAACTGATGCACAGTTATCTCCAAATGCATTCTTAACTCTTAATGCACATTAATGAACCGTTAAGTATCACTGACTGCTGAATTTGTTCATTGTAAATGCTATGCTGTACTGAAAACCACTGAAATAAAGTTGAAAAAAGAGAAACTGATACAATACCAGAACATTATGGACCAATCAAATAAACCACCTTCATTTAAACCTAATAAATCTATTTCTAATTTAGCAATATTTGTTACTAAGAGAAAGCACTGGTGCAGGCAAAATGCAGCTCACACAAAATTTGCATCATAAAACAAATTATCATTGGAGGAACTGGTGTTCTTTAAAGAGGAAAAGCATGGCTGAACTCGAAATAAGAACTTTTTTTCTGGCTTTCTAAAATGAAAGGAATCATGATGACAAACGTGCACCTCTACAATACAGAAATTAAAATCTACATATTATCTGAAATTGTATATGAACCAGCTACAGAAATTCTACTGTGAACCTTCCCAAATATAAACAGAATTAGACTATAAAGCTGAAAATAAATTCTTACTTTCATAATACAATTCATGAGCATGTATTACTGGACATCAGCAGGAATTTCTGCTACTATAAATCCTCTGTTTTGTAGAAACACACTTTGAATAATTTCACTCTTATCTGTTAGTTGCCTGGAATACTTGCAGAAAAAGAATGACATAAAAACAGGAGCATCCATCAAAGCATCTAATTTAAAAATCAATAGTTGAAAAAAAATTTGAATCTGCATTTACTGGTTATTACCTCTAACATCTGCTAAAACCAATGACTAAGACCTCAAATTCTGGATATTTGATAAAGGGCCTTGACTTTCAGAGGACAAATGCTCACCACTTTCTGAATCATTAAGTAGAAAATTAAGGGCTGTGTTCCTCCATCCTGGCAGAAGCATACCATATGATTTAGGTGATGAGTCACTGAGCTGGAATTTCGATGATCAAATATTCACAATGAGATCCTTGAGAATGAGCTACAGACCAAGACCAAGAATTATTCACAGAAGTTATCGGGTGAATAGTTTTGAATAATGAGCACATATGACAGTCTTTGCTTATACAATCTGTGAAGAAAAAAGTATCAGTTGTGGAATAAATTATTAATTTTAAGTTATATATCAAGCTCCAAAACATATTTACTACATTATACTGTAAGCCTGACTGTAAACTGACTGTTCTTTGTATTTTCTAAGTGCAAAGTTTTCACAATAGCCATTCACTGCAAGAATAACTGCATGAATTGAAGTGATAGTGCGAGTGCATTGTGGAACACAAAATATATTGCTTCTTTGGTCAAAGGTCAAACCTGGAACAGTAATGTAAACACTCACTGGCTTGGCATAGGTGAGAGAGAAGTCTTTCATAAATCTAGCAGAAGTGAAAGTTGTCACTAGTTTCTTTTTATGAGCTTGTTTGATGACAGTGGCCTGAGGTACCAATTAAAGGGAGTTACTTTATGACATTATTAGTGCAAAGTGTGTTCAAAGGTGAGCCTATTTGTCATGCCTGATTAGCAGCAAGTATGTGAAAAAATTAAAATGGTAACAAACCAAGGAAAATCTGTTTTTAAAAAGATCCAGTCAAATTGATTTGACTTTCACTTGCTCAACTACAAATTCTAGTTCCTGCCAGCTTTGTTTTGGCTTATTGGTTTGTTTTGGTTTTTTTTTTAATTAATGATTCAGAATATAATTTCTTACCATCCCACTGGTACCATGACAGCTATTAATACTACAGTGCAGATAATTTTGCTGGGTATTTAGGTGGGAGGTTTTGATTTACTGGACTTTCTAATCATGCTGTGATTTCACTCTTTGCTTTTCTCATTCTAAGCCACTTGAGTAATTCTCCTACCAGCTTGTGACTGAAAAAAAAGAGCATGTAAACTAAAATCTTCATCCATTATACTGGGTGACAACTAAGCCTGCTAAGCACATTTTCAAGAAAATCTCAAAATTCCCTTGAAAAACTCCAAGGTTCTTGCAAACTCCTGGAGAGTTTAGAACAACACATTTCATCCTGAAGTGAGAAAAACAGATGAAACTTTGACATTTGATATCCTGTAAGGGTAACCTTTTCCTAGAGCTTAATAGTCAGTGGGACTTTCCCATTTTCCCACTTCCATAACTACAGAAGTTTTGTTAACAACTCTCAAAAATTCCTGATTTTGAAATCTGAGATTTATCAAAAGTCAGCCATTTCAACAGTCTCCCATTTTATTAACAATCCATAAAGCTTTCTTCTCCTCCTAGTGTGGAATCAAAACAAAAAGTTACAACCAAATTCAATCTTATTTCAGAAAGCGCAAGGACACAGGATGCATCTGTTGATTTAAATACTAACCCTCAATTTTTTACTTTTAAGTGCACTTAAGAAATGTTGTGTTAACACATCATTATTTACCTAAAAGATCTCTTACAACGATATCTAGCATTTAAACTCTGATACTAGCTCTTCTTGCCCTCTGTCCTAAATAGGATTCAACAGAAGCCAAAAAACCCTGCATCAAATCTGCATAGCTCTTTCCCTCCCTCCATAATATTAAAACCTGAATTTTCATTTCATTATGAATCCTAAATATCAGTCAGAATTTTGTAAGATGAATGGCATTTCTTAGATAGTAACATTTTACCTGAAAATATGTACTTGAACCTAGTCCAACATTAAAACAGTGGTTACATCTAATTCATCTTTAGGAATCAGGATGTAGATACAGTATATACATATCATGTACCAAGAATCTAGTCTCAATCAGTATGTATGCAACGTATAGTTTCCCACAGATGCACAAATCCAGCACACAATGCGGGTACTGGATCCTCAGATGACTGGCTGAGACCCCCTTTACAGAGGGGACACACAGATACGCTCAACAACATTATGCAACTGCCCATTGCATAGCATTGAAAAGTTTGTTTATACCCTTCTAAAAATGCAAAAGATGTTACTGTTTTCATTAAAAATACTGGAAAAACAGACTTCTGCCACTGAACTGCATATGCAGCTTATGTCTTTTCACAGATTCTATGGGAAGAAATTATGGCATGATCCAAATCACATTTTCAGCCTAGGTTTTTTTAATGAAAACCTTCTGGAAGTTAAATGTGCCTATAAATACGTATTAAGTTTGGCTGCCCAAAACTTGAAGTGTTTTAATACATTTGGATTCCACTGTAAGACAAGACAATTCCATTCAAATCCATGTAAAAAAAACCCCAACAACTCAGAAGTTAAATAAACAAAAAATCTGTCATCAAAAAGAAATGTTTCTCCTTTGACAGAGAAGGAATAAACAATGTTTATTTTTGATTTAACAAGTCTAACCATATTTCTTAACTGTATACCTATGCATCTTCATGGGAAATTTCCCTAGGTTCCAAATGGTCATGAGTAAACTTGCAATAATTTCTCTTTCCTTACCCTCTCCTTGTCATATAAAAGCTGACCTGATACTTTAAAAAAGTAGCCCCACTTGTGCTCAAACCCTCATTTCTGATCTTTGTCCCTTGTTTATGTCTCTTCTTTACCTTATTTGTCATTTGTTCAGCGTGTCTTCTGAAGTTCCCATATAGATGTTAACAACAATCTCCTTTATATTAAAAACATGAAAGTCAAAAGAAGTGTTGAGAAAAAAATAGTTTTCAGCTTCACCACATTAATTACAAATTACTTGGCTCCAATCTGGGTGTGAGTCCTGGAGCACTTACTAGAATGGGAAAATGAAATACTGAGGAAAACTTTGGGGCCAGGTGAGGACAATGTACAGACAAGAAAAAATTAGTAAGGAACTGTGGGAGACCTATGAAATATCAAGAAAATGTTGTAGAACTTCACCACTTAATTAGGTCAGGGCATGAATGCAAGATGATGAAAAACAGGTAATTACACCATCTTGTAGAAAGCTTTCCCTTCTAATAGCAGGGCCAACCAAAGAGGCAACAAAGTACTAGTATGGAATCACACCTAAGCCTTTCTATTATGAATTAACACCAATAGTAAAACAATTGATTCTTTCCTGAAAAGATTGGGTCACATTGAGTCACAACATCCAAAAGGTTTACAAAATCAGAGAAAAGAGGTGACAGCAGCAGCAGCAGCAAAGCAATTTCTCACTTCCTTTCAAAGTCTTCCTCTTCTTATTAATTAATGGGAGATTAATGGCCAGCTACTTCAGAGAAAATGGAACTGAGAAATTTTTTTTTTTGCATTCTGGCCTGAAATTGTGGAGACTGTTACCATTCTTGGAGGAAGAAGCTAAGCTAGGATCTGCCTCTGGCTTTCACCAGCTTGCCTTTAATGCTTGACATTTCTGCTATCCCATTACAGTGTTTTATCCCATCACCAACTCACTGGTGCCCAGTCATTTTGGTAAAATACATGAGTGCGTTGCACCAGCATCAGTGTTATTCTTTAGAAAACTTGTTTTACATGTCTGGGGTAAAAATATTCTCCAGTGGCAATGTTTATTAAAATATAAATAAGACTGAAAAAAATGAAAAGCAGATTGAGATTGCAGTTCCCACAGAAATGCTGGAGCGACTCTAAAAAAAACTCATTCAAAAAAAGTTTTGTGGGGATCAATGATATCCAAAGGGGCTGGGCCACATTAGGTGTCCAAATAATGTTAGAAAGAGGTTAGTCTGTTAGGAAGTGGGCAATAGCTGGGCCTTTCTGCCTAACCTAAATATATATTTTTGTATTCTTTCTCTGTACAGGAGACGCTCTGAATGTTTGTTGTTCTATGCTACATTAAAGCATGAAAGCAAGTCTTCTGGAAGAAGTCTACTGCCTGTAGAGCTGCAAAGAATTATTCCTCTCCTTCATTGTCTGTGTGGAGGTTAGACAGATGACAGGTTAGAAGCATCAGAGACCACGTAGTGGCCGAGGCAGGATATTGAGCAGTGTGAGAGAGCACAAGCTGCAGCGAACACTGAACATCATTCCCTGCATTGGTGTGATATTTCTTGATTAAATAGCAAGCATCACACCAAGCACCAAAGGTGTGCCGAGAAGGAATTGTCACCATTATCATCTGATTCACAAGACTACCCAATACAGAGTAATACTGGGATTGCTTGGAGGTATCCTGCCTTACCACTTCCCTAATATCGCTGAGGCATTTGGAACTGATGACGTCCCAGTCACTCCTGTTACTTGCTCAACATGTGCAGGAAGGCACCAGAGAAAGTGATATTACAGCAATGTTTTCACTGTGTTGTGGACTGGATACACAGGGAAAGAGGACTGCAGAGTGCTGGGTGCATCACTTGCACGTTTCCCAGCACACAAACAAACTTGATTTCAAGCTCAGTAATATCCCATGTCTCAGGACCTATGCACATTGCCATCCACATGCAAACATAGATCAAGGACTAATGCAGACTGCATACTTAAAAAAAATAAAATGTATGTTCTGCTGAACTGTTACCTACAGGACATACTGAAGCAATAAGAATTATTATTTCTTTTCTTACACACTCTGTTTAAACACATAAAGGGACAATCAAATGTACCAATGTTACTTAACTATGTGATATTTCACTACCCTGTGAAGCCCATCTACTCAAAAGTAATTCTCAGACAGCTAGCTCTCCATCCACAATCCTTTGTTTGTGCTTTGGCACTTCAGAAAGCAAAAACTGCTCTAATTTTTTTTTTTGTTTGTTTTAGCATGCTAAATTCAGGCAGCTGGGAAATAGCCTAAGATAAAACTCCACGCTCCTATCTTGAAATTTAAAAATAAAGTTACCACACAAAATTTACCTCAGCAATGCCTGCTGGCATTAAACACAGAAAAGAACAGACAGTTAATTCTGAGCTTTCTGCTGCCATACACTTTTCTTTCAGGTGTTTTTAGTTCTACAAGACCTACCTCTTCCTTGTCAGTTGCAAGAATACCCCAAAATTCTGTTGCTTAATGACTGTTAACATCCACTTTGAAATCTTCCAGAACATTTCTTTTTCCCACCAGATTTTCTGTTTTCCAATTTTAGATTTACCAGGGAAAAATCAAGAGATAAAAAAGATAAAAGAAGTGTAAAATACATTGTAGCACTTTCATTAGTTTGTTTGTGGTTTGGTTTGGGTTTTGTTTTGGCTTTTTGTCTAATAGGAAGCCTTATGACCCTATTCTAATCTTACAGGATTATCCATTATCAGTTTGAACACTAAACTCTTGATGTCCTGTCTGCATTGTTGATAGTCAAGATGACTAAAGTCTTGCCTACTTCATTGTGCAGCAGTTGACACTAGTCAATGTATTTATGACATCTGTTGAACCCTAATTCAAATTTAAGTGTTCCCATTATATTGCAAACTCTGTTTGGTATACCAAATGTCACAGGACTGTAACCAGATCAAGTGATATATTTAGAAAAAGTAGTTTTATTGCTAAGAATATGTGATATGCTCTTAAATCTAGTTAAATAAGTTAGAAACCATTTTCAGATCTTGAAAAATATGACTGGCAATCTCATCTCACATAGTACGGTGAAAGCTCAGAATCGTTAGGAGAAACAAAGAATTGTTTACAATCAAACATTAGACTGCCTTCTGTCCTCTACAGCACCGGCTTCTGAGGAAAACACAGAAGTATTCCAAGTTTCCATTGCTGCATATTCCACTTTGTTATTTAAAAGCTGCAATACTGAGTAATATTTTAACCAACAAAATACTTTGTTTTCAACTATATTCAGAAAATAACTCATTGTTCGATCAAAGAGACTTTTTACACTGCCACAAAATTGAAGTTATCTGTAAATAAAAACAATAAAACACAAAATAATAAAAATAAAAATAAAACCAAAAGTAACACAATGGAAGAGCCATTTAACCTGTGAATTGCAAGGTTATTTTTGTAGCTGTGTCCTGTCTAACCAGTGCAGCAGATGATTTATGGTCTCCAGCAGAGCTTCATCATCATTGTTCTCACCTTTATTTCCATCATAGTTAATTAAAAGGAAGGTCATTGTCACCTTATGTTTTAAACCTTCTTAACATAATATATCACCCTGGGTATGCTTTAATAAGGGACCTGTGAAGGAATGCTGTTATAGGAAAAAAAACTGTACAGCATAATCCATCCTGTTAACAATTACACCTTAGATTTACACATAATGAAAGTTAATAAGCAGACAGAATGAAGGCTACATCTTGATACTCATTCAAATCTTGATTAATTGGCTGTGTGATGTAATGGAATAAACAGTAGCATGCTTTTTCTTGACTTCAGGCGTATGTATGAGGAGTGAGTTTCTAAAGCGAATATCTTCCCTTGAAATAATTTTAGCATACAAAACACTGTGCCAGTGGGAAAGAAAAAAAAAAAAAAAAAAAAAAAAAAAAAGCAAAGCACATATTTTAAATATTACCAAAGAAACCTCTTTTGATGTTAGATGTACAAAATAAACCACCTTTAAGTTGAAGATTGGCTCAGACAGATTACAAAATATTCAGACAATGAAGACAATGGTTCTTAATAGAGTTTCAGTAGGTGTTAGCATTTTTAAACCCCTGAGGGAAAAATTCAAACTGACTTATAATTATCTACTAAAGACCAACTCTCTAAAACACACACAGATCTAGGGGGGGGGGGGGGCGGGGAAAAAAATATATATTTAAAAATTTAATCCAGAAAATCT
>JAVJGJ010000037.1:71786472-71808227 GCA_035590215.1 Microhierax caerulescens | reverse complement strand
CCCCCCCCCCCCCCCCCCCCCCCCCCCCCCCCCCCCCCCCCCCCCCCCCCCCCCCCCCCCCCCCCCCCCCCCCGCTATTAAAATTATTCTGTATCTATGTCTAAGACCAAGATCTGGTCTTAATGCCTAACAAAACCATACAAAGATTGGGCAGAAATCAGTAATGAGACTCACATAGGAACTGCAGTGAATGAATTTTACTTACTATCATGCCTGCCTATCCCTGATATGTAAGATCTCATGATCAATATCATATTTGTATAGCTGTTTATCAGTCTACAGGAACACAATCTAGTATTATATATATATCAATACATTCTTTATTAACATCGAAAAAAGGACACTCACGACTCACTGATGACGTCCATAGGTTATAAATAAAGTTTGAACCCCTAAAAAGTAAGGCAGTTTATTTGCCCTCCCCCTCCAAAACACACCTGTCTCTGTTTCCTTCCAAGAGTTAGGAAATTCACACTGTTCAAAAGTACAGCCAGAGAGTTCAACACAGAAAAAAATCCCATCTGTCAAAAAGACCCTACATTTTCTAGATTTTTATGGTTTAAAATATGACAACAATGCCAACTACTAATAGTCTGAGACTGTATTTACATGACTTTTTAAATTTTCCTGATTGTTAGGTTTCAGAAATCTAGCTAGTCTCACAGTTGCTTGCCAGTTCAGCATGCCTCTCTCCAATATGAACCATTTGCTGGAGACAAAAAGTTAAGAATTGTGAAACAACTGCAATTTTCAGCATTACACAACAGGGTTAGAGAATAGCTAGCAATAATATACATATATATTTCAAGTACTGTTTACTATTTATATCTTTATAAATCATGTATAGCATCCTGCTGTATTCATATTTTTACAGCATAAATTACATAGGTGACAAGTTATGACAGTCATACAAAATCTGATTTTGTGACATTTTCCCACTTGCTGCCTTTGGTATTAAAAAAAATCAGGTTAATGTCATTCTGCTTCATATTTATAGTTACTATAGAATGACATGGAGAAATTTCAGAGTAGGTTAGTCACATTGATATGCATTTGTTTTCCTACATAAGTGAGACTTTATATAAAAAATCAGTAAATTTACCATAATCTACATCTCAGCAAGCCAACACTGTTTATACTAATTCATATGAAAATCCTGTACACCAAGAAATGCCTATAAATATCCTCTTTGGGATTTCTAAATTCACCTGCCTCTTTCACAACTATTCCCATTTCTCTAGTAACTGAAGCGAAAACACACCAAAAATATAATGCACTATTTCTACTCCCCTCAAAGCAACCAGCATTGTGACTTACTTTAGTGAGGACTAGGTAAAACCTTTCTAACTCAATGTAATTTACAAATCAAGACTAATCAGTTAACACTTTCCTCTGTACAAATGTTTTGATTTAAAAAAAAATAAATAAAAAATAAAAGTGCCTGGATGACAGCACTCCAAACACAAGTCAGATTTTCCTTTTTCTTAAATCAGGAAAATAGCGAACACTATTAATTGCCTCATATACTAGAAAACATACAATATTGCTTATGCTGCCAATACCTCTTGTAAAACACGTAATAGAAAATACAGACACACACTAAAGAAACCATAGGGTTTTATCACTTACATTATGGCAAGAACATATCCTGTAGACTTCTTCAAATTATGGCAGGAAGTTATAGAGAAAATTATGATGTAGTTGTCTGGCAAACTTGAACAACTTTCTTGTTCTCAGAAGAAAACTGGATAGAAAACTATTTCAGGGTCTATCAGAGTTATCACAACAAAGACAGAACTTAAAAAAAAAAAAAAAAAAGAATGCCATTACATTTGTTTTTCACACTACACTTGTTTAGACAGATGATTGATCAAAATTTCAGTTATGACAAAACTTCCTGTGAAGCACTTGGGGGGAGGGGTTGTTTCTTTTTTTGTTTATTATTCTTTATTTGGATGATTTGAGGCTTGTTTTGTTCTAGCTTAGTTTTAGGACGATTTATGAATATTATGGCATTTTATCTGTTTGCTTGCTTTCCCATTTTTAATATTACCCTTCCATACAGCATATTATCCTGCATAATGCATGATACTCCTTGTCCGGAATGCAATTCCTGTTCCTTCTGCCCTGTAAGAAGAAATAAACATTCAGGATTCTGTGCTAACAGGGTTTTAAGGCTGATTGTCTAAAACAGGGCAGAAGAGGGGAATCCAGGAAATACAGACCTGCAAAGGATCTATAGCATGAGGCAAAAAAAGAGACAAATAAACCCCCCTCATGGGCAGGAATTTATCAAATCATTTACTCCATTTCAGTCAAATGAACATTTCAGATTTAAAATATTTCCCAGTTTTCATGTTAACAAAATTTTGAATAGCTAGCCCACTAAATAGAATACACTTTTTTTCAGGTATTTTTTGATGCTCTTGGACAAAGTAGTTCCTATAAGATAACAATATTTTTGTATACCTGGAATACTTCTCAGCACTGCAATAGTGTTTTTATCTTTATAGCAATACATTGTTTAAATTCATTTACATGCATCTTTTCTGTTTCTGTTTTCTTGTAAAGCCATCAGGATGTTTTTCAGGCCAATGCAGTATCTCTTAAAGAGCTGTATGAAGAATAAGGTTTGAACATGAAGCAGAGCTATTCAGGTTACGAGTAACCTGTCTGTGAAGTTTCGATTAACTGGCAAATGTTGTCCTAGACTCCAGAAGGCAAAACTCATTGCTTAGCAAATACTACCAACCTTTTACTAAGCAAAACATTTCTTTTATTGTAAAATTTGTGATGTGTTTTTTGCATCTCTCATTTTCTTCTGCCAAAGACCGCTCTAACAGTGTCCTTTAACGAAGCTTCCTGAGGCACAGGCAAACATGTAAAATCTCCTCCAATGATGGGAAGCCAAAAGATAAGAGCTCTTGTAAATCCCACTGTTTCACTTTACTGTAGGTCTTTCAATGTGCCTTTACAAAGAACTCTACAGACCTTTTAATCTTTCAACAGGTTATTTCTGCACTTTCATAAAAGGCAATGGTATTTCAGCCCTTCCAACAAGTTTTCAAAAAATACGCTGGAACACATCTTACATCACACATCACTTGGTCACAGTGTTTATTAGAAGACAATCCCTATTGAGAAGGTGAGTACCTTGGAAGAAATGCATTAAGTAAATGCAAAAGAAACTGGTAATGACTATGCAACATGTTAATCTGAAAGAACTACTATCAATATCTCATGTTAATTCTGTCTCAAAGGGGCACCTTCTTGTATGACTACCATATGCTTTTATCTTTGAAAAATGTTGACCCCCTCTAGTGCCTATTAGAAGGATTCCTCCCAGATGTTGTGATCATGTTTCAAACCACTTATACTCTTGGACAGCCAAGGGACTGCATTTGCTCTATCAGAAACCTGATGCTGAATACTCAATACTTCAATGTGTCAAATTCATGTACTAGCATGAATTAAAAAGCATCAGGCAGTGAACTAGCAAAACTTCAAGGAAAACACACAACACTATTCTGATCTAATTCCTGTATCTCTGTCAAGCTGCCATCTTTCATTGGTTCAATGGAACATTACATATCACAAAATCCAAAACATACTACATTGGCTCAATAAATATTTTTAACCTTGTGATGTTTAGATAAGACTTAGGTAAAAATCAGAAATTTGTATTTTAATTATGTTGCCTTAGAAAATAGAATTTCAAATATATTTTTTTCAACTTAAAATCTGATTAGGATATAAAATAAATTAGGAATTTATTTTCTAATTCAAAGAGAAAGATAAGCCAAAACACAATAAAACCTCCAGAATTGTAACTGTCAAAGATACTTCAAGACACAAAACCTAGCCTAAGTAGTACATAAGTATGTGGATACCAGTTACTCCCCCTAAATTCTTACTGTTTTAAACACACGTCTTATGATTACGAGCTACACTTTTCATACACTGTGTTTCCTATAGTTTTCCTTTCTCTTTCATTGAGCACTGCATAGTTGCCTGGCCCAGCCTCAGTCGAAGCACAAAAGCAAAGACTCGTACAAAGTTTTCTTCTCCTTTTTACTGTGAAACTGCCTAACTTCTGTCCCCATGCATCCTGGTTGGAGACTTCAACCCTTCAGGCCTGGAGTGTGACATGGCAGAAATAGCCCCTCCCCCACTCCACATGGAGGGTGTGAAATCCGGGCGGTCAGCTATAGAGTTTTGTCTTCACGGCCAGGATTTCACACAGCGTGCCCATAGTTGAATGACAGACACAGAAGAACTTGAAAAGTGCTACACTCTTAAGATAGATGTCACGGCTGACGGTTATGGTATGGAGCTGTCAGCTGGGAGTGACAATACGTTCACTGCCTAAATATTCCGCTTTCTCTCCACCCCGAGGCTGGTACTGCCCAGCTTTCGGATAACTGCAGGCCGAGATTTGGCGCTTAAGGAGCAATTCATGATTACCCGTACCTTCAGATAATTCATTGCTTTCCATAGATCACCTCTTCAAGTTTTGTGAGCTCTAGGCTAAAATTACAAGTTTGGAGCGTGCTTTGTCAAGCTCGTGCTGATCAAGGGAACTGACAACATAATTACTTTATCAAGATGAGTATCTATTTGATGTTCTTTTAAGATTCTGCCCAGCTGGACTGCTAAGCAGAAATTTATGAGGTTTTAGAACAGATGTAACCAGGTTTAGAGCTACGGGGATCCTTTTCTTCCTCCAGATGTACATGTACTCATGTACAAGTTTCATATTTATTTTCAGCTCGCTTTCCACCCACCCACCTCCACCCCCATGTTTCTTGAGCAGATAAGGCCATGGACATTTTAATTAATTTTAAAAATGCCTAAAATATTATACTACGTTTGCAGTATTGGGGGAATTAAAAAGATTAATAGTACTTTAAAATACTTTCAGCTCTACTATATACTGTTCCAGACCATAGTTATCCCCTAAAGCTGTTTGAAAGTTGCCTAATCTTTGTATTTGCCAGTACGCAGAATGCATGGAAGGAATACAGCAAAATATGTTCCTAAGACTAGATGCAAACTACTTAAACAAGCATTAGGTAACCTCTTGATTTGAAAGGTAAAGTTTATTTCACTGTATGGCAATATTATGAAATTTAGAAGATCTATTTACTAAGCAAAGTGTGCATCTCAATACTATACTTTTAATATAGATATTTGAGTGATTTTCTCCATGTAATAACTGCAGTCAGCCCAGATTCAGAGGAAGTTAAACTCACATTATCATTAATTTTTTATATATGAATTTAAAATACTTTACCAAGAGAATCCCTGGGAGGAACATTTAAAATAATTGCATGCTTACATTAGTTAGTAGCAATTCAGAATGATGGTTCTCTAGCACAGGCTCTGAAAGAACTTTTATGAAGTGACGATGAAAGCTTTAAACCCATCACATGCACAACATTCACTGAAGTTTAATGTGATTAAAGGAAATTATTTAAAGTTATATAAATAATCCAGAATTTTATATATATATATTTATCTTCCATAAGATTCTTTTGTGGAGAAACAGAAGATGATCCCAGCTGGAAGATCTGTAGGAGGATAGGTCTGATGGTTGAGCTTTGATTATGTGTTGTGTTTGAGATAGAAAGGATTAGTCCTTCACTAACTAGTTTACCATCCAGCAATCAAGGCGTGATAACTACATAAAGAAATCACTTAGTATAAGACTCAGAGAGACTCTATACAAAGCTTTAGTTTATTAAGGTAGATTTCCAGTTAACTAAATAAAAATGTATTCTGTGATAATACAAAATGCTAACAATACTGATAATAATGTTAAAAGCATAATTAAATTATTTTAAATAATTTCTTCATTTAAAATAATTTGGTTAAAATATTTTCATCCAAATATTGACACTAATTCTTCAAATTCTTACATTCCTTCTCCATGATTTTCCCCAGAAAATAAGAGGTAGCTTGCTCTGGATGCTGAAGGTTATTTGTTGAATATAAATTTGATTTATTATATCTGGTGGGTTATATTTTAGACGATTTAGTCTCAAAGTTCTTTCTAAAGCTTTTAATACTAGAAAGGTATCAGTGAGTTCAAATGTTACTAAGTTCTGAGCAGTGACATGCTGAGGAAGAGTCATTTGGAAGAAAAGAAGGATTATTCTAAGCCTGCGGTCAAATCTAGAGTTTTAATTCTGATGTAACAGCACACTACATCTCGAAAGATATTCTCAAGAGATTTTGGTGGCATCCAAACGGAAACCAGGAAAGGAGCTCTTCCAGTGTAGGAGGCAACGGTAAGCAAAGAAGCAGGGGTAGATCCAGATGAAGCAATTGAAATCTCAAAGTAATCACCAAGCTCTGTCTCCACACAATTCAGAGAACACTTGTTAACTTTGTTTTATCTGATTTTCATTTGTTAGTTTCTGGGGTTTTTTAAAAGCAATAATTTTCCTTGTTATCTCTTTCCCTTTTTTGACGCATTTTTTCTTTACCTCAAGTAAAGGTCCCCTTCCCTTCTGTCTTACACTTTTCACACCCAAGATTCTGCCACTGCAGGTGCCTCAGTCTTCCAGAGGTACCTCTTTTCACTACTGGTAAATATTTTTAGGTGACAAAAGAGGACTTCACAGCCAAAATCCCACATATGAGAACCAGAATTCTATATTCCCTGAACTCCCATGAATAAGAGAAGTAGATTTTTATTCATGTGCTGAAGGTCAAAGACAACTGCAATGCAAAAATTTCCAATGTGAATGATTACTCCCCCATCTCTTACCAACAAAAGATTTTGCTCTGAATTTGAAAAGAAGGCAAATAGAAAGGTGAATAAATAATAATTTAATAAAATCCTGGAGTTCTATGTGAAGGTTTCCCATTTAAACTCCTTTTCTTTTTAATATTCTATTAAATAAATTGTCAAGTCATTTTATTATCTGAAATTTTTAAAAAACACTAGTTCAACTCTACCTATTTTTCAAGCACACTATTACAGTGATTTTAGTAGAAATACATAATGTTTAAGCCTGGGCAGATTATGGTCCATTGTAAATGCCTCCTGTTCTATGATGGTAGTTTAATTCCAATAAAACACAAAACTGTTGTATACACCTATATTCAAACACAAGCTAATATGCATATTTGAATGTTGAGCTTTGTTCTGACTGCTGTGACAAGCTTTTTATTTATTTTTGGTGTGTAAACCTTTATGTGTGTAAGGAATACAATTAATTTGTCTGAGAGTTTAACCCTGATTTCAGAATTAGCCTGAATCAAATATTCTTATTTGAAATGTCCTTTAAATTTCCATCAATATACTTTTTAGAAGAAAAGCCAAGTATGAGAGAGATCTTACCCATACATTGTTTTCTCTCCTGGACTACTATAAATCAAAACAACAACAACAACAAAAAAGATTAGGTAGCGATACAAAAAAAAGGTAGGATTTCTATAAGACCCCGTCTTGCAGCTATAAATGAAAAAACATATGAACGTGTTCAATGGAGCTGAAGTTTAATATTACTACCCAAATTCCATTTTATCCCACTGTCACTGCCACCAAAGGAGGGGTTTTATGTTGGAGATAATATGATACCACAGTATAAGCCCTCCTCAGATTTCAAACAGGTCAACTTGTCAAAGCTTTTTAAGGGAGCCAATTACATTAATTTTCCACAGCAGAGAAATACATATTTCATTTCCATCTCCCACTAGAGATGGGGCCCAGGGATTCTGTTTCGAAAGGCTCTTATCACTAAGTAACATTCGTACCCCCAAAGGAACCTTTGGCAGTCACTGGTCCATTGATATAATTGAGCAAGGTATGAGCTGTCTGACACTGCCATGGCATTGCTCAATAGTGCTGTGCACTAAGCACTCGGAACAATGAAGCTTCAGCAGACGGCCGCATTGTCAATAAATTTCAATTACACTAATTGCCAAGAGTTCAATGAGTGCACTTTCAAAGGGGAGGGGGAAGGACGGATGGAAGATTAAAAAAAGCCTATGCCTACTAGGTCTAAAGAATAGGATGCAATAAATAAACTGCAGCTTCTAATGGGGGTATTAATGTATTTTTTTTAACAAGGCTTAACAAGATTTTACAAGCTGTTCAGGGATCCTGTTTTACATTTCTTTGTTACTGTCTCCAAACAACCTATACAGAGACTCAATTATGTAGCATTATCTTTGGGGGAAGAATCATTTTCTTAGGTTTTTATGTTGTTCATGTTCTGTTCAGGATGGATAATGCATTTGAAAGCAGAATGCTGTAATGTCAGTTCCATGAGCAAATGAGGTTGCTTACTAAACAAGCATATAGCAACCAAATACATCACCTTACTGGAGTGACAGTCACATATTCCAAATTAATTAGAGCTATGCAGAAAACTTAAATACACATGTGTATTCATTCCAATCACTATTAACATTAGACACACAGTAATGTGCACAGTATAGATATAAGTAATTGATATACTTACTGCTCATTCACAGATTTAGTGCCATGTCTGAATTTGCATTAAAATATTGTTGACTATTCTGAGCTAAATCTGGGAACAGTAGTTTGCCTTATATGGGCCCAGACCTCAAATAATTTCCTGTTATTTTTAGTTTTGGTTTGGTTTGTAGTACAGCTTTCTGCACAAAAGGGGGCTCAAAGGAAAAGACACCCTACTTAGTATATTTTCAAAACTTTACAGGAATTCTAAGAGTAGTTAAATATTTAAATTAATAGCTCTATGATTAAACAGTATGAGAACCTACAGGACTGTTAACAGTTCCCACTTCTGTAGGAACTGTATGTATGAATGGAGACCTAAGGTCTCTAGTTCAGCCTTCTGCTGGAAGCAGGGTCAGCTCTGAGGACAGAGCAGGTTACTCAGGACGTTATCCAGTTGGGTTTTGAAAATGCCAAGGGCAGAGTTTGCCTAATCTCTCCAAGCAACTTGTTCCAATCCTTGACTGTCCTCATGGTGAAAAAGATTTTCCTTAAACCTGCTTGGACTCTCTCCTGTTTCAAGTTGGATTTGTTGGCTCTTGTCCTCGCACGGTGCCTCCCATTTATCTTCCAATGAAAGTCCTTGTTCTAAACACTAAGTGCATAGACAGTGGGCAACTGTTCTAATGAACATACAGCCCAAAGACGTACACGTGCAAGTATGGCGATAGCAAGAAAAGGATTTGAAAGTGAGCCTCCCCCAGTCCAGTCTACTGGCTCTACTGGTATTAAAAAAAAAAAATAAATGAAAAAGTGGCTCATCTTTAAAAAGCCATACATAAAACTTCAGAAAGTTTTACTGTAGCCCAAAATAGAAATCTCAAAGAACTCTGCAGAGGAGAATGACAGCTTCAACGTCAGTCCAGGAAGGAAAATGCACTTGTAGTTTAATATTATTCAAGATCTGTTTCTTTAATAAGAAACTAGATAACATAATAAAGTCACTTTGGTTTGCTAAAATTAGATCTTCAACATCTCAGTGCACCACTGAGGGTGACAATGACTAAAGCTGAAAAGGGCTCCATAAGACACCAGAAGAATTTACAATACACTAGCTCAAGGCACGAAAGTTAGAAACAGTCACTTATGTACACAGGAGGGTTTTCAACAATTTAGTTGAGAAACATGAGCAGATGACCTCAGCTTTCTGTGTAAAAAGAACAAATACTTTCTAGAAAAAGAGAGGAGCAAATGGAAGTGGAAGACTCAGTTTCCCGCTCCGCTTGATTACGCTTATGAATTGATAGACATCTAAAGTTTAAGCCCTTTTTTACACCTCAGAGAGACCAGATTTGACTGTGGTCATACAGGAAAACTAAAGAAGGGTTGAGAGCAGGATTTAAACCTCTTGGAGCCAGTATTACCCAATCCCAGTATGCAGAGATTTCTGCGGCTGGCATGCTAAGCAGCTCAAGACTGAGAAACACCATGGCATCGGAAGGAGGCTCATCACTAATCCCACAGTTAATAAGACTACGTATGCAGACTAGAGGTGAATAAGGTATCGCTAAGAATGAAGGCCAGAAGTGATGTCCTTCTCAGAGCATGAGGTTTTGGACAATCTCCTGGACAGCTCTGGAATGGAAGAAATAATCGGTATTTCTACCTCGAAGAGCAAAGCAAGGCTTACACAGTAGAGTTAATAAATGGCATTCAAGAGCTATATCCAGCAAGCTGTGAAGATTCTAAAACACCCAAAGAATGACCCCAGATATCACAGTATGCCTAATAAAAAGCTGTTCTGTTTTGGGGTTGCTTTTATTTTCAAAAATTACTGCAAAAATAAAAGCACATTTTGATGTATCAGGCCTTCCCCTAACCCAAAGAAACCAAATTTCTGAGTATTCACTATCAGATTCCTCTTTCCCATACATCTTTCCCGATTAAGTTTCCAACAGCTGATCTGGAAGTGGATTTCAATATGAAAAACATGAAAATTCTAAAGATGCTTCTGATAAAAACAGTGCTTGTAAAAAAAGGAATAAGGACCAATTGTTTTTGCACCAAAACAAGGTGAGTACTGCTGTGTGCTAGCCACCTTGCACACCTGCGGATCTGCCTTACCGCAGTTTGCATTGCTGCTTATTTAAGGCAGGGTGCTGTGGCCAAATGACACACAGTTTGTTTCCCATACAGCTCACAAAACAGCTTGTCCAGGGTAAGAATTATCCACCAGGCATTTTTGTTAACTCCAGCATTTCCTCAGCGATTTCAAAACTCTAAACCAAAGTAACAGTTTCAAGAGTTTTGAAGTGAAACACGGCAGAACAGTTAATTTTAAGCTGCATTAGATGCTCTGATCCCAGATTATTTTTGTTTACTGATGACATGATATTAATCTTAACAAAAGCAAAAAACCCATAGAGTTATGCAAATAAAAAGAAGAGAGCATCAGAAGTGCTCCATGCACCTTTGACATGGAAATCTACCCTGAAATAAAATCTACATTAATATGAAGACTAATATCAAGTTACATTTTTGTTTCCTGTTTTCCATAGAATATTTTGTTTATGGGTTATAGGAATCCAATGGAGCTTTTTATACAAAATACTTAAATCACACATGAATTAAATTAACACATATATAAAACAATTAATTTTATGTTTAATATAATAATTCTGGAAAGCTATTCATCCTCTGGAAACTGTTTTTCTAGGATCAAATTTTGTGTACACTGTGAGGTACTCCACTGGCAAAACAAATTTTCTCTATTCAACACCACATTTATGAATGAGACCTGTGAGACATAACAAGTCAGGAACAATCTCTTCATTTCACTTCAGAAACAAAGATTTTCCCTAGTGTAAACAAAGAAAAGAAATATTTGCTTGTGAAGTGTTAGCAAATAATGATTTCATTTTTATCATTTTGGAATGTCAAAACCCAAGTAATCATCAATAGTATTTAGACTATCATTCCAGTTATTTATTCAAGAAAAAGAAAATTATTCTCTTTTGTAGAGAGGCATGCTTGATGCTGTTCCACCATAACAGCATAAACAGTGTGGTTTATATCAGAAAATTTTGCTTGTGTGCTTTCTGAGCTTATGGCACAATCAAGTAAATTCATTGAAACAAAATATTTTTAAGCTTAAATCATGATAACTTTTGAATACTAACTTTCCCACTTGAATTTATTTAGTATCAGCTTTAATTTTAGTTTTTTAATCTACACTGCTTTATTCTTCAAATTACAAAAAATGAAGTACACATTTTCCTGGATCAATCCCATTTTGCAAGAGACCTCTGAGACTTAATGAGATTGAAAAATTGGGATTTTTTAGTAATTTTTTTGGTTCCTGCTTCCACACTACCACAATAGGGTACTACTTCCAGGATAACAGGACCCAGCTATATGGAACTTTCTGCATAACCCTGCAGCTTTTCAAGACGCTTTTGTTTTCCACAAACATAAATTAATTTTATAGTATTTACTGTTTATACAGATTGGAACAAAAGCTCTTTTTTAAACTCCTGAATATTTAGTTTCTCTCAGAACTTATGTCTTAAAAAAAATATCTTTTAAGTGTTGCTGAAAACTCTGGGAATCTCTGAGAACAGTGTCCTGTCCAAGTGTACTAGAGAACTATGATATATTAAACCTGACAGGATGATGTTCATTAATCTTTGAAATGTAGTTGGGACACTGGTAATTCCAAGAGGCATTACATTAAAATGAAAAGCCCCCTTATGGCAAATGAAGGTGGTTTTTTGTTTCCTGTCATCATCCATTTGTAACTGCCAATAGCCGCTAGTTAAATCAATGCACCTGATAAATATTGCTTGACTGAGGAAATCTAGAGAATCATCATTTCTTAGCACTGGGTATTTATCTTTTTTCCTTATTGGATTTATTTTTCAGCTGTAGTGTACTCTGAAAACCTGCTCATACCATTTGGCTTTTCAGCAATTAACATAGGCCTAAGGGCAAATTGAGAGAGGGATGGTTTCAGACCAAAGCATATACTACAGCTGTTGCTTTACCACTCTTCCTTGCAGAGGATGAGGTTTGTGGACAGAATTTCTAGATTCATGATGTTTTTATTCAACATCTACCTCTCTCAGCTGTATGGTAATATTTGGAAGACTGAAACAGAAAAGTTCTATTTCCCATTCAACTTGGCAAAACCAAGATGAAATACCATACCTACAACACAATTTTAGCAATGGACCTATATCCCAGAAGCAGGTGAGGACTGGATCTAGTCCATCATTTACCCCTCCCTCATCCTTAAACCATTACAAAATTCAGGAGAAAAAGAGGAAAATGTTCCACTGTTTGTTTTTTAACCTTTTAGCTACAAATTATGCAGTTACAATTTGTAAAGGAAATGCAGAAACTGAGTGGGGGCAAAAGACATGTATACTTGATACACTATATTGATACATACTTGATACAGAGATTTAAAAATCTCATTTGTTTGTTGCCTTTGCCTGTATTACACAAAAAATGAAGTGTAAATTTAAGGCTTATCTATATTTCTCAACACTAAATATTTCTGTCTCTTGCTTACAAAAAGGCACTACTCTTCAGAAATGCCCATTTACTTTGATTGTTCCATTGTTTTCTGTGTCTAGCCTGTGTTCCACTCATTTGGGCAATCCAAAGTTAGCGATCACTAGATTATAAAAGTACCGATATGTACTTGTGTACTTTTCTTCAGTGGTGAGATTCCCAAAGTATTAAAATGTTCCCTTCAGTGACATGCAAAAACCCTTATAAGCTGCTAACTTTTCCTCAGGGCCTGTGAGAAGCTATTTAGTTTAACCACAGAAAGAAGCTCTTTTCAGTGATTTATTGATGACATTTGTTTGCCAGATAGACAAAGAAGCAGAGAAAACAGCACTCTGAGTGCTATTCTGAAGCATAGGGTCAGTGGTCTCTGCCAGAAATTTCCTGTTTGATCTTGAGCAAGCTAATCTGAACACTAGCTCTCCATCTTTAAAACAAACCAAAATTCCACCCTACAATGCAGTAGTAGTGTGTAGACACAGATAATACAGAACACGAGGCACAGAGCTAGCAGCTTTGAGAGCTGTGAGGATATTAACAATATAACACCTAAGCCAGATAATGTCTCAAGGGGAAGTTATTTCACAAGTATGGCATTTGACAAGCAAAGAAGTAAAACATACCTGACAATTTTGTGAAGAGTTTGGTCTATAGTTGGTTCTATCCAGTGCTAAATCACTCTTCTCTCCCAAGGGAGAAAATACATTAAAAATTAATTTTGCTTCATTGTCACAAATAGGTTTTGGTCCATGACCTCCACACCAACTTAGCTGGACATGATTTTATTTTGAGCTATACTCTTACCTGAGGTTTTATAGGCAGACTTCAGGATAGAATACTTAGAATTTATATTCACACCCATAATAAAGTCCCGATCCAGTAAAACACTTAATTAATGCATAACTTGAAGCATGAAAATAATGTCACTGAACTCAGTCCAGATGGCTACATATTTTAAGGTTTCACCTCTGTATACATCCCTTGACCAAAGTCACAAATTTGCAACTTTGCCCTGTGCTTTGATCCAGTTACACCACACCATGAAGGCGGCTGCTGTTTTAACTGAATAACCAGGAAGAAATCTTACAGCACACACTGTATGGTTTTCCTGAAGACAAATGGCAGGGGAAAGGAGGGCACGGAGACTATACTGCTGCCTGGCGCCACACAGCTATGAAGAGAAAAGCTGCCAGAGGACTGCTCATGCTCTGTGCCCCACCCTGCATGTCACAAATAACACAGACGTCACACACAATGGCCACAGAAAGAGCTATTGAAAAAAATTCCACCAACTTAGAGGAGAAAGGAAGCACTGATGTAAATTGTCAGAAATAACCAATATCAATAGCGTATGCGTATATAAATGCTCCCATTCCATTTCTGTATCATCTTTTAATATAATTTGGTGAAGTCTTACACTTTTGTCATCACTCCCATTCAGCGGGATTTATCATAACAATGGTCAACATCAGGAATGCTATTATTATCTGCCATAAATATAAATCTATAATCTCTGCAGTAAGCTTTAAGATTTGGCTTCAACACAAACAATACAAGCTTACTCCATTGATCTACCTCCACCTGCAAGAACTGAAGGCCAGTTCAGTGCCTCAACAGCCAGTTTTAGTGGAGATGCCTTTAGAAACCCAGCCCTGGCAGACTGGCATTTACTATCATTCTCACATCCTCATTTTCAGTAAGGGATTGCTTGCTTTTATGTTTGACAATATATATTTCCCCTTTGGTAATTATTTTTCATCACATTATCATAATGTACCATATCCTAAGGGCAACAGCCCTTTGAGATTCAGTTCTCTTGGCCTCTCCCATTAATACAGGCCTACTGGCTGTTTTACATGATTGAGGTTTGACTCACAGAAATACAAATAACATAAATTTAGGCCACTGGCTTTATAATCTCCCCTTGGCTCCCCAGCAAGGCAGATGACAATATTCTAATCTGTTTTCCATTATAATTAAGGCTCTAATTTAGTTTATGGTTTTGTAATTGGAGTACCACACCTCAAGAAAAATCACAGGTCCTTTCCACTTCACTGGCAAATCTGGGAAATTCTGTACATAACAGAAAAGGACACAGGCAGTTACAAAAAAAAAGATATTTATATAGAGGAAGAGACATGGTTCAAAAAGGTTCACAATTCCAAGGTGATGAAAAGCATGTCCACACAGCACAATTGAGCAGATGTTAAAGAGCACTAAGCAAGCTCCAACCTTGTTTATATCTGATGCAATAAAAGAAAGCACTGCCCTATAAGCATAGCAGAATTAGCATGCCTCACTGTGCAAGATGTTTAGTCCTACTGACAGGGTCTGCTCTGCAGCCAACTCATTTGATACCAGCAATGGGTAACCCATGCCATGCCCTATGACATGATTTAAATGTGCTCATCACAGTAAAAATAGCTCAGGATTTACAATAAAGCTTCCCTCAGACTGGATCCTTCCAAGAAGGTTAAGTCTTTGTGTTGACTTTGGAGAGCAGTTTAAATTTCTTGGCTTTCACTGAGGCGATGAAGCCAGCTGAAAAGACGGTTCTCCTTACAGCGAGGAGCGATGAACAAGGGCTCTCAGCTGAGAAAGATGAGAAGCAGAGATAGGCCAAAGTCTGGACTGGTAATCCCATACAGAACAACCTCAGTTTTGTTCTGAATAAGGTATTTTAGCTGTTAACAGCGGTGGAAGCCAGAAGTGTGTGTTCTTTCTGCTGTGAGTCATTAATGTTATTCCAAACCAGGAAAACTCCAGTTAGACCCTTATCAACCTAAACACACACTGTTGGTTAAAAAGAACACGTATAGAAAATGTTTTACTTTTAATCAGTCACAGACAGGACAACGTAGGGTCCCAAGAAATAGAAAAGTGATGATACAGGATGGGGGGGTTCCAGAGTTCAGAAGAATCAGAGGACAGAGACTAAAGTCAGAGAGAGCAAATTATCTATATCTAGCACTTCATTCAGGGGCAATGAGGACATGGCTGAATTGTACAGCAGCAGTTAGGATCACTGTATGTGCCAAAAATCACCACCCATCAGCATGGGAAAAACAAGCATGATAACAGCAGTGTGCACAATGAAGCCAGATTAAAGGAATTCCAGTCTTTTCTGGATGCCCAGGGCTCCTGGGCTTCACAAGGGCCAGGACCACAGAGCTGTTGGAAGGTTATATTCAAAACAAGTGTCTGCCAAAAGAAGTACTATTGTAATGGCATCTCTGGGGGCATTTCTGACCTGCATTTTCTCAAGTAGCTCTGCTTTTTCCAAGCTGTTGGTATATGCTCAAAGCTGGTGTTTAGTGAAGCAGATGCTATTGTAACCGACAGGTGAGCTGGCCTCTCTGCGGGAACACCGAGACGCACATCTTTATTAAAATAAGCCAACGCTTGTTATCACAAGGTTATTCCATGAGTCAGGACATGGTCCCAGCAAGGACAATAATGACAGGATTTGTACCATTAGCCTCTTCAAACACTAACTTTATAAACTGGGATATGGCCTGCATGAAATAGTAGCTAATTGCTGTTTACTGTCAGGCACACAGTTTCACATTTAACATCCACACACCATATGTCACTTTCTGCATCCCCACCCTCCCACATATTTAAGTTCAAAAGAGCTGTCATTCCTTACCTAACCTTTGGTTTTGGGGAGGTGGTTCCATATCGGTTTCCCTTTGGTTGTCAGTGGATTCAGTTTAGGTATTACTTACACGAGCTATAAAAATAATTAAGAAAAGCTGATGTAAGAATGTTATTTTAATTTGCTTCCAGAGAACGGGTTAAAATCAACTTCACTTCAACTACTACACTGTTGACTAGCAGTCAAAGAACTATACCATGAAATTATTATGACTTCACTGCTAAGGGAGTATATTTTTACAAGAATTACATGGTAAATATATTATCTGCCACACTGGTGACACGAGAGAGACTGCACATAGCACTGAGAGTGTTCAAGGGGGATATGGGACACCTGTACCTACTGCACAATACCTGCCCTTCAAAGAAGCCCATTGCAGAGGTGGCTTCAACACTTCCCAACAAAAACAGCCTTAATTTTTTTTTCTTATATTTCCAGAGCAACAGATGTCTCAACTTTTCAAATGGTAAATTAAACTGGCTACTTACAAAGACTCAAACTGAAATTATGTCACAGACAGGAGAGAAAAAAAAAAAAGTTTTTACATTCTTGTAGCCCTTTTTTTTCCCCTATTCGAGATAAAATATAAAAATGAGAGATAGGTATTTTTATTTTTGTTATTGTTATTCTGCAACTTCCTAAAGCTGCAAGAAGCTCTGAAATTACAGAACAGTAAAAGAAAAAATAGGAAGAGACTAAATTGCAGATATTATCAATTTCATTGCAAGAAGAAAGATAAGGATGAGAAAAAAAACATGTTGGGCCTGCATAATTTTGATGTTGCCATTTCATCAGTGTGCAGTGTTTTCCACAAATGGAAAAAAAAGAATCAGATAAAAGTTGCTTTATTTTATATCATGTTAAAGGTACACATTTTGAAGTTTCTTCCGTTTTGGTGAAACTGTTCTGGTATTTTTCAACACAATCTACTGACATGTTATCTGGCTTCATCAAACACATGAAAGACCTAGGAAGAGAAGAGAGGCTTGAAAAGGTTTTCTTAAAAGCAGTCAAGTATTTCCAAAGACTATTTGTATCAATAATGTAAGTAATACATACTGCTTAAGCCAGTGCAGAAGTGGCTGCAAATCAGTCTGCATAACCCTAAAATCTTACCACCAACTACTGACTGAGCTGAACAGTGTTCAACTTAATTTTAATAAAGCTAAGAGGTCACATACCCCAGTGAAGCAGTTGACAAATGGCAATTTTTGCCAGGCAGACCACAATACCTGAATTTACTACTGGGTAAAAATGGATGTAAAAATAAAACTAATTCCAATTTTACTAATTTTGCCAATGTAAAAGTTTCATAGAAGCTGAACTTCCTTCATTCTTTGTGGAAGCTTTAGAAAATGATGTGCCAAACTTAATACTGAGTTAATATTGAGTGTCTGAGCCATATAATCTTAAAGCGGATAGGGGAAAAAAAGCACACGGAAGACCCATAAAGTTTAGATATGTACACATGCTTCAAAATTCACTGAATGCTACAGTATCTGTCGATCTTATGTCATAGGGATAAGATGTTATCTGTCATTAATGAAAAGCCTAATTAGTACAATTATCTTGTGCATTAGGTGTGATACCTTTAGAATTAATTCATATCACACAGTGGATATAAACACTCCAAAGCATCATGAAATCCAGGAAATAGAAAACTTAACTGGTCAGTATTAACTTACTTTGCTATACAATTGCATAAAAAAGTGATGCAAAAAAATTACTGCACCTCTGTTTAGCTCTTATGTGGAATTTTAAAACTTTCTCAGAATTCTGCAGCCAAGATCGCACTCAGGTCTTACCAACACATGGGCCAAATGAAGCTCTGGAAATAAAGGAGTCTTAACATTTATGTCAAAGACATTAAACTTAAAGGTCAATAAAAAAAAATAAATAATCAGGAATTATGGCCAAATACTCTTAAGAAAGGAAGAACAAAAGGAAACAGTCACTGGCAAATGAAGTAACAATAAAAATTTAATTCATTTTATGATAGAAACATTGGTATAGCCACAGAATTCCAACAGATAACTTTCTTAGTCAGAAAAACTCAGTTAATCAAATATATTTTCCATGGGCAAAGTTTTAGAATATTCTTTTGATACTACATTTTGAAGTTGTACTTATCTTCCTTCAAGGCTCTGAGAAGAAATGGCAAACTGGAAGCTACCCAAAGCTAAACTATTCTAAAGTGCCCAGGCTGGACGCAACCGCCACAGGTATGACTAGAAATAATTACCTCTACAATTGGTACTCCTAAATTGAAGGAAGCAGCACACATTTCCCTCCTTGTTTTTTTCTTTTTAAGTATTTTCCTCAAAGCATCCAAAAAATGAATACAACAAAAGTACAGTCCTAGGAAAGAAATCCTGGGACATAATGATCAGGACGTAATGGTACTGAATAGAACACTTTGCAATACTTTTCAAAGAGTAACTAACAATTAATTCCCCTCGATAATTCCCCCCGGGAAGTAAATATTACTATTTTCCACATTATAGCTGGAGAAATAGGGAAAAAGACTAAGGAACTCCCCTCTGGCTGGACATCATGCTAATGGTTTCTCAGAATCTGTGTGGTGCCCACTAGCTCACACAACTACTTCATCACAATGATTTCAAATGTATGTTGCACCATCAGAAACGTGAGCCTGACCTAGCACAAAATCATGATGCAAACAAACAGAAGTCAAAGCCCACCGTAGTGGAAGTAAAACACAAACACAGACAATGCAGGTTAAGTGTTTTTCAGATATGAACACAGGACTTGCCATTCTGGCTCAGACTTGCTACCCACCAGAGCTAATGCAGTTTCCAGCAGTAGCCAGCACCAGATGCTTCAGTGAAAGATACAGGAAGCTCCCGCAGATGCGGGATAATCTGTCTCCCTTGAAGGTCTCATCCTAATCCCTTTAGTTATAGATTCCCTTAAATCCTGATGCATGAGGATTTTTATCCCTTCAAATACTCTTTTTTAGCATTACTATCATAACTCTGGATATTCTTGCTATCCATATAAATGCCCCTTCCCTCTCTGAAGCTTGCAACATTTTTGATTTCATCTTCATCCAGAGTCAATGAGTTCCACAGTTTATAGAGGCACCTTTTGGTAAGAGCTTCTTTATTTTTAATATACAGGGAAAACCGCAGACTCCTGATCTTTGTTCTCTGTTGCATTGCTTTTTTTTCCTTTTTTAAAACCACATACTTTATCACTCCCACTCTCGTCTGACTCCTCAGGTAAACAACCACTTCAGATCCTCACAACCCTAGTCTTTCTCTCCACATCTGGGCCTGTCCATTCTGCAATATCTTTCCCCAGCATGGACTTTCCATTAACGCCCAATAAATTTTATATAACACTACACTGCTGGCTGATACAATGACTGTGCATGCAAGTATTTTAATTTTATAAATATATATATTTCTTAAAAAGAATGTACCTCACAGTTACCTAGTCTGACAGGGTCCATGTGAAATTCCTTAAGGCTTCTCTGGAGTTGATTAACAAGCAACCTACAAAGAGGTTATCTACCCATAATGTGGTGTTGCTGCCTTATTTCTTCTTCCTCCTTCCAGATAACTAATAAATACATTACAAAACAGCCAACCTAGTACATAAACTTGTGGCTATTAACCTTTTGCCACAATGAAAGTGGACCATTTGTTCCTGCTTTGTCTCCTGCCTCTTAGCTATTTTTTGGCCCATGTCTCATGGGTACTTGGGTTTTTTTTTAGGAGACATATTATCAGTCCACAATGTTCAAAAATACATGTGTGACTAGGCATAGAATCATGCAAAAGCTTATAAATCATGGCATATTAAGACATAATAACAATTCTGTTTCTCCTGGTGTCCAGTTTCTGAGATAGACTGACTCATGATCATGAGCTTTAATTCCTGAGCTTCTAGGTTGGATTTTTTGTTAGATTTTTTTTCTTTTTTACAAAGACTTCCCATTCCATTTCTTGACTTCCACAATGAAGAATTTGAAAGAAACAAAATCAAGTAACATGGGGCTTAAGAGAAAACCCCGAGAGCGAGCAATGCTGAGTTGTCTCTCACCTACGACCTTGTCAGAAGCCTTTTGAAATATGCTCTTAATATCCACACTATTCATTTGCTGACACATTCAAAGAGTTTCATGACGTTAGCCCGATAAAATTTGCTTTGCAAAACTAAAGGTTTAGCTCTAAATTATTACCTTCCTACTCTTTTTTTCTGTTTCAGTGGTACTCCAGCTATATACCCAATAAGCTCCTCTGGAACCTTTTTAGAACGCATGGTCAGCATTTCTACCCTCTCATCATCTGGCTAGTTAGCCCATTTTTAAGCAAGGTGTTGATTTTGTTAGAAATTCAGCTGAGTCATACTTAAAACTCTTGCAAAACTCTTGGATATATACCACTTGGGCATGATGACTGACTTCTTTTGAAATTGTCACTCCTTTGCTACACTTTTCAAAAGTATAGGTTGAAAAACTAGACTGTACTTTAATAGAATCACTGAGAGAAAATAAATGTAAATAATCAAATATTCTATGTTAAAGAATATATGAATTGTATAGAAAACTTTTCTGAATTACTTCAACAGTGAACTTCAAGCACAAAGGGAAAAAAACCCAGACAGAATAGAAGCGGAGAAAAAAAAACAAAATATTCAGGGCAAGTACCATACCAAGATTACCTTAGCAACTGCAGAAGCCATACATATGGCTACTTATGGCTACTTATATTTTTTTAAGTAGTTCACACATTTAGTTGCATTTCCTCTAGCTACCTTTTGGAGAAGAGGTCTCATACTAGGATAGTATCTTGCTATCAGGCCTAGATGAAACAAGTCAGTTTTATAACACAACTTACAAAAAGTATGCACTCTTTGGAAAGACCCATGTGCATTTACACTTTAAAATGCAAACTGTGAGGGTTTCACTTCTGCTCAGTTGACATTGTCCTACTCCTTTGAGTCCCATGCATTTTTGGATCTACGAGGGAAACTTGGAAAATATGCCAGTCCCTCTACGAAACTGTCATACTAAAGGTTTGAAAAATCTTACAGGACCAGAGGGTACACAGGCTATAACCTGAGATG
>JAVJGJ010000037.1:71758981-71786372 GCA_035590215.1 Microhierax caerulescens | reverse complement strand
AAGATCGACTTATATCATTGAATAAACTGCTCACAGAAAAACTCAACAAAGAAATAACATTGAAGTCTCCTCATGTCAGCTTCGATAATCATGCATACCTATTGAATGTAAAAGATGATCGCGGAGAATTTGCTGATGTTTTGTTACACGATCACAAAAATAACGTCATGGTTGCTATAGAAGTCAAATTTCTCACTAATGTTGACACGAAAAAAGACTGTCAATTGAACTTAGATCGAATTGCTAACATTGAAAACATTCATCGTTGTCTAAAAAATACTGATCGTGTTACAGGACTTCTCTTGGCTTGATATGGTTCCTCCCTCTCAGGCGAAGCCAAAGCTGTAGACAGATAAATCAACTGTCTCAGACAGGGTATATGATGTGGGATAGGAAACATGGTTCCATTCTGAAATCACTAATCCAAATACTGACAAGAAGTTGGGAAACATATCTTTCTCGTTTCATTCAATAGATAAAAACCTTTTGTGTGACCAAGTACAAAGTTAAAGATTTATCTTGTCTTACCATGCCTGTTCCACCATATATTTGACATGTGGGTTCCAGAAACTCAAAGTTTCAAAGTATTTGAAAAGTGGGATTTTTAAAAACAAGAAAACCAATTCTATTCTCTTGTGAACTTTGACGTGGCAGACTGCATAAGTTCTACTTACCAAGGCTCACAAATCAAAAGGAAATCCTGCTGCTTCTGACTTCCATGCCAATCAAGAGCTTCTGAACTGGTAATTCCAAACGCAAAACTATGAAGCATAACAGAGGACACAGGCCAAGTCCAGCCATCTTTGTAAATCTCCCGATTTTGTACTGTATATTTTTATATTGTTATTATGGTCTGACAAGGTCACCATACAATGCCATACGTGATACTGCTGCACCATTTTGGGAATGAATTGCTTCGTTCTCCTGCATCTGGAAAGCACACCACATGGGAAATGTTGGTTTACATATAATTCTAAGGCAAAAGTTGATTTCCATTAAAGCCTGTAATTGCAAGAAGATACGAATGTACTCACAAATAGCAGAGCGCGCTTAGACTGCCCCCAGCTACGTTGCCCCAACAGTTATATCACAGTGCCATCCACTGGCCGTCTCCTGCAAGTACAGGCGCTGACACACAGCTGCTTCTGCGTTGACTTGGCTTAATTCCCACTGAAGGGCCAACCATCCCCAGACAGATATATTCCCAATTCATTTCCTCCTGCAATGATAACTGTGAAATTTACCCAGCTCACAAAGGAAGAGAAATAATTTCTCTAATAGCCTTAATGGGTTTTTAGAGACCTTGGCTAGCAGCCAAGAGAGACTTAGACATGGCTTTGCAGGCAGTATGAATACAGAGCTTACTTTCATATGTGCGTGCGTGCATGTGCGCTGTGTGCATGGTTTATTGTGAGATACATTTCAGAAAAAAAATGTATTAATTGAACCCCACCAGCACTGATGCGCCCACCAATAGTTTTCCCGCACTGACATCAAGGGATATGAATGAAAACTAATTGTGCTTCAAAAAAAAGGCAAATCACAAGTCTGTTGTAGGATTAGGTTTTTCTTTAATTGAGATTGTTGAAATAAACAGCAAGAGAGCTGTTATGGAGTTTTTCATGTATACTTTAGTTCTAGTTTCTCTATTGAAATGTGAGACTATCATGTTATTACGAAAGAAGATCAAAGAAAAGAATACACTAAAATAACCCTGAAAAGGTTTCAGGTAATAACACAAACAAAAAAAAAACAAAAAAAAAAAAAAAAAAGAGCCAAATCATTAAGCTGTACTTAAGTAAAATTCCCTGAAATAGTCCATGAAAGATTTTTTTTTAATATTTCAGTTACAAAGAGTTCAATAATAAACTCTTACAAATAGAATTTCATAGTATGTGCCTTACTCATACTCTCCTTCAAACAGAAGTAGAGCATGTAAAGACAGATTTTAGAAGAAATAATTTTGACAATTCGGGGGCTGCTATAATTAACACAGTAAAATACATTTACTCACTTTTTGTTATAATACATGCTATTACTGATAGTTACTAAGTCCTCCTGATTTGGCACCTCCCCGAAAGGTCCCCAAAACTCTGTTACCTCTTTGATTACCCGTCAAGTTCAGCAACTTTGCTCATTTGGTGAAACGCTGGCACGGGTTGCCCAGAGAGGTGGTAGACGCCCCATCCCTGGAAACATTCAAGGTCAGGTTGGACAAGACTCTGAGCAACCTGGTCTAGCTGAAGATGCTCCCGATTGTTGTGGGGGTTGGGGTGGTTGGATTAGCTGACCTTTGAAGGTCCCTTCCAACCCAAACTGTTCTATGAATCTATGTTCACTGACTGGCATACAACATGCCAGCACTGGAGGATGTGTCCACGTACCAGCATAAACCACTGCAGAGACTGCAGAGCTTTAAAAATGCTGTAAAGGAGGCTCCATTTTTGTGACAACTCCCGTACTTAGAAAAGGGGGACTGAGCCATGAAGAGCTTCAAATTAAGAGCAGGTTAGGAAGAAAGGAGCCTGAGGAGTACAAGGGAAGTCCAGCTGGTGCAACTATTCAGTGGCAGTTGTGCATCACACATGTTCTTACAGAGAGTAAGGGGGTCACAAAGCACTACGCTATGTATTCTACCATGCCTGTAATGCATACTGCGGGAACAGAGCTTTAAAAATCCTCCTCTGTGGTACACTGTCACTGCCTGCAGATGGATTTGAAACACCTTCACTTGCAACAGAGTTTTTAGCCGCTGATACCCACACAATAAGCAGAAGAAACATGCCAACAATGCACTTCCTCAAATTATCTGCCACAAATACCTGACCTGGCCATACAGAAGGTCAGGAAGTAAACTGTGATTTGGAGCAGTTCAGAAGTACACGTCCTACATCACTTGCCAGTCTCTGAGGCCCCTCCATCTCAGTCTTTAGCCCCTTTCGCATTCTGCTGGTGACAATCACCCATTACATACACTCTTATGTTTCCTATTACTACCTACACTGGCAACGGAGCAGCAGTTGCATTGCCTCCATACTGTGAGCTGGCTGCCTTCCCACATGGGAACTTTTTAGCAGCCAGGTACACAGTGAGCCAGGAGCCATCATTCAGACAAGAGCTGCAGAGCTTCACAAGCACCAACCGCTATAGTGCGACTATTGCTGCTCAATAATTGCCAGTTGCTATATGGCAATATTTGCTATGGCTTCTCACTGTTAGCAATTAAAGAACATAACCAAGTAGCTCGTCAGCCACAAAGTGCTACAGATTTCCACAATCTGTGATCTTTGTCTTTGGGTACAGTTGGGGAAATCTAAATGTCTATTACCATTATATCAAAGGGTTTTAGCACACTGATACTGATGCATGTATGCTTTCACAGTGCCTGCACGGAGGAGTTTTAATAAAGGCTATACTCTGTTACTTTATGAAAGCTGGAAAAAATTATTCCAGGGGGGGAAAAAAAAAGTTTCAACTGGGAAGCTCTCCCTAAGAAGCCGAGTTCTGGTTAACAATAAAAATGCACCTCCTTGGATTTCAGGTTAGTTCAGTGATACCCAACTGCAGGGTCCAAGTATACTGAAAGTCTACTCGTAAACACAAGGAAATGGTAAGACACAAAGCTATAATATTTGGAAGGAGGAAATCTTTTCAACAAAGACAAGGGCCATGAAGACTACATTTGTGCTTCTGAATCCCAAGACATTGTCTTTTAAGCTATTCCTTTTAGCGTTACTAGAATAGACTGGTTTTATTTCAGCCAAACTTCATATCTGAAACCATCTTTATTTTTTTCAATTTCAAAATGTGTGAGTTATTTTCCACAATAGCATTAGAAACATGGACTAACTTTGCCCTCACAGAAAAGGAACAAAAGTCCAAATTCACCAGTTTTGCTTTAAACAAAAATTCTTTCTCAGACCTCTAGTCTCAGCATAGCAGAGATTAAATGATGGTTTAAGCTCGACTCTCTTGAGACAGGTACTTAAAGGTGTTTGAACATTTCTGCTTTATCCCTTTTCTAAGAGCTACAGTGCTAAAAAGAATTCTTTTCCTCAAAGACCACTGAGGTCTGACAGAGATAATATCAAAAATTTGCTGGATTTTAGCACTCATGAAAGCTGGAGACTGAGCATATACCCTAGAAGCGTGCCTTATATATGGATCTCCAGAGGCAAAGTTATGCCCACAGTAATATTTTTTTTTTAATTTAATATTGTTTCCAGCACCTGGAATCCCATATTCTGTTTTTCTTGCTTTTTCCAATATCCATTAATGTCTTTTGCTACAGCTTCTGCAGCACATGTATATCAACTGGCCAACACCTTACTGTCATCTTTAGAGGCCAGGAAACTCAAAATAACTTTAGCATAGCTGCTAAGTGTAGTAAACATCTTACAGTGCCTAACCTGACAAAATTGTAAAATGAATAGCTGTGATTGGAACCTAATATACTGCATTTTAGGTTCATAACCTTAAATAGCACATACCCAGTACTGCTCATTGTTCAGAACTATTGCAGAGTCCCCAGGTCCAGCCCTGCCAGCTGAAAATCTGGTGCCCCCAAGTACATCCAGACTGTCATTTGAAAGGAGCTCTTTGTTCAATTCCAAATTCACCTTCTATCTAGGTAGCAACCCCAGACATGAAGCCCTAGGCAAAGCAGAAGGCCATCCTCTAAAACACGCAGAAACCTATTTCCCTAAGGACTCTGGAAAGCTCAGTATGGTTAATACGCTGCCAGGCATACCCAGGCAAGGTTTTACTCAGCTGTTTGCAATGCCCAGGAGGTGGACAGAGTGCAGAACACATCATGTCACAAACACTTCTGTGGCCGTTTATCAGAAAAGCCGTATAGATTTAGCCAACAAAACTTAACTTTAACCAAGCAAAATCCCATTCAAACTTCTCTTGAATGTCATTCTTTTCTTGTTGATTGTTTGTACTCTACCAATCAAGCTGTGTTATGGTTAGGTTTTCTTACCTAAATTCCCCACATTGCATTGTTGGTGTTGTTCTACCTGGATAAAACACAACAGCAATGTGGATTTATACCTCTTCTAAAGAGCTAGTGGAGGGATAAAACCCACACACATATGTAAGTTCAAATTTATATGATTGTCTTCACATCATACAGGCAGGGCAATTTTTCTTCTCTTATTTTAATTCCGCAATTAAATTAACCCATCTTTACAAATACTGTAGTTATACTCTTCCACCTACATGGAAATAAAAACATGCTGACCTGCAATATCATGTTCTCCAGGCACTCTTACTATAGTCATGGCAATGGCTTTTCTGGTATCACCTCACAGGAAAACGTTAGATCTTCCCTGTTTGGGGTCAGTTTCAGAATTATCCAAGTCCTCTGTTAGGATCTCTACCTGCATTACTTCCCCTTGAGCTTAAAATTTCAGCATAACTTTTTTATCCTTTAATTTACTTTAATTAAGTAGGTGATACATAAGCGTTTCCAATTTAGAGGAAATCTGACCAAACTAAGCATTCTATGCATGTTGGTTTTGCAACAAACTCCTTAAAAGACTGTGGCTTAGAAGTATAGCCTAGATGCACATTGCCTGCTCAGACTTTCATTACTACATGCCAATGTGTGGGTCAGCCATGGCTAACAGCCAGACACCCACCCAGCTTCTCACTCACACCCCTTCTGTAGTGGTGCAGCAAGAGAAAATAGGATGAGAAATCTCCCTGCCAAGATAAAGACAGGGAGACTGGTTACCAATTACCATTGCAGGCAAAACAGACTCAACTTGGGGAAAATTCATTTACTTTATGGCCAATCAAAACAGATTCAGGTAGTGAGAAACAGAGAGCAACATTAAAACAGCACCTTTCCAACGCACACGTCAGTACACAGGGGCTCTTCTCTGCTGCTCCTTGCCCTTCACACTGTTCCACGGCTCTCACTGGCCTCTCCCCATGGGCTGCAGTCCAGGAACCTGCCTGGGTAGTGCTTTCCACCTTTTCTGACACAAGCTTTCCCCGAGGACCCACCATCTGGGCTGGGGGCCCGGCCGTGCCCTGCGGTGGGTGTGTTGGAGCCGGCTGGAGTTGGCTGTGCCGAACATGGGGCAGCCCTGGCCGCCCTGCACGGAGCCCTGGGCAGGTCCCAGCCAGCACCTGGCACCCGCCTGGTACAGTCGAGATGAGAATTTACGCATATGAAGGCCAGACGGGAGCAGCCAAAGGCTCAGTCTAGCACAAAGTATTACGTTTTACTCAGATATGCCCTGCTCTGGCTAGAAGCTTACATTCACCTACAGGACATCTTCCCCCAAAAGGTAGTCAGTCTTGATTTGAGGACTAAGGCTCAGACTGTGCCTCTCATCAGCTTCCTTCATTTCACTGTTTAAGATGTGTGCCTTATTTTTCAGCTGAACTTGCTCGGTTTCAGTTGAGTTACTTGTTCTCATTAGTGAGAAAACAGTATGTAGCACTCCCGGCACCTGTCTCATCAGCGCTACAAATACACTGCTTTGGGCATCCTGAAGTTCTTATAATGTTCAGTCCCCAATTTCTCAATATTACTTATTACTTATACTTTACCAAATCTCTGGCAATGTAACATCGGTCACTATTTTCTCTGCTGTCAACAATTTTATTGTTTTTTCACTGGATTTGAACAGCTGAAATAAAGCCTTCTGGGTGAAAGGCTGTCACCTACGTGCTTCTAATCTCTTACTTTCCAGGCAGCTTTTGACTTTTACTCAGTTCAGCAGCCACCTTCTTTTGGGCTTCTGGCTGTGGAGGACCATTCTTTTTTCTCCCACAGAGATTATGGGCTCACGCATTGTAAGAGGTGGCATTTTCTGTATACTAACTTATTTAGTTTATAATTCTTTACCAATGACTTCTCTGATGGGCACTCAGAAGTTGAAAATCAAAAGAAATATCAAAATCCCTCTCTATAATATTGGCACCTGTGGAGCTGGGGAGAATAAACCCATCAGAGTGTTTACACAATAACCACCACCATTTTGTTTCTTTCAGCAAATATAAAATAAACAAAAATAGAAATGGTAAAAGAATCAGTAATGGCTATATTGAATAGAAACAAAAAGAACAACTGAAAGCTTAGCCAGCATTAAAATAAGCAAGTTGTCCCATACTGAACAAAGTCCCATGTCATCACGTAATCTGCCCCTGAAGCATCCCCAAGAACTGCATACAGAAGTAGACCCACCAGCAACAGCACCCAATCCAGCAGCCAGAGGAGAAACCTCCTCCCCACAGCAAGGATGCCAGAAAGCTCCCACACGCTCACAGCTGAGGTAATACAGCACAGGTTCTAAGGTAACACTCCAGACTGCTAATAAATCGGCTTGAACCTAGAGGTTTGGAAACCTTCACCTACTCTTCCTTGCAGGGATGCCCTTCCCTTTAGCCCTGATTTTCAAGCTAATAACAAACTCCTCACATGCACAAACCTCACAGTACCCTCTGGAGCTCTAAAGCAGCCTCTTACCATCCCCATCACCTCAAGGCTCGGCTGCATGTCTGCCCTCCTTTTATGCAAATCCCACATTACCAAAACCCACCTCACATCCAGCCATCCTGACCTGCACAACCCCACGGCCTGGACACCTCTCTCAGCTGCACAAGATTACTCTGAAGAAAAGACACAATCTCCCCTTCATATATAGAGTCTTCCTGATCCTGAACACAATGTGCTGCTCAGCCGTAGGGATGTTAACAAAACAGAGGACACAGTGTGTAATCAGTGAGCAAAATAAATAGTTTGACCATATATCGTGCTGTTCTTCACAGAATTTTAAAGTAATAGAAAGCAAATGTGATGCCAGACTGAAGTGCATGTACAAATGGCCAAGCTGTATGGGCTGAACATTAAGAAACTGTATGTTATACTTCAGAGAGCACTAGGTCACCACAGCGGGCAAGAAAATATAATAATATTTGCGCACTTGAATAAACTTCACATGGGGCTTTTGGAAGTATCCTCTGGTGGAATAGCACCAGTCCAATGTTCAGTGCTTTGGAAATTACACCTTCCATTTTTTTATTTGTGTGTCATCACATCTGTTTTTCTGTTTCTTTTCCTTTAAATGTGTTCATTCCTTAATTTGTTACTGCTGTTTCCTTTTTCTTTTTTTTTTTTTTTTGGTACTTCCATTGACGTATTATTTTTCTGGTTCTCAGGTCTTGCAGGCTGCAGCACAGAAGTGCCATCACCCACTCCTGGTGAGCAGTACTGTGTATGCCCTCGAACTCACTCCATGGATAGAGGAAAGGAAACAGCTTCGTATTACAGGAGGATGCACTTAGATGGGAGGACCCCTGTTTTATAATACACAGGGCAATAACTAGGATGATTTACTAGTAATTTTTAGTTCCTCTATGCTGCTAGACCATAGTGGTATATCAAAGCACTGTCAACTCAGAACTGCATGTCATCACCAGGAAACAGAGGCACAGAAGATTTAACTGATTCACTTCAACTTGCACAGCAGAATAAACACAAAGCCAATTAAATAATGGTGTTCTAGGACATTTAGATCAGATTGAGTCCTGACTAGCATGTTCACACATTGCAGTATGGTCATTGTGTTACCTAAGTCACAGCCAAAATGGAGACAAGTGAGTCTGAGATTAAAAGGTTTGGCTTTTAGTGTTCCTCCCCCCAAATTCTGCCTAAAAAGTTAGGCATACAGCTATGGATTTCTGGTGTAGTTCATTTAGTACTTAGCTATGTTGTTGAGCTCTTTACTGTATTACTAAATCACAATATCTCAATTATGTTCTGTTATTATACTGAAATATTAGAGTATTCTTAACTCCCAAGTGACTACAGGAGACACAAAAATATGCTCCACTGTACACAGCATGAAAATTAATTGGCCTCCAGATATAGAACTGTATCTGGAGAAAAGTGGAAATGTATTGTAGATAATTAGGTCAGACTTGAGGGCCTCCTAAGCCTGCTTTTGACCCATAATATTTCTAACTCATGGACATAGTTATAGTAAAACTGTTATACTCCAGAGGGAGCACAGATTTAATGGTCTTTGCTCATCATAGCATTTAGGATTTTTTCATAGTGAAAAACAGAGACAAAACTTGTACGAATGAGGATTAAAATTATATATTTATTTTGGCGTCATAACAGCCTAATAACATTGTTTTGCATCTCAGAAGAGATGGCAATTTTAATACATTTTAATGGCTAACAGTACATGCAATGGTGTGGGACTTTGACAGACACTAACACATTTGTAATTCCAGATTTAATTAATTTGTGGAATAAATATATTTCCCAAATCCTAAACACCTCACTTCGTCCCTCTGCTTAACCCACTCACCAGTGCAAGTTCATTCAAAGAAATCTGAAGGGTAGAATTCAGTAAGCTGCAACTGATTTTCTGTCTGCCTTTTTTTAATGAGAATGTATAATAAAACTTGAATTTGGTTCCATGATTATCTAAAATCTAACACGCAGCAAGCATACTTCTATGAACAATAAGGAGTGTGTCAGCGTTTTGTTCAACTGAGGAATGCACTTTTGAAGCAAATCTCTTAATCTACCCAAGTTGCTGTGTTTTCATTTTCCTTGTGTAGCAGTCTCCAAGAGTCTATTTGGATGAAACGAAACTGGAAGATGCTCACTCGCCAGCAGCGCACCTAATGCACATCAGCTGAAATCAGGCATTCAGACCATGTGATCAGCCTACAAGTAGCCAAAGTAACCCTGTGGAAACGTGTATAGTAGGGGTGTTGGATGCTTTAGCACTAGAAGTCTGTTCCAGTCATGCTGGACTAATTTAATAATTAATATTGACATAGCCTGTGAAGGTGTGTCCATAGGCCTAATTTCAGAGGACAGTTCATCTTGACATGCTTAAGCTTTAACTAATAGATTTGTAAACCTACAGCAGTAGAGTGCTATGTGTAACAACGGGACAACCTGGGCAGCTGGAGTCCAGTAAGGCACAGATCCATGTTTAAGTACTCTACTTCCCAGGCAGGTTTTATTTTATCAGTTGTATATTATTTTTTAAATCCAGTTTTAGCAGTTATGTCCACAAGCTCTGACTGTCATTCAAATAGACCATGCAGTATCAACCAAACACACCAAATGCATTAGTATCTCTCTATAAAGACTGGGCAGGACAAATCTGCACAGAGTAGGAAGCGGAACGTGAGGAGTCTTCTAAAATAAATAAAAGCACAGTGCTGATTAGCCAGGCAATCACCGTCTGAACTGGCTTGGATTAATTAACCCTGCTGCTGCTCTGAATGCAGCAGCTTACCTAATGTAAGTACTGTAGTGAATGAGGCTCAATGCTTTGCATTCCAGAGCTAAATAATGTATATCCTATTTTACTCACACACACCTGCTAGTTCATACAGCTTCAGTCCCTCTAAATCTCATGGTCAGTGAACTGGAGGGGTCGTGTCTCTCTCTGACACCAGCTTCTCACTGTTTCTGGAATCAGCAAATTGGTACAGCACATCCTAACTCTTCCACATCTGTAACAATTATTTTTAAGAGCCTGAAGTGAGTCCTGTGATAAGTCTGGATCTAAACAACTAGAGATGCCTTTGTTTTTCAAAAGTCATTAAGAATTCAGTGGTTTCCACTGTCTTTGGAGCTGCTGGATACATGGCAGAAGTCCTGAATCTCCTGGAGGATGTAGCCAGTTTACCAAGAAAAAGATCAGAGAACAAAACATCTACTAAGAATTATTCCAGGTAGCCAAAACAATCAGATGGTTTATCTGTGGAGTCAGTAGTCCTGAAAACTCGTTTTTCAGAAGATATTAATGGCATGTGAACTACTACAAAATATTCACCGTTCCCTAGTTCACTGTATTAGCAAGATTTACCCAAATAACAGGGTTTCACATGGGTCTTGTGTACCTAGAGTTTCTGTGGCTGCTCAGTCGTAAGGCTTAAAATTCTCTAACCTGACAAAAATAGAACTTCTCAGGTAGCCTTTTCCAAATGTATTATTCAATGAGTACTGCTGTTATTCATCAAAACCGTTCTTCAGCAAATAGCTTTTAGCAACATTTGACCAATTCTGTAGCTGGTTGAATATTGTTTACTGAATAAATTAATTCATGTATAATGGCAGTATTAATTGAATAATTTATTTGAGGAATATTTTTCAAGTATTTGACAAACTCCATTAAATTCCAATAAAATCTAAGACATCGTCTAATTAAAAATAATTAAATGTCTGTTTACAAAAATTTCACTTATTCTTTAGTAAGATGTACAGGCTTTATGGCATTTGACCAACTCTCCACTTCCCAAATAAAGTTCAGACAACCTAGACAGGAAAGCAGATTGAGACTGCTCAGAGCTTTATACTCATATTTCACACTATTTACACACACCAAGACATAAAATATACGCTGAAAGAATCAATTCCTATATCTTGCAGGCCACAGTTAAGGTTTCTATCCAGCTGTGCAATCTACATTTCAAGCCACTAATATAATACACAAATTATTAGGAAAAATATTATTTATGAATTATCAGCAGAAATAACATTTTGATCTAATATATAATGGGGTCTAAAATGTAATATATAATGGGATCTATAATGGGGTATAAAATCCCCCATCCAGCAGCACAGGAGGACAGGGAATCGGGGCTGCGGTCAGTCCATCACACATTATTTCTGATGCTCCTTCCTCCTCAGGGGGATGCTCCTCACCCCCTTCCCCTGCTCCAGCCGGGGGTCCCTCCCTCAGCCTTCAGAGCAGCAGGTTAGTTTGAGTCAGTAATACTTTCTCCCTGTTTGTTTTGCTGAGGTTTTTTTTCACCCCACTTGTCTGAGTGAGGGAAAGCTTTATGTTTCTCTCCCAATGAATGAGTCTGTATCCAGCTTGAGGGAAGTTTTCCACCACAGTTCTCTGAAAACTTCAGCTAGGCCTTACTGTATGCTCAGAAAAAAATTACTTATTTTCCCAGTTCCACATCGCAGCTCAGAAATTCCTCTCTACAATCCCTTCAGCAGCAGCACAGTAGAGTGAAGCTCCACAAAGGCTGGAGATTCCTCCAATATACAGGCTGGCAAAGTCAGACGAGAATTCAGAAAAGTCTGGTAAGGCCCCTGACCTTTAAAGTTGAGATCAGAGGAGCTGGCTTTTTCCCTACTCATAGTACTCACTCAAGCTTTGCAATAAAATACACAGGGCACACAAACAGTAAACATTCATATTTCACATGGCAGTTAGTCATAAAGGTTTCTTCCTTGCACAACTGTACCCTACTGCGATAAAAGAGAGGAGGAAAAAGATCTAGCAAGTACAATCTCATGAATCAGCTCTGTGGTTTGCATTTCAGGTAGTTCAGTGAGCTGTTAGATCAGTTAGATCAGCCCTTTTTTCTTCTTCCTTTTTTTTTTTTTTAATTTTTATGGTTAGCATAAGGATCCTGTATGCTGCTTAAGGTTTCTTTATGTTTAGTGTTGAAAACATCTTTAAACAGCTTCTACATTCTTCTGCAAAGGTTTGATTGATCTTTTCAGCCTTCCTCTTTTTCACATGATAGACAAAATAGAAGAAAAGTCTTAAAAGTAAGGCATTGCTTGATTGACAGATAAGAAATTAAAGGAACAGGGGGCAGAAAGTAAATGTATGCACTTTCTTTTTATAGAAGCTGAGTCGCTGTGCAGACAGGAACGAGTGATTCACACCCTGGTTCATGCCCAGCCCTGTGAGTGTGTATGGGTGAGTTTATAGCATGCCTACTGGTAAAGATCAAACGGGGGATTTAAGTGCTGCTCGTAGAGTCACTGTTTCCTGCCCCATCAGACACAGATATCTACCTGTGCAGGTGACAGCAAGTACAAAAGGGCAAGGACAAAAGAAGAGCAGAAACATGAGGAACTTCCAGATCCAACTAGAAAGTGTCTCCAGTACCAGACAGCTGCTGAGAGGGAAGTCAGGTGCTTTGCAAAACTAGTCCTAGCTTCTGCAGCCCAGCTATTACACTTTAATGGAGAAGAATTGCATCTTTGTGGCTAATGGATCAGTGGCTGAATAAATAGCCACTAACAATGGTTTATTTTACCACTAACTAGTATCATTAATTCTCTCTCCTTTCCAAAAGGCAATGTTAGCCTATTGCCATCCCTCGCTAGGAAGTCTTTCACAGTTAAGTTCCTGGCGATTCTGTGTGTCATGTCAGCTCTTCAAAACAGTGAAAAGCTACCCGGCTCTAACATTTCATAGCATTGTTCATTAACTTAATACTAATAAATGTCTGCAATCTACTTCGTTATTTTGTTTGTAAAAGGACATGGAACTAGAATCCATCTCTAATCCAAACCGAATATGTTACTTTCAGCAACAAGATGCTAGGCTGTCTTAATTTTGTATGAGTGCTGCTTAAGAAAATGCACACTATCACAGCATTTGCCAAAAAGGAACAGGGATATCTGCAGGGATATATAATTAATTTAATAATTAATAGCCACCACAAAGAATCATACTACCAAACTACATAATCTATTAGATCAAAAGAATAGTTTTGATGAACAGAGAATGAATTCCAATGAAAGGTTAAGCAGAAGTAAAAGTAGCTATACATCTTCTATTATTTGTGCTTGGTTTAAAATATCTATTTTTCATTTTGGAGTTTCTCATTCCCTTAGGTAAAGCATGAACTTAAAAGCAACCTAGATTCTTCATAGGATTTTTAGAGTATATGATGGATCAATAATTTGTTGGTTTGTTTATGAAATATGCCAACTTACTGGGACAGAGTCATTTTTAAGAGGAAAGAAAGATCGATATATATGTGCATAGATTTATGGGTGTTTTTGTTACAATCAAAATAAGTCCTTCTGTTTAAAGAACTCTAAAAGGCAAGCTTGGCTTTTCTTTTTCATTGATGTATTGGCTTGAGCAGGCCACTTTAATTCTAAATGCTATGAAATGCTACTTGTTAATCTTTCATTCTGTTAAAATCCTTCTGGAGTTTAAGTAGAGTAAGTTCTAAAAACACAAGCAACAAGCCTACTAAGACTTTTAAAACATTATGACAACTACAGTTTGTCCACTTCTTTAAATATGTGAAATGTTTGCCTAGAACTATGAATCTTATCCACTGCTGCATTTTTTCTTCCATCATGTTACATGGATAGAAGTTTCTGGGGAGAAAAAACAGCACTAAATGGGAGGAACCAAGGGGTTAGACCCCCCCTAACTCCTAGTTGCATCCCCCACACAGGGCCACAGTGTTTTCCTAGTTCTTGCAGCAGCGATGCGAATGTGACGGGGGGGAAAGATTAAGCCTGATGAGGAGATTAAAATCTCTGAGCCCGTGGCTGCAGGATGCAGTACACAGCGCATGCAGTACTGTCTGTGGGGAATAGGGAACTTCCTCGGCCGCATTGGTCTTGTGTTAGCTTTCAATACTTTCAGTGCCATGCCACTATCTAAAATTTAAATACTAACTTTGCCTGTCCCTTTCGCTTTCTACTGCCAAATCTGAAGACAAAGAAGTCCCTCGGGGTTTTTACAATGCTAATACTATCATCCAATTTTTTGCTACCAGCAATAAACACAGCTAGCTCTCGCCTGATGGCACACAACACTCTTGCAGCCATTCTTCACAAATTAGCCAGATATTCAGACTACAAGCATATCTGCCTATCTCACCTCTAGGGTTCACTTTGATTATTTTCATATTCTTGGACTCCATGCAAACCATAATGGTTAGACAGTGATAGTGCTATATACACATCTAACCTTTACCTAGCAGATACAGAATTTGCCTGGCATAGAAGTAAGAATAATCAGTCTTTCCTCTTCCTGGGCAGGCCAGGTCACAAGACAATTCTGTAAAATAATCCTAGGAAGAGGGATAACATCTCCTTCTTAAAAATGCTGAGAAAGCCTTTTATATATGCAGCCTAAGGACTAGAAATTTTGTCTCCTAGGTAGTGTACTGTAAGGTGATCCTGTAAGTGATGGGAATTTTGACATCTGTCTGCCATGAAAATAGGCAGAATCCTTCAAACCCACCCTAGTCACTTAGCAGCTGTTATCTCACACTGACAAGTAGGCTTGATGCAAATCTCACTGTAGTCAGTTGTTCACTGAATCCCAGTCACTGGAAAGTCTCTCACTGAACACAATAGATCTGAGAAACAGACTTTTCTTTTTTGTCACGGCTGATATGGATACATTCTGAATTTACTGAAAAAAAATCAGAACAAACTGGCCACTGGCCCCTTTACCATATCTGTTCACTCGTAACAGGAAAGGTCTGTCTTTCAAATCAGAGTCAACACTGCAATCAGACACACCATTTTTCCCCCCCCATTGTACACACAAAGGGTGAAGATGAATACATACTATCATGTACACATTATATAATAATAGAAATAGAATATATATTGGAAGGAAATTAACTGTTATTCTATGGACAGATATCTGTACTAAGTGATAAGCTTTTGTTGTTTGAAAATGTCATTAAAGAATGGAATTTAGCACTGCTTCTTAAAGAAAAAATATACAATTGCATAGTTTCAGTTCTTCACGGAGGTTAATTTTTTTCCATGCTTTGTCCATAATTACAACATAATTCCAAAAATTTTGCTTGGAAAACAAGATACCACAAAATTGATTTTTACTGCTTGAGAAACTAAGCTACTTTATTGATCTTTCAATTCTTTGTGCAGTTTCAGATATCTTCCTTAAAATACACTAGAACAGCCTTACTAAACACACGTAATTCAACTGTTTGCTAGATCCTGTTTTCATCCTCATTGAGCACACTTACTTTCACATTTTCTTTTTCTCACTTTCCCTCTCCCTGTTATAGCATCCAGAGATATCAAAGGCATCATTCAAGAAACAAAAAAAGAGAAATCAAGGAAAACAGCAAGATTACCTTGTTAAACAAATTCAAAACATCTACTGAAACAAGCAGAAATAGAAATAATCAATTTTTTTTTAGAGATGCTATTATTAATGTGCGTCTCAGAGTCAGTTATAGTTGAGAAGCAGAACTGCCTTTCTTCAGTATTATGCCAAAGATTTCCAAACTTAGCTATTTAAACAACATAATTTAACTTCAGTATATCCTTATTCTCAGAAATAAAAAAAATGTGCAAATTATCTAGGAAATTTATTTTTCATTGTTCCAATGTACAATTTCATTACAGTATCAACAAAACAGAGTTGCAGAGTTGCCTGTAACTTTATAGAATCAACCAGAGGAAATTTACCTTTCTTGTCTGATTCTGATTCTTTGGCTGTCATGGATAACATCCTTGGTTGCTGTCCTACTGATTAAAAAAAAAAAAAAATAGCATCAAACCACAACATTCACTTCTGTCAGGGCTGTCAAAAAGGTGGAGAAAATTACCTAAGAGTTCTGGCTGTTCTTTGAATAAAATGAAAAGAAAATAACACATTTATTTCCTTCATTTGTATTTTTATTTCTTTCAATGTAGTTGTCCAAATCCAAACATAATTCCTTCTTGGGCTTTTTCTACCACTGTTGAATTTATTGCCTATTTTTAAAAATAATTCATTGCACCTTAAAGAGATTACACGTAGCAGATAAGTACCCTGGATGTGAGTGACTATACAAGGGTGGCCAACTTCAGTGGATAATTTACATAAATCTATTGTGCTCTATAAAAACATATCACACTAAGTGTTAAATAATAATAATAATTATTAATTCTATTATAAATTCTGTCTCTGTTAACTGTCATAACTACAGTGAGCTAAGCAAAGTGCGAAACTGTATAACCTACTTTTTATAAGGGACCTGAAATGATATTCTATTAATAGGTAATAAATAATCTTCTCTTTTGTCCTTTATAGTTTAATTCACAAACTCACTCAGATGTAATAAAAAAATGTCTATATCACCCCAGAAATTATATATCCAAGATGTTGTGCTAACAGAAAGTATATACTGAAGATGTTGGGCTAAATTTTGTATTTATTTATCCCATAAATCTTCAGATTAATTCTGTTTGTTGATTTTGAGCTGATTAAGATACACAGTCCCAGATAAATACGTTAGACTTCAATAGTGTCTAGTTAATTGATGAGTCTACTTAAAAAAAAACTTTAAAAAACTGTTTACATTAGCTGTATTAGAGATATTATTTTCACTTTTACTTTATGCATGACTGTCCAATAATCGAATAAATTTATTCTATCAGTCATGGAACTATTCATCTTTTTTCTCAGTCCTTGTTATTATAGACAAAAATACTTATTTCAAGAAGCTCATATGTTCTTTAGTATAGTAATACTCTGCTTTTCCAAGTTTCTACAACATGAACAAATGATTCCTAGTAGTAATAATAGGAATAAACTAATCTAATGAAAGTCATAACACAGGTGTTGTTTTAGGAATTGCGTTATAATATGGAATGCCCAGGTAATGTGTTAACTGCTTTTGAACTTCCAATATGAAAACTGGAAACTACTTCTGGAGGATGCTCATTTACAGATTTCATTGGATTTTGTTGAACTGAGTAGAAAACTTGGTTTTATTTTTCAATTTGCTGGGAAAGATGTTCCATGACTGAGTAGTTGTTGGCTGTGCTTAATGTTAGAATTCCTGAAACAATGACTAGTTTTGTTAAAACTCTTGGAGATCAGATTACACCTCACCTTCAAAGTCCCAAAGGAAAGAAATTCATTACAATTGTGATCCCATTCTTTGTGCATGTTGACAATGTCTTGAGAAAAAAAACCCACAGTGATTGAAAAGACCACACAAAACAATTTCAAAATGCTTTAGGCACAAACTATGTGAGTGACAACTACAAATTTAAGTGCTGTAATTCTTTGATTAATATAAAGAAAGTGATTTAGATTATTTTGATAACAGCCTTTAGGGAAAAATTGACACTTAAAGGAATATAAAATTTGAGGTTTGAATTACTCGCCTAAGATGTGTTTTTATAAATAACCTGTCACCTATATTTTGGAAAGGAGAAGAAAAAAGCTGAGTTACTGGCTTTTTACAAAGTAAACTACCTATCGTATACTCCAGAAATGACACTTACATTTTTTTTCTTACCATATCAAAAACCTCAAGAACTTTAAACATATAATAACTTATTACAGAACCAGAGTGTGGACATGATAAGAAAGCAAATACAGAATTTACTTCTGGTTCACTAAAAAGAGCAAAACTATGCTCTCTTCAAAAAATATTTCCACAATGACTTCTTTTTATTAATAGCAGTTTTGAAGACTGGCTGCACAGTTCAATAATATATAAGCATTTAGTGCCTAGCACATTTAGATGAAATAAAATTACCTGTTTCGAGAAGTGTATTTTAAGCCCAATTCTGTTCATAGGTTCTACTTGTTTGCTATAATGGAAAACAATTTAAATCACTTAGGCAGTCAAATATAGAAGTAGACACCTAACTTTGAAGCTTCTTGGTTTACCATCATTAATTTTTCACAAAGAAAAATCTGGTACTTATCAGTGCTTTTAAACACCTCTTGCAAAACTCAGTATCTCCTCGGGAAGGAGATGCTTGGGAACTCTGCAGATTTGCAAAGAAATCCAACATGCTATTCCCCTTTAGTTGTAAGCCTCTGAAGCAAATTATCCCACATGCTGCTCTTCTTCACTGAGGCTTGGCCCCCAGAATTACTCTGCTACTCACTCTTATATCTACAGCCTGATTTTGTGTAAAAAGCTAAAAGAGCAAGGGAAAGATCTTGGAAAAGAGTATGTTTCTCCTGTATCATTTGCTTCCCTCTCTGATAATCCAAAAGGTCCTTGCTTAGACTATGTTTCAGCTAGCTGTTAGACCAATCCGTGCTGATACCAAGTAATGTACCCTTTAATGGGAAGCCAGAGACAGCATTTGCTGAAGTTGTCACTCTCTCACTTTTGTAGCTACTTGCACATCTGTTTGGTCCTTCAACTCATTATTCAAGAAAATAATTCAGTCTTACTCAAATAAGATATTTTTAATGCATCTTCACACAGCAATTTTACTGGGAACTGTCAAATACATGATTGTATATTACATGATATTTAAAGAAACACAAAATTTAAACTTCTTTCACCTTTCTTGGTGCACATAAGTACCAATAAATTAGGGAATTTGCAGATGGGCCTAACAATAAGCTCAGTCAAAAGTCATAGGTATTTTGTACCTTGTAATTATTTTGCTTATAGAAACTGCAAAGTCAAATAAAAATCTATAGCATGACTCATTGCTGAGGAGCCCAGAGACAAAGCTCACCTGGACAACTGAAAGTGCAGATGTCACAGGCTCCTCTGAATGTGAAGAATCACCGAGTCAAACAGGAAGAGGAAGAAGAATAAATTTACCTGTGTCAAGGCATAAAAAAACCAATTTTTTCTCTCTTCATCCTCCTTGGGAGAAAAGACATACATAGCAACAGCATTCATAGAGCACATATAAAAATCACAAGACAGAAATTCAGTCAAGTTTCTACTAAAGGAACCCACCTATTAGTAAGCTTAGATCATCATTAATGTTCTAGGTGAAATTTTAGGTGAAAGTGTCACAAAAACTCCTATTCACAAAGGTTTTGCATATTTGGGATTGTCCACCGTGAAAAGGATTCTCAGGATAGGAGCATAGGTTCTCTGTATAACTCCGGTTAGAAGGGACTACTCTTGTATTTGTACTCTTGATCACAAGTCTGACCTTCTGCATGCTCTGTTGAACTTTAAAATAAATAGAATAAAACAGAAAACATCAAACAACAGAAAACAGAAAATGGAATGGAACAAAATGGAACAGAATGGAATGGAATAGTGAAGTTGGAAGGGACCTACAACGATCACCTAGTCCATCTGAAACTTGCTCCAGTTTGTCAATGCCTTTCTCTAGATGGGGTCTACAAGTGCTGAACAGGTGGGAATAACCGTTTTCCTCTGGCTATATTTCTGTTCATGTCGGCCAGGACCTTCTTTTCTGCCAGGACACACTGCTGGCTTATGTCCAGCTCCTGCAGTGCTGTTCCTCTGCCACTCTGTCCCCTGCTTGTATTCTTACAGAGAGTTCTCCCTTCCCATACACAGGACATTTTTGAATTTCAAAAGGTTCCTGTTGGATCCATTCTTTCAGCCTGACTACGTGCCTCTGAATGGCATCCCTGGCCTTTATCACAATTGGTCAGTGTCACCCAGTTTGGTGTCACCTGCAAGTTTGACAAACAAGGACTCCATTGCTTTCTCCAAGTCATTGATAAATGTGCTTTAAGGGAGAGGTTCCAAAATAAAGAGGTTCCGCTGCAGCTCTTCTCATTCAGCTCCTGGTAGGTTATGACCAACTAATAACTGCTCTCTGAGCTTGATCATCCAACAAGTCACTAGGGATCTTCACTGATCTCCATGTCTTTTCAAAGAAGTTATAAAATCACAGAATGGTCAAGGCTAGAAGGTCATCTAATGCAACGCCCCTGCTCAAGCAGGGTCACATAGAGCTGCGTGCCCAGGACCACGTCCAGACATCTTTTGAATACCTCCAAGTTGGTAGACTCCACAACCTCTCTGGGCAACCTCTGCCAGTGCTCAGTCACCCTCAGCATAAAAAAGTGTTTCTGTTGGAGACAACCACCCGTGTTTCCGTTTATGCCCATTGCCACTGGGCACCACTGAAAAGAGCCTGGCTCTGTCTTGTTTGCACCCTCCCTTGAGGTATTTATATACATTGATAAGATCTCACCTGAGCCCTCTCTTTCCAGGCTAAACAGTCCAGCTTTCTAACCCTCTCCTTACATGACAGATGCTCCAGTCCCTTAATCATCTTAGTGGGCCTTCACTGGACTCTTTCCAGTATGTCTATCTCTCTCTTGCACTGGGGAGCCCAGAACAGGATCCAGCACTCCAGGTGTGGCCTCACCAGTGCTGAGTAGAGGGGAAGGATTGCCTTCCTCAACCTGCTGGCAACACTCCTCATGCAGCCCAGGATACCATTAGCCTTCTTTTCAGCAAGGGCACTTTACTGGCTCATGTTCAATATGGTGTCCGCCAGAACCTCAGGTCCTTTTCTGCAAAGCTGCTTTCCAGCTAGTCAGCCCCCAGCATATTCTGGTATATGGGGTTGTACCTCCCCAGATGCAGGACTTTGCACTTTCCCTTATTGAACTTTGTAAGACCATTTCTTCAACCTGTCGAGGTCTCTCCGGATGGCAGCACAACCCTCTGGCATATCAGCCACTCCTTCCAGTTTTGTGTCCTCAGCAAACTTGCTGAGGGTACACTCTGCTGCATCATCCAGATCATTAATGAAGGACTGGACCCAGTATTGACTTCTGAGGTATGCTGCTAGTTACTGGCCTTCAACTAGACTTCGTGCCACTGATCACCACCCTATGGGCCTAGACATTCAGCCAGTTTTCAGTCCATTTTGCTGTCTGCTCATCTAGCTCACCCTCCATCAGGTTGTCTGTCTATGAGGATTTTGTGGGAGATGGTATTGAAAGCCTTCTGAAAATAGAAAACAGCCTCACAAGAGCTCTTGCTGGCTTTCTCAACAACCTTGGATACAGACCATGGACTTGTATGGGTCAAGTTTTCTCAAGTTGTCCCTGCTTCAACCTGTATCCACTGCCCTGAACCCTTTCACTAAGCACAGAAGCCAGGAATATCTTGTTGGTGAAGACTAAAGCAAATAAGGCACTGGGTGCCTCAGCCTTATCTGTGTATGTTGTTACTAAACTATCCGTTCTATTCAGAAATGGGCCCACAATTTCCTTGTCCAGCCTTTTATTACTGATGTCACAACAGAAGTTCTTCTTGTCCTTCATATCTGGCACAGTGCCAAGTCCAGTGGAGGTCTGGCCTCCTAACATCTTCCATGAATCTTTGGGCAATATTTCTAAATTCTTATGTCACAGCCTGTCCCTGCTTGCACCATCTTTGTATACTGCCTGTCTGCAGTGGAGCTCTGCCATGAGTTGTCTGCTTAGCTGTGTGGGTCTCTTCACAGTGGTGTTTCTAGACTGAAGCAACAAACAGGTACAGGAGATATACTGATGTGTTTATAATAGAATGATAACCTAGAAAAATCTATGTGTATCATCAAATGTATTGGACGAACATAGGTAATGAAAGGATGATGTACTCTCCCCTTAAAAAAACCCTTAGAAGATCCACACAATCTAAATGAAAAGCGAGGTGAGGGAAATATGCTTTAAATAAACATCTAATGAGGTACACATTTAAGATTTAACCTGTTGAGGAAATTTTTAAGGCCATTTTTAAAGGCTTCTAAGGAAATTGGGCAGCTAGTCCCACAGCAATGCCAATGAAGCTGAATACCCACATATTCCTTCGTTGTAAATCCCAGCTCACACCTATGTAGGTTTGTGAAAACTTTGTAGATTAATGATAATGGAAAGGTTTCATCCTCACATGCTTTGAAAGACCACAATAAAATTTTAAAAATTAACATGCGACCTGACAGGGAGCCTGTACAGAGAACAGTAGTGGTCACAGCATAATTACTAGGAACATATGATTGCTGAAGCATTTAAACTTGTTGGCACCAGAATTTATCTGACAGTGTAAATGATAAAGCAGTACAGTACTGTTACCTCAAGTTGATCAAGCATACACTGAACTCCAGCATAATTCTCACAATTCATACAGCTCCACCTAGGAGTGACCACACAATAAAAGATGCACATATTGTACACCTATTCTACAAACAATTAACATCACAGAATAGGAAACAGGCATTTAAGTTATTGTCAACACATCACCAGGACCTAGAACAAAAGGCCTCTGAAGCTGGCCGGTTCCATTGACTTCAGCGGAATTTGGATCTATCATACTGCTGAAATATTACATATTTAGGGAAAAAAAAGAAGTACTCTTCTCAAGGAAACTACTGTTTCAAGCAGGCTGAACATGGCACACTAAGAAGAAGATGGAATGCACGTGGGGATGCATATGTAATATGTATTATAGACCTGCATATATATATATATATATACACACACACATACCATTGTATTTATCTGATCAATTATTCATGGATTTTGTTCCTTTTTGCTTGAACGGGATACTAAAACTGTAATCCTGTGTCCAGTCTACATTTGTTCATGATCAATAATAAGACTGAAAAAAACAGCTAATAGCCTGCATGCATAAAATATATTCTCAGGTATTTTATAATTACACTAGAAATCCAGGTTTGAAAGGCACAAACAGGTTAATATTGAGAAGTTTGATTAAATGATCAAATTTTGCTGCACTGTGAATGAACCTGAAGTTATCTCATTTAAAAACACAAAAAGTTCTTCTGATTTATTTCAGGAGAGGAAAGAATTAGGACAGGGGGGGTTTATAAATATGTATCCATTGTCAGATGATCTGTTGGTTGGTGCCAAAAGACTATTTGTTGGTAGCTAGCATTTTCTAACACTAAAAAACAAAAAATCTTTTTCCTGAAACTCTGAAAGAGACATATAAAAGTGGTTAGTAAAGGTCCCATGAAATAGGTCACATAAACTTAAGGTTTGTTGAGAACTCCTTTAATTCACCAAAGTCCTTAAATAAAACATCATCTATAATGAAGACTTGTGCACCAGCTGTTTTAAACTTTATGTGGTAAATCCACAAAATGAAGCTAAATCAAACAAAGCCTCTGACATTAGTGACAAGCTTTTTGGAGCCGTCACAGTTGCTTCAAATGCAGCTTTGGAAGATCTGTGGTATCACTTGGAGGCAACTCAGGCATCATATTTTCCACCCCTCCTTACATACTTAAAATATGATCAAATTAAAATTTTTGCCCAGAGATTTTACTGATGTACTGACAGAGTAATTTGAGCGGTCACAGACCATTCAGGTATGAAGGCGCCATGGGAGGCCATCCAGTGGAACATATGGCTCAAGACATGCTGAACATCAAAGCTAAGACCAGATTGCCTAGGGCCTTGCCCAGTCACATTCTGAAGCCCTCTGAGGATGGGTATTTCACAGCCTGTCCAGGCAAACTGTTCCTGTGCATTAATGCAGTAACAGTACTAGAAAAACAGTGGAAGCAATGGCAGCAATCTGACAGCCACTGGGAGGGACATTAAGGATTTCCTCTCCTTCCAGCAGTAAGTGATGCAGGGCTCCATGCCATGCCAGACTGCTTAGATAGCGGGTTCCCAAGAAGTGGGCTACATCCAGGATCAACGGCACTTCCACAAAGACTGAACAGTGCAAGCCCTGCAACCACATGCAATTCTGGCTACACCAGAACCTAAGACAAGTTTGTAGAGGTGGCCTAGCATGCCCTCGTCTGAAGGGGTAGAATAGAGTCAGTGATGCAAAAGAACTGACCTGACAAATTAGAAACCAGTTTATGTTGATATTGCAGGAAACAAGAACCAGGTGGAGAGGAGCTGAAAACTGTGATAAGACCCAGGTTCCCTTCAACTGCTCTGGATGTTGCCATATGATGTAAAAGGGGGTGAAATCAAGTTGCTTACATGCTGGCAACACAAAAAAGTTCGTTGGTCTCAATAAATGTATGTTTGAAAGAGATTCTGAACACACATTTAATGTTAGTCATGAGACTAATTTTCTATTTTGGAGGAGAGGTGACTCCATAGTAGCTGATTGCCTCTTAATGATGCAGTTCTTACTTTGCAAGCAGCCCGATGACTCTGGCACACACCTGTTTTTTTCCACATTCTTCCTTCTGCTGCCCTTCGATCACACCCCAACCAGATTTCTTTTGCTTCTCTTTTTGACTGATCCATCACCTACTAAAATTAATTATGGAACTGACTAGATGGATCTTGCTATGACCAGTTTACTCCAGTTACGCTTTACACTATTTGCAACTTGTCTGTTTAGATTGTCAACTCTGTGTTTGTACAGGGCTTAGCAAAATGGGGATCAATACTTGGCTGACCCTTAACCACTGCAATAATAAATATGATTGATAACAATGTCAGGCTTTTTCTTTCTTTCCTTTTTTTTTTTTTTTTTTTTTCTTTGTGGGGAGGGTGGCGTTGTTAGGTTCAAGAACACTAACAGAAACAAATTCTTTGAGGAAAGATGAAAAACACAGTGGTTCCCACTGCTCTATTCTCTCCATTACACCTGCTGTTTAAATTCAGATTTACAAAGCCAAATAAACAGTCATTCTGCCTCAAACTTTGCTCACTTTTTTCACTGTATGAAAGATAAGCCACTGCTACTATACAGAGAGCAATAGTTCATGCAGACTCCAATATCTGATATCCTTTACTCCCAAAGTTACCTTTAGATCATTAAAGAATTTTATCGGCTAGACCTTTTGCACTCTGATACTCATCAAGAGGAGCAGGGAGCCTCCAGTGTCTGCACACTGATAAGAAAGTCCAGCTCAGAAAAAATAAATTACCATCTTCTGCCTTATTTAACACTTACTCCTTTTTTTGAACTATAGCCTGTCTCAGAGTGTGATCAACTAAGATTATTGCTTTTCATGCAAAACGAGATCATTATGCTGTCCTACCACCTTCCCATCCTGTATTTATCTGCTTATAATCTATTGTGCTTGTCATAAAATTACCTTATAAGCATTTTTAGGCAAGTGTATTTATATTACTTTATATAGAACCTAGCACTTTTTAATCAGGGCACTTTTATTAGTAGTACTACAAATAATTTAAAAGTGGGGGAAAGAAAATTCCTATTTTTATATTTAACCAGTTGTAATGTTTCTATTTGAAAAGGTGCTGAATGTTCAGGGATTGACAAAGGTTCCTTTGAGGCAAAAAGGAGTCAAAATCTGATAAACCCTTTCACTTCTGTGAGCGGAGGGGACCCAAATAAACAGCTTTTGACTGCGGATGGACCTAGGGATATCTCCTGCCTGCAATTAGGCACAATCACTATCACAGCAGGCAGTTACTATCACCAGACGTAATTTCTTGTGCAAATGTCCATATTAAAATCAGAAGTGTAAGCAATAGCCACTCTACCCAAGACTGAATATATGTGGTAAAAGTAGTTACTTAAGAATAACTGGGTTAGACTCATAATAATTTTGCCGGAAAGGTTTTTGCATAGGGAAGGGAAAAATGTATCATTGACATCTACTTTTTGCCCTCCATAACTAAATGCATTTTCACCTCTCTTCTCTATACCCTGATATGCTTATGATGTATTCCTAAAAAGTCCAACAGCTCACAAATTGATGGATAGCAATTTTTCCCATGAAAATTACTGTGACAGAGGAGTGATGCAGGCAGGGACTTAAGAAATACATACATTCTAAATACATAGGGAGAGCGTGCTTAGGGGGGGGGATGGAGAGGCAAGAGTCAGATCATCCTTATCATCAACTGGAGGAGATGCTTTTTTTTTTTTTTTTTTTTTTTTTTTTGTGGCTAGCTTTACAGCAGCTGAAATCTTTTGAAATCATCCTTCACCAATCAATTCATACTGAGCTCTGCTAACTCTTGTCACTATGCTGTTTTTCTGTCCTTCCCTCTGGATGGTCTTGCTGACCTTGATTCAGCAGAGGAAGACAATGAGGATGAAAACATAGCTATTCAGAGAGCACAAGCACTGACACTAAAAGATTTACACTGGATATTCAGGACCACAGATGAGGTCGGTGACTCTGACAGATAGTGCATAATGTTCAGAAAGGCCTCAGGTACTGAAAAGCCAGCACCTTCTCCAGCAGGTGAGCCTGACGATCTTGCTGTATGTTTAGAACAGGGAAATCAGGGTCTAAAGAGCATGGTGTCTGGGAGAACTAACAATTACAAGACTGTTAAAGCTAAGGAATGAGAAGTTGAGTGACTGAAAGAACTTTTAGCCAAACTGTTTAAATTTGGATTTTGTTTCTGCAAAAATTATCACATGTAGCAATATCAACTTAAAGACAATGTTAAACTTTCAGTTGTCACACAATTTAGTACAATAATACTTACACTAGGGGATTTATTTCCTATTTTTGATCACCGTATTAAAAAGTAAAAAAGTTCTTTAAATACAACAACCTTTCAGCATATCTATGTCAACAAGAAACAGAAAGAGAAAATAAGTTTTTAATGTTGTGTAAGACTGCGGAAAGCCCAAATATATCACCTGCCTGTAGTCAGATAGGCAATTAAAAAAAGGCAAACAAACAAACAAAAAAAAACCCTCCCCCAAAAATGCCAAAATCTGATAAAACAGATTGCTTAATTCTAATGCCTCTGTGCAACGTATTTAAGCAGATTCTTAAAGCATGAAGTAGTCAGGTCAGTCTCATTTGGTTTAGTCATGTAATCAATATTGCCACACTAGGCATTACTGTAAGAAATAAACGGTACTTACAAAGGGGTACCACAGTGATACTGTGACAATGAGAAGCATCAAGCCCTGCTCCGGAAGTTCTGACCAGGGCTGGTAGCATGCTTGCTGCACGATATCGTCT
>JAVJGJ010000037.1:71731115-71758934 GCA_035590215.1 Microhierax caerulescens | reverse complement strand
AGGGATGCAGAATCCTCACACCACCTCCACATAATTTTCTCTGCTTTACTAGAAAACTAATACAGGTTTAAAGGGAGCAAGATAGCCGTAGTCCAACTGAAGGCAAGGACTGCTACTCTAGCTCGCTTTTACAGTTGTGGCTTAGTGGCAGATACTTCCCTTGCCCTTCAGCTATGCCTTTCTTATGGTTCTGGGAATATTCTGGCCCCCCGAAAGTTTGCAAGCTAGGAAGCAGGACCCAAGCCCAACGCACACAGCAATCAATGTGTTATGCTATCAATATAATTATTTTAAGCATAAGGTAGAGGATTCCTGACAACACAGCTCCAGTAGAGTCAGTCAGTCCAAAGATGGTAGAATATGACCGCTGTATCCCTAACATGAATTCCCCAGATTTCCACAGAACTGAAAGTCAAATTGTGCTGCACTTTGGTAGAAGCCAACTCTGCCCAGGTCTGCCAAGCAGAAAAGGGAAAGTGTAAAATGACATTGGCTAGGCAGAGCAGGTATCATTGCCTGGGAGGGCTTCTCTTTCTCGTGTTGTCAACATAAGCTTTAAATTCAGTGATAAATAAAGTGTGAAGGAGAGAGCGGATATCAAGCCTGGGGAAAGGCAAGTTATAATGATTCCATATTAGCTGTTAAAAAAACTCATTCAAAACACAAGACCCAAGATTTTGCAGCAGTGCATAGTGTTTCAGGCTTCGTAAAGACATATATTCAAGGTTTTAATTAGCACTGTGACAGTTTCGAAACTGCTGTCAATCAATCTTTGGAGAAAAAAAAAAAAAAAAAAAACACTTGTCAAGTTTGCATGCCCAGGGAGACTTAAATTGAAATTAAAGTGAATTTTAAAAGATGGGAAATAATTAGGACACTGGGAAAAAGAATCCAGAGAAAAAAAAGAAAGCTGTGAGAGGAAAAGTACGTTACTAATTATGCTTTTACTTTTTCTAATTAATTCTTATTCCAGTCCCAGCCCACCTTTAATAAAATTAATGAATGATTATACAGGGAGTGTTATGGTGTTCAATATTTGGTTATGCAGATCTGCCACACCATGTGCACACACAAAAGCATGCTCAAATGACAAAGTATGTGACCATCAGAAATGCAGCAGTACAATCTACACTATATGAATGAATTACCAAACTCATATGTACAGTTTAGTAGCATACTCGCCCAGCCCAGTTTCAAGTGCAAAACCAAAGTTGTGTATTCCCTAAAGCCCACTTGAGAAGATTACAGAGGATGTTCACATAGAGCAAAAGGGTATCAGCATCAAACACTTCTGTTTTCAATCAGTGCAGTTCCCATGCAAAAGCTGAAATCTGGGAGGACCGCAAACATTAGCTTGTGAAAAAGAATTGTGGGAAAGGCATAAAAATACTGTGAGACCAGCACCCAAATCAGTAAGCTAACAGAGACTGCACAAAGCAAAAGCGACAAGGTAGTGAAACATGGAGGAAAACCTGACATTTTTGTTTTGAACAGACAGCTGAGGGAATACACCAGAAATCCTCGCTGGAGAAGACAGGCAAGACATTATTTCACTAAGGGAGAAATGATAATTATTGTCATAGTTCCTGAAGCCACCACATTCATATAAACACATATATTGGAGTGAGAGGATGTGTACATGTGTGGTTTATAGATAGAAACAGATACAAAACATACAAAATGTCCTACGTAAGTATAATCAAAAACCCCTTTATCTACAAGTCAGTGATGAGATGTAGTTTCATTTGCATTTTCTCAAGCAACCAGCTGTGCATGGTGCATACCTGAAATGTCTGTATTGTTTTAAGGCAAAGATCCTGATACTATTGCCTTTGCAGAGAGGTATAAGAAATGGAATGGAATTACACACCCAGTAAATAAGAATGATATCTACAACTGCTACAGCTGTCCTGAAACGTGGTAATACCCTATGTCTGACTCACTAAGCAGAAGTGGCATCCTTCTGCAATGTTTTGTACACCTGACAATTAAGTGGCAAGTAAGACAGGAGAAGGAAAACTCACGTCCCAGTTAGCAAAGGGGCTCAGTTCCCACCCACTGTCCTACTTCAGAAGCACTAGCTTTATCTTTAAAGGAATATGCAAGGTCACTCCAAAGTGATAGTTCATTATCCTAATGTCAAAACAAAAAAAAAAAAAAAAAGTTTTGTTAAGGGTAAACTTTAGCTTACAAGATTTTATACTATAGACTCAGAGGAGCTGCTCTTGCACAGCTGCTTTGTGCATACATGAGGTTCTGCTTCTGGGAAAAAAAGGGTGATGTACGGTATTCTGGAGAAGTCTATGTGCACTTTTCTTTCATGGCCAAGACCTCCACTGAGAAGGTAATATCCTTCCCAGCTCTTTCCCTTTCTTCTCGAAGAAAGCAACCAGAGTTCAGGCTTGTTTAAATGTGAACCTAAATGCTAGACGATGTTGATACAAGTAAGTCAGAGACACAGTCTCTTTTATGCCCTTCATATTTAAAATCTTACTCAATACATGAAAATAAATCCAGGACCTCTCCATAGCTCACTAATGTTTCTTAATAATTCTGCAGCTCACCCACAAGATGAATGGGCAAGCCAAATCAGCTCCTGCATATTCACCCTTTTTTCTAAGCCAATTTTCTTGTCCTTGCTTTCTCTTTTATTTCCCAAGGTAGAGATGCTGGACCTTCAAACAAGAGACACAACTGAACAGTTTCCTGCAATGCTCCCACTGAAACTGTAACTGTATTTTATCTCCGCTTTTAAAAAAGAAGGGTATTGCTGTTTTTAACAGGCATCTAAGATATAAATAGCCAATGTCTACACTCTTTTCTTGAGGATCACATTGAAACAAGGAAAATGCACTAAAAAATGTATTTTACAAAAGTGCTGTTTTATTTCCAGAACACACAAAACTTACTGGAACATTTATCGGCAGAGAAGTTCCACCTGCTTCAGGATGACTGTTGTTAAACATTTCTGCAAGAATATGGTTAGATGCATCAAAACATGCTATGTTCAGTTTCAAAAACTGCTAATACTTCAAACTGCCAACATAAACAGCTTTCCATGACTCCTGCCTGCCCTTATGCATCCACCGTTCTTCTGCTGACAAATATATAGTATTTGAAAATGTATTGCAAATTGAAATGTTATCAGCTGCTTAACTTATCCCTGTGCAATAAGGCTATATTTGCTGCTACTTCTGAAACATGCCCTGTGAGAAGTATGTTTTAAAATATATCCTTTCACGTCTACAGTTTTAACAGACATGTCACTGCAAACAAGCACAAATATTGTGACACTTGAGTTCTTCATTAGAACAAATACTGATCTATACAGTTTTCTTTTGTGTATAGAGTAAAGCATCAGATAGCTTCAGAAAGTCAATTAAAAAGAGAGACGGTGCATCTTAATCACAGGGCTTTTCCTATCTATTTTTTCCAGTAGTTACTTAAAACCACTAACTTGAAATCAGTCACACGCTGTCTTCAGAAGTTCACTCAATCAAAGGGCCAAGCTCTGAGTAATCAAAGATCTTAAATCACTGCAGCTCCCAACATCAGCCACAGGAGGATTAAAAATCCAGTAGCCAGAACTCAATTCTTCGATCTAGCGAGCACCAGCGTATTATGAGAAGTCCCTAAAGCCCTAGATCACAGCCCAGCCTTTGCCTACTGTGGAGCTAAGTGGAAACCATCTTTAATTCCTTAGGAGATCCTATCTTGCCAGATGAAAATAGATATTGGCCTCTGTGTGTAGGGTGATTAGAAGAATGCAAGAGGATTAAACAAGATGCAAGGGGAAAGGCTCAGAGTAGCTCATTTACATGGTATTACTGCTGACAGATAGGTGTTAACAGAACAGAGCAACCTAAAGGCAAAACTGTATCTGAATTAAAGCTGTATTTATTTACTCAAGTTATAAAGGGATTAAGTCCTGTTTATTTTACCACATCCAGCACTGTTTTATCTATTAAGGGCTTTGATGCTTACTCAATTGTTCTGTGTCATGCATTGCACAGCTGTTTGGGGATGCGTTTATCTTCATTTAAAACAGAAGCTTTTAAATGTTTCAGACATAAAATATAGATGCTAATGGCAAGTTAAACATTCACGGCTGTCTTCTTGTCTCCCAAAATGGAGACATTCTTAAAACAGACAACAGGAAAAGTAAAAAGCACATTTATAAGTACTCTGTAGACTGCTGACAGGAGGAACCAAGTATAGGAGAGTATGTATCACACATACACACATGTGAACACAAAGGCAGTGTCGCTGACACAAAATCATTGTATTTCTATTAATTTCCATTTATTCAAAAAGCTTTAATTAGGCAGGAAAAATTATTTAGCAAATATTCCATCCATCCCAAACAATCAGTCTTTCTGGGAATCAGTGAGTTTTCTCAAAAGCCAGTTTAATATCTCATAATGTAGCTACTAATGAAACCGAGTTCCCAGAGGACTAGAGAAACTTTCCCTGCTCTGCCAGCAACACTAGAAAAATCAGTTATTTGTAAGACCCAGTCTCAGCACTGCTTGACTGCTCTTGTAGCCTTAGCTGCCTCATTTACCATCCCAACTTTGCACATGATCCTTATTATCTTCTGGGAACCTAAAAGCTAACTACCACTTTAGCTCACCCCTCCCTGCTTGTGCTCCAGCAGACCTACTTTGCGTCTTCTCTCTTCTTCTCTTCCTGCTCATTGCAATAATGCCACTTTGCAAATGTTTGTGTCATAGCCCAAAACCAGCCAGCCCATTTTGCATGAAGTATGGTGACAAAAGAGGAGATGATGAAGACAGAGGCACTGAGAGTCTCAGTTTCATTTTTCAGTCCCATACAGAACTACCACGGCTCAGTGCTATTATGTGTTTGTCTGTGTTCATGTTATCCACAAGGAAATATTTGCAAAGCCATCAGGACTCACTCGAGTGCACTCATACTCTCATTAATCCTGTCAGTAGCACCAAGAGTTTTATCTTCTGATGCTACATTTTCTGGTTCCAGCTGGGACAGAACTGATACGCTAAGAGGCTGTGGGAATGGGCTTCTGCATGTTTCTTTTCAGCAGAGAAAAAAAAAGAGCACATAAAAGACAAGGTTAAATAACTTCTGTCCCAAACTGTAGAAACATGTTGCTGTTTCTTGTACAATCTGAAAACTCAGCTCCCTGCAAAACCACAGCTAATAACACTGGCCATCGTACCCTAGACCCATATCATAAAAGGCCCATTCCAGAGGAAACAGAGGCAAAGCTAAGTGCCTGGTAGGAAAAGCTTCCAGGTATTGCTGGAAAAGACTGTGCTTCTTTTCTCATTAAGGCATTTAACTCTTCTTTGTGGAAGGCTTATTATTCATAGGAAGATATCCATGCCATGATGGCCAGTAAAGTCTGTGCAAACACTTATGAAGCCAAGCCCCATTCCCCAGAAAGGTTATCACCAAATGGACAAGAAAAACAAACAAGCAAGCAGGCAAGCTCCCCCTTTCCCCCAAAAAAACACCAAAAAAAAAAAAAAAACCAAACAGAAAAATGGATTGAAGACATAAATAAGAGATTCAGTCCTGCCTCGAGAAAGCACCTAGGAGCCTGCATGTCATGTAGGGCAAGTAACCCCCTGTAGGTGTGAGGCTGGAGCTGGATTTTTATCTCCATGTTCATCACAATTAGGTCTTCCTTCCAGTCACCTGAGCTGTCCCTGGCTGTCTCAACATGCTCCTCAACCATCCCAAGCACTTTTTGCAGAAATGTTCTCGACCCTTCCTGCAGTTGAAACATGACCTACTTACAGCTGATTTTGAAAGACAGTGTGACCCTGACATTGTTGAAGATTTTTTTTCTCGGTAGTGCAGTTCCTTGTATTCTCCTACAAGATCAGATTCTACCATTAATACTTTAGATGTGAATACTAGCCCTGTTACATCAGGTACACTATTATGCACAAAGGAAACAAGCTTGAAGTAAACAAGATTTCCAGGCATTAAATAATAATACAAGAACCCAGAGACTTTAACTAGCCTTTTCATGGAGCTTCAGTGCCTCTTAAAATAAACGGGTCAGTGTTGATAGAAAGACCAGGCTCTGATTTTATCCTTCCATATTTTCAAAATGCTTTCCAGCATCCACACGCAATATGAAGAAAAACCACAGGCCTACCTACTCCTGCTTCTCTAGCTTTAGTAGTGATATTAATGCCAACAAAATTAGTAATTTGGTAATTAGTTTTCCACTTACCTGAAAAGACATGAAAGGCAGAAAGAAAGTAGTTTAACTAGATTATAATGTGGCTGTGACAAGTCAGGTTCCTGTCATGTTATAGCCTTCCAACTTTAACATTTTCATGTCTGCTTGGCAGGTTATTAAAATAAATGAGGGTGTGTTGGACTGCTGTTGCACTTTTCTCTAATGGGAGTTCAGGAATTTGCAAGCCGCTACCATAAATTGACCGATTGTGAAGTCTGAAAGAAGTTGGCTAAAGTGGACAATTAGGAGCATTTCTCCACAGCTGAGTGAAATATTCCTTGTTATTTTAATAATTCAGGCACAGGCTAATTTTCAGAGGCTGAGTTTGTCAAGGTAATGTGCCTTGTGCTTGTCTGCTTGTCATTTTTAACTCAATCCCACATGTTATAGGTGCAGTCTAGCTTACAAAACAGGCAAATCACTCAGAGTGGAATTTGCATATGGAATATAGATATATTGTACTAAGGAAAAACAGTCCAAGAAGTCAACAGATAACTGTGATAGGAATGCACATGATGGTAAAAACTTTTGATGTTTGATAGCTGTTGTATCCCTCTTTATGCTGGTATAATTAAAGGTGTTATTTGGCACTATGCATACACAAATATGTATAATGTAAAGCATCATGTAGATTTCTTCATAAAGAGAGATGCTAAGGCCACAGGAATCCCATGTGGCATGCAGATGTTCTGGGTAGACTCAGTTACCTTTTTGTTACCTAAAACATCTCACTGTTAAAAATGTGTAACATGCAGTTAATTACTTCAACTGAGAGGGTGAAGTCTCCTTTATAAAAGATGAAGCAGCTTGTATAGACATTATTATACCCAGCTTCTGAAGGCAAAGGCTACACTACTGAGTCAGAATTTTGAAATCTCCCGTTCTCTTTTCTCTTCTATGTCACTTACCAGTAGCTTCTGAGAATACATTCTCACCATGCATTTTTCTCTCATTTTTTCAAGCTGGATTTCTGGCCTAATCTTAAAACATGCAGAAGTCTGTGCTGAGGTCCAAACCGGTTGAGAAGCTCTTTAACTTGCAACAAGCTTCCTCTGCAGATTTAAGACTTGGCAATGAGCCAGGAGAATTCATTCCAAGACAAAAACAATGCAAGCCTGCAGTAGATGAAGCATTTCTAGGGCAGCTTCTTGAAAGCTAACTCAGATCTCTAGAATGCCAGCCTATAATGAAGACACCAGGAACTATATCATCCTAAGGAACATCGTCACACTGCAGCAACCTCAGGGAAGGCACTGCATACCTTCCCTGACATGCCTTGCTAGCTTCATAACCCCAGAAGGCCATTACGGTGACCATCAGGGATGCACAGCTAGGGAAGAAACACTGTACTCATGAGAGTGCAGTTAGATGTTTACACAGAGGGTAAATAATTCCAATTTACTTGTGAAGGCTGGACAATAGCTGCCTTTTAGCCTTCTCCACTGTGAGATATGTACACACACGCGTATGTATGTGTGTATTTATCTGCTTTTTATATATATGTATATATATATATATGAATTTGTGTTTGTATATACGCATTTATCTATTTTAAGGTGTAGGCAAATTCAGTTAATCACTGCCGTTTCATCAACAAGATTTCTCCCTTGAGGGTATGCAAAAGAACTCTTTGCTAGAAGACAACACAACATACCACTTCAAGGTCCCCAGTCAAGAGAATCATGATGACACCTGATCTCTGGTACTGCCATTACCTCCCAATATTCAAGCAGCAATGGAGAAATACTACCATCTCCTACTGTGAAACAGAACTGTAGGCTATTGTATTAACTGGGTTGAGAGAATGGAGATATGGATCCCCAAAGGCAACAAAGAAGAGCCCATTAAAACTTGCAGGACCATGAAAGGTCTGATGGAGAGAGTGCATTTAAACTCAACAGTGATGTGGTATGAATGCTTAAAACAACGCACCATGAGAGTTCCTGTTCTCAGGCTATTCCTAGAGATATTCTAAAACACCAAGAACAATCTGAATTCCAATATTTGCAGGCAAACCAGGCTATCCATGTGTGAACATAAGCATTTATCATATATTATTCATTTCTGATTGCATTTTGAAAGTTTCAGTCGTTCAGTCAGGGCAATTGAGGTGGCCACTCAGCATGAGGAATGAACAGCACAGGGTGAACAGCTGAAACAAACAATTTAACAATTCACTTTCAAAGACTATTCATATAAAATTGTCCATGTGACAATGCATATCCATAAACAAGGAACTTGCACTCAGAAATTTGCAAACAGAATTCATAGAATGAATTACATGTTAGAAATTAGTCTTAACAGCTCTGATCTTCACATGAGGAGCAAAAGTCTTTTTATCAGACCTAAGACATTGCTAAATAATGAAATAGTGGAGACAAGGATTTGAAGTCTATGCACACTGCCATTTTCCAAGAATTTAACTTCAGAAGCTTCAGAAAGAGGACCATGGCTGCAGTATCTTGACTTGAGGGAGGAAAAGGTCAACATATAAGCCTAAGACCATTCTCAAGGAACTTGCTGTTACTGCAAGGAAACAATGAGCAGTAGGAGTAGCCAGCAAAACTCATCTCTGGTCAAGCAGAGCACGAAGCACCCAAAGATAAACACTGAATCAGAAGTCAGACCCCCAGTTCTAAAGATGCCTTCAACAGGGAATAAACCAAAGCTGACAAATCACAGTGTTACTGAGATGGCAAAAATGTCTACAGTCTTATCCCCACAACTGTCATCCTATGGTACCTCAGGCTAAAAAATTTAAATATTTCCCAGGAAAGGCAACAAAATGAGCAGAAGCAGCATGTAAGCTGGTGACTTCACTCTTCCTGCAAAAGAACAATGTCTCAAGAAGTTATTGATGTCCATTTACTCATTTATTTCCCCTTCTCTTCAGCACAGTTCAGCAGAAAGCTCCTCTCCATTGTGTTCCCCAGCCCCCTGGTCCTCTCAGAGGAGAAAGGGGAAGAAGGGGATCGCATTCTTGTTTATGTGCCAAGCTTATACTGATGTAAATATGATAGAGTTGTGTTGGTTTATATTAGGTCACAAGGTTGAGAGGCATGACATCACTTCTGGTAGTGTAGATTCCATGCCTTTTCAGGACTAGATAACATACAGCCAATTACCTCTGAAAATAATTGGAGGCTCTTGTCTGTTTGTGATTCAAAAAACACAGATTTTATTTGTGTTTTTTTTTAAAAAAAAAGAAGGTACTTTTGTTAAAGACAAGCAATGGAATCCAATGTATGTCAACAATACGAATTAAGTGCACCGAATATAGAACTTAAAATGTCAAAAACATTATACCTGACATTTTAAAGTTGTAACAACTGCAAACACAATGTATGTTTGAACCTCAAAATACATTTTAGTGGCCAAGGCGAAGAAAAGAATTGCCATTACCAGCAGCAAATTGAGACCAAAAACTAACCATAAACAATTCTACAGTATTTAGAGATTAAGGAACTTATTCACAAATGCTAGTGTCTGCCTAATTGCCTACATGTCTACTGTTGAGCAAACCTTGAGCTCACACACACACTTTTTCAGTTCAACACTAGAGGGAATATCTTAACACTTAGAGAATTGCAGACGTTACTTTACAGAATGAGACCATACTAGTGTGTATGGATGCAGATATTCCCCATATGTACATGTACAAATATAATTTTTTAATGCAGTTGTGGTGAAGGCCCTTCTATAAACTTATTTTTTAAATTAACTTATACCAAACAATCTTAAAAAATGCTTACATTAAAAAAATTGCATGTAGGACTGATTTTGAAGCAGTGTATGCAAATTCTTATGTGCTGTACTCTCAGGCTGGTTAATATCTGCACTTCTCTTTTGCGGAAACATACAATTGTTAATTTTCTTACAAAGATGTAGATTCAGAATCCTGAATTTTCCAATAGAACAGAGCAACTGCATTTCTATTGTCATGCTTTCCTCCTTTTTTTATTCAGCTTAATTACTAAACAATCCTGTTGTCTGAATCATTTTTGCAGCTTCACCTGATATTTAATGAACAGAGACTGAAACTCATTGAAACTCTCTCTTAAATGAAAGAAGATAGGACACCTCCTTTTTAACAGGGAAACTGTAGTTCCTTCTAGGATTCATTTACAAGTATACATAGAAACAAACATACATCCAAGCCCATTTAATTCTGCGTTGTTACACATAATGAAGCCTGAAATATGTCACAGAGAATAAGCATTTGACATTGATAGACACATTTTACTATAAACCATATAGTATAGCTTATCTTGTATGTTTGTAACAGAAATGTTAAGGATAACTATCAGACAGGTTAAAGGAGCCTTGATATTTCTAAATCTCCTATAGAACACCAACCTGCCAAGACACAAATGGGGACAAAAAGCATGACAAAAGCTTAACAACTTTTGTAAGTAATTATTCATTATTAAAAATAAAAATATATTATATATATATATATATATATATCAAATAATATCTGACTTTATCAGCGTATGCTCATAAAATATATATGGCACTTGAAGCAACTTTGTGATAAAAAGGTTACATCCCTCGGTATTTGCGATTTTATCTTCCTTGGTCCATTTTGTAAAAATGGTTGTCTGGCACCTAATAAGTGAGCCAGTAGAAAATGTAGAAGTATGCTGAAATATATTTTCATATATTTCCCAAAAAACTCCAAGGTGAGTGTAACTTGGTTTGGAATTCTCAATTCACTGTTTGAACATAGCAAATAAGATTGATTATGAAATGGTTTGTTAAAGCGTGATGTATGTGGATGATAGTATGCAATCACATTGTTATACAATTATATAACTATGCAATATATACATAATATTGCATATTAACATTAAAAAGAACCTTTCTACAAATAACTTCTCTTACTGCCTTTTCCCCTTGAGGATGCTCTTATAGAGAAACCTATCCTTCACAGAAAAACTACAGTGATTAGTTCCAATAACTTGGACAGCTAAATAAATATTTACAGTATCACAATATACAGTAAAAATTCATTTCCATGGACCTAGGTGACCTCAAATGGATTATCAATTTCTGCAATTAGCGTGTAAATAAACAAACGGGATTAAAGGAGTCAAGGATACTGCATCACAGAGTGTACTTTGTTCATTTATTTTGACCAGCACAGTTTTGTTTTAATTGTGAATAATAATGCTAGCAATCATTTCATAGCTAGTATTATGGGATGTTTGATGAAAAGAACGTACTTTGAAAATATATGTGCAAGGATAAAACAGGGAGATAAGTTCAAAAGCAAATTTGATCTCACTATCTGTTTTTTCAAGGGAGTTTTAACTTTTTTTCCTTTCATTTCATCACAAAATTTCATTATAAGTTTTAGTTTCAACAAACCACAAACACTTTTTCTAGTTATCAGTTGCTGAGGCAAAATATATATTTTTTTTTTAATTTCATGCTTCCACATGTTTTTTCCTTACTTTACTCTTTTTCCGGTGTTTTCAAGGGTATCAGCTTAGTTGTATAATGTCTGGCAAAGCAGATTCTCCATGCTTTGGCTTACCCACCTATAAAAACTGTGTAACATGCTGATTGTGCAGAATTAGTATGATGTTTAATCAATCTTCATAGAAGCACCCAGCTTCAGAATCCTAGTAGCATGTATGTAGGAAGCACTAACACATTTGATTTCCTATGTTTGCAGCATTGACAGAGTGGTAAAACCGGAGTGTAGTTCCACTTTTTAAATGTTAAAATTATTAATGAGTCATGCTTTTTGCATTTTAGAGACAGAACATGCCAGTATTTCTCCAAGCCAGAGCTGCCATTTTGCTAATGCAGCACAGAATATCCTGGAAGTGTGTGAAGGTATAAATGCAGCTCTGAGTAGTGCTCCTGAGACAGAAAGACTGTCAGAGTTTTTCCAATATGTTCTATTTTATTTTTCTCCAGTGTGTAAAAATGTTAACGCTTAAGAACAAGACTTGCTATATCTCATCAAACTGTCTTTTTAATGTCTCCCTGTTCTGAGCTGTGTTCCTTATGACCGATTTTGTAATCAGATTGCTAACACAGCAGCTGCTTTAACAACTGTTAAAGATTAATTATTACCATTATTTCACAAGGAGTTCCCAAAACATATCAAATGCTAGATAAACTTTATAGCAAGACGGGACAGTCCCCATGTTCAACTCCCCACCATCCTGTCCATGTGATGGCAAAAAGCATTCAGAAATGTTCCTAGCACACTGCTTATGAAAGTCAACGGCCCTACTTTTGCAACTAGAGGTCACGATTAGAAAGTTGGTAACACTGTACTGCTTCATAGACATGAGAGCAATTGCAGTGCAGATGCTTAGCAAGGAAAACAGCACATTTTTCTCACCATTAATGTTGGTTTTACCTGCTAAAATATATCTCTTTACATAGATTTGTTGGTTAGTAATATTTCAAATTAACACCTTATGTTGATCATTAAAGAACAGATTGGAAACTGAAGTAGCTATGCTTAATTGAGTAACTATTACTAACCCTGTAATGGGACATGGTGAGGCATTTTATCTGCTTTCTTTGCAGATTGTTAATTTAAATGGATGGCATAGCGATAAACCGGTTAGAGTTAATCAGCTGAACAAAACTGTAGAAAGACAATGTAAAGATCATTTTAATGCAGAAACCCACAGCTGTTGCAAAATATAATAATTAATAAAGTTTATGAGAAACTAATTTCTGAAAAACTGGACATCATTCTAAAGCTACTCATGGGTAGAAGTCCCTGAATTTTTTTAGCATAACAGCAAAGGTCTCATTCTAATGAAAAACACCGAATTGTAGCAAAGGAAGCTGGTATTTCTCAGCCTCTGTACCTGCAGTGAAAGCAACTGCAAGGGCCACATACATAGCAACAGCCCCAAAGGGATCTACTTTGAAACATAAAAGCACAGAAATGTTCTTTATGTGCTTTCAAAATTAATTAAAAATCTCATTACAACCTACTCAAGGCTTCAGTTGCCCATGGACCCTTAAAAAAAAAAGTAAATTGTGCTTTCAAATTATCAGTGCTGAATAGTGTTTTTTTGCCACAACAAGGCTTTACCATTGGTCAGGTTCTACCATCTGTGCTGCATCTCCTTCCTCCAGAGGTCACATCACTCCTCTCCCACCATCCTCAGGGCTATTTAACCACTTAGCAGGAACGAGCTACAGCTGCACATCATCCATGTCAACCAACCCACTGCCTCTGAGGCAAGGCCGCAGGTGCAAGTTATCAGTGCTGATCAACCCACTGCCTGCATTCCTCTACAGTTTTTTTGTTTTCTCAAACATTAACAGAAATTCCAAGGTTTGAGATTTGGGGTTTTTTTTCAGCAATACAAAATGGACAGTATACAGCTTAAAGGACTAGGACCCTGGCCCTATTGTATGGATTAATGTCAATTTATCTGTCGTGTGGCACCAGTTCTATCAAAGTTTTAAAAAATTCTGGATGCCTTTCTTCTGTTTAGGACCAGCGCAGCAGTGGTGGGAAAACTCTCTTGTCTCAATATTAATGTCTGATTTTGTGAACTCAGAAGATGTCACTAAACATTGAGGGTGTTGGATGCTCATTCCTTGGGAACCTTTGCCTATGCGTCCATGACAAACTATAACTCCAAGGACCTTACAGCTGTTAAGGATCTCTCCAAACAACACTTCTACATCAGAACATATGGGAAACAAATGGAAAACTATCTATTTTTAACAGACAACCTTTTCAGGCTCTACAATTCTTCTTGGTCTATTCACCTTGTGACCACCATAGTAACATCTTGTTTATAATAGTTCTTCAACAAGTCAATGGAAATATATTAACAAGAAATTTGGTCTTGAACTCTTGCCTCAAATTTGTAAGTCTGTTTAAAGTTGGCATGTTGTAATCTGATTACTCAGGCCTGTAGAGCATGAAGAACTACAATCTGTAAACATGGTTTCTAGGTTAACATTTGGGGATCTCAAAGGGGACAAATCATTACACAAATACACTGAGGACTGAGCAGCAGAAATGATCTGCTGAATCTTAATGAAGTTTAATAATGGTCTGGATTTTAGGCTAAATAAAATCACCATGTCTGAACAGATTTTAAGCTGAACTCCATGGAGATGTGTTGAAGTTCCTATGCAGAGCCCTCCACTTCAGATCATGAACAACTCTGAGACTGACAGTAAACACTGCCACTGAATGAAATTTGTAATGTCAGGGATAATTTATACAAAACAGACCATGACTCACATAGCAGTTTTGATGTTCCATAGATCTATACCAGAGAAGAGGATGAAAATATCTTTAATAAAATTATGAACATGACAAATATTGCATCTTTTTAGAATCTATAGGTAACAACTTCATAGCAGGGGGTTTAGTATTGTATGTTTTATAAAACTCTTCTGCTTAGAGCAATAGAGGAAGGAAGAAAGCTGGGTTATGTTTTTGCATAAATTTTCAAAGTGGAAGAAGCAGCACCTATGTTAACGTACAGACATGAAAGATATTTATATATAGGTTTTTAAAGGATGACATATCAAAGACATTTGCAGGAATATACACTGGGTCGCTGAACCTTATAGAGTGAGGACTGCAACATTTTAAATCCCTTCTCCTGAGTCCTCTCGAGGTTGGAGAAATGTTTAAAATAAACTATGAGGTGAGGAAAAATAGAAGAGCAGGTAAGCCAAATGTTGTACTTATCTGCCTTGTCAGCCTCCTTTGAACCAGCAGGCAGAACAGCCATGAACCAGCACAAACTCAGAATGCCACGGAGATGCAGATGTCTTTGAAATGTCTTCTTCTTAAACATCTGTCTGGGCAAATGCATCAGGAGGGTTTCTCGTCTCAACAGCCCTTTACCAGCCTGACACTGATGTAAAAATTGCCATTTCCATGAAAATGCCAGCCCTTATTCAGGAATGTATCCAAAGCCCCTGTGAGCACAGAGAGCTCCGTATTCATTATATGCATATTGTTTGTATCACGGACCTAGATTATTTTTTTGGGTTTAAGTTGATATGCTTCTTTGCTGATGCACTGTAAAAAGTACGAATGTATTATTCCTCTTTCCCAGCTGGAAACTGCTTTTTATTGGGAGTATTTTTATGATTATCAGCAAGAAAGGCAAACACTGGGTGAATCATTATTAAACACAGTAGGCGTGACTTTTCCTATGAGTCCTATGGCAGTTTTGTCTTTTTCAGGGATCACTCAGATCTCTTAACATTTAAGTTTTTAGAAACATTGTCCTCTACCCCTTTAAAAGAAAATAACAAATTTTTCCTTTTATTCTTCTAATCCTCATAATTTCACAGCAACACTGATCCATAAAACTCCTTCCTGCAGGGGAAGCCAGCTGCCACTGCACTCCTAATGCCAGGCAGAGATCGGTGAATGATGCCGCGTTCCCCCAACCTCCAACTTACTGTGTGGGGATACAAACAGGCAGAGTCACTCTGCAAGTCTCCACTGTAATGATACTTCAGAAAGCTGAAAAGGGAACCATGTCTCAAAAGCTCACGTTCCCATTCCTCCACTGTGGTGGTGGACAAAGCTAAGTGATGAACAAACCGCTAGAATCTGCTAAGTCCATCTGGGGAGTTGTAAAGAAATGGTGGGTTTACTCCCATCCTGGAGAAAGACAGAAAAGTCTACTGAAGCTTCCCTCTGTGGTGAAAAGAGCTTAAGAAAACTTGGATTTTGCAGCCATAACAGCACTCTAAGATAACATATCTTTCAATTTAAAATGACAGTCTTGTCGAACGCTCCACAACTGCATCAAAAATCATGCTATCTTCAGAAATGAAATAAAAAATTCTTATTTTCCTGCCTACATTGTGTCATGGGATCAGTCTAGCTACTTGCATTCATGAGGGTATAGACACCTCAGGAATAAATGTGGTCTGTAGAGCAAAAGCTTCCCTCTAAGAAGTCATCTATCATAACCTACTGAATAGCCAAAGACTCATAATTAATCATGCCTAACACTACATGGTACAGGTCACTCCAAATATAAGGAAAGTTTAATTTATAAATTTTAAACTCCTCTGGTCCTGTGTTGATGTCCCTTTTCTGCTGTTCCACAACTCACAGATGAAAACAAGAATCTGATGTTTTGGCTCCTTGGGTCCTATTCAAGCCTGCACAGAAATGCAGCTGTTCTAGATGTTGAAATATTTTCTGGCATCAGTGCCTTCTCACAGCTAAGCACCAAATGTTGCCATGATACCTCCCTCTCTCCCCCATGCAGTATTTGACAACACAAAATGCTGCTCATCCAGGCATGAAAACCATATATGGATGCAGCCTTCAAACAAGTGCTGAGCACTCCAAATCTTATTTCAGATCCAGCTGTTATACACATCTGTCTGTAAGTACTAAGCTAAAGCTTATTTATGCTTTGTCAGCAAGCAGACTTTCTGTTCCAGGCTTCCGCAATACCCATATTAATAGTTCATTGAATGCTGAATTATCAGAGGATAAGAAGGGAGCAAAGCTGCTCTAGTTGCTTGCTGCAGGGGAGAGGTGGAGAAATAGCAGGAAATCAGAACATTCAATAACTGCACACATAGGTGGCTTCTCCGAAAAACATCAAAACAAAAAGAGGGAGGAAAGATTAATTCCCTTGCCAGCAATCTTCTCTTCAGTTCCTCTAAAGGGAGTATGGTCTACCTCTTCATAATAAATTCAGTCATTCTCGAAACTTAAAATACAATTAATTCTCATCAAATATAAAATGCCAGAGGAGAAAAAAAAAAAAAAAAAGGAAGAATACATGAATGACATGTATTCAAATCTGCAGAGCCTCACAGAAATCATTTGAGAAGAGATGGCCAATTTTTCTGTAATCAAGGCATATTTGAGAAATTTAGCACCATTCCAGACTTCTGTAGGGAGAGTTCCTCACCTCTCCTTCCTTGCTGTCTCAATCTCAGCATGGCTGCTGTGCTTCCTCTACCACAAGAATGTGCCTGGCAATGATTTCTTAGCTCGGAGTCAGTATCTTCTCCCTGCTGCATCAGAATATCCCTGCTGCCTTAACTCTTACCACTTGCTGAGAAACTGGCTTCCCTGGTCAGGAATCAGTGCCTTGCAACATTCAGAAGACAGTGTGATCACGAAACCCCTCATTTTTGAGAACTTGGAGAGATTAGTAGAGTAGCAAAAGTGAAACAGAGTACCTAAAAGGAAGGGAAAGGAGGCTGGAAGGAACTACAAAACAGCCCTATTTCAAGACCCTAGAATGATGTTTTAAGCAATCGGAGTTTAAGCACATAGAAGACAAAGAGTTTGCCAACACATCAAGAACATGAAGCATCAGTTCAAGCTACTTATCTTCCTTGATAGCATAACCAGTGTAACTGAAAGAGAGAAGCAGCAGATGTGATATATTAATTTCTCTAAAACTTGGTATTTTCCCTCATGATAGTCTTGTAAGTGAACCAGCAAAGGCAATGGAGATTGTTACAATAGGGTGACCAATCACTGGGTAGAAACCATGCACATGAGGAATATCAGTGTCAGAATATCAGTGTCAGATCAGGAATACGTTTCAATTGGAGTAGAACATGAATTTGTCTTTGGCCAAGTTCTATTCAACACATTAATTTAAAACCTGAATGGCAGAGGAAAAAAAAATTACCAGCTTACAAATGTCACTGGTCTGGAAGGCATCATACCAGAGATAGAATTGGTATTAAAATTAACCTAGTAAGTCAGGAAGACATTCAATATGCAAATGCAGAGAGCTGTGGCCTGAAGAAGTGAAGTGTATAATATGATATAAAGACTAACCTCACAGCTAAAGTGTAGAGGTCCATAAATTGACAGACTCAACATTGTGATGTTGCTGTTGCGAACAGAAAATTTTTTTAGCATATACTGGTAGGACTGTCATATGCAGAACCAAAGTGATAAATATCATTCTACTCTGTGTTCAGCCAGCCTTGGCTGGAACACAGTGGCCAGTTCCCAGCACCACAGTTCAAGAAAGCAGAGAGATGAGAGATATGCTCAGGACAAGAACGGTGACAGGTTTAGACAATATAGCCATTGAAGAAAGGTGGAATGGTTTATGTTTGTTCAGCCTTGGAAAAGAGTACTGAGAAGAATCTCTAAAACTATCATAAGATTTGTAGTAAAACAAAATTCTCAACTCTTTCATATTCAGTGGGAGGGAAACAAAAAGTAATCAGCTTCAGTGGAAACAGGAGACACTCAGGTTAGCCCTCAGGTGAAATTTTAAGAAGCATTCCACCCTGGACAAAGTTGCCTGAGATGCTGCAGAATCTCAGTCATTACAGCTTTTGAAGAAAATATTACATGGGTTAGGTATATTTATCTATGAATGGAAAGGCACTAGCTGGCCTTTTTTAAGTCACTCCCAAACTTACATTGCTATGAAATTTATTATCTGCTTTGTTAATTTTATTTAGGAATGCCACCAGGACCCTGGGCACAGACTGCAAGATGGGGAAAGGTTTTGCATAGCCCAAAGGCCAGGCTTTACAGTGCTTGACTCGGGACTTAAGAAGGAATAAAGCAACCAACAGAGAGCAGCAAGGGCTAGCTGCTCCACAAGGGCAGCCAGGCAGCAAGGCAGGCAGAGGCTTCATCAGCAAGGGCACAGGCACACAGTACCTAAAAAAGAAGAGCCAAGCAGGTCTAGTGGCAGCAATCAGAAGCAACAGCCCAGGCTCTTGGATGAGTCCGTAATGATGAAGCAGGTCCACAGTCAAACCAGGCAGTTAAGTCCACAAGTCAGTGTCTGGCTCAGAGGGGTATGTGGCCAAGCAAAGGCATAGCTGCAATAAAGGCCAGGCAGCAGCAACAAACAAGCATCTGAGCTTAAATACAGCACTCAAGCAATATGAGAATAAATCCCAACAAGACTTCTCATAGCTCTTTTCCACACAACTTCTTTCACAGCAGTTGGATCCAAGGCCATGCAGCTGGGCCGTATCAGCCCCGACACTGAGCCCAAACTGCCAGTCATGCAAGGGAGTGGGTGCATTCAAAACACCCAACATACTTAGGAATGGAAACAACATGGAAACCAATGCTGCATTAATTTACTTTTCCTCAGTAGAAACCTCCTAATATTTTTGTGGTGTAAATTCCTACTCTGGCAAAAATCAACATCTTTAGTTGTCCCTTCAGGGGTGCAAGTACAGTTCCAAGGTGAAAAAACTGAACCAGCATAATATAAAAACCTGGCGCATGTATGGATAATACTAATATACTAAAAATATTGCCTTCTTGGAATAAACACACATACAAACAGGTAGAAAATTATAACAAATTAATATAAATGTTTAGATTGCTGATAGTAATCACATTGTTTTTAAATGTTAATATTGTTTTAATAAGTTATATTTTATTAAATAGGTTAATTGTGAATGCATTCTTTAATTGCAGTATCATTAATAAAATTAAGAGAGACAAGGTTTGCAGGTATTCTTATTGATAGAAAAAATGGAAGCACTTGAGAGTATGCCATCTGTTGATTAAAAATCATAATGTAAATGTGATTAAAATTGTATTAATAATTAGTAGCAATGCACAAAATACTTCCTTTTAAAAAAGCTTCATATATTTCAAAGCTACACCATTACAGGAGTGGCATACCTGGATTCCATACAGGGATCAACTACATCCTTTTATAGTAGATATTTCACCTGACCTTCTAATCTAAAGCTTGTGCTTGCTACTTTACAGTCAGCTTTTCTTCAAGCCAACTTGTCAAACACATGGGTCGTATTTTCCAAATGCCAGTGATAATCTGAAGTATGATCACCCAGAATGCCTTATCCTCGTGAAAGCAAGAGGTGGGGTCACCCTCTTCTTTTAAGAAAACAGAAATAAGTGTTCAACATGACAAGTCTCAGATCTCTGAGACTCGGCTAGCCATGCAAAGCTTCACTTATCAGAACCCACAATTCCCTGTCAGCTTGGATTCCTCCCTCCTTTCAAAGAAAAAACCTGCCAGCTTGAACTGTTGCACAAGGCCTGGGCTTCCCCACAAACCTCCTCTAGAATGAGTTGCTCTTCCCTGGCCCGCCATGCCCCTACAGCCGAGTACTTTGCTCGAGTCTCAACAGAAGGATCAGTGGTAGCCTGATGATAGACTGGAAAGAAAAACAAATAGCAACTGCAGTAATAATTATAGTTTTAACTATAAGGAAGCTCCAGCACTGCTGAAATCACTGGCCAAAGATGCAGAACAGGATTTTAGTTTTAAGATGGCCTAATCTTTTCGTCTTTATAATAAATACGAGTTCTCCACTGTGTTTATTTCAAATGTTGCAAATTTAATGTGTTTTTTGTTGGATAAAACTGTGATTTTCAGAGCTAATCTAGGTAGGTGATGGAGATGATGATGCTTTTGTATTTACATTCTATCTGTCCAACATTAGCCTTTACCTAAACTGTCAAATGCTTGAGAAATTGTGCTGCCTGTGGTAATTCCTATCAAATCATTCAATGTATACAATATATGCAACTGAATTCTTCTAATATTCTACCATAGAGTGTATAATTTGATGGGTTAAGTCAGTTTAGTTGATGATTAAGAAGATGGAACTTGCCAAATTATACTGACTTACAATGTTAAGAATGTGCCAAAAATTAAACCTAGAGTTTGGTAATAAATCAGATTACGAGGTGTCATGTTAATCAGTCACTTTAAGATTCCTCCACTTCTTTGTTTGCCAAAGTGCAGAGTAGTTTTGGATACTTTAGCATATTTCTATAAAAAGACCTTTGTGTTATTAACCACATACCAAGAGCAATGAGTGACTGAAAAAAGACTCAAGAGTTGTGAGATCACAGTTTGTGGGGCAACAGTATCTGGACACAAACCAGTGAATTGACCAAATGTATTGAGGCAAAAAGGACAAATGAGGACTTTTCCCTTTAGATGTGAAATATATCATTTGATATATTAAATAATGCTCATCCTCTTCTCAATAAAATGCTTTCCAACAACAACAATAAAAAAAAACCAACAAAAATGAGTTGTAGTTTTTCACATTGAAGTTACTTCTTCTAGACTGTGGACTCCAGTTCTTCCCCTCTTATCTTCTAACAACCCTCATTTTCTTAAAAACTTACTGAAATGATTTCTCTGGTTCTTTTTGTTTAAAAAGATATGCAAGATATTTTCATTCCATGAAAATTACAAGCAGGTAAAAATTTAACAATTAATACTATGTTTTTCATACTAGTAGCACCACTTATATGCTGTTTAAGCTTATCATCTAATTGCACGCTAGTGCTGGCTTCAGAGATGGCATGGCATTGTCAGACTTGCGCTGCATTCCCCAGCAGTGGAATATTCAATTATTTGTTCTGACTCATGTAATTCCCTGTATTCCAATCTTGTTAATGTCATTACAGGGCTGAAATAAAGTGATTACTCTAAATGAGTATTTATCCGATAGGCAATGCAATTCCTGCCTCCTCTAGCTGACAACAGATGATTGCAAGTGTTCTTCTCTACTCCCTCACCTGCACCTCCCCCTCCTTCCCCTGTCAAGGAGGAAACCATAACATTGTGGTGCTCTGTGAAATACTGTCAGATGGCGTAAAATATATATAATAAAATAAGAAGAAGCACAACCTTCCCCGGCAGAGTTAAAGCTAATGACCACTGCTTCCACTCCCAGTCAGTGATGACAGGTTGAACTAACTGATAATGGCATGCCTGCTGTTGAGCTGGCCACTTATGTTATTTCTCTTGACATGGTTCTGGGGAAGGCCTAATTTTTTTGACATTTGACCATGCAAATTTGAGTCCTGATACATTATTCTGCATTTACATCCTCCCAGTGTTGCTGTTTAAAATGTGCTACAAGCTCCTTGAGCTCAGCTAATAAAGGCCACAGAATGAAAGAAAGTTAAATATGAATGTAAGAGGAGACCTAAATGAAGGGCTAGCTTGTACATCTCAGAGATGACCTTCTGGAAATGAGCAAGTGGAAAATCCTTTTTAAAGCAAATGGTAAGAAGTGTAACATTGATTTCTTTTCTTCAAAATTTTTTTAAAGATTCTAAAATATTCACAAAAAGGAAAACATATAAGTTTTACACAGACATTTCTTCAGTCAGCAATTCAGCTTAGTGTATTTCAAGCCTAGGTTCCATTAATGACTCAGTAATACACCTTTCCCAAAGAGCCAGAAATTCATAGTGCTTCATTAATAATAAGGAAAAAATATGGCTTGTTCTCTCTCTCTTTCTTTCTTTTCACTTGCTCTTAAATTTTTCACACTGTTGAAGTCCAAATGTATTACCTGTGAGCAAACTCAACCTTTTTCCATCTCTTAAAATTAATTTGTATAAATTTACTGCTTATGAACAGCAATAGCTTGACAGCTCTGAGAAAAACACATCTTGTTTTAGCTACAGAGTGGGTGCAGGCTGGACCTGTGGCTCCTCAACTAAGGCTTTTACATCAAACCTGAAGGGATCATATGCAGGAAGAGGTCAGCATTCAATGGGCCCTTTATACGTCTGGAATCATGGAAGCTGTGTAAAACTTTCATTCTCACGTTTTCTCTGTTGTCTTCTCTCTTATTGACTCTTTATTACAACAAACCTCTCAGTGCAGAAGCCAATATCCACTGAAGTCAATAGAAATTTTTCTGGCTACGTGCTCTGCTTCATTCTCACATAAAAACTCCAGTAATGAGATGGCTGCAAGAGGATTACGTTGCATCCAGCCTCCAGTGTCTGACATGCAGACAGCACCCAGAATGTATCAGATTTCCCTCAGTCAATAACCCTGGAAAATAATAGGTTTTATAAAGAGCATAAATCATAACCTCTAAACACAAATAAAACAGCAATCTACAATGAACAGAAAAACTTTGAGCACTGTGCAGTCTGGGCCTCCAAGGAAGCCATCAGCTCTACAGCAACTGTAGCTTGTCCTCTAATGGTACTCATTTATAGTCTTCCTACTTTCCTTGCAATTTCCTCTGTTTTCACATGTTTGCCAACAACTAAACACTGCAACACAAAATGAAAGACACTGCCTGTGTGATATTGGTATGTTTTAGCTAGAAAACTTGAAGATGTTAATATTGCACTGTATCTTGTTGCAATTACATTATAGTATATCGTATCATCACCAGCTTAGGATATTATGTTATAAACAAAGCAAAGCAACAGAAAAAGGCTGATTCCATTTTCTTTTTAATTTCTAATATCTGCTGGTATCAAGACTCAGTTTTCAAATTCCTTTTTGATGCATATATTAAATGTGCAACTTAAATCTAGCCCAGACTGAACAACACTGGGAAAAAAGGTCAATGATCTTATCATTGGTTGTGAGCCATGTAAATATGAAGGTTCTTTCTCTAGTTTTCAAATGTTTCTTTTGCAAAACCAACACCAGTGACAACTTGATCAGTCATACTGAGGTCAAGGAACATGAATGATTTTTGTACTCACTCTACATGGATGGTCCCTCCAGAAGACAGTCAATTTGCAGACATCTGGTTGTTAATCCTCAATATTGCCCCTCTCCTTCACCTGATCAACAAGGAATACCTCCATGAGAAGGAAGCCATTTGTCTCATCTGTGCCCCAAGATTAAGGCAGAGCCTCTCACCATCCTCTTCTCCTGTCTCTGTGGCTTACACAGACAACACGGAAATGCCCCCCCTGCCTTGCCTTGTGGAGAAGCAGGTGACTAGCAGGCAAGTACCCAACCCCCCCCCCAAAAAAAAAAAAAAAAAGGAATAAAGTCCAAATAACTTTCTGCATATGTGCATATGCTTATTTTGCTCATTTTTACCAAAGTATCTTTGCTTCTCCTGTGATACCTGCTGGTTTTAAAATGTTTCTTCAAGCTGCCTGGAATAACCGAGTTTCTCCTTTCCACCAATTTTAAAGAAACCCAATTAAAAATAAGTGGTAGATTCATAGCATTGTACTGATCAGAAATTGCATATCATTTAACAGCAACATACCAAAACAGAAACAAACTGGAGTATGTATTCACTGTGCTAGACAGTGTTGTGAGTGAAAATCAAGGGAAGATGCTAATGACATTTAAACAGCCAATAACTAACTCAGAAATCAATTAGATTACTACCAGAAAGCCACCACTTGGGCAAATACCACTATCTCTAGTTGGTGAGAAAGTAACAGTCAGTGCTGTCATTAACAGCACCAATATCTTAAAAAAATCCTGTACAGCTGCCTAAAATATGTTCTCATCCTGCTAAAGCATGAATCATCCTGAAAATCCCCCCACATCAAGTGCTGCTTCATCCCACAGCAGCTGAGGCTGCAAGGGAAGCCACATGAAACAGCTGACTATGCAATATCCTCTCACCAGTTTCCTCAATCAAACTATAAAGGATACAATCTAAAGCACATATTCCAAATCCAATAGCATTTCCCTCTGCAACACTCTAATTCCATGAGGACTGATATCTGAGATACAATTTGAACATCCATGTTGGACATCCACGCTACAATTTTTAAAATGACAGTGTAGGCATAAGTCCCAAATATGTTTTGTAATTTTCCTTTGAAATCTCAACAGATACCTGCAACTAAAAGGAAATCACATTTTAGCACTGTATTTCCCTGGAGGGAAAAGTCATGAACACCCTAGTATTCATCACCAGTCTGTTTTCGTAATCCAGTAACACAATAACCATGAATCCAGTAATACAGAAGATAAAAGATATGAAGTAAACAGCCACTGTGTTTTTAAAGAGCTGTGATGCAGACAGTTTTTAAACACTGCAGAGTGTGTTTGGGGAAAAAAAGATCCAAAGGCACAGTGGCATGAGCAGAAACTGGAAAAGGGGAAAAGGACACTGGCCAAAGCTATAAACACCTTGAAGATTGATGATTCTTCCCATTTGCTACTGGAAAAAATTTCCACTGAGTGCCAGTGCTGCTCAGTAGTTATTTAGTTAGAAAGGTTGATGTCCAGCAATGTAAGCTCAAGGGTTTCTAGACCTACCCAAGCTGTCTCCATTTCACTATTGATATTTCTCACCTAAACACTTTCCAGGGAAATGAAAAACTAAAATAAATGCTAAGACATGACAACAGAATGGGATCCTATTGATCCCTTAGTAGAGAGTAAAAACATGAGAGTTGCTATTCTGTTTCAAATACATAAGGCTCCTTCTCAAGGTCAGTTTATTACACCACTCATATACCTTTCCAACAAATCAAAAGTTAAAACTTGCAAATATATTACAGTTCCAAGCTAATTAGTATACCATATAACATAATACCACATATTGTATGTATGCCATATAACTATCTAATTTGTATAACATGTAATATAGAACAGCACTGCACACAACATGTACGTATGTGGGTTTGGAACCTGAAGGCCAGGAAAATGATGATGTGGATGAAAGCCCATCCAGGTTGGAGGAGTTGCCTAGGGAGAGCTGGTCAACCCCATGCATCACAACTAGTTCTGCTAGGAAGAGAAGAAAGGTGGTTGTCATCAGTGACTCCACTCTGAGAGGAATGGGGGCCCAATGTGCCAACTGGGCCCAACCCACAGGGAAGTCCGCTGCCTCCCTGGGGCTTGGGTAAGGGACATTTTCTGAAAACTCCCTTGTCTGGTACAGCCTTGATTACAACCCATTACTGGTCTTCCAAGTGGCAATGATGAAATCCAAATGACAAGAAGGCTGAGGGCCATCACGAAAGACCTCAGGACCTTGTGGCAACTCATTGAGGGATCAGGAGCACAAGCAGTGCTTTCATCTATCCTGCCAGTTGCAGGGAATGATGGGGTGTGTAATCAGAAGATCACACAGATCAACACCTGGCTCTAGGCTTGGTGTCACTGGCTAAATCTAGGGGGTTTTGACCATGGGCCAGTTTACACGGAAGCAGGCCTGCTGGCACCTGTCTCAAAGGGGGAAAGGGATCCTAGGTCAGGAGTTAGCAGGGCTCATTGAGAGCACTCTAAACTAAATTCAAAGAGGGAAGGGAAAAATCCAAAGCTCCTTAGACATGAGCCTGGAGGCAACATGCCAGGGTTGGAGGCGAGACCATTAGCAAAGCTGAAGTGCATCTGTGCCAATGCCCAAAGCGTGAGCAAGAAACAGGAGGAGCTGGAAGCCACCATGCAGCAGGAAGGCTACAACATAATCACCATCATGGAAGCATGGTGGGATAACCCGCATGAATGGTGTGCTGTAATGGATGGCTACAAACTCTTCAGAAGGGTTAGACAAGGAAGGAGAGGTGGAGGGGTAGCTCTGGATGTCAGGAAGTGTTTCTCCTACCTAGAGATGGATGATGTTGACTGTAGGGTTCAGAGTTTATGAGTAGGAAGCAGGGGGATGGCCAACAAGGCAGATATCCTGGTAGGAGTCTGTTATAGACCACCCAACCAGGATGAAGAGACAGATGAAACATTCTACAGGCATCTGTGAGAAGTCTCAAGATCGTTAGCCCTTGTTCTTGTAGGGGACTTCAACCTATTGGATGTCTGCTGGAAATACAACTCAGCAGCAGAGAGGAAACCATCTAGAAGCTTTCTGGAGTGTGTGAAAGATAACCTCCTGACACAGCTGGTCAGTGAGCCAAGTGGGGAGATGCCCTGCTAGACCTCCTGTTTACAAACAGGGAAGGACTGGTGGGTGATGTGGTGGTCGCAGGACATCTTGAGCATAGCGATCATAAGATGATAGAGTTTTCAATTCTCAGAGATGTTAGGAGGAGGTCAGAAGAACTGGACATCTGAAGGGCCAACTTTGGCCTGTTTAAAGAGTCCAGTTGACAGTCCCTTGGGAGATAGTTCTGAAGGTCCAAGTGGTCCAGGAAGGCTGGACATCCTTCAAGAAGGTAGTCTTAAAGGCACAAGAGCAGGCCATCCCCATGTGGTGAAAGATGAGCCAGCAGGGAAGACTGGCATGGTGAACAGAAAGTTTTGGCTGGAACTCAGGGAAAAAAGGAGAGTTTACCACCTTTGGAAGAAGGTGCAGGCATCTCTGGAGGACTATAAGGATGTAATGAGGTTATGCAAGGCAAAGATTAGAGAGGCAAAAGCCCAACTAGAACTCAGGCTGAGCACTGCTGTAAAAGATAACAAAAAATGTTTTTACAAATACATTATAAACAAAAGGAGGGTCAAGGATAATCTTCATCATTTATTGGATGCAGGAGGCACTTAATGTTTTCTTTGCCTCAGTCTTTAACAGCAAGACCAGATTCCCTCTGGGTACTCAGCCCCCTGAGCTGGAAGGCAGGGACGAGGGGGAGCAGAATGAAGTCCCTGCAGTCCAGGAGGGAACAGTTAGTGACCTGGTGCTCCACTTAGATGTGAACAAGTCTATAAGCCTGGAATGGACCTACCTAAGGGTACTGAGGGAGCTGGTGGAGGAGCTTGCCAAGCCACCCTCCATCATTTATCAACAGTTCTGGCAAGCTGGGGAGGTCCCAGAAGCCTGGATGTTAGCCAGTGTGGCACCCATCTACAAGAAGGGCAGGAAGGAGGATCTGGGGAACTACAGGCATGTCAGCTTAACCTTGGTGCCAGAAAAGGTTATGGAGCAGATCATCCTCAGTGCTCACATGTGGCATG
>JAVJGJ010000037.1:71720153-71730256 GCA_035590215.1 Microhierax caerulescens | reverse complement strand
AGAAGGGCCACAAGGCTGGTGAAGGGTCTGGTGCACAACCCTCATGAGGAGCAGCTGAAGGAACTGGAGAGTTGTCATCTTCTCCAGTGGCTGAGGGAACTGGGGAAGTCTTTTCTTCTCCAACAGCTGAAGGAACTGTTCCCTCAGCGATATATATTCCCTCAGCTGCTGGAGAAGACAAGGCTCAGTAGGGATCTTATTTCTCTCTACAACTACTTGAAAGGAGGTTGTAGGCATATCGGGGTATGTCTCCTCCCAGATAACTAGTGACAGGACAAGAAGAAATGGCCTCAAGTTATGCCAGGGGAGGTTTAGATTGGATATTAGAGAAAATTTCTTCACTGAAAGGGTGGTGAAGTGTTGGAATAGGTTGCCTAGGGAGGTGGTGGAATCATCATCCCTGGAAGTATTTAAAAAATGTGTAGATGCATTGCTTAGGGACATGATTTAGTGAGGGACTTGGTAGTCCTGGGTTAACAGTTGGACTTGATGATCTTACAGGTCTTTTCCAGCCTAAATGATTCTATGATTCTATAAATTGCATGGGCTGTCTGTCTTCTCATAGATTGAATTTAGCTTATTTCTACAGACAATTACTTTAAATACTAGCATTTTCCTAATTTTATCTCAGCAAAACCAAATTTTTGTAGCCATATCGAATAACAGCTACTTATTATACAACTTATCACCTTTTTCCAAGTGAGTAATATTAATATAATTAATAGTAATATTAATTATATTTTTTTATTAATTATTAAATTAATAATTAATTAAAAATTAATTAAATTTTTAAATTAATTTTAATTAATTTTTAATTTTAAATATTTTAAATTTTTTAATTTAAATATTTTTAATTTAAATTTAAATATTTTAATTTTAAAAATTTTAAATAATTTTTAATTAATTTTTTTTAATTAATTAAAAATTAATTAAAAATTAAAAATTAAAAATTAATTATTTAATTATATATATTATAATTTCCAAGTGAGTAATATTAATATAATGAGTAATATTAATGTTGTTCATATTTATGCATTACATAGATGTATATATGCTACTGCCCTCTTAGAACAGAATTATACCACCTGAAATGCTCTCTTTCAAGCCAGGTTATGTTTTTAAAATATATATAATAGGTTTAGAAGCATTCAACTGATAGCTATGTATTCACATAACTTGAAGCATACATTTCATCCTTTTCTGAATTAGGATCATGTTTTACGAAATCACATTACATCCATTCAGATTTTCACATTGCAATTGAAAAGTATTTAGCCAGCAGCTGCATCCTTAAAAACACATCTTGAATTACTTAACAGTTATTAAAACACAAGTAAAAGTCCCAAACTAGGACCTCTAATGATCAGTAGAATTTCAAGGCTGTTACAAGGATTTCAAATAAACTCATAAAACTCACATATAAGTAAGCACTAAAGCTTAACTCCCTATTTAGCCAGGTTATCAATAACAAAATCAGAATAACAAGTTCAGTTAATGCCTAAAAAGAGAAGACTGGTCTATGCAGAGGAAGCAGGGGGATCCCTTCCAAAAGCTTCTATTTCTCAAAATCCCATCTCTTTACAAGATTAATACAGGATTAATATCAGTGCAGCTGTATTTTTGTCACTTTAGCTAACCACAAATATTCTGCTTCTACATGACATTACCTTAATGCTAGCTAAGTATAACTTGCCACACTCTGGGGTTATTTGCTGTTGCAATTTTAGCTTGCGTTCATACTTTGTCCCAAGCAATAAATAAAATAAACCCTACCTGACTAAAATAACTTTTGCCAGAGCCATTTTGATCTTTCCTGTCCCTACTTGCAATTTCTGCTACCTTTGCAGTTTCTGTTATTAATATATATAACCTCGATTAAGCAATAGAGTCAGGCCACAGGCCTTCTACTCTGTTAGGCCTTGTGCTCTGTTAGACTACAGCCTTTATGTTCAGGTCACAGAAGTGATGTAGATTTTCCATTTTTCAGAGAATCTATAAAGTAGCAGTTAGTTAATTTGGAGAGAAGGAACAGCAATATACAATGCCAAACTTTTAACTAGAAGGCATAAAAATTGTTTAGGGCCCGAGCTGAACAAACAGAGAACAAATTAACAGTGAGAAGCTGGGCAGCAAAGACCAGACAAATGACCTGAAAGAGTGAGAATGCATTCTCAACAGGGAGGCTACAGTGACACAAACTGAAAAGGATGTGGCAATACAGAAAAAATAATAAACCCTCAAGAGACTCCTGTTCAAAATACACTCCTTGGCTATTGCTTCTAAAAGGAAAAATCTACATCAAAAGCAAGAGAAAGACCACAGGCTCTGAAACACAGGTCAGCACTGTGTTGGGAAATACCCTCCTGGACTATCCATCAAAAACTCTGTCCAGTTCTCCCTTCCCTTGTCCTGGGAAGCCTGGAGAAGGTTGGCCCTGGCAAGTCCCACACTGCTTGCTACTTGAATTGATATTCATTTACTGCTGCTGCTTCTTTACTCACACTACCTGCAACACGCACAAACAGGAGGCAGTATGTATTGAAAGCAAGAATTGAAAGGAAGGAGGAGAAGGTTAAATAGTGAAGCACACACTCAAAATAACTTCAGGCAACCCAATGGTACCTGCAATAAGGCATCACCAACACTTCAGACAATCCTGAAGTAGCTCTGCTGTAAAATGACATCCTGATACAAGAGTCATGACTAATTCTTAGCAAACCCAAAAAGCTACTGATGCTATTTTTGTGTGGAACTTTAACAACTGGACGCTCTAGGAGATGAAGCATGGGAGCCAGCAATGTAATGCAGAATTTGCCACAGCCAGAGAATATTTCAGTGTTGTCAAGAAGCAACTGGGTCAAACACAGTCTGATCTCAGAACAATGTGTTATCAACAGCTATGCCTATCTTTCTCGAAGAGTGGCTCTCAGACATTCTTCCTGTGTGGTGTTCTGCTTGCCTCCCATGTAGCTGTCATGTGCCTGATCTTCCCCAGGTACAATGCCTTATTCTACTTGGAGCAATTTCCACTGTTGCCACAGGAAACACAGAATTTGGACATTTGTCCTGGACTACAGGTCAACACATAGGCAGTAGCTTGGACTATTTGCCAGATGACCAGAACTCAGTCACAAATGACTACTGCATGCCTGCATATCACAATTTGGATTTGCTATTCAGGAGCAAAGGAGTCACTATGGGCAAACAGTTCAAACTCAGTGAATCCACAATGTGTCAGATTTGCTGCTCACACAGAGCTTGCATGCATGGTGAGCCTGGCATGACCAGTATGGCAGAGTCATTGCATGTGAACAGCATTATGTGTGTGCAGGCACATAGCTGGGTGCTAAGATGTTGGACAACTGAAGTCCCAGCTGCAGTACATCCAGGCTGCAGGGCCATTTGCGGGCTCACTGGCTGTATGTACAACTGACTTGAGGGTAGCAGTAGGACAGCCCTTTGGAGACACTGCAAACTTACCTGTGAATCTCAACATGTTCCTGTCCACAACCCTGCAGACAAAATGGTCACAGAGGTGTAGAGAGTAGCAACTGCCATTGCAGGAAACAAACCAAAGTGACTTCTCTATCAAGAAAAACAGGGATGGAATATCCGTGAAAGAAAATACCAAATTGCTATCCTTTTTTCCTAAGTTTCATGAAACTGCTTGAATACATGGTGACTAAAAATCCTTAATTTTGCCAAGGATATCAAGTGAACAGAAATGTTATGTCACTCTTGACCTTGCAGCTGGAAATGACAAAGCATCAAGCACAACAGAGCATCGTTTAGTCATAATTAAGTTGGCCCAAATGAGTTGGTCTATCTATGCAAACCAGTACTATGCAGAGAGAATGTCCTGAAAAAAGTGTACTTTCATTACTCCAGCATGGCCCTCTGCCTATGCCAACTGCCTCTTTACGGAGCTAATTAGAGCAAAGCACATTAATCCAGACACTCTGCTTATTTTGCCAGCTGCTGCACTGAGATGCAGAACACAGTTGTGTCCACTCAACCAGCCACAAGACAAACACATGATGTCTGCTGTGGAAAACTCATTGTTAATACCCATTCCACAGCTGGCAAGTTTTTATTTGTTACCAGCCTCATGGAGTGACTTCAAAAGATGACAAAATGGTCCTTGCAAAACTAAAAATCTGGCTACATATTTAAATGTGACAAACACAAAGGTGGATGTATTGACAAGACCTTTTCGTGGAGACAAAAGCAGAATAAGCATCAGGGAAATGAAGCTGGCATCCAGTCTACCCAGCTGATAGCAGCTACGCTAGATGAGTGAGTTCAAATACTCTACCAGGGCATTCACATGAACCAGGAAACCAAATGTTACTGAACACAAAGTTGTCATGTATGAGTTGCAGCCTCTCCACTAGTACTTCTGGAGTGAGAAATACACTGTCCTGGTGGGGGTGGCAGGGGTGGGGGATATAAACTCCTTTTTCATAAAATAAACAATAGAATTTGCTCAGAACTGGCCTCCATATTTGGTTAGGCTTTTGAAAAACCCTTATATTTTTATATAATGAAAGAAGTATAACTCACTTTGGTTTCCATTTAACTCACAACTTCCATTTGAAAGTGGCCCTTCTATTAATGTCAGTATTGTTTTGTATTGTTTCATAAGTCAGACTGACCATTTAATGACTTTGCTATAGCAGTCATATCTAAGTAATAAAACTGTACAGCATAGCAACATTTTAAGATATTGAATTCTACACTGTAATTTTGGGTTTATACCTTTTAAACTCTTTGGATGGTATATAACATTTGCAAGCATTTATTTTTTTTTTAATTCTCTCCTTGCAGTGCTAGTTTTCTGATAGTTTTGTGAGGATTAGGCTGAATCAAACTCAAGGCTTCTTTTTCTCCAAAAAGAGCTGGAATCTGGTCTGTAGCCTCATTTTCAGTAATCTGGAGCTGCTATCAGGCCTTTGATCATACCAAGCCTTACAGATGGGAAAGTTCTACTTTAAAATTCCCCATGTATTTGGAGATGTCAATGAAGTTCTTTTAAAGTGTCAGAAGTGATTGCTCTGTTTGTAGCTTTGCTAATACCAATTACAATGGTATTGTCTCCAGTCAGAAGAGGGTATAAAGAAACAGCTAAATGAACCCTTCTTATTCCTCTACCCATTCCAGACAGTAAACTACACACAAACACCTAGGCACATAAACAGATGCACACATGCACATGCAGGCCACCCTGCTTCTTTAGAAAGAATACATTAAAGTATTTGTGCTTTGAGATAATGAAGGAAACGTAAATACAGCACTCTATTCTTTCAAGAAAAGCTTTCAAAATGCACATACTCCACTCCCCCTAAATTATGGTAGAAGATGGATCATAATAGCTGATGTAATAGGCAAGAAGGGTGAATGGAGCACAATTCCCTAAACTCAATAAAATAAGCAATTACTCTTGTTATCTGAATGGCTCTGTCAGTGGAGAAGTTGTCTGTGTCATAACAGAATCTAACAAAGCCTGTTGCCTTTAAGCATCAAAGGCTTTGGCCTTATTATCTTTCTAAGATGTGCATGTATAATAAGTTTTCCCAACAAATGGCAAGGAAGCTTCTCTGGCAAAATATAAAATGGTGATAAACTATGTCCAAATGATTAATTCACAGAAATTCTCCATCACACTGCAGCTATATGTGCCCGTCTCTTCTGTTATGCCCTTGGAGATTTTCATACTAAACGTATGTGCATATTTTTCATGGCCACTGATATTTGAATTGCAGCCTGCTCCCATGCAGAACATAAAACACTTCAAACTGCATAATGCTGACTAAATTATAAGTTCTCCAGTGGCCCGAGGTAGCGAGGGCCATAATAATGAGTGTGCTTAAGTGGTTTGTGTAGATTTTTTTTCCCTTTAATTTTAATGCCCTGACTTGCTGCTGCCTTTTCTAAAGCTAGGGATTGTCTCATACAATCATAACAACAGGGAAATAGAAACTGCATTATGCTTTGAAAAAATGTAGGATGCAAAGCAGAAGCTTCAGTCATCAAGCACCGTGATAGCCAATTCAACCCTGTTGGTCACATGGAATAGAAAATGCTTTAGTGACTTTGTCCATACTTGTAATCATATTTGGGCTGGTTCATATATAAAGACAATTTAGACCGCATTTACTGGATACAGCAAAAAGCTGCAATCCTTCCAATTACATTCATATTGCACATGAAAAAAAAACCAAACCAAAACAAACAAAAAAACCCAAAGCCACACAGCTGAAATCTCATTTTATTAAAATGATAATAAAACCAGGTGAATGAAGCCTGCCAAAATATTGAGAACTTTACTCATGGCATTACAATAGGTCAAAGTGGACATCTGTATGGGCTGTAATGAACACTTACTGATTTTGCAATGTTTTCAGTGTTCTGGTATTGGTTATTTTTCTTGGGTTTACTCAAAAGACAAATGGATGAAAATGCTTACACTGCAGCAATGCTCACTTCCACGGTAATTGGAAAAATATACACAAACACTGTACTAATATCCACAGATGTTTATAGTCAGGAAGATAAAAAGAGCCTGGGCACATATTAACTGTTTCCATCAACTTCCCCCACCTCTTAATAGAGACTATTTTTGACCAGCACATTGAGGAGCAAGGAGCTATTGACTTCACGAATCAGTGCAAAGACAGACTCATTGCGAAATCTTTTTCACATGCCCCTCTTTTGTCCCACAATGTTTCAGGGAGTTCATTTCTACATTCCCTGCTTTACAGGATTGAGGCAGATATTTAAACTCACTTCTTACAGGATTCAGACTGACCCCTATCTGCACCTAACCATTTCATCTGGTCTACAATCCAAGGCCCTCTTCGCAGAGGACTGCAAACTGATGTGGTTTGAGTGCTCCTATATCAATAGAGCTATGCAACTCTTCCTCTGGCACCAGTTTTGGGACCTCTTCCTCATTGTGAAAACACAGACTAAAATTCTTTTGTAAGTAGCATCAAGACTTAAATGGAAGGAGTGAACACATGGACTTCTGTCCTACCTCCAGATTGCTCTAGAATACTGATGTGGAGCTCCTGGGTCAGTAAGCAGTAAGGGCAACTCTGCTGGCATAGCAGAAAAAGATCCGCAGTGGCTCTGACAACTGCCTACAACAGGTGAGAACTCCTGACACAACACCAAGACCTCCCAGAAACTACCTTCTCTTCCCTCTGGCCTCTCATACATAATTTTTCATAACTGAGAGTAATAAATAAATCTATCCTTTGGGTGTTTTGGATGCGGTTTAGCCATTTTACTTACTCAAAGAACACCCAAAGTGAGACAATAAAACTACTGGTCAGTTTTTAGAAAGTACAACCCTACTTGTTGCAATGTCTTGACCTTCTGCAGCTCTTTTCCTCATTTTAATTTTACTTTGTGATCCAGGTATTAGGTTGTAAATAGAGATTAGAATCCTTTATTTAAATCTGTCTTCATACCTGAAATAAAAGCATGCCATTAATTGACAGAGTAACAGTACAGTTGAGGTTGGACCTCTGGAGGTCATCCTGTCCAACTCCCTCCACACCCCCTACCTCAAGCAGGGCCATCTAAAGCTGGCTGCCCACAACCATGTTAAGATGACTGTTAAGTATCTACAGGGATGGAGATTCCACATCCACTTGGCTCTGTCTTGTCTGCACCCTCCTTTCACATATTTGTACATGCTGACAAGATCCCCTTAGTCATACTTTACTGGACTCTCTCCAGTTTTCAGTCCACCTCACTCTTCTGCTCAGCCAACCCATTCTTCAATCACTTCTTCATCAGAAGCTTACAGGAGACAGTTCTGAAAGCCTTAAAGAAGCTGAGGTAGACAACATCCACTGCTCTCCCCTTGCCTACCAAGCCAGTCATTTCATTGTAGAAGGTTATCAGGGTGGTCAAGCATGACTTCCTTCTGGTGAATCCATGGTGACTAATGATGACTTTCTTATCTTTCATATGCCTGGAAATTGTTTCCAGGATTAGCTGCTCCATCACCTTCAAAGAGACTGAGGTGAGGCTGATTGCCTGCAGTTCCCTGGGTCCTCCTTCTTGCCTTTCCTGGAGACAGGAGTGACATTTGCTTTCCTCCAGTCCTCAGACACTTCTAGTCACAATGATCGTTCAAAGATTATCAAGAGTGGCCTCATAATTACATCAGTCAGCTCCCTCAGCACTCATGGGTATATATAATCAGGGCCTATGGACTTAAATACGTCCAGTTTGATTAACTATTTTCTAATGTGATCCTCTTACAGCAAGGGTAAGTCTTCCTTACTCCACACTTCCCCCTGTACTCTGGGCCCTCAGATTTCTGAAGGTGGGTCTTACTAGTAAAGACTGAGGTGAAGATGGCATTCAGTACCTCTGCCTCTTCCATGACACATGTCACCAGGGCCTTTCCACATTCAGCAGAAGGCACACATTTTCCCTAGTCTTCCTTTTGCTATTTATATACTTTGAGAAGCCTTTCTTGTTACCTTTAATATCCCTCTCTAGATTCAATTACAGATGGGCTTTGGCTTTCTTAACAGCATTTCTGCATGCTCAAACAGTGTCTCGCCTTTTTATGTTTTGCCAGGTACTCCTTGTTAGCTTCCTGCTCATTGCAACAGACTGTTCTTGAGCTCGGAGGATGTGATTCTTGAATATCAAACAGCTTTTTCAGGCCCCTCCTCCATCCAGGGCCTTATCCCATGGGAGTCTACCAACAGGTCCCTGAAGAAGCCAGAGTTGCTCTCCTGAAGTCCAGGGTTGTGATTTTGCTTTTTGCCCTGCTTCCTCTTCTCATGATTCTGAACTCCACCATCTCATGGTCACTGCAACCAAGACTGCCTTCATCCTTCACATCCTCAACTAGACCTTCCTCATTTGCAATTATGAGGTCCTGCAGAGTGCCTGTCCTCATTGGTTCCTCTATCATTTGAGTCAGGAAGTTGTCCTCAGGATTGTGTACTGTGGCATTTTTCCAGGAGATATCAAGGTGTTTGAAGTTCCCTATGAAGGTCACGGCCTGTGAACATGAGGCTACTTCTGTCTACAGAAGGCCTCATTCATTTGTTCTTCCTGTTCATGTCACCTACAGCATGTGCCTACAGCAAGGTCACCCTTATTGGTCTAATCAGTAGTTGATACCCATAAGCTCATAGCTGGTTTCTCATCCATCCCCTAGGCAGAGCTCCAGCTGTTGTCTCATATAAAGGGCAACTCCACCACCTTGTCTTCCCAGCCTGTGTCCCTCCACTGCAGCACTGCAGTCCCGTACACAAGTCCCCACCTTGTCTCTGTGATCCCAACATCATAGGCCGTCAGCTGCACTCAGATCTCTCAACTTCCTCATGTTTATTCCCCATGCTGTGTGCATTAGTGTACACACACTTCAGAGACACCCCAGGAGGTTGACTTCCCTGTAAAGGTCTGGGATTTTTCCGTAATGATGCCTTGTAAGCACTTCCTTGCTTATGTGCAAAAGCTTGAGGTGACCCTGTGTAAGCCCTGTTTTGTTGACTTTGCTTACTATCATTTTTACCACTGTTAATATTAAACAAGCTCCTGAAAGCCCAGTAAACAGGAAGGTGTTCGGTGTCTGAGCAATTATTTTGGCCACGAGTATACATGGCTACCCATAAGTAATGACATAGGTATTTATTCATGATTGTTGTACAGGCTATACCACAAAAAATAAGCAAGACTGACTCTGCATACCTGATTTGATTTCAAGGGGCATCAGGCATATTTCATAATTTCCTGAAACATCTATCTGTATATTTTGGTACCTTAAGCTGTCTGAATGAATTTCCAATTCCTGTGGGTATAGCTAGATCATCTATTTGGTTTTGGAACTTTTTTCATTGTATAATCTGTTTGACACATTGCCTTTATTGGTAAAATTAAGTCAGGCATTATATTTTAACACATAAGAAGTCAAACAGGTGTGATGGTTCATCAACCTGAATTCATGTCACAGTGATTCTTAACATGCAAAAGCCCTAAAATTATCCTATTCAGATATGTGAAGGCCCTTGTTTGACAGAAAAGAGAAAAAAAAAAAAAAAAAAAAAAAGGTGGTCATCTGGCTACAA
>JAVJGJ010000037.1:71663810-71712103 GCA_035590215.1 Microhierax caerulescens | reverse complement strand
CTGGGGCCTGCCGATTGCTGCTCAGGGACTGGTGGGCATTGGTCAGCGGGTGGTGAGCAATTGTATTTTGCATCACTCGTTTGTTGGGAATTTTTTCCTTTTGGATTTTTTTCCTCTCTCCTTCTCTCTCCTCATTACAATTATTATTATTATTATTACTGTTACTATTGTTATTATAATCATATTTTATTTAAATTATTACATTGTTCTTAACCTACAATTTTTACCTTTTTCCCAAATCTCCTCCCCATCTGTTTTGGAGAGGGGTGAGTGCGCGAGTGCAGCAACTTAGTTGCTGGTTGGGGTTAAACCACGACACTTGTTCACTAGAAGGTACAAAGGGACACTTCTTTTTTGTTAGAACTTCTCAGCAACCATACTTACCACAAGTAGAAAAACATAATTATGTTTAAGCAGTACTATCACAAACACCAGCACATTTGGAAGCTGTCACAGGGCACTGCCTAATCCGAGAACACCATTGTCCTCTAAACTAAGCAACAAATTGACAATACTAATGTTGTAAGTCAACATCTTTGTCTGATTACCAAGGTTAACATTTCAGGATACTTTAGAAGGTGCATCTTTCCTCGGGTGGAAGAAATAAGGAAGAGCTTGGCTGCAAGTAGGTATTGCTCTGTGGAAAACAGCACCTGGAGTGACTGGCTTCCCTGGGAGTTGGACCCACAGTCTGCTGGCTGTCTGGCTGCATCAAACTACTAGTCAGCGTGGCTCCACAGTCTGTTATCTAGATAAAACCCAGGAAAAGACCTGTGGCTACACTAATAAAAGGCATTCTATTATTGCAGGATTTGCTACCTGTTTCTAAATCTAATAACTTGTTTCCTAACTGTGCATTTGCTTAAATGAATTTGTTTTATTGTACTCATCAGTGTGGTGAGTGCCAAGAATGATGTTAGGTCAACCTAGGAAATGCAGGGTATTGCAGTCTTCACTATGCACTAGGGTGTTGGGGTTTTTTCTCAGAATATTCAAAGCCCACCAAAGTCTCAGCATTTTAAAATAGACTCTCCCACTGCATGATGATGCTGGGCTTGCTTGAATGCTGACAACACAAAAAAGTGTTGGCAAATTTTAGCTGGAACCTGTTTACTCACTTTTTCCAAGGAAGTAGAACGGGGACCCCAAAGTTGATGGATCACTGTGTAGGCTAAGAAGCAACATAGCATGCCTGAAGAATGGGAGCCACAAATACTGTTGACATTCAACTAAAATGATGGGATGCTTAGAATACAGCTGACCAACTACTATGAAGTTCACTGTAAAAGGATGTCTATAAACCACCAAGGGACTAGCAGAGGTGTATGCAGAACACCCATGGTCTTGTCTGAGGGGGACATATAGATGACAAAATACCTTTACATGGCATTCCAAGAGATGTTGTATGATATGAGTCCACAGGACCAGATGGGATGCATACACAAGTACTGAGGGAGCTGTCTGGTGTCATTGCAGGGCCACTCTCCATTATCTTTGAGAGGTCGTGGCAACTGGGCAAGGTTCCTGAGGACTGGAAGAAAGCATATTTCATCCCTTAAAGAAGGGCAAGAAAGAGGATCCAGGGAATTCAAACCAATCAGCTTCACCTTGACTGTGGGGAATGAGATGGAGAAAAAAATCCTGGAAATAATCTCCAAATATTTTAAGACATTGCTTGGGAGTAGTCAGCGTGGATTTACAAAGAGGATATGTTTTCTGACCAACCTGATAACTTTTTTTGACTGTCTCAGTAGATGAGGGAAGAGCAACAGACATATCCTGGACAACCAGCTCTAGGTGGCCTGCTCGAGCAGGGGGGCTTTGGACAAGATGATCTCCGAAGGTCCCTTCCAGCCTCAGCTGTTCTGTGATTCTGTGAAAAGAATCTGTGGCCTTGTTAAGGACTGCAGTCTGTGTGTGTGCCTGACACATACACAATTAAAATGCTCAGTAGGAGAGAGGTGATACAGTGTATTAGGAGCATCTATAGACTGGAGCTGTGTTTTGTATTCTGTGGCCCAGATGGCTGGGAAGGTGGACCTCTGCATACACCATTCAATTACCAGCACAGACAATGGTGCTTTCTGTTTGCTCCGTGTATGAGTAAAGGAATGTGAGCAATGGATTTTGAACCAAGTCTCTGATAAAAAGTAAGCACTTTGGACCCCTGAGCTGCTGAAGAAAGTGAGTACCAGGGCAGTCAGTATTAATTCTGAATATTCAGGCAGATCTAGAAAGAAAACCAGTAATCTCAATCTAGTAAAAATACTATCTGTGCTTCTATCCCTATTTTTTTTCGTTTTCCTTTTATTCCTTCTTCCCCTTCTTAGGACAAACTGACAGCAGGGAGTGATTTGTAAAAGACATAAGAAATCTGTTGAGAGCAGCTGAAGTCAAGTCCATGGTGATCAAATCCATTGCACTTTGCTGGCTGCTCTCCGAACAAAGTGATTTTGTTCCACAACTCAGCAAAACGGAAATCTCTGCTCCAGCTAATTGCAGGCCACCAATTCTGTGGTGTTACAAATCACTTAGGCTTACTAAAAAGAAGAACTCACAGCCACATACCAAGCAAATGCAGGAACACAGAGTATTTTTAGACCATTTTTAAGAAGGTGTCTTGAATGGGTCTGGTTTTCTACATTCACACCCATTTATCACCTTCAAGAACCCTGCTCCAGTACAGCACTAGCCACTCCACCAACAGTCAGATATGGCACTCCTCGTAAGACCAGACAGATCTATTTTGAGAGTGTTGTACATACCTACTGATGAGAACTAAGAGGAATAAGAAGCTAATTAAAATGCAATAGATGCAACATGGGGAATATGGCAATCATACTTGAAATATCTATTTGCTTTTGATTTTATGACTGTGTTAACTCCACTAAGTTTTAATGCACACTGGAATGCTTTTTGCCACAAGTGGCAAAAAAACGCTTTGAAACAATTCTTTGCTGTGACACTTTAAGGAGGACATTGCATTAACAGTTTATTTCAATAATAGAAACTTCTGAGAGACTGGAAATTAAGTATTTCAAATGAGCTTTAAATATAGCATAAGAAGTTTCAGATTTAATGGACAAAGGCTGTTCCCACTAAATGTACCCTTGTACTGCCAAGAGGGCTTTGAAATAAAATAAAATCTAGAAGTGGCAAGTTTGAGGCTATTAGTGTCAAGAGTCAGACCAGCCAAGCAATTCTAAACTAAGACGCCCTTGGTATTAAAGAAATCCTTTTGCATGAATTTTTATGTTCCACTTCACTCTGGAAACCAAAGTTGTTCCCTTGAGAAGCTACCTGGCTTCTGAGGCATTTGCTGAAGCATGACAAATACTAGAGATGACTGCTTGAATAATTTCCAGATTACAAAGTATCTTTATTTAAAATCTGATCTTGATTAACGCTCAAAGTGCAGGAAAAAAGAAAATTAAATTCAAAGAACTTTATAAAAGCTTCTTGTAAAATATCAGTACTCCTCAGCTAAATTAGACATTTTAGGGTTAAAACCCACAGATTAGTCAGGTCCATAATTCTAGACTGAATCAGAACAAGAACTGTTTCTTGTAGTGTTTACTTCTTCTGCAAAACCCAGAAGAGATCACTTTTCAGTATGATGTAAGCAGATTTGCTAACAAAGATTTCACTTTAAACTAAAAAGGAGGACACAGAAAACGAACAGCAAACAGGAAGCAGCTTTTCACCTTTGAATGTCTGTGACAAATCAGGACAGGCCAGTGAAATGGGTGTCCCCATCTCTTAATGGTCTCTTTGCCGAAGTGACTGCAACAAAGAGACTGATCAGAACCCACACGCAGCACTCCGCCTGACACCCGCCCGGGTGCCGTGGATGCCTTAGGGCACGCGAGTGCCAGTGGGCATCTGGACAACTGCATCAAGCTTCTGGTCTGGTCTGGCCAGACACTGGCTGAGGCCCTGGTGACTGCTGACCAGACTCCGCTGCCTGCAGCGGAGTTTGCACAGCCACTCATGTCAGCCCTTGCACACAGACACATAACCGCGGGTGCCCGTCTCAACCTTACCTCCTCTCGGAGCCATGAACACTAGCCGCTGGTAAGCAACCCGTTTTGTTTCTCCACTTGCAATGGCAGCTAAATCAGGCAGAAGGCACAGACCACCTTGAAGAAGTGCGTGCAGAAGATATGAAGGGTTCCTAAACTCTAAACCTGTGTTCTTCGTTAATAAAGCTAACTCTAGATAGGGGGACTTGTTGATAGGACAGTCTGAGGAACACTTTCTGCTGTTGCGTAAACGCAAAGCCCACACTTGTGTGCCAGTAGGTCCCCTTTGACAGCGTTCTCTTTCTTTTAAATTTGATGGTTGTTCTTTGGTGCACTTTGGCTAACATTCCCAAATGTATAGCATTATTTATCCGCAGTCACTACATAGCTTACGAATTAGTAAATAAATAGATCAGCTAGAGGAACTAAAGCCCAATTCTTCCCCATCCCAGACCAATGTCTTGCAGGGCCACACTCTGTAAACCTTGAATAATTTTCTGCACAGTGAGACAAAATTCAGCCAGAGGAATGACACACGGCCCTACATTGCCTTACAGTCTGGAGGTTAATAGTCTTCTGTGCAATGGTATTATACATGGATTTGAGCCCTCTTAGTTCTTACAATGCATCTCTCAACCTTGCAGTGTTTTTCATGCTGACCTATTGTTCAATGTCTTACTGAAAAGGTCCTTAAAAAAATATGAGTACCTTAAAACAAAGGTATTTCTCCTTCCAAAGAATAAGGGACACAAGCTTTTAACAGAAACAGCTGAAGCCTTCACACCTTGAGGTTTCCCTATTAGGGAAAGGCTTAAGGTGACTCTCTGCAGAGTATATTAGATGTTTGGATTGCCACCTGTTGCATTAAAAGCACAAAACTGGACAGGGAAATTGTGCTACCATAGGGCCCACAGGCAGGCACTAGGTAGGAAGTGAGATGTTCCAGCTTATTCCAGAGCAATTTGCTCCCAGTTACACCGAGAGGGACTCCAAGGTGCCACTGCCTGGTTTTGGCTCAGAAGCAGCGACTGTCTCCTAGTGTTAATAAGAAGCTGCAACTATTCTCCAACTGCATTTTGAAGTGTTCTAACCAAAACTGCCCACGTTTCTTCAGAAAAGGACAGGGCCATTAGCTTAATGCTCTACCATTTGCGCCCAACATTTCTGTAGATCTGCCCTGCCATGTCATCTTTAGCAGCAGCTCTTGAAAACTGTGAAAGCGGAAATCACGTATTTTCACCCTAAAGCTGAAATTAATCCTGAAGATCAATTCTGCATAAGGAGTGATTTTCTTGGGCGCAAGACATGCCAGAAACATAGAATACCATGCTAAATGTTGAGCGTTCCAAGTCTGTTGACATACATGCACCAAAAAAGAGAAATGGAACAGAAACTATTTTGCATACAGTTACACCACTAACACCTGAAACGCCAATAGCATGACCACCATGGATGTCAGGGTACCAACAGGCTCCACTTGCCCTCATCAGCTCGTAACCATCTTTTTTTTCTGCAACAGCCCCTTGCAACCTCTTCTCCTCTTCCTCCTGGGGATTTAGCTACCTGTGTTCAAGGTCTGCTCTGATACAGCACAGCTGCATGCAGGACCTGATGCAGCTCAGCTGCTCTGCTGGTGCTGTCAGCAACCTGCAGCAGAACCACAGATGGCCAAACCAATAAAGCTGTCACATAACCAGCTGACACACCGAGGCACACCTGAGGGACAGCAGGGCCATCGCCGCTTTCACTGGTGCTGTTCTCTCTGTCTATGCTACACCCACTTCCATACTTATTTTTGCTAAACTCCACTGAAGCCAGTACAGTGAAAAAGGTGGAAAAATGTAAAAGCTTTGATTCTGTACAGAAGTAATTACCTGAGATTCCACTGCACTGGAGTTCCAAGATCTTCTTGACTTTACCAGCATCAGTACTCCTGGACTAACACTGAATTCAACCAGTAGTAAAGTTAAGCATCTGTGATTCATCAGAGGCTTCTGATAGCTTGTATTTTATTTGCTCAACAAAAATCTTATTTAGTAAGTAGTAATTATTCCCACTCATAATTACTATAACTAGTCCTTTCAAAATTATTACAAAAATCAAGTTATAATAATGTATTTTAAGGATCTGCTAGTGTTACCATTCAAAAAAAACCCAGCCAGTATCAGTTAAATGGTTTTATTCTCAAAACAATCAGCAATATAAAACATTTTAACACTATTTCTGTTTAAATATTGGTGACAGATTATGCATTTCCTTAAATAAAGTGCTATTTTTACAAATAGGTGGTTCATATTCACTTTTACTGCTGTTCTAACCTCTTAATACTGAATAGATAGTGTATTTTGGTTAATTAAGAATGCAACATTACTTTTCCTTTATATTCCTTCTCATGAAACCATTACACTTTCAATTTGGACTCCTTTATCTGTATCTAGTCAATAGAAGCATATTCAGTTTAGAGATTTCTCCATGTAGAAGCTCTCATAATTTGTGGTGGTTTTCATGCCTTCTTCCGTGCTTCTGTTGTTCTTGACTGTGCCCATGTAGGCCTCCTATGGGTTCTTCATCTACGGGCAAGAGCAAAATGAAAACATGAATCTTCTTACATGGTCATTCTTTCTTCATGTTCTTTTGACTTTGTTCTTCTCAAATCCACACCACTGACGCCTTGAACGATTCAACACTTAGGTTGAACTATAAAAGCAATCTTTTTATTATTTTCCTTGATTCTTCGTGGGATTCAAATTCTAAGCACATTACTGCAGAAAATCCTATACAGGTGTAGCTGGGACTAACTTCTCAAATTTTCATTTGTACACTCTGATTTACTCAGCCAGATGCCAAAGTTCACCATAAGAAAAAAAACCCACTTTTTTCCAGTAGCTACCTTTTAGGAGAAAGAGCTTCTTGTGGTTTTATAGAGCAGCCAGGTGCTGTAAAAGAAAAAATAAATATATCTGAAAAACAGCAACCAGCAAGACTCACAGCGTTAAAGACGACAAAGTAATTCCACAACTAACAGAAACAGGCTCACATTTCCCAGTATCATCGTTATACCAGACCCCAACAATTTAACTCTGCAATTCATTTTTCTCATCTTAACCCCTCCTCTGTATGGAGAAAGCATGAAAAGTCGAAGTCACATGTGAAAAAGCCAACTACTGCCACACACCTTCCTAGTATCTCTCCCTTCTCAATGTGTACTTTTCCAGCAAGTGACTACTTGAATTCTTTATGATTTTTATTTGCAAGTCTGTATTGGTTTTGCTCCTATTTTTACTTCTGAAACTCTGTAACTCCCTCCTTTAGGTAATTTCCATTTGCTATTTTTGACTCTGAATCCCAAAGTGTAAAGTAAATACATAAACGACTCTCCACTATCTTCCACTTTATTGTCCCATATTTTAAAATATCTACATAGCTCTCTGCAGATACTTATGTGTAAGTCTGTAACAATATGCAATATAATACCATATGTAAAGCAAAACTGGAAAAGCAGAATTTCTGCGAAGAGTTACAGATTGAATGGCATCATACTCTTTTTTCATCATAGGCATAGTTACTCTTCATTTCACTTGTATCTGGAAAATATTCAGTGTATTATTTTGGTATCTAAATCCTTTCTTTGTTCAGCATCACTGCCAGATGTTGGGGTGTTCTCTTTTCTTCCCACCTAAGAGAAGTGTTATGTTTAGGTGGGGAAGAGCAGATGGATGTCTATAGCAATTGATGAAGCTCATCATTTTGTTTTAAGCATTTCAATGAACTTGATATTAGAAGGAAAACTAAGCTAACTGCCAGTTAGCTTTACTTCCAACAAATCTTTGTTAATTTTTTTCTCATAATGAGGTTAAAAGAAATGCCCTAGGAGAAAAAGAAGATTGTGTCCTTCAGACTATTTTTCACGTATTTTTTGTAGAAATGGCAAATTCTGTTACAAACCCCAGACTTTGGCAAGGGAACGCCATGAACTGTTTCCATGTTTTAATCACAGATCTAAAATGTAACACTTCCTTACTTATGTATTACAACTAGAACATGGGATTTTACTTTTACTCTTAGGGAATAAATCATTTCAGTTGGTTTGTTCCCTTTTCTCCCCACAGAGTTTCATAGAATCCACATGAACTTTTTTCAGCTTTTCATTTCCAATTTGGCAAGTCTTTGATGAGATACAGCTCTCTCTCCTTTGGTGTCATTTCTTTCAATTAACTGCCACATCTGTTCAATCCATTAATTATCCACTTGATGACTGCATGCATCTTGCCCCCCACCCCCTCCAAAACAACCCCCTAAACATTTAGTCCTGCCAATCAGGCATTCAAAAAAGTCTGACTTTCTTTTTTAGCAGAATCACGTAAGCAAAAAAGTTCACCTCAAACTACAAACATAAATATTTCCTGTGGTGATATGATTTCCTAAACCCAGTTTCCTCAGAAATCTGGAATTCATGCTGCCACACTGAAGTTAGAATCCAGACAAAGGAGAAACATTTTGTCCCTCAGAGCAGTCATCTTGCCTCATGCCTTCATCGGCTGGTCACCTGCTCTAAATTCAAATGGTGAAGCAGCAAGCTAATTCTGGCTTTGTCTGACACAGTCCAATGGGTTATAAAGAAGTAGCATCTTCCTCGTAGTTTCTCTTACCAAGGACAGAGTGATTAGCATGCACTGGTAATTTCCCAAGCAGTATTTTTTCCCCTTGAAAACTACCAAAGTGTCAAAAAACACCTATAACATTCACTCTTGGAATTAATTAATTTTGGAAGAATTTTCTGAAGGTCACCGATTAATTTACATCAAAAGAAGAGATGGAAGCAACACCCTCCACGCATGTACTGTTTGCCTATTCAGAATAGGGACAAGAACTGCGGTGCCCCTGAATCTAATGGCTTAGAGGTCCAGTGACCACTGAATTACTTATCCTGTGGCTAGGGCTGTCATCTGCCTTACGCAGCTCAGGCAAGGACTGGACTACAGAGCTCCCACAGCCTAACCTAGTATCAGTGGCATGGGCTGGGGAGGAAACAGTCTCAGTATCCTTCTGCCAGAAAACAAATGTTATGTCAAAGTCTGTTGTTTTCCATAAAGCAGAATCATCTCACTTCCAGCCCCAGGGATGACACAGCAACTGATGTACAAAGGAATCTTTATCCCAACAGTGAGCTTTATTATAATTGAAATAGCTCATCTGCCAAAACCCAACAAATACTCAGCGACTTTTCTACAAGTTCCTGTAGTGAGTATCACAGTGAGTTCAAAAGCAATGACCTCAGCAGGAGATGCTCAACCAGAAGCTAGCTGAGGATACAAGCCAGCAATTGATTATGAGCTGCCAAAAAAACATCAAGAAAAATGTCGTATCTTCCCTAAACAAGCCTTTTGCGTGAAATTAGTTGTAACATCAATCCTCTACTTCTGATGGTCTTGTTTTTATTTTTTTCTGCCTCCTGTTTTCCTTCGACTGCATTCCTTAGAACTGTAAATGTACATAATCACTGCAGATCTCTTTTCCATTCTAGGAACACTCACTTAGATGGTTTTCAATTTCTGTTGCCTGCTATCTCATACCAGCTTTGACAAGCAGCAACAGCTCCTGACTCAGTGGCAGCAGGGGCGGGACCAAGCATGGGCAGTGTGGATTGGGGCATTTTGGGGTGATCTGAAGCTAAGTGGGCATTAGAGTGTCTAGAAGCTGTAGGCTTTCGCAGGCTTGGTGATGATAATCATCTTACAGACCTCCCACAATTACAAGCCACATTTCCAGAAAGTGAGGATTTAGTTTCTTTTCCCCTGCTTTGTTGTTTCTGAGTCTTCGGATATATTTGGATTGTATTTTATTATCTTCTTTACACCCCTATAGGCTGGAAACTTCATAAAAGCAGAGGTACACTGGCACCCACTCCATTTTAGCTACTGAGCTTTTAAAATGACTCAAAATATTGAGGAAATCACAGCAATAGGTGTGAAAACAGTGATACTGACACAGCTGGAAGAGCAGGATGTTTTTATAATCCTGTGAGCTACATCTAACTTTCTAAAAGGACAAAGCATGAATTGGCTTTATTGCTAATGGTATCCACACAGGCTCCTAGGAAGAGCTGTAGAGAAACCAGTGGTAGTAGACTATGCATACAGCATAAAAATTTCAGATATTGCTTTTCAAACACATCACAGGAGGCAGCCAGTTAGAGATACCATGATGCCAATCAATGATTAGACTGTAACAAGCTAGAGAAGTAAATTCACATCAGAAAAACTAATTGTATTCACCATGGAAAAGCTTGGGAAGGTTCCCATTTCAGAAGCCTTCTTTATGTGGGAGTCCAAGGTATCTTAACCTGAAGTATTGGTAAAAAAGGTTATGAAATAAATACACAAAGCAAACAGTAACAAATTGCTAAACCAGATGTTCTAGAGGAACACATGGATTAGGCAGTTGAACTGCTGAGTACAGAGCACAGATTCTTGTTTAAATTGCCACGTAACTGACAAATTATAACAATGATGCTAGGGTTTTTTAATGGTTCAAGAGGAGATCCAGGAAAACACAGACCAGTGAGGTGGCCAGTAGTACCAGGCAGATTAGCATAAACTGTACCATGGAATCTGAAATTTTATGGAAAACAATCAAATAGGGATTTGAAGTGTCTTGCCTCACCAACCTAGTGGAATTCCTTGAAGGTGACAAGAGTTTTGTAGATAAAAGAGGTCCACCTGACGCCTGGATTTTTGCAAGGCATTTCACAAGGTCCAAGGCTGGGTCTTAAGACAATAAGGAACCCAACAAGGTAAAAAGAAAATTTCTTGTGTGGATAAATAATCAGTTAGGAAGGCACAGAATGTAAGGTGGGAGTAAACAGTGATTTTTTTCACAGCAGAGAGATTCACCACTAGCATTTCACAGGGATCTGCATGAGGACTCAGTATACGATTTTGAAAGGGCATATAGAGTGAAGTGACAAACTTTCCTAAGTTATCCACGTAAATAAAAAGAAAGGCAAACAGAAGACTGGCAAAAGGACTTTATGAGACATCAGTGCCCAAACAATAAGATGACAGACAAAATTTGATGAAGGTAAGTATGAAGTAAAGCTTATGGGAAAAATGATGTATGAGTGGTTATATAAAATGACAGGCTCTGAGCTCAGACTTAACACATGAGCTGGGTTATAAGTAGTTCCAATTAATACGAATTCAGACTTGTTATAGCCAAAAAAGCAGAGGACTAGAAATAACTAGAAAAGGGCAAGTGAACTTAAAGTCAAGAACACAACTGAAAAAACAAACACCACTGTCGTGTGTAAGTCTACAGTATGCCTACCTCTTGAACACTGTATGCTAGGCTGCTATCTACAAGTCAGAAAATACACAGTAGAGAAGGGGTCAGAAAAACTATGGTATAGAGAATGATGAAGCAGCCTGTAAGCCTTCCATCTGATAAAAATATGAATGAGGAAGAGTATCATAGATATCTGTAAAATCACCAGTGGCATGGAAGCAGTGAAGAGGGAACAACTGTCCATTGTATCTTCCGATCCAGCAGGATGAAGCAAAAGAAGTCAGGACATTGCAAGTTCACAGCAAATGAAAGCAAGGAGCTCTTCACACCAATGTCAAATGAGACTGGATGAAAAAGCTGAACACAACTGTACGGACCTTGGATCTGACTCGGTACAGCTGCTCTTACACTCTAAAATACTACATATTCCTGGAAATTACTTCAAGTTCCAGAGACTGCATAAGGGTCCCACTGCTTCTTTTTACAATAAAAAGCAGCTTACCTGGTGTAGAAACTTCTTTTACCTACATGTTCTCTTCCTCTTCCTTCTCTGTTAGTGCTTCTGTTGCTGTTTCACAGCCAAATTTATTTCGGGGAGCTCTCACACACAAAACCTGAAAAACTACATCTCTGACGGCAACCTCTTTGAAGCGTCTTGTCAAATGGTCAGCAGGAGCTACTGTTGCCTCCATTCTTACAAAAGGATGTTCTCCCCAAATCTGTGCCACCATTACTGTCCTTTGCTGTCTTAAAGACACCTTAAGCTCAGCAGTTAGGCTCAGCAAGTTGCTTGGAGTCACCTTACATCCATACGCTGCTTCAGTTCTTGAGTAATTCCAGCTCACTGCACCATGTTATCAAATCCCAACTAGCAGCTTCTGCTCACCTAACCGTACCTACAGAAGAGGCTCTTCAAGTCGGGGATGTTATCAAAAGACATCCAGAAGTTTCTACACATACTGACTACTCTGAGAATGGGAAGTAAGCTGCACAATGCATACAGTGACACCTGATAGTGCCTTTCAGCCAAGCAGACTACACAGACTACAGGAAACATCCCACGTCAACTAACCAGCCCAGCAACACCCAGTTTTCCCCAAGTCAGTAGTAGGACTACAGATAGCACCTGTTTTCACGTATCTAGAGATATTCAGCTGACTGAGATTGAAACAATTAAGACTTGCTCATTGTTAAGGCCTCCTAAAGCATATAATATCTGAAATATTATTTAACATAATCACTACACAAATGAAAGGATTTTGTGAGTGGATGCAAGAAGCAAAATAAGCAACTGAAGGAGAGTAAGAGGCACTTTAACACAGTGAATTTCTTGAAGCATTCAATGGCCTCCATGTTCCTCCTAAAACATGGATCCAGAAATACACACATGAGTATGTTTTGCCCTATTCCTTAACCTTGAGTAAGGGATGCATATCTGCTTTTGGCTCCGGTGGCTGGCAGGACAGAGGTCTGCAACTTTTATATCTAGGGGTGGCTGTAGTAAATGTATTCATTTGTTACAGGTCAGCAACACCTTTCTGTACATTTTGGCTATAGATAGTATATTTTAAAAAGCATTTCCTCCAGCAATGGCGAGCAGTTAACACTGGTGGCTAGAACAGACGTATTCCAAAGAAAATGACCATATATAATCATATAAAAATGCTACCTATACAAAATAATTAAATGCATAGATAGATAAATACACAATAAACACAGCTATCTAAGCCAGTATACTAAACTGTAAACCTTGAATATACTTACATCTACTTGATCACACTCAAGAAAATTGTCTCCTATAACGAGCATGCAAAAGTAAATGATGTATGATACAGAAAAGCACCTCTCGCTGCTGCTATATATATACACTAAAAACAGTACTCTAAACTTACACCCATTTTCTGTGTTTAGTAATGCATAAAAAAAATATTATGCATATTTCAGGTAGTACTGAAGTGTGTAGAGAACTCTTCCAGATATCTCTAACTTGTTACCTTGAAGTCTTCTCTAGTCTCAGCAAAAGACACAAACACGCTACAAGCATTAACCCAGAAAGCAGTTAACCAGCTTGTTTGTCACATTCTATCTTCTAGACAGTATTAATTTAAAGTATTCAAACATTTTTCAATTATTTTCAGATGCTACTTACACTGGGAATGACCTGGAGGTCGCGTGTTACTAACACTACTTTCAAAGGAAGAGTGGAAGTTGTGTATAGTTTCTTGTAAAATCTGTCTCTCTCGTCCCTGTAAAAGCACAATAAATTAAAAGACAGTATTTTAAAATTTGTGTTTAAAAAATGAATTTATTAAGAATTCACAAAAAAAAAAAGTAAATATGTGTGTCTATGCCCTGTCATAGTGTACTATTAGGAATAATAGCAAATCCTTACCTTCTAGATATGTAAAAAACCTTGTAGTAATCTTTTCCTGAAACTACCAGACAGCAATAGAAACATTTTCAATATTTTCTTCACTGCTTTACAGCATGGAGCGTATCCACCTCCCCTAATTTTTAGCCTTGCTGCTAAAATCATTTGCTGCTGTTCATCTTAACTTGGGGAAATTATGTTTTATTTATCCAAGCTTCCATTATCAGAGAGAGAATGGACCTCAAAACTGAAAAAGCTGCTGAAAGGTGTCAGCAGGCCTAATTAAAGTGATGCTCCAGTCTACAATCCCTCTGACAAGAACATGACTTACTGTATGCCATTCTTAGTAAATTTATGTCAATATAAAATAAAGACAATGAGAGAATAAAATAAAGGAATGAGAGAAGTGCTATTTATTTAATTGCAGAGAAATCAAGAGCTTCTAGGCAAAACAGAGGAGGCCTTTACTTTCACATTATATCCTCTAGCTGGACTATAGAAGCCAGATGATTCTTTTTAGCATCACTGAAATCAATATTCAGTAACTGCAGTATTGCCAGTATTTATGTTACCAGTAGTTTCTGATAAAATTTCCAATACTTTGTAAAAGAACTGTACAGTCCCTGAACTAGGAAAAAGTTAATGAAAGAACAGGGCGTACCACAAAGGAAGATATTTTTCACTAAACAAGTACATTAAACATTTTGTTTGGGAAACATTCATTTGACTTTTCCAACTAACACCTGCAACTGAATTTTGAAATGTATGTTGAATTGACAATACAAGCAAACCTTGAGATAATTTTGCTAAGTACAGTACTTCAAAATGTACCTTTCCTGCATTCAGTTCAGAAATTGCCGCCAAAATTTGCTGCCTTGATCCATCAGTTTTAATACCTAGCTCTTTCAGATCACCATCAGTAAGTGTAAGAAAGGCTTCCATATCCACCTGCACATAAAAAAAAAAGAAAAAGAAAAAAGAAAAAGAAAAAAGACAAGACAAATTTACCTAGGCAAATATTCACTGTAACAGGTTAAAAGTGGTTTGTGTTTTTTAAATTGTACAAACTTACTGTAAATATTGTGCACACAAAATTTTTGAATGAATTACCAGCACCAAATGGTATTATCCACTTTACTATTCTGTTGTCAGGTTTTAAATTCAATTAGTTATGATAGTATATTTGATGAAATATTAATAGATTTTAGATTCTTCTTCAGAAAAGCTCTATCGATTCAAAATATATACTCTCCACAAAAATCCATCTACTTACAGTAGCAGCTAGATGAACAAGCCTAAGATTTCTCACTTTTCACCACTTTGCGTGCCACCCCACCTCCCACCCCTCCAAGTATTTTTGGCATTTCAAAATATTTTGTGTACTGTTCCAGTGTCTCCTGAGGAAAACCTAGGGTTTGTTCATATATCAGTTCTTATTGTATCAACAGATCCATAAAGCTGTGGTAAGAACAAACATCTAAAACTTTTTATATAGATACAACCTTCACACAGAGAGCATGTTAATTTCTACCTTGATGCTCCCTTGCCTGTCATGTAGGGGAACAGTAACAAGCCCAGTGTACTGTGATGCAGCTAAATAATCTGCGCTCATGCGCTGAATCCTGAACTCTGCAGCACTGTGAAGTTATTGCATGTCTGTTCACTCCCTCTGCCTTTAGCCAAACAAATACACAATTACTGCTCATACCTGATAACAGCTTAAACATTGTGTTTAATTTTACTTATTTTCAGCAACGTTTCCTTTCATTGCATCCTACAGGCAAGTCACTGTCACAAGACTCATCTACAATGATGCTTAGGTTCCCCAATTTCTCCTGTTGCTTATTCACAGCAGATAAAGAAGAGAAAGCAGCTATCACAGTGACTCACACCCTGCTTTCTCCACCTTCAAATGAAGCTCCAGCTGTGATTCCAGGGATGATACTATGTCCTATATGTATCCAGTATGTCCTATAAACTGTTCAGCCACATTGGATATAGACATACAAATAAAAAGCAGAGTGTAAGAACAGAGAGGGGAAAAATTCTTAAGCACCTATCTATATTAAAATTGTAGGTTCAGCGTACAAAGCACTGATACTTGCAGTATTCTGGAGAATGCTGCAAATACTGCTTGGTCCATGTTTCAACATCCTCTCTGCAACCAAAAATGGTTGTAAAACTTTATTCTGGACCACAAATCCAATGCAACGTGTGTCACACCCTAGTTTTTCTAAAACAGTAAAAGGATAAATCTTTTAAAAAGACATACCTCTTGTTCCTCGAAAATAGGTTGATATTTCTCAAGTGACAATTTTTTAAGGATGCCAGTCAGTTCATCTGTAATAGTAGAGAAGAAAACACACACACACAGATCCCCATGGATAAGGGAAAATTTTAGTGATTTTTAGTTAACTTTATTTTAGTTAACTGCCAAAAATATATATTAAAATATATATTCCACACTGTAAAATATGGTAAGAAAAACCCAATCACATTTACTCTGCATCAGAAATTAAAACATTGGCTTGCTCATTGTGTTCTCACCTATTTCCATACGCTGTAATTCCATCTAGTCTTACCTTGCTAGGACAAAATCTTTCTGTTGTATTGCCCTTTCTTCCTCATTAAAAGGATCTTAAAAAACCCAAACCACTAAGGGCAACCTAGGCACTTCAATGCCTATAAAGCAGGTGCTCAGCCCCAGATGGCTGCCCCAGAGCATGCAGGTCAGATAGCAAAACTCTTCAAGGAGGCAATGAACTGAATGGCCTATTTCCATGTCCTGATCCAGTAAGGCAAAGTGTAGAGGCAAGCAACCACCCAGCTGCTCATTCAAAACACTGATACGAGGGTATATCTGAGTCTCTGTTCTGTAAGTGCCCAACATCCAGGCATCTTGAACACAGATAGCTGAGCTAAGATAAAACCTGAGCAGAATTCTAAGTTTCATAAGCTTCCCTTCCAAGGCTAACAGCATTGGATATTGGGATTCCTCTCAAAGTCTCATGAAATTAAAAGTTTGAGGACCTGATAGTGACTCTTCCCACACATTTTAAATGTGATGACCCAGTTAGAAGCACAGTTTTAGAATAACCCACCATTACCTCTTAACTACACCCTACCCCTCTCAACTAAGAATTCTGTTTATTTTTATTGTTCTGCTGTCACAAGAGACTAATTTTTTTTCCCCAGAAGTACCAGAGTCAAATAAGGAATCAAAGTAAAAATTAAGAATATGAATGATTATATTATACAACCAAACTATATTTAATATTCCCCATATAAATTAATTTCCTTTGTAAAGACATCACTATACCATTCCTAAATATACTTTGCTTTTATTTCACTTGTCTTCTGTCTCTTTCTTTTTTATCATCAGTAGAAATGTGAAAGAGAATCTCACCCTAAGCTTCTCAAAAGACATCGAAGTATCTTGAGATGGACACACTTTTCTATGCACTATTCTGGAAGCCTACTTTACACAGAAGAGCCCACAGAAAACTGAAGTGAAAAATTCTAGTTGAGCCTTATTTTCTGGTAGGGCTTTGGGCTTTTACCTCTATAACAATTAAATTGGTAAGATTAACATGGTATGGGAAGGTTGGCATGGTTTCAGGCTAGATGCTGTAGTACCCTAATTCAGGTTAATCCACGGGAAAAGGTAACCAGCTTTAAAAACATAACAGAAGAACTTTGCCATGCAGTTTGATGAAAAATATCATCTTACAGAAAGAAAACGCAAGTTTCATTAGAAGCCCTTAGATACATTATTACCCTTTTTTCCTTTTAGGTCATTAGTTAGCGTTCTCATTTTTCATCACGCTAATGTGCTTAAATTACAGGTTGAGATACGTGAAGAAACTTTCAGGGTCCGAACCCAGAGCCTTGCTGTCATAAACAACTGTAACATCACTTTTCACACACAGAAACAATGCTTTCAGCTGTAGAACTTTCATGTTTTCTTTTCCTCTTTCCCTCTTTCAGTTCCTGCATTATATATTTAAGTGTGAACAAAACCTGAAACCTCTCAGTTTTACAACTCTTGCATAACATATTGTTTTCCCTTTGCTTTTTCACTAAGTCTTTCTTTTACTCTATTTGTATCTTGTCTCTTACCTATATCCCTGGAGAAAGCAAGGGTTCTCAGAGCTCTTATGACTTCTGCCACATTACTCCTATTTAGCACCTCTTTTTTACCTCTGTAGTAATAAGGTAAGATTACCTTTCTCCAAGTTTTCAGAGCTTCCTCCTTTTACTCTCACATGGTTTCGTCTTTCATGATTCTCTATATCACTGGTTCTCAAAATAGGGACAAGCTGTTGATGGTCCACCAAGTGGTTGCCTAAAAAGAAACCATTCACACCTCTGAGCCCTGCTACCTACTGTTCCTTCACAGTAATATTCAATGCAAATCATTTTCTAATTCAATTTAAGTTTACTTGGAAGAAAAAGAAAAGTTAAGATCACTTATCCTTCTGATTACTGCTGGGCCTATGAGCATTTGTACTGTTGTCGCTGAATCAAATTACAGTAAGAGAAGGCCTTGGAATTGAAGGACCACTTAAGTACAAAAGCTTACAAGCACAAAGAACCCAGAACTACTTAGGCTTCTGACAACCTACCTGTCTGCTACAGAGAAAACTCACTGTATCATGGCACATGGTGCAGTAACGAAGTCTGGCTTTACCAGGTAGCATTAGAACAGCTAATAGCTTGCGGAATTAGTCTTGTCATCCAACAGTGAGTTCTCTTGCCTTTTATTTCTAAACCAACAACTCTTGTTTTATCAAGCCATTATTATAAAATGGCACTAACTCAAATGCAAAAGGATTTTCTCCAGCCGTCAGTGAAGTAAGTTACAGCTAAGCCAAAAGAGGACAGAGAACAGGTCAAGTATCAGCTCTCTTTAGTGTTGAATGGAAGTACAGTGTCAATGGACAAAGTTAGCACAAATGAAACCAAAACAAAATCAATATGGACACTTCAAAAACCCCAAAAATAATACAAAGTGCATCTTGCAGAAAACACATAAAAGGTACCTCCATCTCTTATTTAAAAGATTCTGAGTCTTTTTTCACTTTTTTTGAGATGTTTACAGTAGAAAACAAAGTAACTGATATCCTGTTTCCAATGCAGTAAAATGACTTTTTAAAATAAAGTGCTCTAATTTAGACTCAAAATTTCAATTTAAAAGGTATAATCTTATTGGAAGAGTAATAACATTATTATCCTTTCTGATAACCTAAAGTTAAAATTATGGTCAAAATAAGACTGTTTTTGCAATTCTAAAAAATAAATGCAATACAGCTCTTAAAAATCAATTGCATGTAGCTATGACTTGCTATGAATCAAAACTGTATTTCTGTAATGATGTGCTTCAGTATATTTATTATAAAAAAAAAAAAACCACAACATTTTGAATCTGGAAAAAGTGTATTTTCTACTCTCAGCAAAGGGTGAAAAGCAAAATTTAAGCCAGAAAGGGGGAAAGGAAGGAGGCCACATAGGAGTGGTCTACATACATTTTCTATGCTTGCTTTGAGATGGAACTGACCTCCCTCTAAACGAAAAGGATCACAGGAAAACAGCCAGTTACTACAGGAATGCCAATCTCTCAGTAAGAAACACTGAAATATTTTTTCTAGAAAGAAAGACAGCTTTCACTTTCATGCAAATACACACTAATCCAGTATAGTTTCAACACTTTGTGCTTTTGACGACTGAATCTCCTATAATTACAGTGACCTACTCACCATCTTCTGTAATAGTACCACTGCTGGAACCATTGCTCTTGGCCTGTCTGTGAGAAGAAAAGAGCGAGGACTCTGCATTGTGAACCTTCGGAGATGGGGAGGGTGATGGGGAAGGTGTGAGAGTTGGAGATGTGCTTTTAGATGTAGATGAAGTCCCAGATGGAGGTCTTTTGTTCATCTCCATTTTTTGCTGTAGTTAATGATAGAATAATATCAGGGTTTTTTTTAAAAAAAGTATTTATCTATATATGATGCTTCAATGTTACTTAAGCTGCATACCATCTCTGCAAAGCACGCAGTCACCACTAAAAGCTTCTGCTTAATTCATAGTGAAATAATTGGAGCCATACTGATTTACCCCAGGTGAGTCTGTCCCTTCAAATTCATCAAGAAAAAGACATTTCTTAAAGCTGTAATTTTGGAATAAGAAAATGATTTCTTATAAAGCAATGCTATATACAAGCACTACAATTATTCTTTTTATAAAAGGTGAAATTACTTTTGAGTCTGAAAACAGATCTTTTTCATTCAAAAATTTAATTAAATAAATAAAGGCTCAATTAAAGCAGTTCAAAGTGTATCAAATTCTAATTTAAAGTAGCACTTCACGCTACCAGAAGTTTCGGGTACAATTAAAACCCCTGCTGCACTGGCATGAAAGTTTCCAGTCAACATTTAAACAACTTGTTATTACCTAACAGGAGTTAAATTATTTGAATGTTATTAAATATTTTGCAACTAATACATTTGGAGGCATGGAAAATGGGAAAACAGATGAATTAAAAAGAGGAGTAAGAAAACGTATGTATGTAAATGAGTCTTTTCTAAAATAAGGTAATGTACCTCATATCGCCTAAATTCCTCAATATACTTATCACTTCACACATTTTGACGTTTGCATTATATGATCTAAGAAGTCATCTTAGGTGATTTTTTCCTGGATTCCTGAATTCTGAGTTTAACTTTAAATAACTTTTTTCAGTCCAGCTGCTACCAGAAAAACATAGGAAGAAAAACTGAGCTGGGTAACAGGGCAAGAAAGGGGAATGACAGTGGTTCCTGCCTCTCTACTACTTTGCTTCTGTGCTATGGCATAAATGGAACTTCTCTTTCTAATGAAAGATATGCAGATTAAAAACATAAAGACTGATCTGAGTGGTAACATTCTTCCATTCTCTATCCTATGCCAGAATGTACCACCTCTTTAGCCCTGCACTGGACTCAGTAGAAGTAACGTAGCATGATACAAATTTGAGAGGTCTCTGGAAAGCATCGTGAACTCACTTCGCTTTTCTGCCCCAAATTTCCCTGTATTGTTATTGGCCATTTGTGTTTCAGAATGGTCTTCCCTCTCTAGCACACTGTCTGCATTTAAATAAATTATATCACCCTGTAAACTGTTATTCAGGTTTTCTTTTCCTTTCTTTAAGGCTTGTACAATCCCACCCCTCATGGATAACTTTTGCAAAATTCATCAGTGTAACATCGCTGCATTTTTACATCAGCTGTTTCCAAGATTAGACAGCATGATCCTAATGGAAGGGCACAAGCATTTCCACAAGGGATACAGTTCTTAAATTTTCAGCACTTATGTTGTTGATTACAACAACAAAGTAGGTTGTTCAAGCCAATGTGGATCCATATGTGATTGTGTACTCCCAACAAACGCTGATGTCCCAAAAATCACCCATATGTGTGACACAAACATCTAGAGCAAGATCCACACCAATTATTGGTGGATACACTGAAATTCATCTAGACATCTAAGCAAAGGGCACTGAAAGATCTGTTGCCTTTCCGACACACTGGCATCATTTTTATTTAAAAATCTTTTCAACAGTATGATGAACTGCCCTCCCAAAGATGATCTGCAGGGCACTTTTTCTTTATTCCCTAATGTCTTCCACTGTGAGTGAGAAAATAGTACTTATTTTAGTACTTATAGTACTTATATAACTTCTTAGTGGCAGCACTGTTGTAACAACAGGCCCCAAGATCTGCAGCCCAAAGCTCACAGGCATGGGTGTTATCTCTTAATAGGACAACTAATATAGTGGAGAAAAATAAGATTTTCCAGGCACTCAAGCAGCTCTTCTGAAACTATTTCAAAGATAAAAACAAGCTGAGAGAAACTACTCAGATTTTAATTAGAAATACATTGGTCAGACCACCTCTGAAAGAAAAAGAAGACTTCAATGAGGGAAGAGGATAACAAAGTGGCTTTGTCTACAGGAAAGAGACAGATCATTTATAACCCCCAGGGAGCAGTTATGTGGGACAGAGGAGGAAAGATTATCATGTGCCAATGAATCAGTATGAGTCCATTGCTTTTGGGGGTCCAGCGGAGTTATAAATTTTAGCTCCCAATCTCATCTTTGAAAAGCAACCAGTAGCTTCTTCAAAATCAGGACTGATAGATGAGAGACAAATTGACTATTCATGGAAACTGTTTTGACATTGATAGTTGCATGCTTTAATTTTTCTGATTTTTGTCTTCCAGAAATTTCAGTTGAAGCATGAACAACTTTGTGACTGCATTATATTGATATTTACTGATTAAATATATATATTGCTTACTGTTGCCATATAAGACATCACAGAACAAGACAGCAAACACAGTAATTTTATACTCTGACCATTTTTGTTTCTTCAAAGATGCAAAGAAAACAAACCAAAGAAAAACAAGCTATTTGGAGATTACACAAACCAAAAGTTGAGAAATTTTGCTCTTGTTTACGTATTCTAACATTTTCAGAATACCAAACATTAGAACTAAACTACCAAATTGTATTTTTAATTTCTCTTGCTCTCTGAAACGTAATGTTTCCCTGTGTGAAAAAATCCATGTTTTACAACAGTGTATCACATCTTCTGTTCCAACGCTGCTATCTAACTTGTGTCTCTGCAGATTCTGAAGATTTAAAATCTTAATCCTTAAAAATTTTGTATGAAGCACTTGTAAACTTCAAAATCCAAGCACAAAAATGGGAAGGTCATGAGGCTGAAGCTATTCCAGGAAATTGATAGGTAGTCAGAGCAAATAATACGGCCTGCACTCAGGAGCAAAACCTGGCTTTGGTAATGACAACTTAATGTTCATACCATTTAAAAATAACACCTTGTGAGGCAGCCCAGATATACACATACTGTTGTTGTCGACAGATCCTGGTAAAAATTATCTCACACTCTGCACTCAGGTTGTGCCTTTGCAGTGAAACTAGCTATACCACTTTAGAGTAAAGCCCAGGAATAACTAATATAAAACACGGGACTCAAATCAGGTCCATAGAAAGAAATGAGAAGAAATCAAAATAACAGTGCAGATCTACCTTAAGATCAAGTATTACATTTATTGTTTTTAAATTAGAATGAAATTAATAATAAAGCAAAATCATGGTTTATTATCAGGTTTGACCTTTTGTGGACTTGTAATTAAAAGGAAGTCTTGTGGAGCTCAAAAAGTTTCCACTACTGTAACAGGTGTTCATTCATTTTAGGTTGTGCAATGTCATGCAGTTATATTTATCAACCATCCATGACTAAGGCGTGACCTACTAAAATCAGTCAATTTGGAAGTACAAAAATTTACATTTCTCTGTACCTTTACAACATGTCCATTGCCAACAATTTGAGCACACTGCAAATCAGACAGAGTAGATGAAGGAGTTGACTGGACTGGACTATGCTGTTGCTTGGGTTTCTGTTCAGGTAGGCCTGCTGCTTTTCTTCTTTGGGCTGCAATCTGAGACAAAACATTATCTGCACTGCCACCTATGAAAAAAACAAAATAAAAACAGAGTCAAGGAAATCATCGTTGTATTTGTTAATTCTCAATTCACCTCTCTTTACCACTCTCTTTTAAAAACTGACTGGATGAAGTAAGAGAGAGAATCTTGAGGTTCAGACCTATTCAGTAGCTTTCATGAAAGGGGACAAAAAAATCAACCACAGAAAAGAGAAACCAGCCTTGTCTATACACACACAGAACTGACTTTGATAGGCTTGGATATAGGTTCCATGAGCTGTTTCACCATACTGTCTTTAGAGCTGCCAGACATAAAGCTTGCTGGTTTGTTTTTAATTGAAAACAGATTTTTATTTTTAAGCAACCAACATAGATAAGAGACAGCTCTATGAAATGTATGTTGCAATGAACTAGCATCCACCTGAAACCATCATGGGTGGACTCAGTAAAATCAACATGTTTTTTCTGAGGCAAGGAAGTAACCTACTCTGGAGTCTAGTCCTGTTCCAATAAAATTTATAGAACTTTTGCTTATATAGCAGTAGGAGCTCTCAGAAAAGGTTTAATATCTTCTACAGTCATTACAAACACTAATTTTTTAGCTGAACCAGTTGGAAATTACTTACTTATTAAAAATAAAAGCAACATGGTACCTGATCTGTTATGCAGTTCTCCTCCATGCCTGTTAATTCCCGGAATGTTATTGGATCCACCAGAAGAATGGGGAGAATGGTTGAAGTTGTTGGAATTTGAAGGAGATGCAGGTCTTCTGGCAAATGTTGGTAATTTGACTGGTCTAGTACCTTTGCTAACAGATGTCTGCAAAATAAGAAGAAAAATAATTTTTATCTTTCTTCTTTAAGCAAAACAACTAAATAAAATAGCATTTGAAGTTTTATCTTTAAGTTCTGAAACTTCCCCTGAAGAAGAAAATGGGTACCAGAAATACTCTTACTTTACATATACAAATATATTAAATACATATTTATGCAAATATATATACACACTGAATATATATATATATTCCACAAAAGAAATGACACCATAATAAAGGCATTAACTCTCCTTATACTTGGCCAACAAAAAATAAGCATATACTATGCACCTGAGATATAATATACACAATATTACAAGCAGGGGTGGGGGGGGGTGCTAAAAAAGTTACCGTACGTGAAACTTCTTTCCTGCATGATCACGGTTTTGTCTCTCCCATCTTACAAAACAGCTACCACTTACTTCTTATCCATCATATCCCTGTTTCTTACTAACTACACTGCAATAAGTGACATGAACTTTCTCTCCAACAACTGCATTTTCATAAGCCCTTCAATCTAAACACCCACAATACCATTTTATTGACTATTGTTAACTAAGGCATTAATGATCTTGCATTACACTAGCCAAATCCTCAGCCATATCCACATCCTCCTTCAATTCTTTTGCTTTTAGACCACTGGCCAGTGCCAACCATGTGATACATGGCTCTTGCAGCTCAGCTTCTTCAGGTTTCTTATCCTGTTTCTCAAATCAGTTCTTCAAACTCTGACTTAGTAGGTTCCTCTCCTTCTCCCTATTCCCATAGGAAAACCCTTCTTTCCCCACAGAAGGATCCAGGTATGACTAGTCCTCCCCTAATTGCCCTGCTCCTCACTTTATGTACAGGTGCCAATACTCCACTTACGTTATTACAATCAGCTTTTTTAGGATGATGAACACTTACCTTCCTGTGATATATCACTTTTTTTCTAATATTCCACTTCATTCCACCTAAATCACCTCTACTCATATTAAGATAACTTCCACTTAAAAAAGGAAGACAGAAAAAAAAAAATCCTCCTAAAATGTCTTCATTGTCCCATTTCCAGAACTGACGTGAAATACAGTTCTGGACTAGTAAAATAATGTCAGGGCTGTAAGCACTTCTTTACTCCTACTAAATATGAAAGCAAAGGTTTTCCAGGTTGTTCTGCTTCCTGTCTCAATACAAATGAGTAATTTTCCTTTGGGTTTGCATTTTCACTAAAAACATCAGAGAAACCTTCTACAAAAAACAGAATGTATTCAGACTTTTTTCCCTTTTTACAGTACTTGCACTTTAAGGCTCTATACCTTCAAACCCATCGCTAATTGCTACAGTTTTATCTTTTGCTAATCATTCAGAATGTTAGGTCTGTATATATGTCTTACTGATACTTCTAACTTCTTCACTCCTCCTAATTCCTAAAAACTGAGAAAGTTTCATTATTTTCTTCTGCCCCTAGTCTTCCTCCAAATCTGAGCAGTTTCTGCCACACTCCAATGACTGTATCTACTTTGGCAACTAGAATATATAGGTGGAACCTGTGGCCACTTTAGCAGTTTGCAGAAAATTCATCGGGGCTCAACTTTTTTCTGGTTAACAGCAAAGAAATTTTTATTTCATACAAAACTATTGTTCCATTTATGTTCCTTCCACAGAGGTGTGTATTCTTCCTCAACAGCTGAGCTTAAAAGGACAAGCCATTACTGAGACACCAAGATTTAAAGTAATTTCTAATCAGAAACACCATTTGCCTCACCGGTCAGCATGGCCTGGCTATAACACAGTATTTGCACACATTTTACTTACTACATCAGAGTTCCCACTGCTGTTAAAATCATGCTTGATTCCTCTCTGTGGCCAAGCAGTTCTCATCTGTTCAGCTTTGCCTTCTTTGCTGAGTCGTGTTCGGTCAGAATTCCAAAGCTCAAAACTTGAGGGTGGTAAGAAAGGTGGTATCACTGCTTTCAGTTTATCACTGGGCAGCCTGGTAAATGGAGCACTACTTCTCAGCTGAGAGAGGGAAACAAAGAACAGGAAAAAGAAAAGAGCGTCTTCTTAAGAAAGATTACTGAAAGCTGATGATATAGTTACAAAATTCTAAGTTAAATAGAAAGATGGAGAAAAATGCATTTTTAAACAAAATAAAATGGAAATGAGACATGAAAGTAGTATTTGTGAAGATGTACAACTCATAATAAGAAAGAGAATCCAATGGACGTTCTGGCATCTGTCAGTATGCTCATTCATTTAATACAATGAATATAGTTCATCAAGTGGCAGAAAACATCTCTTCCTTCATTGGACTGAATCTTAATTCAAATTGATTTTAACAGGAATGTTAACAACTGATTTCCAAAGAAATAACAAGGCAGTCCTCTCTTTATTCCCAGGACACCTAGAAACAGTGGACAACTGCCAACTCCTGCTGTATGTGTTCTCCAGAAAGAGAAAAAACTAAAACAACTGATTTGGCTTCCTGGAGTTCTGTCTGTCAGTCATATAAAAAATTTCTCAATCTTCTTAAAAAAAGAACATGCAGGATAACCAGGTAATGACATCTTGAGGGAACAAACTGTAGGGGAATTTAAAGCTACAGCACAACAACAGAAGAAACAGAATAATACAAATCAATATTCCATATTAAGTATTTAATGGTTGCCTCTACTAATAATTTCTCACTTTCGTGTTGTACTATGTTCCATCCATGTTTTCCTCACAGCATACTGCTTGGAACAACTAATTAGTTGCTGGCATCTATTTACTAATTCATTGCTAATCATACAAAGGTATGGGTAACTCTTGAAACAAGTCAGTACTTGTGAACAGGTTCCATACCATACTACTTGTAGTACTTCCTAGTCTAAGAACTACTGATGTATTCACAGCCTGTCAGTTCCTGTCTAGTGACCATGAACAAATGACAGCTCTCTTCCTAATAGTGAATTGGACAGGAGATAAAAAAAAAAAAGGGGGGAGGGGGGAGCTGTATGACCTTCTCAATTGGTCTGAACACACCAAGAACACTGTGACATACCATGGTTGTCAGTAATTCATCATCCTTTCCTCCTTTTGCAGTGTTTACACCTGAAAAATATATAAATGAGTTATTATTTACACGCTCCTACTTTTGTCCTCGAGAAGAGCTTACTATTTTCAAACATTCAACAGCTTTACGCTCAGTAAACACACAGAACCAAGTTTTCCAGTGACACTGCTACGTACCTAAATTCAAGTTAAGCCAACAGCCTAATTCACATCAGAAACTGTGGGGGTTTTGCACAGAGAGCTGTACAATTTCAGCAGATGTGCTTTATGATTTGGGCTTTTCCAACATCTCTTCTCAGAATTATTTTTTTGTTTCTTTAAATAAATTTGTTTTCATTACATAAATTAGTTTATCAAAGATACCAGCAACTTGTGAGTGACCTGTCTCTACTATTCAATTTAATGGTGCTTGCTACAGGACACTAAAATAAAAATAGTAGCATTTTCCTGCTTAAATGATGCTGTGCTCAGCGTTCAGCATGATCAATAGTCAGGAGTATAAACATCTCTCTGTTTATATACTAGAAATACATTATGTGTCTTTTCAGTTATATCAAGCCAAATAAAAACTAAATTAGTAAATTAGAAATAGTATCATCTTGACTATCCCACAAGAGCTCACTTCCCACAAGACAACTCTGGCTTTACCATTAGCTTTGTTATTTGTGATCCAAGGTGTAGGAACATCAAGGTTTGCAGAGGTGTCAGTATCACCCTTCAAAACTGCTTTTATGGTGGAATTTAATGATGGCTCAGGCTCATCAGGAAAAGGTGCAAACTGATTGGAAGGAAATCCATGCCGTAACGTCTGAGTCAACTTCAGCTTGCGGAATCGATTGGACATCCTGCTCCACCAGGACTAGATTGATAGAGAAGACACAACAATTTAGTTCCAACTAAAAGAAAAAAGAGGAAAAGAAACATACAATTAAATAATCCTTACAGCAGTGATAAATCTGTCAGGGAGTTTTTAAGATAAACTACGAAAGCAATATTAAAGTGGTTTGCAATTATCAATGGAATCCTTCACCATAATTTGTATGCATAAAATTAATCTCTTTCCTTATTTTTCATCTGGCAAAACCTCCAAACAAACAGTATTTTTCCAGACTAACTGCAAAGACAAGGTAGATAACAGTATTAGAGCTATTTGAATAGGAAAGTTTGCAGCTACGTCACAAATCTTCCCGTTACCTTCCAATTTCACCATCCATTCTCAAACTCTCTGACATCAATGAACCGGCATGTGTATTTTCTAGTTTTTAGAGGTTTGTATAGAAGTTTATCTGAACTGCATGAAAGGTTCTCCTTAAGATTTTAAAAATCAGTGGCAAATTGCAAGACTTCTGATAGTATTCCTGTGAAACTAAAGATCCACAATCCATATAGTGCTGCTATACAGGTAACAAACTGCCAGACTGGAAAGACTATATACTTAAAAAGAGCAAGGCAAGGAAATGGCAGTTGTGAAAACAACACTCTATATAGGTTATCACACATCTGGAAACTATTACACAAAAGAACCATCTTTGCTCAAAATAAAATTTATCCATTTACAGACCTACACATTTTTACAGGCAGACAGTGCAAGACGCTTTAGGTATTTAGCAGGACATTTCTCTAGACTATATAATACCTTCAGGCTATATTAAGACCACCTATGCAATCTCTATTAAAGATTATGTGGCTTGTAGGTAAATCAGATTACAAATATCTTCTGATCATTTCTTAGTAAAGCTGCTTCTTCCCTTTCTGGAACAATTTTAAAAAATAGTAAGTGTCATGTAAAAGTGATGATACTTCATCAAGGCAGTTTTATGTGATATCCAATGCAAGTAACACATTTTCCTAGTTTGTTCATTATTCTTAGCCATTCCTTCTCACCATAGTCCCCTCTCTCCTTGGCATTTAACATTTTTCAATTGCTTAGTGATACATGTCTTCCCAACTGTCATACAGTAGAAGTAATATAAACTGTAAACTTATTCCCTGTAAATCAATCCTTCTAGCACATGATCATTAAAAAGATTTTAAATCTGAACAGAGTGTTAGTAATGGACAGAGTTCTCAGACATTTGTATCTCTTTGGAGCCATAACTAATAAAGATTTACATTACTTTCAGCAACAAAGACCTAATGGAAAAAGGCAGAAGAGACAAATAGTTTCAAGGAAGCTATAAAACTCACACAATTCAGCATTTATTCACCTTCCAAAAGGAACTGAAAGGGCAAAAAAATCCATCTAGTTTTAACACAGAGTACAATGACCTTACAAAAGGGACTGCTTGCACAATGTGGTTTGGTTTTGTTCATGGAATCTAGCTTGCTTCTGTAACAAAGATCACCTTTGTTACTCTTTTTCAAAGTGCTTCTGCTTCCTTAACATATGCTCACACCACAAATCAACCTGAAATGTAAGTAAGTACAGCCACTATGTTATCATACAAAAACTACTGCTCTCCAGCAAGAGCAGAACTATAGTGGAGAGGTTCACCTTGTCTTCTGGTGTTCAGAGTATGGTGGTCTGACCTCCAAAGTTTTCAGTCTGCTGCTGCAGAAGGTAGTGGCCTCTCCATATACCCTACCACATCACAGATGTACAGAAACTGGAATAAAGGGCTTTAAACTAAGACTAAAGCAGCCAAGTAACAAAAATACTGTCTGTCAAAAGGCTGAAATCTAGTAGCAGTGGGAGAAAGCAATAGTATCAAAAAAAAAAAAGAAAAATGGTGTTGCAACTTCGGAAATACCTTAGACAGTTATAACAATATTAGGAACAAAAGAATAAGGTGAAGAACCGGAAATCTTTGCCCTCAAACAACTTTAATCTAAAAAAGAAACTGAATGTGATAATTCACACTGCTCTAATACTGACATTAGGAGTGTAACTTCCTGAAGAAGCACAGGCAGGAAGAAGAGAGGAAATAAAATTTTTGCATATGGTAAAGACACAACTTTGTTTTCAAGTCCACAAAATGGTGAAATATAAAGCAGCTAACATTTCCTATGTGAAAGAGATAAAGAATGAGACCATGGTTATCCACTACCTAATCAGCAGGTAAAGGAACAAAGGGCCTGTATTATGTATAAATTACAAATAAAAAACAACACACGACAAAATAAGAAGTCTACTAGTTAATGACAAAAGTGATCCAACCAGAGGCACTGAAAAGAGTTTCTTTTTTTAAAACTTCAAAAGCAACTTACTTGTGATCAGATATTTTAGTATGAATACCATTAACAGATGGAAGGTAGGAATATATGTGCATTTGCTTAACAGAGTAAGAGTATTTAAATGAGCTTACACAAATTAAAACCAGACAAGACTGATTAAAATTACCCTAGAGTAACTAGAGACAACACGACCTCTGAACAGACACTCATTATTTTCAAGAGAAGTTAAGAGGATGGAAGAAGTTACAGAAATTGGGCAAAAGGCAAATACATAATCACCCTTACTCCAAAGATGAAAATCTGAAAATTTACTGATCAAAAGCTTAACTTGAAAGGACATACTCGAATAAACTTTGTACATCATCACAGCTTGTAAGAGAAAGCTGGCATGGGTTTGTTAGGAATAAATCCCACCAAGTCAATCAATCAGTCTCTGACAAAGTAGGTGGTCAAGGGAGGAAAAGCTGTAACATACCTTGACTTTAATAAAGCTTTTATTGCTATTCCATGTAACATTCATCAAACAACTTAGGAACACATGGTTCAAGTAATAATAATATAGGGAAAGCACCATAGCCAAAAAACATATTACGAGACAAATTACTAACAATTTGATGTCAAATTGGGTGGACATACTTCATGGAGTGAAACAGGAGTTTGGGAACGTTCATTAACAACAATGAGCATAACATATTTGGCACGGTCTATGTAATACATCTATCTGGACAGTTTTGTGAGCACCTTAGATACTCTAAACATTAACACTGACAAAATTACATTATTCAGTAAGGGTCAAGCTGATACATAAGAAATCAAGTGTACAAATACAGAAAAGAAAGTAAGTAGCACAGCAGCTACACTAAAGAAAAAAAAAAATCAGAGTCATACCATCTTACAAACTTAAGTACAGATGAGCAGTGTCCTGCTGCTGTAAAGAAGGTGAATTTCACTGATAACAGCATGGAACACACAACTGTGCAAGTAGTTTTTGTACGCCACTAGGCAATACTGAACCTAGTTGGAATCTCATGACTTGTTTTGGATCCCTCACCTTGACAGATAAAGACAAATTAGAAACAGTAAGAAGTTTAGGAAATGTAACCTGCAAACAAGAAAATCTGAATTAATTACTTTTGTTTAGAAAAAAAGGTTTAAGAGAGTATAATTTTTTAAGTATTTATATAGTTCTTACAAAAATGGAGATGACCACTGGATAACAATCTATCAACTTAATATGCAGCAGGAGAGATCAAGGTTAGATCAAGGGGGAAAAATTCTGACCTCAAGAAGTGACAAGCAGTGGAATTGGGTGCTGACAGAGACCATGCGACCAAGGGATGTTCATGGTGAAGGAAGAGAGAACAGAACTTCTCTCAAGGATGTTCTTAGCATGTTCGTTCTGTCTCCTTGTGTACAGGCAAGTAAGCCTCCAGAGTTCCCTCTCACTTTTTACACTTTCATGACTGTAACCCCACATTCTGTCATTTGCACTGATCTACACAGAAAATTTATGTACTGGCTGAGTCACCGTAAGTGTCCTTGGTTTACAGTTCTGGCTCAGCAAACAGCAGCTGTCCATACAAAAACACTGTAGCTACATAATCCAGGAAAGAGGTCACTCACTTCATCACTCTCTTCACATGCTGGTTCAAAGAGAGATGAGTTTGATGACAGCCCCCTAGCCAATCTGAAAAAGTCATTTTTATCTTCTCTGAACATTTGTATGGAGAGTAAGAAACATTACATACCTGTGGTCAGACAGTATGGTTAATAAAGCACTAAGCAGTGGTGTAAGAGGAGGCTTTCATATATTGGCTTTCAGGTTATGTTATCATAAAGAAATGTATGTTATATAATGTTATATATATATATGTATTTTATATATACAATATTATATATATATTATTATAACTTTTGTTATCAAAAAACTATACAAAACACAATTTCTGCTGAAAGACTGCTTAAGACTTCACTTGTAAACACTGCAGTATTTTGTAGTTTTGAGACCAAATAATTAACACTCTAACAAAACAGTAAATTTGTGTCAGTACTCACATGTACATTTTATCACTGACAAATCTTACCATTTTTTTTAATTTTACTTCATAATCTTTTATGACCCTAATTCAAGCCTTTGCATCATAACACTACAAGAGTTGCAATCCGACCAGTTGTTGATTCATATTCCAGAAAGCCAAAAGCTGTTCTGGCAATCTTTCATCTAAGTAACTGAATTCTTAAATAGGTCCATCTAAATTGATACTGAAGTTGTATCATGTTGTGTAACAGAATAATCATATGAAAATAATGAAAAAAAAGCTCTTGTGGCTTCATATTTAAAACTACAAAACAGATTTGAGCTGAAGTAGAAGTTTAAATGGTCTTTAAAATTCATGTCAACAACAGCCTGGAAATTACCATGCGTACTTCCAAGATCCCGATAGTATTTATACTAAAAATGAGAGATCATGGACTCCAGGAAATTCTGAGGTACCCCATAATCAAAAAATGATTCACCTAAATAAACAACAATAGCAACAACAACAAAATAAACTAATACTTTTTCCTTCTATTTCGCAGACAATGCAAGCCGCAATATCTTTAAGGGGCACACACCTGGTCTGACTCTATGTTGTCTGCTACTGGACTACCGCTGATTGCAAGTTAGGGATACAGCGTACCAGTGGACATGTAAGCCTGAACCCCACACTCTTCCATTCTTCATATTAAAATCTCTGTTACGATCTTAATTTCAATGCCAAAAGCCTGCTTCCATTTATGGTTGAAATGAAGTCTACCCTCTGTCCTAGAGGTACACAAGAGAGACAGCATCTCGTCTCCTGGGCTGTCCAGCACAGAGTCCCAGAAGTATTCTCAAGAACAATACCAGAGGCTGAGTTTCCTTCCTACATCATCCTTCCTTCTTCTAGTATACTAAATACCATATGAGTAAAACGGAAGAACTACTGCTGCAATTCCTACATAGAAGAAACACAGAAATTGGCAGTTTCTCACTCACTTTGATAGGAAACACTAGCCAAATCCCCATAACACATCCACTAAAACTTTAAAAAAAGAAAAAAAAATAACAGTAAGTACAAAACCAGTCTACTAAAACTGAAGTACATTTGGATTTCAAAGGCAGATTTAAAATTAAGATCATAATGGAAATTCAGTTCCAAACTTAGAAACGTGGTACCTTCTACTAAATTATGAGATCTATTTCTAGACACTGAAATGCTTCAATGCAAACTCTTCCATATAAGTCTTCTTTTTGCCTTGCCATCTGACAAGAAGAAAGCTAGCTGAACACATGCTATGTTGCATAAAACCAGGAAGCACTGTCAACGAGGAATTCAGAACACACACACACAAAGAAAACCCCAGTTACATACTAGATCCAAAGTACTTAGCAATGACTTTCTCTGCTTCATACTATACAGGAAACAATGCATTGGTTACCTAAGAGCAAATATATTTACCTTTAGACCTCCTTTGTCATCTGGCAACATTGGGACATTTAAGGATTGCCTACTTCTGGAACAAGGCAAAGACGATCTGTTGTTCAGCTTACTCTTGTCTTTGTCTACTTGCATGCATGCTGATGCCAGTAACCGTACAAGCTCTGTGTCTAAAAGAAAACAAATTAAGAAAACCTTCAGTCTGTTTTGCTTTCCCAAATTATGACTGATATGCTAACACTTTCCCTATAAATCCTGTAAAGGAGTAATTGATTTAACTCCCAAACGCAAAAGCAGATGAATCCCCAAAACCTTTTTTCCTGACCTTTATTTCCTATACCTTCTTCCCTCACAATGGGCTACAGTCTTACAATCGCCTCTCTAAGAAATATTTATCAATATAAGTAAGCATGCTATTCTGTCAGAATCAGTCATGTGTGACCAAGTGAACTGCTTTCTCTTGCAGTTTGCAGAAGTTGTGATGCTGTCTTTTCTCACCTGACACAGAAGACAGTAGAGAAAAATAATGTTCTTTCTTCAAGTGTAGGTTGCAGAAAAGAAGCTTGAAATTAAATCCCAAAGAGAAAGGAGATGTTCAGCCTGGACAATGAAGGGATTGAAAAGACAAGGTAAGAAAAAAGGTGGACAAAAAAAACTAGAAAAAAAGGAAGGAAGAGAAAGAAAAAAGAATGCGCATGAGTAGAGGACAGGAAAGCAAAAAATACTCTGTACATCTGTATTTTATACAGAGGTCAGGAAAGACTCTCAGGAGGGCAGACAGAACTGACATATATATATATATATATATACACACACAGAGGTAACAAGACAAACTACTCTGTCCTACAAGAAGTTAGTTATAAAACAATTCACTGTATTTATTTTCTAAAATTTCATACTATTAGTCATCTACTTTTGATAAAGGAAAGGTATCTGCTAGTGACCAAAAAACACCATAATGGGTAAATAGGTAAATACAGAGAAAACAAACTAATTCCATCAGCAGCAGTGCTGGCTTCAAATAAAGCAATTCAGATACCAGGCAAGGTTAACAATAACAAATTATATAGGCTAAACGAACTACAACAAAACCTAAATGTGTTTCATTGAAGTCTCCCCAAAACATGCTGCCCTTTTCTAAAGCATTCCCATAAAAACAACCTGAACCCTGAAGTGTGATTTACTTTCAGCTTCTACAGACCTAGTTGGGAGGTTCAGCCAGGAGTTCACTAGTTTTGTTCTCACTACACTCTCTTTGTCCTGTCCCTTTACTGCTGTTCTGAGTGGAAACTTCTAGCTCCAGTTCATAGCTCTGTGCTAATAACACTACAGAATACCTGGGCCACCACTGTCAAATGCCACTGAACTGGTTCTGGTGATACAAACGACACAGTTTGAAGCCTCTTCAAAAACAAAGAAAAGAGGAACGCACAAAATCTGTTATCCCATAGATGTATACACTTGTCTAACCAATTAAATCAAAACCCACCGTTTTCAGGCAGCATCCAGCCTGGACCTTGAAATATACTTCTTAGCAACTTTAATGTATTTTCTAGATTGGAAGGAACGTTTATCTGTTTATGTTGTACATTTCCTCAGTCCTCTTCGAAACAACATACCTGGATCATTCAGCAGCATTATCAGGTCAAACGCTGTGTATCCATTTTTGGCACGAAGATTGACATCAGCTCCTTGATTTAACAAATACTTTACAATGTTTTTGTTTCTTTAAGGGAAGAAAGAAAGGCATTGCTCATGTTAAAAACCAAAACCCCTAATACTCCATTTTCATCCACTTACACCAATGCTTCTCAGAGATCAGAGTTCTTACCTTTTCAATAGCTAACCAAGTCTCAAATTTATTCACAAGCTATTCAGAAGCTCCCATGATTCCTTTGTTAGTCGCAGTTTACTTACTATGAATCACACTAATGAACATGCAGAAAGTCAGTCTAAAAACCCTAATGTGAGTAGTCAGTTTCTTAAGCTCTTTGGACTGACTCTAGAATTTGTTGCCAAACACCTTCACAAACAAAGGCCATTAAGGCCTAAGGCAAAAAAAGCAGATGGAAAGACAAAGGTCAGTCCAGTACTCATCATACACCATCATTCTTCCATTCAATACTTCCCATGCAATTTCATATTCCAAATAGGTAAGAAATTGCATACAGAAAAGCTGAATTGACTGAAGATAATTCATAAACTCCAAACAGTACTTTTGTTAGAGATATATATTATATAATGAGAATGCACATTATCACTTCCTTGAGGTGTTTAAAATGCAAACCTAATCAGCATTAAATGATAACAAACACAAATGCCTTCCAACAAAAGCTCATAAAAGCTACCTGCATAAAAGGAACTCACCATCCCATTCCCATTAGCCTCTCTCCCCTCTCACACACCTGAATAAATAAACAGGACTTGCCTCATGAGTTAAAAACAATACTGTAATTCATCCTACAAAATATGAGAACAGAAAACAGAGCAAGGGAAAATACATTTAATACAAAACTCCTCTTGAAAAGAGACTGACTGTATAAAAACAAACTCCAACATGCATAAGCAACATAGACCAAAAATGTTCTGAAGTATCAACAGGTCACTGCGAATTCTAATACTGAAGTTGACAAACCAATCTCAACCTCTCCACTTCTGAGCATTCCTTCTTATTGTAGAAAATTTTAAATTCTGAACTCACTCCAGATAAAGTCAACCTAAAATGGAGGAAAAGTGTTCCTCCTCTCTTAACAAAAATTCTGCTTATCCCTACCACAGCTCCTCTGCATACTTCCCATTACTTTTCTTCCTTAAAACTCCATGATCCCGCCATCCTGCTTTTCAGTCCTGCACCTTGAGGGCATAGAGACACAATCCTTTAGCGCCCCTTGCTCACACAGACCTTGCCTACTCCCTTCTTAAACCAGAGATGCTCCACACCACTGCAGCTCCTGAGAAAGGGCTAGCTGAGCCGCTGCAGAGGCCAAAGATTGCCAGTTTTTACAAAAATTTACAACCGTTCCATGCCAACCAAGGCTAGAATGTAAAGTACAGAATTAGAAGGTTAAACATTTATGCATGCATGAGGTGCCCCAGCCAAGTTGGGGCACCCCAAATGTGGTTTTACAGAGGCTTCTTGTATATTTTTGGGCATTCAGAGATTAGTCAAATCTAACGTGTTTCATTGAAGTCTCCCCAGTGAGACTGCACTAAAAAACATCAAAGGATGGAAGTTGAAATGAGCACCAAAACTCCTAGTGCCTGCCTGGAGCACTACATTCCCAGCACTTAATGAGCCACCTCCAAGTTCCCAAATATGCCACTCATTCTGAAACCCAAACAGCATTCAGATTTGCTCTGAAAAGCTGAAGGCAGTGCAAGTGTCATGGAAAACTGAGGTCACAAGTCTCTCAATTTCTTTTAAGATGCCTCTGCTTCCAGAGTCAGTGTCAGAAAGATTTATTCTATCGGGATGTAAGAAGAATGAAACTACTTTACTGCTAGATCCAAAGACAGCATATTATCTTACCCATGATATGTGGCCTGCATTAGTGCTGTCCAGCCATGAACATTATCCTGTTTGTCAATATCGCCATTTTTCTCAACAAGGAGCTGAACAAGGGGCAGCTGTCCAGTTACAGCCGCAATCATTAATGGAGATGCTCCATCAACATTGGTAATATTGACCTGACTTGGGTCTTCATCAATGATCTCTTTAACCAGCTGGAAGTTTCCTGCAAAACAGTGATAAAACATAATCTACATAAGCAACAGAGAACTACTTACCCACTGAATTAATATGTATTTTGCTTTGCTGACAGTGGTCTACATTTAGTGGAATTAAAACAGAAAAAATAAAGTACTAGAGCAACTGCAATATATTTGTACTAATCTTTGGTCTTCCAGGCTACATATAATTGTGACATCAGCAGGAGGCATTGTTTTCCCACATTTTCCCTACCTGTGCACTTACAGTACAATCCTGTTACAAGAATCATCTTCTAAAATGAACAACTAAGCTATAATAGCTGTATAAACTGCAGTGCATCCCACATGTGAAGACACAAGTAGGGAATATTTCTATTAAATTGTCATAAGATGATGCCATGCAAGGAAAACTTATGAGGCTGAGACACCATGAATTGTGCTTTGACAGGACAAAGATCCCTGTTCCATTTCCATAGGCTAAAATCACAGCAAGCAACAATTTCAGAATCAAAGAGAGTGGGTATAAAGGCACTCAAAAGATAGTGGAGGCCATCCCTTGCCTTAAGCAGGTAGAACAACACCCTGTGTCACACTGACCCGTGAGTACATGATTCTAAAAATCTCTACTGATACAATTCCACGACCTCCCAAGGAATTTATCTATTCCAGTTCTCAACTTTTTTATATTCAGAAAGTGTTTTTTTTAATTCTGCCTCCAAAAACTAATGCAAAAGTTACTTACTCCTTGCTCAAATGTAATGTGTTATTCCTGTCATCTTTCTAGTTCTTGAAACATGAACATAATGTTCAGGTTTCCACATAAAGAGGCTGGCAGTCACCAAGTTCGTGTCTAGGTTACAAAAAGCAGTATAAAATATGCTACTGAACATATTTTAACTAGGTTGTGGGCTTTTTCCTAAATCTTAGTAGAAGTAGGAACAAGCGCTTTTTAAAAATGTATGATATAGACAGGGTTATCCTAAGCAGAGATCTTAAGCTCACCCACCTCCCTTACTTTCTTGTTGACAAATAAAAAGAAAAGACCTTTGTGACCAAGTATGTACCACTGCAGGAAGAGAGTCAAAAAGAAGTCAGTCATCAACTGCCAGGCAAATGGAAAAATTCTCACCTTTAAAAAAAACCTTCAGATGGTATACTGCTTCATGACATGGGCTGCCTTCAACTCAATCATAGGCATGAACGCTTTCCTTGGAAAACCAGTCAAAACCCCACACAAACCCTGCAGGCAGCTGAACGCACTCACTGAAACCAACACCCACCCATGCCACTCACCTAATTTCTTGGAACAGGGAAGATACAAAAGCACAGGAATACATTTTTTATGTCCCTATTTAGTAAAAGACAGCAGGTGGCTTTTTTAACACAGACCTGCATCACAGAATTTGTTAAATAGAAACCCTGGCACCTACAGAGATTCCACAATTGACTTACAAATCTAGCCTGGACACTTCTTAACCTACTGAGTTGCTTTTTAGCAGTGCTGCTATCCATAGCCAAGTGTTTCAGGAAAAAACAAAAGGTGTATGCCGCACACTATTCATTTGGCTCCCCCACTAAGACTACTTCTGACCCAGTAATAACATTTCTAAATCTCAAACTAAAAGTCACAGCAGTGCAAAACAGACAGATGATCTCTTTTAACATCTAACAGACCTGAGGCCTTCCCAGGAAGAGGTTTTGGTAGCTTACGTGTGAAGAGTTGACATTTAAGAGAGCACTCCTGGTACTGCTACCTATCACCTCTTTCTTCTCCACTATTATGTCTGCCAATTTCCAGTTCTGGTAGCCTGAAACCCCATGAAGCTCCTAGAAGAGGACTTACAATGGTTACTTAAAAAGCAACTGTTACACTGTTGAACAAAACTCAGGACATGATCTGTAGACTAAGACCAGGCTTGACCATTTAAAACACTACTCTAACTTTTCAATAGGAATGCAGCAACGATAAAACTTGCAAGATAATTGTTGATTTAAAGATACATTTCTGAAATCCAACTGGACAGATGTTCAGAAAAAATGGATTTTCCTTCACAAAACCCACTCATTTACAAATAATAATAACAAAAAGAAGATCCATCAGAAACTGTGGAAGTTGCTAACTCAGAGGTCTCTTCAGGGTGCAGGTCCCTGTTGAAAGCAAGAAGGTGAACCACACCAAAGGCTTTATGATTATGTTACAGTCAGGAGTAGGTACATGGGCAAAAAAGCTGCAATGAGGGGCAGCTGCGCTCAGCTCTAAAGCTTACTTATTCTGTATGCACGTACCACAGGCAGGAGGGGGAGACTCAGCTTTCAGTGCATTATGATCAGATTTTCTATGCCACAGACACAGAAAGCACAGCAACAGTAAGGATTCGGTCCACTGCATGTGCAAGGCTGTACTACCAAAGTTTTCTTTCTCTGGGGTACCTTAGTCCCAAATAAGAGCAGGCTGACTGAAGAAGAGATTCCCCCCTTAGGTCTCATGACTTCACTAAACGTAAGATTTCATCTCATATGGGAATTAGATCTTCCAATTTTTTTTAAAAAAAATATTAAATAGATCATTCAGGAACTCTGTTTTACTACTGAGTGACTTATTTTTTTTTTCTGACTGTCTACATAGGTAGGAATGCCAGCCATAGGCTAAATGTGCTATCAAATAGCTGAAAACGTTTAAAAGTCAAAATACCAATTATAAGAGCAGGAATCACATAAGGTTCAAACACTGAATCTCTCTACCTATCAAAAAGATTGCAAAAAGTGTGGAGTTTTCCGACCTGCGACATCATCAGGAACCTAAACAAAAAATGAATAATCTAATTTCCCATGTCAAAGCCCTCAGATAGCAAGTCTCAGGCCAAACCCTTCACTTCAGCACTTTTTCCTATGCTAGAAAAATCCAGGGAAATCAGTAACCAGAACGCAGCTTGCCATCTACCAGGAGCCTGGATCAAATAAATCAACAGGATGGCACTGGCTCTTTCTGTTTGCCACAGAACAGTTTTACCAGTTGTGTGCTCATGGAAGTCACTCTTGGTCATGAGAGAACAGGCAAAATCTAAGACACTTACTCTTTTCTTGAGACAACTTTAAAGAGAAATTACAATGCTCATGTGGAATGGAAGCCAACATATTCTTTGCACTGGCTAGCACCTTTGTTTTCATACTTCCAAGTTTATGAGGAAGGAAAAAAAAATCATATTAAAGGTAGCATGGTCTTGCAGTAACTGGAACTACAACATAACAGCATTTTTGCATAAAGGGCACAACCAGAAGTTCATAAAGGTTTTCTCATATTGGAATGTAAAGGAAAATAAAACTACAGAGATAAATGTATTTTTAAAATTAAAAGAAAAACAAGGAAAAAACAAAGGCACATGTAAAAACAGAACATGTCTTGGTTTCCCATATTAGCAAACAAACATGCCCTGAAGTTACAAGAACTGGACACAGCGGAAGAATCCTCTCAGTACCTACCTAATTTCAAAGCATGAAAGACATCAGGTTGCCTCTTTTCTGTATCTGGAAAAAATATAAATATTTCCATTAGCAGCCATTAAAAAAGCAAAAATTTATTGTAACGTTTTTATAGCAAAAAGTATTAAATTTACATAGAGGTACTATAAAACATTTATTTAATAAGAACAAAGAAAGCACTGATAACCTGTTTATTCCCTTTGTGAAGAATGACTCACCTGTATGGTTCTCTGTGCAGAGCTAAAGCTACAAACTATAATAAAGCACCAGTATAGGCTTTTGCCTTTTAACTTCCATTCTTTATCAGGAGACTGTATTTGAAACTTTCGTGTTTCCTGCCTGGAAAACTAAAATATCAATTAAGGAACCACAGAATGGTTCTGTGGTCTGGTGTAATCCTCTGTACAACTGTAAACACTCAGATAATACAGGATTATTTTGAAAGGTGACTCGAAAGGAGTTTTACGATTTTACAAGCTGTTCCACTTCTTTTTCCCTCTTCAGTATTACCAGGTTAATTTGTGAAGGTCACAAAAATAAATAGGGATGATTCAACTACACAGCTTGGTATCTGCGCATTAATCTATATCCTTCAGCTCCCTGATCACCTCACCCATAGTAAGAACGGCAATTATTACAAATTTCAATATTTTTAGTGAAGGATCATTCCCTTCACATGTCTTCAAAGTGCTTTGAAATTGCTGATACTATGTAAGATGAGGAAAAAATAGTGACACGATTTTGCACCTTCCACTCAAGCCAGAAAAATATATCCTTTTCCATCTTCCAGAACACTACTGACACTATAGAATCAACAGGGTAAAAAGATTTTAAGGAAAACAAGAGACATTGAGAGATTTCCTGAGCTGGATTCTGCTGTTTTTATGGTATTACATAAAAGGTTGATCTTCATAGCTTGACTACAAATGAAGTAATTTGAAAATGCTGAGCAAAACCTAGAAAACCATAAGAACCTTTTATTTAAGACTGGGAAAGAGAGCAGTGGGTCCTACATTTTCTCCTGAATCAGAAACTACTCTTACAGAGGGATGAGCTCACCATTAGAAAACCGATTTCAAAAGACTAGTTTAAGAAAGGACCACCAGAGTCTGTAATTGGCATGTGAAAAGCCCATACGAAAGGCAGCCTCAGGGAGCAGGAGACCACAAGGAGATGCCAGAAGAAAGGGGTGCCATCCAGGTAAGTCAAAGCAAAAACAGAGGCAGGACACAGGCAACACCTGGGCCATTTTGGTTAGTTCTGATTTTGCTACTGAAAACAGCCCCAAAAAGAGAGTTGCTTTCTTTTGGGATGCAATTTGCCCTATCTATGCCAATGGGATCAGAAGACAAGTTCCTTTGCTGCTGCCTTCTCTATGAGAGAAAGAGGGTTTTTTTTCTTCCAAGAATATACAAGACTTCAGTGCTAGGAGACTGAAGCCATGGTCAAAATTGAATGCAGAAATTTGTGTGAAAGCTTAACATTTTTACCCCTCCTCACCCCTATTAGTTACTACCCTTCTGCTGATGGAAACTCCCCCTCAGCAGAGGAGATAGGAACACTCATTTGCTTTAAAGCAAGTCCACTCTCCTAGCTTAAACAGGCTTCTTCAATACACTATATCACATGAATACAGAAGACTTTCAAGAATCACCAGGCCAACTCTGCCTGCACATACATTCTGTACGTGCACATGTATGGGCAAGATATAAAGCACTGCACTAGTGAACTGCACTGATTCTCTATGTGTACTGTGACTGACTGATGTCTGTTCCTCAGAGACTGGTCATGAGCACATGTCTACAGTCAGCCGGTTCTGTCTGGCAGCATGGCTGTATGAAAGCCCTAGCTCCAACTTAACCTATAAGTCAACATCTGACTAAGTAAACACCTTCTCCAAAGCAGAAACAAATGTCAGATTTTTGTCCTTGCTTCTGAAAGTACCAGGGAAACTTGACCTGCAAGAATGACACCAAATGTAAACAAAACCCAAGAGTTTTGGGGATTGTGGACATGTCCATATGGCAGTATAATGTAGACATAATTAGGTAAGATTTAAATAAGCCTGCCTGCATATTATAAGTGGCAGAGAGCTTACAGGGGCTATTCTGCTCTACAGGCTTTCTGCCACCATGGCTGGGTGGCCGGTAGCACCTGGAAAAGGTTCTAGGCTAGCCACATCCTTAAGACTTCATAGCCAAGAACTCCAAAGCCAAAGAACCCAGCTGCAGCTCTTCCAGACTGTCTTGTTAAGCACCTCCCACCACTGATCTTCATCATAAAGAACAAACATCTCAAAAAGTGTCCCCAGACAGCCACATACAGAAATAAGGTCTCAATCTTTGTAATGACTTACTGATGTTCAAATGTCCAAATCAAACTGCCTGATTTCAGAAACAGATTTAATGTATTTCTGTTAGCATAAATAAATTTCTGAAGAAGGGAAGAAAAGTAAATCCACAATACTTTAACAAAACTAACATAACACATTCTTAATATTATTTTATAGAACCAGCTAGAAAGAAAAGCTAATTTGGAAAAATATGTGGGAGTGATAACCGCAATAAGTAAAAAAAAATATAAATTAAAACCTACATTCATTAACATTTAAAACTGGAAGGTGACATCAAGTAGGTTTAACCTTTATCTTCAATAAAAACAAAACCCCTAAGTAATTACATCCCAAAAAATTGTCAACAGAATAAAAATTTGCTTAGTAATTAAAAAAATGGAAAATTACTGGTAAAGACAGACAATATACTACTCTTTCCTTTTGGTTGAGTGTATGGTACTGGACATACAGGTTAAGACTGAAGGAAAAAGTTGTAGTCTGTTTGCTCACATCTTTCTAAGCCTTAAGGTTCCCTAGTACAAGATACTCCCTCTGCCTACAAAATCCTCGATTTCTTACATGCTTCCATGCTCATGGCTAAAGTTACATGACCACCACACATTCTTTAACTATACGGTCACAAAATGTTTCTTTATCACTTGTCTCATTCAGTGCACATAACAAATAAATTACAAGGCAAAATTAAAAAGCATAAAAGCAGCATTTCTTAACTACATTTTAATTGAGGTTTGCATTGAAATAAGGTTATCTTAATCTAGGTTTGTACATGTACATACAGTGTGTGTGCCTACTCTGTGTGTGTGCACACAAACAGGCACATTCATATTTGAAGGAAGGAGATTGCTTACAAATTCTAAGTCCTGAAGTCAACTAAGTATTCCCATCTCCTGCAAGGAACAGAAAAGTAGAGCACATGATGACTTGTTATTCATTCACATTAATACTTCGTTTTCTCAGAATACACTTCCACTATCAAAGGGCTCTGAGGAGGTTTCACATACTCAGAGAGATGTACAAGAAAATGTTAGGTTAACCTCACCTGGTTTTTTGCAAGTCACAGGCCTTGTATGTGACACCAAGTGAAGAAAATCCAATCATGAGGTTTAGAAAGGCATTTAACCCCTGATTACACCTCTACTAAGTCACTCCAGGTCTAAGCTTCACTGCAAAATATAGTGTCTTATTTCCCATTTGAATTCTTCTAACTTTAAACACAGGTTTTTTCTTTGGCTGCCACATAAAAAGGCCCTCCAGTACTGGACATCCTATGTGGATACTTTATTAATCACACCTCTTAATCATCTCCTCGTGAAACCAGACATTTTCAACTTTTTCAGTCTCTCAGGTTTTCTCAGAGTCTACAATACCCTTTCTTTGATATCCTGGGGTTTTAGTCCCTTTTTTAGTGTGATTTCAAGTAAGCCTTTGTAATTTCTTCTTAAATGAGCAACTGGATCAGGTGGTTTAAAAGCAAACATTTGAAATACTCTAAAACGTTTCACATTATTTTTATTGCAGGACAGGGATCTCGTCATGCTCACATGAAGATAATCTGCTGAAGTTGTGCATTCCTCCCACGCTTGAGGTAGGTGTACCTAATCCAACATTTTCAAGAGTCTAGTTACAATTATAAAGAACATCACATACATACAAAATAACTCGTTCGATTTCTAAATACACAATCAAAACTTCAAGAAAGTGAAACAAAAAACTAATGCTCCATACCTGCCTGGGATCTGATCGTTGTGAGAGATTCCAGGTAGTCCTTCATGTCTTTGTGTTTGAAGCCAACAGAGATTTCAAAAGGTGTTTTATGTAGTACATTCAGGTGATCAGGATTGGCACCTTTCTCCATCAACTGCTGTGCCAAGCTCACCTTTCCACTAACAGCAGCCAGCATTAAAGGACTCCAGCCCATAGTCTTCACAGTGTAATTACAATCGGCTCCCCAGTCTAATAACAGATGTACCACTGCCTCGTGTCCATGCTGAGCAGCTGCCATTAGTGGAGTGATATCAGGAAGCTCATCTCTGCTGCTGTTAAGCACACTTGTGCTAAAATGATCATAATTGTCTACAAAAGCTCCAGATTCCAGCAACAATTTTACCATGCTGACGTGGCCACCCCTGGAGGCCATTGTGAGGACACTGGCTCCTAACTTATTCTGTGCATTGAGATCAGCACCATTCTCCAGCAATATGTGAGCTACGCTTATATGTCCAAACCTTGAGAGAAAGAAATAAGGAGGAGAATTAACACCTTGGATGGCAGAGGCTTCTCAAAGAAAACTGACATACTCTGAACACAGAAAACTGTTACTAAATCTATTGACTAATACACTGTGAGAGACTACACACATACTACTGAATGAGACAGTGGTCACCTTAATGGAGGGGAGCAATCAACAACTGAGAACTGTAAACTAAACCATTCCATATGTACCAGTGACCACGCTCATACACCAGGCACCTATTTTAAGAGGATGTTCTGGTAAAGCAGCAACATGCTAGCCTCATTTTCAAATGCATAACTTCAACATGTAACTTCTATAAACCAGTGTCACTTTCATTCTCTTATTTCCAGGCCTGTATCACATTCAAGAATCAAACCCAGTTTATTTGCAGAGATCTTAATTAAGCACCGTCATTACTATTGAACAAGTAGAATAAAAACTACTTCAAAGGGTCAATGTTAAAAAAAAAAAAAAAAAAAAGGAAAAAAAAAAAGAAACAGAAAAGACCTTTACATGAACTGGATAGACAAACTCTGTACGCGCATCATCCCTTTCCAGTTGTGAACCATCAATGTTCCCCCACAATGGAAGAAGGCTCAGGCAAGGCAGGCATGTGCCCAGGAAGCTCAGAGAAGAGCACAGCCAGTGGCCACAGCTGTTGTAAACTAAGCTGAACATCTCTCAACCTAAAAGGGATTGAAGGGTGCCCTTTGTTTTAGAGAAAGGGTTCTATCAGCCGAGCGGGACAACTGTCTGTGTGAATGGCCTTCCCTAAAACAATCAAAAGTATTATCCTCCTGAGTCAGCCAGACCAGCATAGGGGAAGTGTCTACACAGCTCAGCCCAACACAGAGCACCAAAACTGAGCAACCCAACAAAACATATTCTAAGGAGAACAAGGGGCATGAGCTGTGGCTTCCAGCCACATATTCTTCCCTGGCAACTGGGGACGACCAGCATCATGATGGTGAGCATACACGGACTACTAATGGGCATGCTGTTTGTCTTGGGTTCAACTGTGTGTTTTGGCTGCTATATTAGGCTTGTGTCATGATTTCAGGAGGCTGCTCTATCACTAGGCTAAACTAAAGTCCTATGTAACATCAATTATATTCCAATAAAGAAACCTGGTATTAGAGCCTCCTTATGTAGACCATCTAAAAGAACTTGGCCAGAGTATCGAACTCTGACACTAGTTTCACCCATAACCCAGCTTTGATACCACTTGACTATTGGAGGCTCTGGTAGTTTGCCAGTAAGCAAGACAGTCAGGGAAGCCACACACCCAACCAGCTAGTTAACCATGAGAAAATGGAAACAGTTTACCATTCCTCAGCTGAGGAATCCCACTTTTCAATAAACATAATACATTATACATTGACAAGATGTGTACTTTGGGCTTTTGTTGCAGATATCGTATGTTACTGTATGCTTGTGCAGTGTTTAACACCATCAAACTTTGATCCTGAAAGCAGCCTTTCTACTCTGCAGCAAAGCAAATGTTAGTGGAGGAAATCCCAAAGAACACTATAAACAGCAGACACGAGACCCCTAGTTTGCTTTAACAAAGTACAGAGTTGCAGGCTAAAGCCTTGAGGACCTGTCTAGTCCCTAGGTCTATGCTGGTAGCCTTCGCTCCATCACCTCACCGGAGCCTGCAACTCCTGTACACAACTAATTTTATGCATAACGTATCTCCTGTCCAGTTTCAATAGGACTAACCACAGCCAGAAAATTAAACACATACATAGTTTGAAACCTACGTTTGTACAAAGACTATGTTTCCTTTTTGGTTATCCATTAAAAGGAAAAAAGAAACAGACTCTTCCACTCCATGCTTTCTCCCCAGGCTTCAATGATACAGTACTTTTCAAAAGGCAGCAAGTAATTTCTTTCAAACAGTGAGAGGGCTATAGTGATTTGAGTTTATTGTTTTTAGAGAATGAGCGTACGGTTTTCATTAACGAAAAAAATATCTAGGAGTGTTTCTGCAGTTTTTTTCCTTTTTTTTTTTTTTAACCTTCATAAAATAACAAAATTGTTGAACCTTGTCTTCCTTGTTCTTACTGGGAAACCAGCTGTGTGACTCATTCTTTGGGAACTTTCTATGGGCTTTAACCAAAAAGAGAAACAATGACTTTGAAACGAACTCTTTTCTTCCAAGTATTTTAAACTGTTGTGAAACAACAGGGAAGGGGGGTGGGGGGAATCCACCAAGAAACAGTTCTATTCTCAATTAAACATTCCATTATTATAGGAGAGCACCTCCAACCTTGCAAAACACCTCTGTAAACCTGAGGGGTACTTGTATATGTAAAGATAATCACAAACACCAGCATCAGCGATACAGGGACCTCCCACAACCCAGCAGGTTACATGAAGCGCAGCACCACCGATGCAGAAAACAATTCAGTTTTGTCATTAAAACCCTCAGCAATGATTATCCATATCCTCCAGCAACCCACTTAGGAAAACAGAAAATCCAAGTGGAATGAATTATTTCTTTCTGCTTCAGTATGTTTTATGTCTGAGGTCACTTTTCAACAGGTAGGGCAAGACACAAAGATACCAAAAAAATATTACAGAAAAAGTTAAGGGCATGCACATATCTTATTTCCACAGAAGGAAAGAGGGGAGCAGTGCTCTCACGTTACCTCTGGGCTTCTGCACAGGCTATACCCAAGAGAGCAAAGAATAGCTTCGATTACCACCTAACATGGAAAGAGAAAACCTAACGCCCCAGCATAAAACTTACATAGATTTAACCTCGACGACCCCCCCTCACCCCCTCCATCCCCAGGAAGGTAACAGGTGGCCACTCGGACGCCCCCGGGTAACGGCCACTACACCGGTGAGCAA
>JAVJGJ010000037.1:71642825-71653365 GCA_035590215.1 Microhierax caerulescens | reverse complement strand
GCACATGCCGCTGCCCCGCCGCCGCCGGCTCCGGCTCCGGCGCCGGCGCCGGCCGCCAGCGCGGGGGACTCGCGGCGGCTGCAGCTCGCTCGGAAACGTGGAGGCTCTGCAAACTTCAGGCACACGCACGCACAGCCCCCTCCTGGCCCACAGGCTTTCGGACCGCAGGGTTTGCTCCCGAAGTTGACGCCGCCGGTGACTTTGCCTGGCTCCCGCTCCTCCACAAGGCAGCAGAAGTGTTGCGTTGGTGCTGGCGTGCCGGGGGCGAGCGGGGCCAGCCCCGCAGCAGCACCGGCGGCGGGGGCAGCCCCCAGCAGCGCCATCCCGCCGCGGCGCGCCGGCTGCTGTCCCCGGCGTAGGTCCCGAGGCAGCAGCGTACCTTTCCAGTCGCTCCCGGCTTTTCAAAGGCTTAAAAAGCGTAAATGTTATGCTCCCCAGACTTCAGCTTTGCATTGTATTCAGGCGTCTTATGCTACACAGTATAAAGCAGGTTGGTTTATCATCAGATTTACCAGAAGCGATGTAGCAGTGCTCACAGGAGATGCATAACGTTCTTCTAAACTGGGACTTTGTTGCTGGATACTTAGCTGCTGGGTCAGTTTACACTTACAAATTGCCCTTCCAGTTGTGATATTAACGCAAGGTGATGGCATACACAGTTGTAAACTAAGGATTAGATACCATTGATGAGATGTTTATAGTTTACAGTGGTGAAGTCGGTGCCGCACAGCGGGTCTGACTGTTTTGGCCTAACACAAATGCTCTGTTTAGTTGAGTGGTTCATCTTGGCGGGGGCTGTCCTGTGGGTAACAGCGCCAGTTTGTTTTGTTGCAGCAGGTTTGTATGGCGTGGTAGCAAAGAGCTGTGGAAAAAGCAGGGCTCTGTCTCTGTTGTGTGTTCAGTTCACATCAATGTGTCATGTCTGGTAGTTCGCCCAACCCTAGTTGTTAAGTGCTGAATTTAAAACATTAGTCCTATGATAGCTCTCAAAAAATTGCAGTGCAAATGCAAGGCCTTTTTATTATAAATTTAAGCCTGACAGTAGGCTTGTTTTCCTTAATTATCTTCTGTTCTCCCCTTACAAGCAGTCTGTAGACCACAGGCTAAAAAGGACTGTTCTAGTTGCTTTTCTATGGGAAGAATTTAAATAATTTCAAGAAATTATTTTGGACTCCTGCCATTTCATTATGACAGGATGTTAGAGGAAATGGGAGATGACAGCTGTTGAGCAGGGGACGTTACAGATGCACGTATGGAGGTTCTCGAAATGAAAATAATGTAAATGGGCAGATGGATTTTGCTACAGTGACACACCCTTGAATACTTGGATGTTGAAATGACAAAATGTATCCAAAACAAAAGGATTGCAAAGCATCAGTGACATATTCTCAGAAATAATTGCCTTCTGAGGCAGGGGCTGTGTTGTACTGTTGTAGTATCTGCTGGCAGGTGCTTCGTGCCTTTTCATACAGCCAAATCTAAATTATGGCAGAAGCATCACAGAACAGCTATCCAGCTACACAGCAAATGTGAAAAAACTTCCCTAAAGGCAATTTTACAATGAAGTTGTTAACTGCCTCTCTTAAGCAAGATCATGTAAGAGATCGAAGTTAAAAAATAAAAGTAATGAAAAGGCTATCACCAAGCCTGTAGTGATAGAATATTAATTGCACTTCAGTGTAAGATTAGAGGCTGTACAGGTTGAAATATCAAGTCTAGGAAAAATGTGATTTGTTTTTTCTATTTTGAGGTTGGTAATGCTTGACCATTCATGATCTTTAATGAACATTTGGGTGATGGGTAGAGGCTACAGTGGTAGGAAATAAGTAGCAATGGTAGACTTCAGCTAGATTTCAGCAGTCCACAAAAATGATGTAAAGGCTACATTTTTAGATGTGATCAATGAAACAATTTTGGTACCTGAAGACAAGAAGGTGACTTTTTTTTTTTTTTCAGTGGAGTCCCAGAGGAGTGGAGACCAGGGAACTATGTGCTGGCAAGCCTTGGATCCCTTCCAGGCATATAGTTTACAAACCGTGTAAGGAAAAGAATCAGTAGTAGATAGGTAGGTATGATCTATTGAGGAAGAGTCAGCTCGGCTTTTGTCAAGGATGACGTGTCTCACAAACGTATTTGAGCTCTTTGGAGGCTGTAATTACATGGATAAGGAAGTGTGGCATTATTTCCAGAGGCCTTTGATGAGTTCCTTAAGTGGTGAAATAAAGTGGAAATTCCTTGCATTTATAAATAACTGGGTGAAAGCTGGGAGGCACTTGTTTTATTTATTTATATATTTATTTAATAGTGGAGGGTCACTGGTAAAGTCCCACAGAAGTCTCCTGTTGGTCCCAATGCTGTAACAGCATGGCTTCCATAAAGAAGTGACTACTTTACAACTCTTTAGCCTGGAAGACAGGGTACCGAGAGGGTGCCTCATGGTGAGCCGCTGCAATGCTGGGCTGATGCATGAAATGGATAAAACAAATCCTGGCCCCTCCTTGTCCCAGAAATCCATTTACCATAATGGATAAAGAAGTTCATCTACTAGAAAATTCAGTTCAAGTATTCATGAGATATTGACAGATACTATGCTTGGAGACTATTCTGGGCTATGCGCTTTTGGTCAGTTTCACTTATATACTTACGTGTGGGGGGGTGAGTCTGGAAATTTTAGATACCAGGAAAATGGGAGGATGAAAGAAAGGGCAATAAAGGGAGGCAGTATCCCCACCACCTGGATGTCCCACTGTTCCTTTTAACCTTAATGTCCTCCCACACTTACCCATGAACCCACTCTCCGCATGTGAATTTGTGAAAATCACAAATATTGAAACAGGTGAAAACCAGAATTTTGCCAGTAAGCCTCTAAATGTGGTCTGCAAAATTAGGGATACAAGGTGTTGCTTTATCAGAAACAGGTAACAAAAAACTTTTCTGACTGCCACATGTTATTTGCTAGTACCTATCTCTCGTAATGCCATGCAGGAGGAGGAGAAGAATAGTTTGACTGAGATTACTCCCCCAAAGAATGTGTTATTTGATGACATTGGACTATGAAGCCTCTTTATTACAAAATTTCAACTTTAGATGCTTTTCCTACTTGTATATATTCTGCCAGTGTAGATGTTCAGAAGGCCTTTATTCCTCCTTGTGCTCACAGACCACTGTAATGTGTTTTTTTCTGGGAACTGATCCTGTTTCTATCGAAACACAGACCTGGAGAACTCAACAACTTCTGTCGTTTCCTTTAGACAGTTCCTGCTTCCTTTAACTGTCTGCACTTGAGGTCAGCAACTGATAATGTGTTTCATCACACAGAAACTTCAGTTTTATGGGTGGCTGGGGTTGTGTGTGTGTATGTATATATATGTACATATAAACAAATGACATAAGCACATATATATAAAAACAAACAATACAAAATGTTATTTTGGTAAAATTTTATGCATAAGAATATAAGGAAACTACTAAACGGTGATACAGTTTGTACAAGTTTAGAAGTGAAATATGCCGTGGGGTCAGAGAATGATGATGGTTGTAAAGAACCTTTGGGGTGTCCAGTCCAACCTCCTGCTTGAAGCAGAGCAACTTCATTGTTTGTGTCACTAAAGGTCATCCTTGCCCTGTCAAATTTGGAAAGTCTCCAAGGATGGAGATTCAACAGCCTCTCTGGGTACCTCTTTCAAGACTACATCACTGCCCCAGTGAACTCCCTGCACTGCCCCCTCCCCCCATGTTGTCTAGATGGCCCAGGCCATCTTCCCAATGTCTATTCTTCATTTCTTGAATTCATACACATACAGGAAGCAACAGTTACAGCAGGTTTAACACGAGCAGGCATCCTCCATCAGACATTGACTTGCTGAGAGCCCTGTTGGGGCTGATGCCCTGTTAAGTGCAGTGAGGTGAGCTCTGGGCAGTGTGTTTTGGCCACTGCTGCTCTGCAGAACTAGGCAGGGGTCTCATAGGCTTTTGCAGTTTGTTACAATGTGTAAGAAATAATTTTCCAGTTGTTCTGCTAGAGTTCTTCTAAGATTTAAGTTTTGTTCTCAAGCATTGTTCCTGATTTTAGACATTTTACCTTCTTATTGCAGAGATGGTTTCTGTAAATTCACACCAGCCTTCTTTTGGCTTGCTCTTGTTTCAAAAGGAACAAAGCAGGGATAGGCACTTTTGTGCTGGCTCAGCGTTTTGTGTTGTCTCTTTCAGGGTAGAAGCCTGAATCACAGGCTTCTTGTGCTTGCCTGCAAAACATGAATCCTTGTGCTTGCAAGCAAATGGATTTATAAGTCTTGCCTGTCTTTCCTTACCTGGCAAATGATTTTGGGTAGCTACAAAAGCCCCCAGAATATTGATTGTGGTCTGCATAATAATTAGCAGCTATAAAAAAGCATTATAGATGTTTGTTCTTTAATTGTAGGTAATTTTCTGTGTTTTGAGAAAAAGCTTGTTTATATATGTTTTATGTATATATTTATATATATATCAAAAAGTATCTGTGTGTATATATTTAAGTGTCTGTATATTGATAGGTAGATACACACAAATATTTAAATTCCTCTGTCACCATCACTTATGCGTTTAATGTTATTTATTTTTTGGGATATTGTCTTTGAATTTAGTGTAACAATCTTGCGCTAAGATTTTTCCAACTTTCAAAACTACTTTTCCCATCTATTTCCCAGATTCGAATGTGACTCTCTTAGAATCCAGTCCCACTTGCTACCATGGTGTGTTTTGTTTACTAGGTTGTAGGCACCAAATTATGCAGGCTCCTCATCTGATAGTAACTTGCTAACAAATGCCCAGAATAATCCTGGAGACTTGATTTTAATCCCTCTTCTACTCCAGAAATCACAGCACCTGGTTTTGGTGGGCATGCAGCTCCTGCCAGGAGTTTTAAGCTGACCCTATTCTAGGAAATGGTGCAGCAGCTGGATGTTTCCTCCTCAGCCCACTATGACTGCCTGACTTCACTCAGGAGCTTCTCTTTCATCTCTTACCTAAAGGTGAAATAACTGCAGTGACTCTTTTTGCAGTGGGGAGCTTACCTGCAGCAGCTTGACCTTGCTGGCACATCGCTTCCCTCTGAACGTGCAGCTGATTGCGCGCTCTGCTCTGTGCCCAGGGCTTGCTTTGGAGTAGGTTTTGGTTGGGTTTGTTTTTAAATACGCAGGCTTGTATTTTATAGCAGTACAAAATTCAGCGATGCTTCCACAAGCACTTCAATATTTAGGGTATTTTACTATTTTTGTTTCCTGTCTTCTGTAAAAATGTGTCAGTTTTCTTTGTCATTATGCTTTCGTTTAATAGTCACCTGCAAACTTCCAGAAGAACTCACATGATTATTTTTTGACTGCTTTTCTTTACAGCTTCTGGTAGAGATCTTCAGTTTCCACTAACATCAAAATGAGTACTTGGTTTCTGTTAATTTCATTTTTAACCTGGCGAAGTTTCCAGATCAGTGACAGTAACCACAAATTATGATTTTTTTTTCTCTATTCAAACAGTGCTTTTACTATATATGATTGTCTGTAAGAACCAGGTGTATCCACACCTTACTATTAGTGATGGTTACAATAACTTCTTTCAGTTACTGTATTGCTTTGCAAAATGTTTTTCTTGTCCTGGATCAAATTATTCACATCAAAGTAAGTTTCTGAACGTAGGTGTAGCAAATAGTCTGGCTGTGTGGAAATGTTAAGTGTATCTTACTACCTTGGAAGAAATTTGCAAACATGGGTAAGCATTTAAAGAAAATGAAAGTGCTGTTTTGATTCAGCAAAATAAAACAAATTGTTTTTTCTTCATGAATGCATGCAGAAATGCCTTCTCATCTGTGTATCCAGAATATGGGTTAGGTAGGAACTTCTATTGCCTTCTTCTAACAATTTGGAATTAGAAGGATCTATGGATTTCTTAAATTTGTGATTTTTAGGTATAGATTTAGTCCAGCCTCATAGGTGGACTTCCTAGATGATTTTTTCTTGATATATTTTTAATCTGTCTTAAAACAGATTTGCTTCCCCCACCAACCTTGTTCACAAATATTTTCTTTTAGTTCAGAGTTACCAGCTTTCTTCCTTGCTTCTCACAATGTTTTTATACTAACCAGTGCAGCGCTTTATTATCTGAATGGATAATAAACCTGATGTTTGGCTGTCTGTCTTGCTGAGACCTTACTGTCACTGGGAGAATCATTCTGGGAAACCATTTCACAATCTAGCTAGCCTGTTTTCAGAGACTTGATCATATCACAGTGTCTTAGACCGTACTGGAGGGCTCTCTCCTATGTGATAGGTTTCAGCAGACACAACTCAGGGAGCATTTGCCTGGGCTGCCGGGCTGGGACTGGGTCGTGGGGAAATGTGGCCCAGCAGCTCTTTAACTCACGCTGCTTACGTGTTCCACCCTTGCCCTGAATAATACAGCCATTCTGGCAGTTATCAGCACCTTGCTGGTATCTGCTTTGCTAATCGGATCAAGACACACCTTCTGCAAATGTCAGTGCCTTTTTCTGCAACATCTGAACACACGTGGCGTATGTCGGTGTGCAGACCGGGTGCAGCTGCTCCATGCACAGATAAGACTTTTTTTTTTTTTTTTTTTTTTCCTATGTAAAAGAAAAAAACACAGAACTGGTTGGGTTCTGTCTCTCATTAGCTTGAGAAGTTGGATGGTGTTTGGAGGAGATGAGAATAATCTGGTGTATCATATCCTTTAATCCCACTGGAAGTGTTGCACTTCTGTGTCCTAGGTTTTAATGTAATAGGGCTGCAGTGCTTTTGGCTCACACGCTGGATTTTATCCACAGGTTGCTCTCCCCTGAGGAGGAGCGAGGAGCAGCTGTTCCAATGTACATTCAGCCTGGAGTAGGTGACATGGCCTTGGTAACTGCAGAGTGGCTAAGAAGCCAGCACCGTGACCCGTGTCATGCTGCTGAGCTTGGGATGCTCGTGGGTGAACCTGCTGAGCCCTAAGCTGCTGCTGGGAGCAGGAGGGATGGAAGAGGTAGAAAAGGGGGGAGAAGAGGAGCCCAGCACGTCTGTGTCCTCTGCTGTGGCTTTGGGAGGGTGGGAGAAGGAGGTGTTTTCTCTTGGGTGAAGATACCTGTCAGACCCCTGGGTCCACATAGCCACCTCTGCAGCTTATGGGGTGGGAGTGGAGAAGGTGAAGCTAGATTGAGGTGCCCACAGTTTCTGCCATTTGTCCACATCAGCTGTATCTACTTGCAGCCTACAAAAAGCCACATTTGAGCACATCTCTTACTGAAAGGGCATCTGATGTTTAATTTAATGTCTTAACTGTCCAAATTAAGAAAAGGAGGTCGTGAGTCGGCATGTCCATGTCCCACTGTAGCAAACCCAGCAAGCCTCGTTCCTAGCCCACTGCGTGAAAACCAGCCTGGAGTTGGAGCCGAACAGCATTTGCTAGATGACATTGTGACAGCGCGTACATGGCAATGCCACGTACTGTAGTCACACAAATCATGTTTAGTCAGATATAGCAGTGACACGTGCTGGTTTGAACTTCCTGAAAGAAGCTACGCAATCTTGAACTAGCCTGTATTCTCAGGCACTCACATAGCAACTGCAAAAGCAGAAGTTGAATAGTATACCTTTAGAAAGCATTAGATGATTTATGAACAGATTGTATTCTTAACAAAACTTTGAAAACTCACAGGACATTTCATATTTTTTCTTAAAATATGAGTAACTGTGCATATAGAACATGAAATTTGGAGATTAAAAAGATGTTTTCCGTTGCTGTATTGTTGTTGCAGTTGTGGTGAAAGTTTTACATAGAAGTATGCCAGCAACCATTCCTAATTAAGTCATTGCAGCATGCCTGGCATGCACACATTCATGGTCTCTCCCTGTGTATAGATGTGCATCTCTAAGAGAAACAGCTCCTTACAATGAAATAAATTGAGTGATTACATTAATTGACATAAATGTTCTCCAGAATAGCCCATTCAGTTTTGTTTAGGCGTTTCCTGACTGAGATCTCCTAAGTTTCTAATAAATAACCTATTGTAAAGCTTGCTAACAGAAGACTTTGTAGTGTAGTAGATTTCAAGGTTGAATTATTAAACTTGTCAGCCATGTAGTCTCAGCTAGACCGTGACTGCAAATGCGGTGTAAAAAGGTAAAACTGAAATCCCACAGGAATGTGGGTGTGTGGTGATACACCTTTACATGCTTCGCTTCAGGTTGCGTTTTGTGGAGTTAGATGTTTGAGTAGATGCTGTAGTGAAAGATCCAGGAAAGATGGTACGCAGTGTACATGGGTTTAAGTTTGTGTCTGGGTATGTACAGCATTATTCTCTCTCTCTCTCTCTTCCGGTCTAAGGATTTAAAGATTAATGGTTTAATACACTTAGAATTTTAAAATGTAGATGTTTGTTTCAGTATAAATCGATAAACGAAAGCTTTGTCTTTTGTCATTACTTGCTTTATACCTGTCCTTTAAGCCACAGCGTGCCTGAGGGAGACAGAGGACAGTGCAGAAGCAGGCTTGCTGCAGGAGCAGGGCAGTCTCCCAGCTCACTCCCTGGGGGTGCTGGGGGCAATCCCAGCCACATTTTCTCTCGGTTCAACTGCTCTGTGCACAAGGTCTCTGCTTGTGTGTTTTCTGGTGGGCTGCAGAGAGCAGGAGCCATCCGAGGGCAGAGCCTGAGCAGGTGTTGCACCTTTGCATCATGTTACCTGCTGTCATTGTTATCCATTATATATCAGTGTTCTCCAGTGGAATCAGAGTTCTGTTTAAAACTTTATGTCTTTCTTTTCTTGGCTCTAAAAAAGCAGCTCATGTGTACTGGCAATAGGTTTTTCCTCAGTGGCTGATCCTGCTATCTGGTAACTTTTTCCAATATCAGCTTGACCAGAGATATGTGTGCTTTTCTGAAGAAAATGAACCCGTTCACCATGAACACATTTTTAACTTAGGTGTTTGTTTTTTTTGTCAATATATGTAATTATTATCTATGTAAATAGTAAAGTTCCTGCGGCTGAATAAGATAATGAGAGTAGTGAAAGACTGTGTCAGGCTCCCAGTGCTGGTGCTGCTGCATTCGTTGCCCGTGCTTGGAAGCGCTGCCTTTACAGGCAGCTGATTTCCTCACGTCTGTGTTAGTGTTTTTGTGAACCGTTTGGTAGTTATGATAATTAGGTTCCAGGTGATTTGTCGGGCAGCCAATAGTACAGACTACAGGTAGTTTCCTGTCATTTTAACTTCGTCCTTAGAGAAGTTAAGCATCTGCGCTGTAGTTAAGCCTCTGTAGACAAGGGGGAGGTGGGGACCCACAAAGGCCCGTTTCTTTGTGCTAGATGAATGGCTTAGGGAGGGTGGGGTGAGTCACCTTCTTGGATCCGTCTTTATGGACGCTTAGCTTGAAGATGGCACCTAGCTTTTAGATGGCTAACACGAGATGCAATTAATCCTGTCTTAACATGATCCCTTATATTGGGAAAGGACAGTGTACGCATGTGAGGGTGGCACTGAAGAGCACCTGAGTCAGAAGCCGAAAGCAGCTGGCAGTATAGGCAATATAAATACACATTCCCAGTATCTGCAAAACCATATTTTGGGACTGCTGTCACCGGTTTGTATACTCCCTGTCATTTTGATGACATACCGTAACTGATACGCGTTTGTTTTTCTGAATAACCCGAAGTAGGAGTGAAATGATTCACTCGGGAAGTAGGAGCTTGGATATCTGGCTGACACACGGAGAATAAAAATACATCCTGAAGTTTGCAAAGGTGAATACGCAAGACTGCTAAGGTGGTTCTGTTGTAAATAGGAGTTGGGAAATTGTAAAACTGAGTTAAAACTACTAGGCTTTAAGTCAAGTTGTATGCTTGTAGTGTCCTTTTTGAAGCTTGTGTATCTTGTGAAGTGGTAATGTTTAGTGTCCCTATGCACGACACTGAACTTATTCAGCACTGCTTCTAAGCATTTCCATTGCAGGGATTCATTTGGGATTTTTTTTAAGATTTTCTTACAGTGTTCTCTTTCCAGGGTTTAAATGCCTTGAGTCTGTAATTTCCCCAATGGGATTATATTTTAGGATTTAGAAAAACTCTCTGGAATTTCTTTCAGTACGGAAAGGTAAGGAAAAGTATGCTTCATTTAAGCAACGATATTTGAGACTGCTAACAGTTGAGATCTCGTAGCAATCTAGTGAGTAATGTGTGTCTTGGAAATAATTTCTGAGATAAACATGCAAATCTGCGTAGAAGTTGAATAACTAATTTTTGTCTTATTTTTTAAAAGCAAGTTTCAAAATTTTGGTTAGTCTATACATGAGGGTTAGTTTTTGCCAAAATAAACTTAATATACCAGAAAGCTGAGGCTTCAGTTGTGCTCGGTGTATTTCAGTGTGCAAGGTTTCTTTCGTCGGCGGGCGGTCAGCCTAGTCCCGCCAGCCTGCTGGGGCTGCAGGGGCGGTGGGCACGGCTCTGGTCAGCCTGCGCTTGCCTGCTGTCTTCCACCATGGAGCTAGTATATAATCCACCCTTTTTAGTTTTGGCCTCTT
>JAVJGJ010000037.1:71613938-71642725 GCA_035590215.1 Microhierax caerulescens | reverse complement strand
CTTTTTAGTTTTGGCCTCTTTCTTGACTTCAGAAACCTAAGAAGCGTGTGCTCTGGTACGTTCCGTAGGAGGCTGACCCTTTTCCACAGTGTAGGGTAAGCTCAACGCAGGAGGCAGCAATGCACGGTGAATCACAAACAGTCTGGGGATTGCCTTCCTCTGTGCCAAATTGTGTGTCCTGTCTCTGGCATGTAATTTTCAGGCAAATCCATTGAAGTCTTTAATCTATAATTAGGCTTATAAGCTTCTTTAGACCTTTTGGATTTCCCTTTTTAAAGAATGGAATACATTATTATCCTGTGAATCTTTCTGACATATTTTCTAGAGAAAGCTTTCCTAGAGGTTTTCTATTTATTTCTTTTTCCTTCAGTTTTCTACCTTGGGTAGGTAAAGACCCTATTTCCATCGAGAAATTAACTGAAATTAGCTGGTAGAAGTAGCTGTGATGTATGAGAAAAAAAAATTCCTGGCATTACTGAGCATAAATGTTTTTCAATAGGGTAAAGCAAATATATATTTCTAGAATTGGACTCATACAGTAGTTTTTTCAGCATTTTTTTAAAAAAAATAATTAAAATGTCACTCTTTCTTAATGTGTTAATACATGAACATTTGGCAAAATAAATCACTGCTGTTACCAGCTGCTGGTGTGAGGCAGTTCTCTGTGTGAATGCCCTTGTTTGCCTCAGGACAAGCTACAGCCTGGAGGGCTGGGCATCTTTGCATTTCACTGTATGGAGTATGTGTAATGTGTATCTACCTGTCTATGTCTGTCTGTATGTGTATATGCATATGGATCATATACAATGAGTGTTGTTTCCTAGCATTCCTTGCATTTGTTTTGTGTTTGAGGAGCAGTGTTCTGTGTGCCTCCTCTGCCCCAGTGTCATTTCTCCTCGTTGCTTCCTCATTTTCAGGTATTTGTTACAAAAGTACCCCACAGACTTTCCCCCCCCTCGACAAGAAATTTAATTTTATGAACAATCAGATTCAGATTTTATTTTTCTTTCTGTACCACAGTTCTTGATAGATAGTGCCTGATCTTCAAAGAAACCTGTAAGAAGTCTTTCGTTATTGCAAACAGAACAGCATTAAATAGTCAGTAAAAATATTCTCAATGTGCTGTAGGTAAGCACTTTTCTTTTAATGACTCTTTCTGGGTGTTTTGGAGAATTTTGGTTCCCCTGCATTGACCTAGGGGATTTTGCTGTTACATTTTCTACAGTTCTGGTTTCCCTCTTTAGCTCCCTGTAGCATGGAGGAGTCACTGCTGTTCTGTTTTGGTCAGAGGGGTATCCTGCCTGCTTCGTATCTGTTGGACCAGGCAGTGCACAGAAGCTGAAGTATGTCTTTCTGCCCCTTACAAGCCTTGGTGACTCCAGGCAGTAAGCTGGAGACGTAAGAAAATTCAAATTATCTCTAAACCATTTCAGTAGTTTTTTAACAAAACTGCTTATGCAGAATGCTCGAAGAGAAGGGGAGAAGTGGCAATAAATACCGTCATTATTTTAAAATTCTTTCAGACCAGGGAAATCCTTAACAATTTACGTACACATTTGGCTCAACTGTAGGTTTCTTGGCATCCTTACATTCATTTAGGGAAGTTCATATATATGTTTATAGGAAATACATTCTGGAGCTTAATCCAAAGGTTTGCAAACTTCCTGGCTCTCCATTGAGCCAAAAACATGCATTTCTATGTCTGTGTCTGTTTTTTTGGAGATTTCACTATTACATCTTGGCAGTTCTGTGGTCTTCCCAAATTTTGCTTCAGTGTACATACATCTCAGTTCTGCTGCTATTTTTTTTTCCTTTATATGTTGCTGTTCCTTTACAGTTATATTTTTACTGTCTAGCACTTGTTTTATTTTCCAAAACAGAAGTTATCAGTAATTTATGCTACTGTTTCTACTGCACTTAGGTTTTCTATTTTTTTTTTCCCCCCTGTAATTTGACGCATGTTTTGGCCAACGCTTGTTCTTCTACTTGAGGTAATACTGTGCAAAACCAGCTACTGTACATACACCAGCCCAGAATGCCTCCTATTATTTTTCTGTTTAGATATTTTGGGGGATTGCAGAACTGTAGACATAGTGCTGCTGCAGAAATGGGATGTCTGGAAGACCAGCGTCGTGAAAGTGCTTGCATGACCTTTCTTCGTACATATAGTTCTTTTAAGATCCTTTAGATGTTCTTGCTTACAGTTAGTAAATAGCATACAACATCTGCATTTGAGAATAGTTTTCTGAAAATTAACAAATGCTTTTGCACTTGTACTAAATGTAATCCCCTCCCTTACAGATGCAGAGAGAAGAAGTATGATTATTATAACCTGCCGAAAACCTCCGTTGTGATAGCTTTTTATAATGAGGCTTGGTCAACGCTTCTGCGAACTGTTCATAGTGTTCTTGAGACATCTCCAGATATACTTTTGGAAGAAATTATCCTTGTAGATGATTACAGTGACAAAGGTAGGAAGAATAATTCTAAAAAACGTTGATTGTTATCATGATTTTGGTCAGCCAGTCCATAGGAGTAAAAGATATGCCGTTTAGGTAACATACCATAAAGTTATACAACATAGGCATCCAAGTGGAAGATAGTGTTTTTTGTAGTGTGCCAGTGAAAAATTTGACTTCTGGACCAAAGTTAGTTTACAATGGGGAAGCACGTTTGCTGTGTTGTAACATGAGTGCTTGGATGTATAGATAACCTGCAGCCTGATCAGAGCATTTCAGGTTTCCTAATGCGAGCAAGTTTTGATTGCTCCGAGGTTGCCCTGGTATGTAGCATAGCAAGAGTTACCTGGTTATCTGTTTTCGTTTGACTTGTGTGACACGAAGACAATGCTGGCATTTTCTACCACAGATGAATTGTGTTAAGAATAAAACTTTTACATGGAAAAAGTTTTATGTAACATTTGAGAAGCACTTAACAATTTGGAAATTAATTAGAGGCAAATGTGAAGCATTCAGTTTCTTAAAAGTAACCGTGATTTGTGTCCATCCACATTCTGTTGTGGTTTTTTTTTTTTTTCCCTGTCCTTTCCTAATGTGGACAGTATTGCAGAATTGGAGTTATATCTTTAAGGTTATAGGTAATATGCTACTGAAAAAACAGCTTTCTGTAGCATGATGTAAACCAGTTGTTCCAGAGCTATATTCTTCCTTTCTTTTTGTGTTTGTTACAGAACATTTAAAGGAGACTTTAGAAAACTACGTGGCTGGCTTGCGCAAGGTGCGTCTTATCCGTGCCAATAAGCGCGAGGGGCTGGTTCGAGCCCGGCTGCTGGGGGCATCTGTGGCAAAAGGAGACATCCTGACGTTCCTGGACTGCCACTGCGAGTGTCACGAGGGCTGGCTGGAGCCACTGCTGGCAAGGTGAGGTTATGCTCTGGGCTGCTTTTCTCTCCCATTGCAGAAGCAGAAGGGACGGTTCGGCACGCTTCTGCCGTGGAAAAAACGACTCTTCGCAGTCGTTTACTGAAGGTTGCCTTAGTCTGGTCCCTGAGGTGCTGTGAATGTTCGTCTCCTGGCAGTGGGGTAACAAATGGAAGCGTGGAAGATCAGGAGGTGGATTTTTATTTTCTCCCAAAGACCAGGCTGCTCTTTTTCTTCAGACAAGGGAGAGTTTTGCTTTCAGGAAGAAGAATCCTCTTTGAAGAATCCAGCTTTGAAACTACCTTGGGAATGGTGAGCTGTTTCTGTCGGCCTGGGTGGTAGATGATGGTGGTCTGGAAAGGTCTGGAAAGATGCGTGCCCTGAGACATCCCCTATTGCAGGGCAATGTGCATGTAAGCAGACTGGAAGATAAGTCAATAAACTCAGCCTTCCTAGGCCTGAGCAAATCTGTGTTTCCAAACTTGTTCTGGTATAAAGCATCATGGAGTAGGACAGGGAGGCGTTAATGTTATGTCAACAGTGATTTTGACTTGGACACCATCTGTCCTGGGACATTGTACTTTACAGCTGTGTAGGTTTTTTTAATCTATACTGCAGACGTGTTGGCCAGTTCAGAAGACTTACGTTAATTAAAAGAAAACCCAACAAACCAAACCCAAAGAAACCCCACATAACCCCAGCAAAAATCCCTGAACCCCAGAATACTAGCTCTCCAGTACAACTTAGACTACTTACGATGTTCTTGAAGCCTCACCCATGTGTGGTCTGCAGCCATACATGATGTCCTTTCCCTACTGTCGGTTCAGCCGCTGGTACACTTCACCTCAGCACCTTGCCACCCCCACCTCACGTGCACGAGGCTGTATTGCCTTTGCCCCTCTTGCCGACAGCTTACATCTTTACCCCTTTGGATGCCAGTAGCATATGTGGATAGATACAGTACCTGAATCAGGCCTCCTGGATATTGTGTATAGAAACCCAGCTCTCTTTAAAACATAATTAGAAAGAAATCCTTTCCTCAAGGTCAGTGGTTCCATTTGCGTCCTATAAAGATTCCCACCAGGAACTGTAGACTTCAGAGAAAGACCAGAAAAAACAGCCCTACGCAAACTGGGGAGAGATTTCCAAAACTACATGCTGTCTTGAGGCATGCAAGTCTTCCTTATTCCTAGTGGAACTTGTGTTCTCAAACTCTCCACGTCCATTTGAAATTGTATCCAGAATTATAATTTAACTTTTTTTTTTTTTTTTTTTTTTTTTTCTTAAAATTGTCATATTTACCTCGTTTCTAAATTTCACACCGGCAGCATTCCAGATAACTGTGGATTCACTATGAGAAGTATAGATGGTGTGAAGAAAGGAAAAGGGGTAAAGGTAAAATACTAAGCATGGTTTTAATGACTGTCCTCTGAAGAAACAACACACAACTGTGGACAAGATTCTGGAATTTCTTCACTTCTTTAGCAAACCACTAGATGGCAGTCTTGAGGAAGGATTTGGAGAACTTTGCGCCTTATAAATCGCCTGTAAAAACTTAGCCCTGGATGTGTCCTGGGACGTTTGCCCTTCTTGCTGCAGATGTACATCTCTAAGGGGACGTTTGCATGGCATATCTGATTGGAATGTATGGGAGCGATGCAAGTGTTAGCATTTTGTGGTGCAAACATAGGTGTATTTGTAAGCTGCATATGCATTGTGCCATCTAGTCAATTCTTAAGTTACAGGAAAGGGGATGGCTTTTCACTTACCTGATTCCTTTCATAACTGAAATCACATGACAGCTACCTAATTTTTACTCCTTTTCCTTTACAGGAGGAACAGAACATTTTTACATTTTCTTGGGATTTCTTTTTCCTCTGTGTACCTATCATTCTAGTTGCTTTGTACATGTTTTATGCAAAACAGGAGATAACAATATTTGTAAAAGCCATTTTGTGTGCTCTACCAAACAAGATTTCAATGGGTCATCGTTGAGAAGAAAACAGCTGTGTCGCATCTTCCCTCCAGCAACAAGAGACTGTTTCATACTTAAGGCAGTCTTTCCCAGCTCAGCCAATACTTCTTTGGAACTGCTGCTGTTCCCTGCTGCATTTAACCACCACAGGCTGCTCTGATTTCAGAATCAGAACTCCTTGGTCAGCCGGCAGGTTTTAAGCTTAATCCCATGAGGAACTACCTTGCCTCAAATGACAGATGCATCATATCTCTTCCTTGTTTGGCAATACGATGTGTTCAGTTTTCCTTATTCTCTGGAATATGAAAATTGGAAGATGCAGGGCTAGAAGTACCAGCATCTGAAAGTCAAACGAGTCACTTGGTTTCACTGAACTAACAGATGTCTAAGAGTAGTGTAGAGAAGATTGCTAATGATTCAGGGGAAAGACCTTAGCTTGAGCTTGCATACTTGAAGTTGATCTCTCTGAGTACTGAGAGGTGCCTTTCCAGAAGTTGCAGTATAGGCAGAGGATCCCACTGACTTTTGTAAGGGCAAATGCTTTTGGAAAAGAATCCAGAAAATGCTGCATGGTATTGAGAAATGGGAGGAAGGGGCTTGTCTCCTTGCAGAAGTAGACCTGCAAGAAATGTCCTAGGCTCTGATATATGCTTAGTGCGATAAAAATTTTAACTACCTTAGATCAGCCTTGCTGATAGGTGTGTCATTCTGCAGTACTGTCTTGTTTCTCTTTTTTATCTCCTGTGTTGCCAGGGTTTCTGGAGGTCTCCTTCAGGTATGTTTCACTGTTCACCAATTCCCATGTTGCATGGGTTGTTTTTTTTTGTTTAAGCTTGTAACTTCATTTTGAGTTACTGTTGTAGTGCTCAGTATAACTTTTTGCAGATGATCACAGTTGCAAGAACAACCATGACTTTTAAGAGCCAAGAGGCTAGCTGACTTATTATTCATCTTTGCAGAACTACACAGTCAGGCTGCTCTCTCAATATCTTAAACGCTGCTACCTGTACAAAACAAAATAGACATTGTTGAGAATGATGGCAGCCAAGGCAGATGCCGAATGTGTTATCTCAAGCCATCTGGCATTCTTTGCTCCCACTGTCCAGCAAGATTGATGCTTGGCCAGGTGCCTACAGCTGAGTCCATCCTGTTGCATTTTCAGCAAGAAATCGGTGGTTATTCTTGTAGCCATTATTTCCTTGTATTGCCGCATGAGTTGAAAAGGAGCAAAACTCTGTGTTTGGTTATCTGTAAGCATTCTCTGTTCTTGACAGTTCTAGTTTTTGAGAGAAGTTTCTAATGGAAGTCACCCTTTTCTTTTAAAAACATGTTAGGATTGCCGAAGAAGAATCAGCTGTTGTGTGCCCTGTTATTGATGTTATTGACTGGAACACGTTTGAGTACTTGGGGAATGCTGGTGAGCCACAGATTGGTGGATTTGACTGGAGGCTGGTCTTCACCTGGCACAGTATCCCTGAAAGAGAACAGAAACGGCGCAAGTCCAAGACCGATGTGATCAGGTTAATTTTTTATGCACCTTATGAAACTGTGAACGTTACAAGTGGCTTTGATTTCCCTTGGAAATGTCAGGTGCTGAAAAATATTTGAGAAATGAGCATGCTACTAAAAATCATGTGTTTTGTTTAGTTCCCCTTCTTTCCAAAATAGGTCCTGGTCACCATGCTCCTGGAAAAGTATTGCGCTAAAAGCTGAAATTCCTGGGTAATCTTCCATATGGATTCCTTACTGCATGTGTAGTCTCTTGACTCCTGCAGGCAAACTCCCACAGATGCTTATCATCAAGCAGAAGGGCTGTAACTGATTAACACTCAGGGATGTCCTCTATGCGGAGCAGAGAGATCTGCATTGTAAAAAATGCACTATGGTCAACAATGAAAGAGGGAAAAAATTCATCAACCAGTAAGAAGGCAAAAGTAGTTTTGAAGACTATCTGTGCTGTAGCGATAGTGGTGGTTCCTTGTGCTGTTTTCGGAGGTGAAACAGTTTGCCAGTTCTTCTTGGGGTGAAATGATGCAACTAAACACCATAGTTTCTCTCAGGGGCTAACTCACAGGAGCTCATCTCAATGTCTTCCTTGTGGGTTTTAGTTTTATTTTATTTTAAGACACATTGTAATCAGTAGGTATTATTTGTTGCCCCATGCTGTATTTTTAGGAGACGTAAGGTACGAGTACAAACAATGCATCTAGAAAATGGACACTAGACAAAATCCTGGTAGCTGAGGGTCTGCTGTGTTCAACCTGGAAGCTGCTGTGCTTCAGCAGTGTGTTGTAAAAAATGAAGCAGCTATTTGGCATTTTTTAATACCATGATTGTGTCAGTTCTTGCTTTTATTTATGGTCTGTTACCTTATGGACTACAACAAATACAGAATGATTAATTTTTCTCAGTCTTTTCTAGGTTGTTTATCATGATAAACTTGAATTAAGAGAACTTTGTTTTTTTTTAATGGAGAAAGTGAGGCAGTAGTTTATTTTTTCTCAGCCTATATTAGTCCACATCCTCCTTAAAAAATGTTTTTAAAGCCTTTGGTTTAAATATGCTTTTCTTCTCCATGCCGCGAAGAATTGTCTTTGGCATGCCAAGGGGAAAATGATGAGGGATGAAACTTCACGGTAGCCCAAGGACTGTGAGCTTGACAAGTGTCTGGAGAAAGCAGCAGCGCTGAGAGTGGTGTCATGAACAGCTGTGTTTGAAAAAATGAGATCTGGAGTGAGACAAAAGAGCTTGACTGGTTCTGGAGTTTGTTTATTTTTTTTCTTGTCTCAGCTCATCTGATTCCATTCTTTGAAACAACATACAACAGTGTAAGACAGCCTTGCTTAAAAAGATGGTTGGTAAAATTAGTTTTGATAGATCAAGAGTAACTGATCACTGCACCTAGCATTTGTTAATATTGCAATTTAGTAAAATGTATAAAGTGTCAGCTGCACTTAGTTCCAACCAGCATAATATGCTTGGCACTTTGAAAAGGCCATTTTCTAGGACTACAAACAATTAAGAACAATATTGAACAAATAAAAATTTATATATATGTGGACACACTACACTACTGAAAGTACATCCCTTAAGCATGCTGTTGCTTAGGGCCTTGTGGTCTTCAATGAGGATCTGGTCTTGACCCCTGCTATTTTTATTTCTTTTTCCCCCTCAAACTTTGTAAAAATTAAAAAAAAACCTTAACAAACCAAAAAAAACAAAACAGATGAACAGATCTTCTTAGAAAGAAAAAAATAACCTCTTTAGGGGCTGTATTTACTTAATCCTGTTCAATTGATGTCTGAGAGTTTTTCCACTTGATATTAATGGGATCAGGAAAGTTGTTATTAATTACTAAAGCACAAATATTTGTTTACTTATTACTTAAGTAAAATATGTGAGGGTATTGCACTTAGAATTTCAGAGATGACTAATATAATCTGGTCACAAAAAAGCTTATGGTCTGCTACACGAAAGTAAGAGACTAGTCATTTACTAGTCATAAAGACACTGTGATTGCAAAAATTTATATTAACACAATGATTATCTTCTCTGATTTTATTATTATATTCATTTGAATACATTCTGGAGCTTGTTTCAGGTACATTTAAAAATTGAATTTAAATGACCTGATGATAACCAGTCAATAGCTGGCTGTTACTTTATATCCAGAAAAGACTGAGAAAATGGAAAATAAAAAGTTACTGATTTTTTTTTATATCCGTTGCATTGTTTTTTTTTTTTTTTTTTCTTTTTATTCAGTTCAGAGTTACTATTCTCTTTTATAGGTCTCCAACCATGGCAGGTGGATTGTTTTCTGTGAGTAAGAAGTATTTTGATTATCTTGGTTCCTATGACACAGGAATGGAAGTCTGGGGAGGAGAAAACCTTGAATTCTCATTTAGGGTAAGTGGCTCAACTGGAAAGTTTTTTTTCCTGAGAGTAAAGACAAGTTGCTTATTTCTTCACACCCTTTTACTTAATGAGATAGCTGTAATGTAAGCAAGTGTTAAGAAGGGAGTATTTTGGGAGATGGCTACATGAATCTCTTTTCCTTGTTCTCACACTTAGTTATAGCTGTATTATCCATCAAAATAGCCATTTTAAACCAATTTTTAAAAACATACCTTTGTTTTGAATGACAGTATAAATTGTAAGTAGTAGTGTGTGGTATTTGCAATGGAGTTTATATTCTGTGGCTTGAAAAAGATCATTGGAAAGAAACATTTATAATTCTGTGTGACTCAGGGCTCTCGCCATGGTTGGTGGTGAGCAGGAGGCAGCTGGTGGCAGTTACCAGTGGGGCAGGATGAGGCAGCCCTGCACTTCTTTGAAGGCTTTATTCTTTCTCACTTCAGGAAAGGTTTGTATAAAGGTTATAAAAGGTGATGGGGAAAATCTCCAGAAACTGTAGAGCTGTACCGCACCAGAGGGTGGCCCAGTGCTCAGGTGTGAGGCAGATGGGTAGCTGGAATGGATGTATAGCAGGGGAAGAGAGAGGAGATAGAAGACAGTCTAGATGGGTGAGCAAACCGGTCTCGTTCTCCTTAACTCCGCTGTTACCTGTGCTGCTGCTAATTCCCACTGAGCACAGGCTGCCTGTGGTTTGCTCTGTATCACACTTGGCTTGCTGAAGCAAGGCAGCGGTGGTGTAAGAGGTACTCTGGTACTGCATGGGCCATTTTTGGCTTGCAGGGAGTTCACAACTCGTCATCCCGGATTTCCCGTGTTTTTCTGCTCATTATCAGGTGTGGTTTATGGTCATACTTGCATTTCTGTGTGTGACTGGATTGTGGGACGGGAGGTTGATATTTTTTTTTTTTTTAATGTTTTTAACCAGGTGACAGAAGATTTCAGGGATAAATAGTATTTTAATGCTAAAAAGCCCACGTTCTTGAGAAAGGAGGCATTGGCAGACTCTCTCACTTGATGTCTGCCTGTTAACCAGAGGAGCATGGAGTCTTCTTGGCTGCTGTTTCTGTCTTCCACTGCCTGTAGTGCAGAAATCCTAGCAAAAAGGGCACAAAAATAAGGAAAGAAAGGGATTAGGGAGGATAATAAGCACAGGCCTAGAGCTGACATGGTTTCTTTCTGGAGGGGGATTTCTCAGCTGGAGATGCTGTTTGATCTGAACTCATGACAACCTCCTTTCTCACACAGGGAAAAGTTCCTGCCACCTAAGTCCAAACACACAGCCCACCTGTCTTGGTCAGTAAATTCAGCATCCCTCTACCTGAAGCTCAAAGCAACTCAGCCACCTCCATCAGCTCTGTGAGCTTCTGAAGTCTCCCAGCTGACTCCAGTTCTGGTGTAGCCCACGCTGATGTGTGCGTTGCAGTGGGTCCCCTTTTTCCATGGGAAGGGATTTCTTTGTGGGGTAATTGCTTAGTCACAGGGTCAGGAGCTGTGAAATAGCTCTGGATGAAATTACTGTTATGCTTCTTTTAAAGAGGCTGCTCGGGGAGCCAGAAATAGCAACAGAGGTTCATACTTGGAGGCCAGAGAAATAATTGTGCTCTTCATCAGTCACAACCCAAGGCAGTTTAAGCTGGAAAGCAGCCTGGTGGCGGATGCCTTCTCCAGCTGACTCTGGCAAGGGAAAATTGTTTTTCTTGCTTACTGAGGGATTGGAAGGGGTGATGACAATGAGGAAATCATGCATTTTTGGGTGCAGATGCTTGCTGACCTGGGGCTTGCTGTGTCTCCTATTTTCTCAGCTGTGACGCTGTTGCAACAGACAAATAAGCGTAGACAGGAGACTGTCAGTTCAGCAGCAAGCTACATGGGAGAGCACGACACTGTCTCCCACAGACATAGCGTAACTGTGGCAAGCATGTTGGATATGTGCATCTCCTGAGCAAGACCAGCTCTTGCAGGCACTTGTTTGTGCTGCTAGTGCACGTGCAACCGGGCCAAGAGTCCGTGAGCTGGAGGGAATGCTGCTCCTGAAAGCAGTACTGTACGCTCTGCCTCTTAGCAGGGATTTGTACCCCCAAAGCAGCAAGCTTGGGAACAACAGCCACAGTTGACACAACTGGGTATGACAGGATCTACTTCATGTCGCTGAAATGTCTGCAGTCTTCTGTGACCCTGGTTGCCACAGATTTGGTGACGCCGAGATAGTTGCCCCCTAACCGGTAGGAAGTAGCAGATGGCAGTGTTCTTCTTCTCTGAAAGACTCAGACGGCCCTCTCTGCATGCATTCTTGGGTTTCTGTTCTTCGTGTCTCTCTTCTGGGGGGGTGAAGCCTTGCACAGACAGAACAAGCCCGAGCCCTGCCCTGTATGACACGCAGTGGCCCTGCACTGGCTGCTGCTGCTTTAGACCCAGGCCGTCGTTGCTGTTGACCTCCACCAGGTTCTGGCAGCAGGTCTCATTTTTGGTGTCACCGGTTCCCCTGAACCAGGTGTGTGACGCCACAGGGAGCAGCACCACGTATGAGCAGTGCCACTGCTTCCTCCGCGTGGAGAGACGTGACCTTCTCACGGGCTGGAGGAGGCATCGCAGGCTGACTGGCACACGGGGGGAGCGCAGCAGGAGCAGCGGCAGAGTGCCCTGCAGCCGGCGTGCTGGGGGCTGCTCACGGGCGTGCTGCCGTGCCCGCGGGGGCTGAGTGGGCACACAGGTGCACCAGCCCGGGGGCTCGGGGCTGTCCACTGGCAGCCACCGGCATGCAGGCTGTCCTGCACCGGGCTGAGAGCGGGGAGGTGGCTCATGGCAGGTGGGGGGAGCGCTTCAATGAGGAAAGGAGAGCGGCCGGTGTAGGGTGCCTGCGGGCTGCAGGCGGGTCGAGCGACTCTTCTGGGAGGCCAGCAGATTGTGCAATGGCTGGTGAATATGACTGGGCATGTTAATTTTAGTGCAGATTGCCAGGAGGATCTGGGCGTTCGTACAGAACGTGATTTCCTCTGTTTGATTTTGAGCCCCTGTACTCGTGCTTCCTGCAGTGATGATTTTTGTGGAAGAGAGCAGAGTGCTGTGATGTTGTTTAACTGTGTTGTTCTGGCTGCCCACAGTGCTCAAGAAGGTCAGGAGGGATAAATCTTTGTTAATTCTGTTGTCACTGTGATTTCTAGACCTGCCAGACCTGCAAATTAGGAGCAGGGATACTGAAAAACGCTGTAAATTATTGTTCTCATCTCTGAAAAAACCACCCTCTCCTGATGACATGAAGGGACTTGTCCTCAAGCCTCTTCTTTCTCATGCTTTGATTTTTCTAAGCTGAAGAAATTCCCTGTGGTTTTGAGAAGTGCAACAAGGACAAAGCTTCACCTAAAAGCCTGATGACTGAGAGATGAAGGCTGTGTGCTGAATGCAGGATGGGGTCCGTGTACCTTGATTTTTTGGATCGCTTAATGCTATTTGGCTGGGTAAAATTTCACTTCATGGGCATAATGGGCATTGAAACTCCTCTTTCTGAGGGATGCAAAACACGTCCTTTCATTTTCTCTGTCCTGTACATGGAATGAGGGGAACCTGGATGCAGCTTTCTGCCCTCACCCCCCGCCCCATGCTCTTGGTCATGCTAGTGGCACTGCAATGTAAGTTTGTTCCTGGGGTTCAATGCTTGATACACCTGTAGCCTGTCCTTCAACCCACCATCACGGCATGAGAGAAAGCCACACATGCAAAAGGGCAAAATTGTTTACTGAAAAGTCCTTTCTTCTGTTGGAAAGCTTTCTACCTGTGAGCCTGGATGATATATGCCTCTGATCACTTGGAGTTGTCTCTTTTCTCATCTTTTTTTGTATTGTTTCTTCCTCTCTGTATCTGGAAATCTGTCTTGCAGTGGGAGCAGCCGGGATGGGTTCGTGTGGCAGGGGAGGCCCCTCCGCCCACCCAGCTCCCTCCCAGCAGATGATGCATGAGCACCACGCTGCGGGGTGCAGCCACCACCCAGCAAGCAAAACTGGAGCAGAGAAAGGGGCAGGAACAGAGTGTTTTCCACAATTCGTCTTTGTTCTTTTTTTTTCTTTTTTCTTTTTTTTTTTTAATTATTTTTTATTCTTCCAGAGAGTCCTAAAACATTAGAATGGAGGTGGTAGAGCTTACAGAGCTTTAGCGTTCATTGCCCCGGCATCAGGTCAGTTGTCCAGAGACCCTGGCAGGGACAGGGATCTCAAGGCGAGATCTGAACATTTACTGTAGCTTTTCATAACGCCACTCTCTGTCTCTGAAAATAAAAGAAAAAAATGCTGATAGTCTGCATGCATCAAGATGAAAGTGAAAGTAGAAAGGAATGTCACCTTGTTTTCTTCTTGTGGTGAATGAAAAGAAAAACACTTCTATAATGAGAACTGCCAGGTAGCCAGTCCTGGTAAAGAAACGTATTTTCATGTATGTCAGCATGCAAAATATTTAGAAAATCTAATGTGGTTCTCTGCTACAGAAGAATCAGAGTCACTTAGTTTGCATTTAATAATCGATTTTAGTTTCTCTTTTTAATTCCTTGCTTTATTTTATGTCTGTTCATCTGTATCCAATTACATAAAGAGGTCAAAAAGTTTTCCATCAAAATAAAAATAAATAAATCTTTTGAGGAATTGGTTAGCTGAAATAAATTTAATGTTATTATTTTTTTTGTAATAGGAAGACAGGAGAAGCTTTGAACAGAAAGAAGCAGAATTTAATGAGCATTGTTTAGCAACCTACAGCTATTTTTTAGAGAAATGCAGAATTTTAATTATTGAAAATTCAGCTGCTGTGGAATTCTCTTTTTGACAGCAGTTTATCCAAAGTATGGTCAGTCTGTTTTACTCTATTTAAATCAGACTTTATCATGGAAAAGTAGAAGAATGTGCTTCTTTCTTAACTGTACATTTTTACTTAAGTAGTCTTTATGGTCCATTCCTCATGTCTTGTTTAAAAACAAGACTGATCAAAACGGTAATGGTCAGTAAAAAAAATGCTTATGTGGTATATAAAAAATATGGAAAGTGTTAAGCTTTAGTAAATTAAATTTATGGCACTTAATAGTTGCTGACAAATCTTGTGTGATAAATTTCAACTTCAAAAAAAGTTTGGAAATAGAAATAATGATGTAAGAAAGCTATTGTTTTGAAGAAAATCTCAAGGGAGAACTTAAAGTGAAAGTGGATAGCTGGTTTCATAGCAGCTTTTAAAATGGCAGTAGTATAACTGAAATGTGAAAAAATGCAAATTGTTTGAAAGATCAGTACATAATTCTAGATTTCCTGTATAAATCCTTCAATCATCTTTCTGTTTAAACGACAACAAAAAGCAACAAAAAAGGAGAGAAACCTCACATGAAAAGCAAGAAATAAAAATTTTAAATCCAGAAAGTAAAGTACAGTGCTTCCTGTAGCTGAATAATGAATTCCCTATACGTTTTAAGGAAACTGTTTGTTTTAGAAGTAAACTTACGTATTAAGAATGCTTACAGGTTTTTTATTAAGCACAGTATTGTGCCACTTGTAAAGGTTTGACACCATTGTCCAAAACCAAATCAGTGGAGGGAATGTTCATTGATATCTAAATTAAGAAATTTGGGAGAAATCATAAGTAGCTTTAAAGAAAAAAAAAAAACCAACAAAAAAAGCAGTCTGTAGACAACATCCATTTTATGTATGCTGAAAGCAGTCATCTGTAGTGACTTTCTAGATCCTTAAAAGTCCCAGAGAGAGAGGTGGGACATGTCCCATCACTGATGTCTTTGTTAGGTACCAGAGTTTTATTTGCCAGCTCACAGCTTTTGCTCCTGCTGTGTTCATTTGAATAATACATAATTAAATGTGTGTGTCATACAAGAAGATTGTCAGGAAGCAAACCTCTGCCCCTTACACATATCCCAGCTAATTTCCTTTGTCCTCCATTTACAAAGTGCCACCTTATGCACGGCTGGATACGTGAGCAGAATTAGCTTGCTGGAGTGCCAGTTCTCAGAAATCTTTTACAGAAAGTTTATCGGAGCCATTGGTGACAGCCTCGAGTTAGTTCAAGTGCAGCAATGTCCTACCTTCCCTCCCATCAGACTGAACTACAAACCCCTTGTTTGACGCACCCTTCAGGAACAGGGTGTCTGCCACATTGTGGTCGCACACGGTATCAAATAGGAAGTACCTGGCTGTGCTTTCCTTTCATTACGTCAAACTTGAGATCAGAATGGATGATGGGAAAGTGGCTGTGTAAATGAACTGCCAAAAGTCTATGTTTTTCAAAGGAAAAGAGTCTAATTTCAAAAATACGCAGAGTGCTGAGGCTAATGTATCCACTTGGTGGTCATTTGTGGTCTTTATTTGGAGGGCCATACGTTTCCTGACTTGGGGAGCCCAAGACACGAGGATGAGCACAAGGGCAGAGTGACTTCTGCCAATTCCACGCTTGGGTTCAAGTACTTCCCTTGATGGCGAGTAGGAATATTGCTTTAGATAGAGGAGCTTGTTTCACTAATGTTGGTTGGACCACCATGAGTCAGAATTACTTCGTTTTTTCTTTTCATGCGTTGGGTCTGGGTTTTCATTTCCCAGTTTTCCAACGAAAAAGGTTAGTTTTATTTTATGACCCAGCACCTGTGCCTGTCTTCTGAAATGGTGAATGTAGAAATGGGAACACATCTTTAGTATCATTCTCCAATGATATGACAAGCTTACCTGTTTTGTCTGCTTTCCAGTAGAATATGGGCAAAGATTTCTGGTAAGCAATCAGTTGTTGGTCATCTGTTTCTTTCCAAGGTGACTATTTGCATGGTTAATGTGGGCAAGGAACATGCCTCTCTCTCTCTCTCTCTATTTTTTTTTTTTTTTTTTTGGTAGTGCCTGTATAACTTTCAATGAGACTCGCAGAAATATTGTGAACCATTTCTTATCATGCCTTCAGAGAAAGTAAAGCTAAAAAAGGGATAATTGCACACCAGATAAACCCAGAGATAGCGTTATCTCCTTGTTAGTCCCAGTGATTTGCTCGGTGTTCACAAGGATGTCATTTTATCCAGCTTATTCATCAACTGAGACCCAAAATTATCCTGTTGCTTGTAGTATGGTGTGATATTCTTGAGAAGGTATTAACCTTACAAAGGCTTATTATGATTATATCCTTCTGCTTGCAAAGATTCAAATTAATGATGCACAATGTCAATTCTTTGCTCAGATATGGCAGTGTGGAGGAAGTCTTGAGATCCACCCTTGCTCCCATGTAGGTCATGTTTTCCCCAAACAAGCTCCGTACTCGAGGTCCAAAGCTTTGGCAAACAGTGTGCGTGCAGCTGAAGTGTGGATGGATGAATACAAAGAACTTTATTACCACCGAAATCCACATGCTCGCCTGGTGAGTTCAAGTCCATTGTTCTTGGAATTTCAGTAGAATTTGATTTAAATGAAATAACTACTAATTAAGCTAATATTTAGCATGAATTGCTTATGTTTATTATTTCTTCTGAACGTTCTTCCCAAACACAGAATAAATGTGTATATATAGTTAATTGTAATTTTTTTTTAAATTTATGGGTGTTTTAAAATCATTTAATTCATAAAAATCAGATATTTTTTTTTAAGACTAGAAGGCGGCCAAATCTGTGTCAGTATTAAACAAATGAGCGAATAAATGAAGGAATAAAGTTAAGCAAGGTAACCCAAGTAAGGAGGAGCTGTTCAGCCAAAAATGTGCACTTCCATAACACAGCTTATGCAGGATTCTATCAATAAAGAATTACAGAACAGAAACACAATTAATGAATGCTAATCAGCAAGTTTCAATGGTCAGTAGATATTTAAGTGAACAGCATGGTAATAATCTTTATCAAAATTACCTGTCTTGTGATAATAGTAAAACTTTGGACTGATGGAAGACAACATCAATTTTTCTGTTTGATTTAGTGCTGCACAATGTTTGATTAAAAAAAAAATGTAGAAAATTAATATTGCAAAGATTAAATTAATTAAAATCAGTCCTGGGAACTCAGATGAAAATGTTGCTAATAAGATGTTTGAAGTATTGGTTCTGGGTTTTGTTGTTTGGGTTTTTGTTTAATGTTAATATTTTTATTTTCCATGAGAAAGAAAATAAAAGATAATTTGTTTGCCAGATTTTTCAGGAGATAAATACTGTGAAAATTGAGTAGGTTAAAACAGTAAAGCAGTGTGCAATTTCACAGCTTGGATATATTTATTGTGAGGGGCCTGTGGGCTGGAAGACAATAATACTGAAATATCCTCACAGCGTCTAGAAATTACTTAAATGTACCCCTGGCACGAAGCCCAAAATTCAGGCCTAAAAGAAAGAAATCTCTGCTGTTGCTTGTTTCTGGAAGTTCCCAGTCTCCCCAGGCACTTCTCTCTGCACGGGAAGTTTTGCAAGTGGCTTTGTGATTTTGTGCATGGGGAGAAGTGGGCTGCTGGGCACCTGCCTCTGGCGGTGCTGGACCAGAGCTTGGGGACCGGGCAGGGGGACAGGGAGCTCCCCACACCTTTGAGTGGCCTGCCCCCATAGACATGCCAGGGGAAAAAGTGCTCTGGAAACCATTAGGCTTTTAAAAGATACTCTGGAGGACACAGGGGAAGCTGAATTTAGTTAGTTTCCATCTCGTGTTCCTTTGGATTAAATTGGGTAATTAGATTATTATAGTCCATGCATTTGTAATAATTGTTTTACTTTAACATCCTAAAATCCGTTTAGGTTTTATTATTAGAGTCTGACTTTCAGAGAAATACGGGTTTTGTGTGTCCGAAGGCAGGAGCTCACAGGCAACGCCAGGCTGATTCTGTTTGTCATGTGCGAAGAGAAAACAGCAATAAATGCTGTCAGTTTTTCTTGTAAAGTTCTGGGCAGCTGATATCTATAATGACAGGACTTTAACCTGAAAGGATATATGTGTGTTAGTATGAGAAGTTTTGCACGTTGGATAATTGTAACACAGTGGATGTAAGCTGAGACTCACGCCGGTTTTCTGTATGTATCAAAGCTGCCACCAGTGCCCTCTGGTTTCTGTAATCACTCTGTACGCCACTTGTTGCAGCAGTTGAGTTCAGACACTTTTACTTCATCTAACCCAAATATTCAGTTCCGTAGCATAATGGAAAAATGATTGATGCTACGGCTTGCAGTATTTGGTTCTGTGGAGTTTCACTTCAAGATTAATGTTCAGACCTCAGAGCTAATATGTCATGCTGTTTGTTTATTCAAGCAGGCACCTCTGTCTCTATTTTACATCCTCTTTGTGTTTTCAGTGATATTTCCACAGCTTTGAGAAATGCAAATATATTTGTGGTTTGATGAAAGAGTGTGTCAAGCAACCTACAAAAATCTGGGGGCTGCAAATGGTATCTCATGCCTGACTGAAGTCCCTAGTCAATATAAAGACAGACATAAAAAGATGTGAACTCTGCTCTGATCTATAGACAGGGAAGTCTGCAATGAAAGCTTTTCTCTGGACTTTTAATATTTCATACTCCCCACCCCCCAAAACTATGAATTTCAAAGGAAACATTAGCAGATTTTATGAATTTCATCAGTTAAGTGTAAAACTGTCTGTACAGGTAATTTGCAAATAGATGGTGGAATAATTTAAAATTCTCAAGATTCATTCACTGCTTTTGAGTTTTTCAATTATCCAGCTAAAGGAAGTTTTATTTTCCAATACACTTCAGTTCCCAGCAATCTGTATTCAAGGACTTCCTTACTTGCAAATTCGGGGAGTTTTCTCAGATGAACTGTCTTCTAGCATATTTAAAAGTTTTACATGCACCATTCCAGTTGTTTTTTATCAACATCTAACAAACGTCAGGATAATGAAATCAAATCCAGCACCCAAACATGGGGATTTTCCTGGCTGGAAGTCCTACTCATCACTTAAGCATACGGTTCCTAATAATGGATATAGATAATTTAGAAGAGAGCATCTGTTCTGGTTGGGGTTTTTTTAAATTATGTTTTTTTTCTTTTTTTCCTTTCAGGAACCATATGGAGATGTGACAGAAAGGAGACTCCTTCGGGAGAAGCTGAAATGTAAGGACTTCAAATGGTTCTTGGAGAACGTGTACCCAGAGCTTCATGTACCTGAGGACAGACCAGGCTTCTTTGGAATGGTATGTGGCTGCTGAGGAGGGGCCTCCTTGTGGTTCTGAGCTTTCCCACTGACTCAGTATGAAGGTGTTTTGCTGCCAAAATCATGCTGGGATTTTGGTAGAATTCAGTTAGAATTGGTAGGCTTTAAAATGTGGTTTCTATTAGACTCTTCATTCTAGGGGATGCTGTTTATGAAGGAGTTCTGTGAGAGGGTAGGAGAACAGGCAAAGTTGCTGTGAATTACACCTTCCAAGTGACATCTTGGGAGTGTTAAAGGCAGCAAAGGATGACTTTTTTTATTTCTTGAAATGTTGCATAGCAAAAAAAGAGAAGACCAAAGTGCTTTGGTTTTTAGTCGTCGACTTGAAAATAGTGTGTGCTTTCAAGCATGTCTTTCCACATTTTATCTGATGAAAACTATGATGCTGTGATGATGGGAGAGAGAGCTGGTGCTGTGTGCTCCCAGATCATACAGGATTCTGTATGTCAAAACCAACACGTTAATTTTTAATCTGGAGGGCCATTTAGGGCAGCACAGGTTCACAAGCAAGTTTCGTTTGTTCAGTATCAGAATTCTCTTCTTTTTTTAAGAGTCGACAACTTTATGCTACTTGCAGCTTACAAATAAATATGAACTATAGCTCCATGTATATCACATTACTGTAGTCTCATTTGGAAAGGACGAAGGCAGAGATGATGCAGCAAATACCTGCTTCCTCTGAAAAAACAGCAAATATCTGCTGCGTATCTTATTAGGAAGACCAGACTGCACCTTTTTGCCAGGCAACGATGTATGAAATACCTTCCTGAGTACCAGTACAATGCAACTTAGAAGTACTTTCTGGTAACTCGATCACTCTGCAGATCTAGCTGAGCTGCATTCCCACACTGCTGCTTTGCATGTATCACAACAGTCTTGTTTTGCTGCCATCTGTGATTCAGTTAATCAGTCTCTGTTGAATTGCCTTCAGTGGAAGAAAAAATCCTGATCCCTGTGGGCATACAAAACATACAGGAACCAAGTCTCCCCACAGTCTTGCCTAACAACTTTGTTACCCACTGAATGGAAAGATCCTGATGTGGAGATGCTGCGGTCTCCCGTAGGGAACTGTATTTCCCGGGGGGAGCTGTAGGAGCTCCCATAGCGAGTGCATTAGTTGGCAGCAAAGCTCTTGGGAGCCTCTGAGAGAGTTGTCACCCTCCTCCAGTTATCTTGGAGCTTGCACCTGAGCTGGCATCTCTGTGTGATCACCAGCATGAAAGGTAACAACCGCCATGACCCAGTCCCTTGAACAGACCCCAGTACAGCTTTGGTTTGTTGGTTTGGGGTTTTTTTTTGTTGTTTTGTGCTGGATTGCTAACTGACAAGGTCAGAGACAGTTGAAGCAGTAAGATGTTACCAGACTTACCTTCTAGGAGCACTTCAGTAACCTTATCATCCCCTCCACCTCCATCCTTCGCCCTCCAAGAGAAAGCCTAGGCTGGTGGCAGTGATAGTGCTTCAACCTCCTGGGGAGGAGAAGGGATTTGTGCGGTTTCTTTCACAGTGTAGCTGCACGTGTCATCCTTAGGAAGGGTGTTGACAATACCTAGAAATACTTCTTGTTCAGAGCTGCTTGAGGGATCTGTGGTGGTTTTTAGGTGTGCTCTATATATTTCTCTAAAAACAATTCTTAAAGGTTGGCATCTACTCGTAGGCATAAGAATAGACCTTTTTTGGCAGGAGGAATTTAAAATGTGATTAAAGTACAGTTATACTCTGAGAGAGTGACAGTGCAAAAATGACACCTACTGATTCGACTGATTTGTGGATATTGAGTCCCATCTGCTAACTTCAATGAATCATTGATCGTGTTCTTTACTCTTGCCTTAGCTGTGTAGTGCTTTTCTGGTTCACAAAAATACTGTGTTTAAAAGTGTTGGCTCTGCTAACAGCTTGGCTTAGTGTGAGGCTATTTAATTGTTCAAAGAGATGCAAAGGAATATGGGGATTTCTGCCTCCCTTGAAAATCTTTATGCTGAAGTTGAAAATCTTTCTAAGATTACCCATAGGTCAGCCATATATTATTGAAATAAATGCAAGAATTGAGCAGCCTTCAGTGCCATGCACTGACAAATAGACACACGTGCTAATTTTTTTTCTCTTGCTACGAAGATAAAAATATCTATGCTAAGCTTGGTTGTCTAAAAAGTTAGTGGCCTAAAACTTAATTTAAATATACTGAATTTTGAATATTTTTGCTTGAGCTATGGCTGCGTTCTTATAAACTGCCTGAGGCATAGAGATGAGGGAAATAACTTCTTTCTTGTCCTTGGGCTCCATGCAGCTTTGGAACTTTGCATGGGACTTGAACCAACCCTTTTGGCTATAGTAATTTATGTGGGGGGTGGGAGGGAGTGAAGCTGGTAGGCATTTAGTGGGTTATAATAATATAATAATATGTCAGCATTTCTGGAAAGGCTGATGATAATCCCTTTTAGGTTCTTGTGTAGAGTACTAATGTCTGTCCTTGTCTGGCATAGTATCCGATTTGGCCTTCCTTGAGCATGCACTTACTGGCAAAGTGTATAGTGTACTTCTGCTGCAGAAGTGTGAAATCTTAAAGGGACTTGAACCCCAGGTCTGTGCAGACTGCCCACCTAGATAGCCCAGGCTAGGTCTGCTGAAAAACTCTTAGCTGCCCTGGGAAGGGACGGCGTGGGCACCTCTAGGAGGAACTTTGAGCCATCTTGTGTGTTCAGTATTAGTACCGTGACATTGCTGCATTGTGCAGCTGGGTGAAGATAGGGGAGCTGGGCAGCCCTGTGATCTTGTCATGTTAGTGGTGACTATGGAAATGCATGGCTGCAAAGCAAGGGGGTAGTCAGGGTTTCTTTCCCCTCCAAGGTGCAGTAGGTATTGCTGGCGTTTAGGGATAATCTGTGCATAAAGATTATGGTCAGTCAGTGAATTTGCCTTTGAACTTGGCGTCCAAATTGCTTTTAAAAGACGGTGTCGACACAAAAATCAGGATTTTCTCTCTCCTCTTCTAAGTTTGATCACTTGGCAGCGAGACCATATTGTGTTTTGATACAAGAAGTTTTTCTTTGTTCTTCTCAGACAGTTTGTAGCTGATCTTTCTTCCAGCTGAATGTGAAGCAACTGAGCTGATACATGTCTGTTGTGACGATCTAGCCAATGGCTCTTTTCACCACCTATCTTTAAAGGCATCTGTGACTGACTGAATTAGTTGGAAGATCAAAAGCTTGAATTTTTCTATTGGCAGCTTCCTTCCACATTTTGCCCTGAGACCATCTCATCCTCAATGAATTTCCAAATGCATTGACATAATTTTCTTTTTAATTTAGACCAGATATCACCTTAAAAAAAAAAAACCAAAAAAAACTCGAGAAGAAAGATTTTAAGCCTTTAAAACTATGAGTAGTTTTGTATAGCTGTGACATGAAAGAGAACATTTTGTAAATTACCTAAATAATACATGATGTATATAGACAGGCTTAGAGAAGAAGAGATCTTAGGTACGTGGCTTAAGATAGGCGATCAAAAAGACTATTGCATGTCTGGTGTTACAAGTTGTCAGAGATATTAGGCTCCAGAACAGCCGCCTCTAGGGTATACCTCTAAAACTGCATTATAATACAATTTGTAGAGCTGCCACTTGAGATTGAATTGGTACCCAAGATTACAGCTGACTAGACCTGGTGATCTGATGCCAAACATTGGAAAATATGCACCACTCTGTTGGCTGTACAGCCTCTGAAAAAGTCTTGAGGCAGACTTTTTTTTTAAAGGAAGCAGGAGAAATTCAAATGTTTAATGCAAGTGAAGAAAAACACCATGGCTTGAGACGTGCTTGTATGTTTGTGAGCCTCCCAGGGAGATCTGGACTTGTTAGGGTGGACAACTGAATTCCCACAGCAGTATCTCATAATTGATTCCTTCAGAGGACCTTAGTCATCAGCATCACATACCCATTTCAGCGTTGCACTTAGCTGGGGCAGAGTTAATCTCAGTAGCTGGTGCAGTGCTGTGTGTTGGATTTAGTATGAGAAAAATGTTGATAATACATGGATTTTTTAGTTGTTACTAAGTAGTGTTTATACTAAGTTAAGGACTTTTCAGTTTCTTGGGCCCTTCTAGCGAGAAGGCTGGAGGGGCATCAGAAGCTGGGAGGGGACACAGCCAGGACAGGTGACCCAAAGTAGCCAAAGGGGTATTCCATACCATAGAATGTCATGCTGAGTACATCAACAGGGGAGAATTGGCCGGGACTGTTGATCACTGCTCGGGGACTGGCTGGGCATCAGTCAGTGGGTGGTGAGCAGTTGCACTGTGCGTCACTTGGGGTTTTTTTCCCTTTTGGATTTATTCCTCTGTCCCTGTCTCTCTCTGTCTCGTTATAATAGTTGTTGTTATTATTTTATTTTAATTATTTAATTGTTCTTATCTCAACCCACGAGTCTTACCTTTCTCCCAGATCTCCTCCCCATCCCTCTGGGAGTGCGGGGGAGTGAGCAAGTGGATGCGTGGTACTTAGTTGCCAGCTGGGTTTAAACCATGACAGCTTAAGAAGTTAACAGAAATCTGAGGATATTCACAATTTATTTTTTTTTTTCCCAGAAAGGGTAATACAAAAATAGCATACACTCAGTAAAATCATTCCTTTTGACTGCTCAGTTTACCTTTGAGGTAAAAAATTATACCTGGTCAGTACCATGAAGCTGTTGGCTTGCTGCAAATTCATAACTGTGTCCCACAGTGCCACAATGCATCAGCACCAGTGCCACTGAGGCAGAATAAAGAGGATTCTGATCTCTTTTGTGGATGAAGAGGAAGGCTGGCTGTGCTCCACTGCCCGTATTTATCAACTAATGTAATGAAGTTTTAATGTCAAAAATCTGTTGTTGATGATTTGCTTACAGTTATATGAAATGGATTTTATTTAAAAAAAAACCCAAAACCTAATAATGATTTGCAGAATGCCATCTATATTGTGTTGTTATATGCAAGTGTCCAGATGTCAGGAAACAACAGATTTAGATTTCCCCAAGCAGTAAGGGGTAAAGGTCTGAGGTGAATGTCTCAGTAGCTGCTGTTTACTACCTGTCCCAGCCTCCAAACAGAGCGGTAACTAAATGGAATTGTAGAGTACACCTGCAGCATGTCAATAGGAGGCAAAGACGCAGCTAGTAATCCTGCATGGGCAGAACTTTTTAGAACTGAACGATGTGTTTTAATGGCAAGGTGATCAACGTTTTTTCTTGCTTCTGTTTCTCTAACGCAGCATTCTGCAAGAGAATGAAGGTAAGTCACAGAGAAAATTTTGTTCTTATTGCATGACTTGTTTATGGTAGATGTGGGAACGAAGATAGCTTCAGAAATGAATGGTTGATAGCTGTTTTGATAGAGCTGTAGCACGTAAAAGGAACTTGAACTGTGTATTCTCATTTAATGAGAGCAAAATATTATTTTCACAAATTTTCTCATACTTTTTTGTACCTTGGAATGGAGGGCAGATATTTTTTTTTCTCTTTATCATAAATGGTTCTGCAATCAGATTTTCAAATGTGATTATTTCAAAATCTTTGTAATTTCAGATCGGGTCATTTAACAGCTTAGGTATGGACTATCCCCACAAAGCAGGTCTTGAATATCTATTAGGCTTCCTGATGAAGTGTGGGTATAAAAGAACATCTACTGATGTCTAGCATCTACTGATGTCTGATAAAAGAAACTGTGTTTAGGCATATGTCTGCACGTATCACAAGCATTTCTGCATGAGAAAGAAAAATGAGAGAATACATGTGGTAGCATCCTGGGAGTACAGGCTCACTTTTAAGCCATCTGAAATGAAGCTTAGCTTGGTAATCTTCTACACAGACTTTGTTGTCTGTATTTGGGCATTGAGTAACACGCATCGGAGAGTTACCATAGTTCTGGTGGTGGTGGTGCATAGCATTTAAAAATAGGCTATTTAAAATTCCAGGCCATGTGCTCAAGCACATGCTGGGGGCTGACAGTGAAGAATGCATGCTTGGAGCAGCAGCGAAGGCGTTGGGTTGTCTGGAAGGGCACCACAGATAAGGGCTGTGCTGTGTTATCTTCCCTTGGGGCCAGTAGACAGTCAGGCAAAGACATACGTTCCTGAACATATGAATGAGAGACCCTCTGAGCCTGAGGACAGCCGCTGACAGCCACCAAAACCAATGTATGTTTTTAGAGATACAATTACTGTTCTTAAGTGGTTATGACTGTAAGTTGACATTTCTTGATGTAGCATGTAGAAATATGAGAAGCTTATTGTTTGGTTTTTGTAGTTCCATGGTAGTGTTAAAAATCATCTCTAGAAGATATTTCTTTCCCATTTTTCTAAGTGTAATTCTTGCCTACTGCTATGGAGGTAAAAAAATAAAAAAATAAATAAAGACTTCTTTTGACAGCTTGAGGAGGGGTGCAGTGGTCTAGTATGCTCCCATCAAACCAAGCAGTGCTTTCTGTAGAAAGGGTTCCCAGTTTTTTTCTGGTAAACTCGAGCACTACAACTAGGGATGATTTTTACCATACACCAAATTCAGATGTTAGTTTATCCTGTACTGAAAAATTACACCAAATGTATAGTGGAAACATGTTCAGAGAGGAATGAAGAGGCAAAGCCTGTAAAGGTAGGGTTCCAGTAGTCTGTTTATACGTTTGGCTCTGACCAACGTGAGGGGAGCCTCACAGCCCCCGGCAGCCTTGCAAGGGCACCCAGGCTGTGGTGGCTTGGTCGTCCTCTCCATCCTCCTGCCCAACGCATCACTGTTGCCTTGGGCGGGCAGCCCAGGCATGCAGGGCGCTGAGAGCTTGGCTGTCGGTCAGTGGGCTGTGCGCAAGGCAGTGGAAAGAAGACACTGGGTAGCCATAAAAGTAGGCGTTGGGAAAGCAAAATGTGTATGGAACACCAGTATTTAATTTTCCAGCTTGTGTGGTTTGTTTTGTGGTGGGTTTGGGTCCTGTGGGGTTTGTCGTGATTGGTTGGTTTTAGCTTTCTGCAATCCCTTCGTGCACATTCATTCTCCAAGTTAAGAACTGAGGATACAATTATCACGACTAGGGAAGAGCAGTGAAATTACACCTTGCTGACCTAACTCTTCTGAGATTTACTCTGCTTATTCTTTTTGTCTGTGATACAATTACACTCAGTAACATGGTCATTCAGCTCAAACCTGTGTTTACAGAACCTGTTTCACTCTGTAATTTTTAATTTTGTTAAATGGCTAATATTAGGAGTCAGTAATTATTATGGCATTGTTTAACTTATTTTTAGTTACTTTTGCTTTCTGAATACTTAAGTACAAATCCTTGCTAACTAGCCTGATGTTTTTAAAATCAGGTAACAATATTTTCAAATTTAATCTAAAAGTTACACAGTTGTGTCAGAGATCAGCAACAATAGTAAAGAACATTTTATATCACACTTGATGTCTCTTTCCAAAGATACACCTTACCCACTTTCATGATATATGGTCGGAAAATCTGTCTGCTTGTTCAACCTCAAGAGAGTACTGGAGTCCTTTTGAGAGCAAATCTTTCTAACGTCTCCCATCTGACAAAATGAGAAAAGTATGTAGTATTTTCATAAGAAAATTGAACAAGTAGATCCTGGGGGGGTGGGGGCTGTTCTGCATGAGTTACTGGCTTGTTGAGTTTCAGCACAGCTTTTCATGGTTCCTGCCTGCTTCATGTGAAAATACACTGGAACATGGTGTCATCCTGGGGGAAGTCATCGTGTCTGGCTGCTTCAACACCCGAAGTCAAGATGATCTCAACAGTTTTATTTCACGTTAGTCAGAGAGATGTTGCCATTGGTTCCATTTGATCTATTCCATTTCAGTTAATTTGTACCAGCTCTGAGATACAAACCTCACAGCCCAGCAGCATGGGTGTAAAGTGACTACAGGATACCTTCCTTACTTTAGTTTAATACTTTAAAACATTCTTTTGTTTTGATTAGCTGAAGAATAGAGGAATGGCAAACTTTTGTTTTGATTATAACCCTACAAATGAACATCAAGTAACTGGACACAGGATCATACTGTACCCATGTCATGGCATGGGACAAAATCAGGTAAGATTCATGTTTTATTTTCATTTTGACTAACACGATGGTTGTAATCTAAAAAAGTATGGTAAAGGCACTGCAGTAGGGCTGAGAGAATATGTTGCCACAGTGAGGTGACCTTAGGTCTAATTTTGAATCTTGCACTGAATGCTTTTTAATTTTGATGTATCTGAAGGTCAGACTTCCTTCGTTCTGACGATGTGTCTACCCAGACCAGGGAACTCATGCATACCCTAATTACACCTTTCCACAGAGCTCATTAGCAGATGTTAATAGCACAGCAATGCAGCTGTAGTGTTTGCTCATCTCCAGCTGGTGTTGGGCAGACCAGCACATCTCTGAGCTTTTGTCTGTCCATGTCTTCAAAGCCCTCAACAGAATTGCAAACCTCACCTAGTTCTTCCTGTGTCTGTTGTCATACCTCTTCCGTTTGGTGCTTGTCTAACTGCACAAGAGGTTTTAGGTGGCATTTTGAAGTACAGTTTCTCCTGTACTCCACTGTACAGAAATGTTCTCCTGGGCTTGGGCTCCAGAATCCTGGAAAGCGGAGATCCTTTCTAACGCTTTCATTCTTGCTGTCTTGATTTAACTTCTGAAGCTGAAAATGCACGCTGGTGTCTCCTTTCCATACTGATCAAAACTGTGTGTAGCAGGGGTTAGTTATGATACCCATAAAGCTCTCTACATAGTGCTGTGGTAAGTGTTGCGGGGCACTGTGTGACAAACTACAATGGCTGTTTCACATGGTTTTGAGTGGCCACCTAGAATTGAGGCTTAGTGCTTGATGGGTAGCATGTAACATATACTTGCCTGTCTAGCTTGATTTTTGTTTTCTAACCCAGGTTAGACTATATGGCATGCTCCTAGTGGGGAGGGGTGGAGGAATATGTAGGGTCTTGTTGAGAGTAAGTCCATAGCCCTGTGACAGTTTGGGTGGCTTGACTGTTTGTTTGGGTTGGTTTTTTTTTTTAATTAATCCAAACATTCAGACAGCAAAGGAAAAACAAGTTTGGAAGAGAATCAGAGATGTGGCAGATAAGCAGTGTATCCATTATCTTTCTGAACCCTGCTTTAAAAAGGTATAAAACCTCAGGGAGTAAAAAACAAGTCTGTATTGAGGAGAAAGCTTCTAATATGAATTGCATTTTTAATGAGAAAAGGAAAACAACAGCCTGAGCACTGTGCTTCTTATCTTAAAAAGAAGTGGATTTGTTTCTGATAGCAAGTTTATTGCCTTAACTATTAGAACTATTGTTTAGTAGTATTTATTAGTTTCTGGCTAGTTTGTCTTAACTTTCCTGGTGTTTCTGT
>JAVJGJ010000037.1:71597234-71613923 GCA_035590215.1 Microhierax caerulescens | reverse complement strand
CTGGAGGTCATGATGCTGGAGGGGGAGGGGGGCCAGAGGGTTGGGGTAGGAGGAGAATCTTAGATCATGAAAGCCAAAGGATCTCAGTGCTGACAGATGTCTGTCAAGTATGCTAAGCTGCACCACAGCAACCCATTTGACTCCCTCAGTTCAGCTCCACACCCAAGTTAAGCATACTTCTATACACTTATATAGAAGACAGTTAATAATCAGATAACCTAGTTAAGCCACTTCCTTATGAAGAATTGATTGCTTTTGTAGAATAGGAAGTACTTCATGTGTAGGATTACATGCTTACACAAAAAAGGTATTTATAGATTATTTTTTTTTCCTTTGTATGACAGATTACAGTGAGGAGAGGGGTTGAACCTTTTCGTATTTCTCTGAGCAAAAAAGTTTATTTCAATTTTATCCCTTCCAGCAAGAAAAAATAAAGACATAGGTTAAAAGCTGAAAGCAAGAGATAAATACAACTCAGAAATGAATTGTCATGAGATGACATTATCCTTTGTTTAGCTAGCACTAAGAGACTAACTGAATTTACTGCAAAGATACCCCATCACTGGAAACTCGTGCCCTTGTGCCTCTGCTGATGGTGCGACACACACGGGGCTGGGAGCAGCAGCAGCGGCGCTCTGAGCTGCGCACTTCGTGCTCCCTCTGCCGGCACCTGGGGCAGCAGGAGGGAGGAGAAACGGGGAAACTACCTGGCTGCAGGATAAACAGGTGGGAGAGAACAGGAGATGACACGAGAGAGTTGCAGAGCCTGAGGAGGGAAGGCCGAGCACAGGAAATGGGCAAAACACTGTTAGTGAAATGGGCAAAAAGCATGGGAGGGCTGACAGGAGCCAGGGAGAGGGGGCCAAGGTGACCGGGGGCAGAATTTTTGGGCAGAGGTAGGGCAGCAGGGCATGTGTGACAGAGGAAGGATTAGTTAGGAGCTGCAGGGAGGGATTGTGATGCGCAGTATCGCTGGACACCTCTTTAGTGGAAAGGGGCAGGGGGGCTGAATGTGGGAGTGGAGAGAGCAGCTGGCAAGTGGGCATCAGTAGGAATGACAGGTACTAGCTGCAAGAGAAGTAAACAGCAGGGAGAACTGTGGGTGGGGGAACAGCGGGAGGCTAAAATAGGACAAGATGTAGAAGCAAGAGTGAGATGGGAAATGGAAGTCATGATTGCTGAACTTGCACCTCCTTTTTGTGGCTCACAAATAGCCATGAAACCTATGGCTTTCATAGGTTTCATAGGTTTCATAGGAAATGTCAGCAGGACATTTCTCTCGATTTTATTCCCGTCCCCCTGCCCTGTTGACAGCAGTTCTTAAAAGGTAGCAGGCTGCTCCTGGTGGTGCACATTCCTTAGCTCAGTCGGCAGGTGACAGTGGCAGGACTGAAACAGTCAAATCTCCCACGTGTACATCCACTGCTGCCAGCTGTTGATGGTGACAAGGCTGGTCATCCTCTAGCTGTATCGATGCTAAGAAGAGCAAGGCACTTCACCACAGAGTTTCACACGTGTTTGCTGACAACAGGCAGCCCTTAACTGCTGTTTTGCCCTTGGAAGGGAATCTGCCATCCTAATCCCAAGTTCTTCCTCACGTCCAGTGGGCTCTCATCACTCCGCTCATTACGTATATACAACTTTAGCAGCAAACCCTCACTACAAACCTTTGCTCCAGTCCCCTGCCCCACACCACATGTCACAGACGGGTCCAGTTTCCTCCCTCCATGCTATTTAACACTTTATTTTCCATGCTAGCTGGCTCCCAGTCTTCCTCTAATGCCCTTGTCTGTCTCTTGCCTCGCTTATTCCTCCCACCAGTTCTTACCCACACTAGGTCACATTTTGCTCCTTTTCACATGCTTTTCTTCTTTCCTGGCTAGCTCTCATTTTTAATCATTAAATCTTCTTCTCATCCCTTCCTCCAGTTGCAGTTTTTTCCACCATTGAACATTTTCTTCCTCACATAGTACTCCCTGCTGGACGTTCACACTGTCTCATGGTATAAAGGAATGAAGTTTACTGAGCTGTACTGTGGTGAATAAAGTTATTCTAAAAAAAAAAAAAAAAAAAAAGGATTTAACATTAATGAAGATTAACTTGGTCAGCCATTTGTGCCTCACACTCCAGTGCACCCATCCTTTGGCATGATATGCTAGTGGCAGGTGGCTGTTTATGAAGGGGACAACTGCAAAAGCTCTTTTCACTGGAAGCAATTCTCCACTTAAAGTGACCTCTGAATATCTGTGTGCACTGTGCCGAGAGGAGAGTTCTGTGCTCTTGATTATTTATAAAGTCCAGCACCTGCTTCCATTTATGTCTGAGTAAGTAAAACCAGTCTCGTGAAACTAAGGTCCCTGGTAATTTGTTGCTATTTTTTCCTTGAATCCATGACCTAAGTAAGAGGATTCGCTTTAGTCCTTTTGAGTTGCTTTCATGTAACCAGTAAGAAAGGTATCTGTGGGTTGTTTAAAATTAGTGTGCTCATTACAGCAAGAAGGTGAGGGTATACAGCTGTGGTGAAAGAAGGAGCTCAGTGTGTATGGAAGAGAGGCAGAAAATCAAAGCACTGGCTACTTGGTGCTTGTGCCACAGGCTGCTGATGTTTTGTGGAAGTGCCTGCCCCAGCAGACAATGAAAAGCTTTGAAATTTAGTACGAATACAGCTCCTTGCCCTTCTTGGTGTGGCTGGGAAGCACACCAAGCGCATGGTGGCAGGGAGCCAACCTGATGTGGTAAGAGGACAGGAGACCACTGAAAAGCCTGCTTTGACAGCACCCCCCCAGTATTCCCATTTGCAGCTGAGAGATTTGAATAAAATATGGAGAGCCAAACAAAGAGCTTAGCAAAGCTCCTGGGTTTTCTGTGAAAGGGGTATCAGACCAGGTAACCTCTCTGCTGCTTCTGCCTGTCAAGTGCAGACTTCCTTCTGTGTGCAGAATAGCAATGGTTAGTCACAGAGAGGGATGAGAGTGCTTGTTGGGGTCTGGTGAGGTAGCCGAGATCTGGCTTCATCCCTGGTACCACAGAGCACTGATGCAGCTGGGGCATATCCCGTAGATTGCCCAGAAATGGTAGGCACTAGGTAAAAGGCCTCATCAAGTTTCCCAGTAGCACTTAAGGGAACCTACTGGTTCTCTGAAGGAAAGAAACATAGTAAGGCTACTAGTTACTGGGCTGTGGATCAGTTTGAAAATGCTTCCTTTTTGCCCACAGAACCCACTGGGCAAGGAAAAAGCCCCAAAAAGCACTTCACCTTTTGAGGTGGAAAAGATTTATCTTGTGTATTACTGGAGCCTGAAAAAGCCTGAAGTCTGAAGTATTTATTCCATTTGAAGCAGTATAGGGTAAAGAACTGTATAATGTTCATTTGGCAAGGAGGCAGGAATGCTTGGTTGCTAATACTATAACCCCAATTCTTAATGTTATCCAGAAATTAGTAATTTTGTTTGCTCTTCTCCAAAATCTGGTGCAAGTCCTTGAGAGGCCATTTGGGAAAGGTGACAGTAGTAAGGAGCACTCTGATCTAGGCAGCTGTTCCATCTACTCTTGATGCACCTCGGACAATCAGCAGCTTGCAGGCTTTCACTGATACTGAATACATGGCTAAAAAGAGTTATTATAACTAATAAATCCATTAATGACCAAGGCTCTAAGTGTGGTCTTGTAAAAGTGTCAGCTGTAAAAATGTGTCCACCCAGACACAAACAAGTAGGAGTGAAGTTTTTTCTTTATTGACGAGTCATAGGCTTAAAAATGGGTGCCCTTATAGCTCGCTGTGGTGCCCGAAGCAGCCAGCGTTCGTGTGCCAGCCAGGTGCTGAACCGGGGAACTAAAGCCTGAAAGCCTCTGCCTGTTAGGGTTAGTAATAATGTTTTAATAAATGGGCAATATTATCACAACTGATGATGATGAGACATTTCTGGCATAAAGCAAATGGCATAAAGGTAGTGCAGCCTGCGTCATAGGAGCAGGCCCTAGCCATAGGTCTCAAGGGGAAATGAGAGTCTCCTGGGTGTTAATGTCAGCAGGTGGACTTCAAACTTGAAGTTGCTTTCTCAAAACTCTCACTTCCCTTTGGGGCTTACCACTAATGAATGGTGGCAAACAGGTTAATTGTAGGGGGGTCAGTCACTTGCATGTGGGGGATAAAAAAAAATGGCCACGAAGCTCTACAGGCTGATGCAGTGGGCAGCACTGGTCTGTGTACAGCTGCAGTGACCACCTCAGCAGAGAAATTCCTGAGTGTGCTAAAAGGAGAGGCAGATTTCATGAATCAACTGCCATCAGTGTAGTCTCGATCAGGGCTCTCACAACCTGGAAATGAGTGACTGCAGACTTTGTAATCACGTGGTCCTGTTTACATTAAAACTCTGCTTCCACTTTCTCATTCAAGGTTAATTAGCCTTGGTGGTCATTAAGGATGGTTTTGTGCTAAGTTCAAGTATATACAACACTTCTGAATTGGTACAACTCCCTTCCTAAAGCCTTACAGTCTCTTTCTCCAGGGGTGAAATAGAACAAAAGAGGATTCCTTCTCTCCCTCATCCTTGTATTGGTTTCCACTAATGCAGCTATACTATTGGTAACAAGCAATTATCTGATGTGTATATAAACCCTCCTCTGCTCTACTGAGAATAATCAGAATTGGATCTAAACACACATCCATGCACTATAGTAATCTAAATTATTTGTAAGTGTGCTAAATACAAACAACTCTCAAGCTCTGCTGCTCTTTAATGAAGTCCAAAATTTGGCAAATGTCCATGATAAATATAAAAATTTTAAGGAAGTCTTCAACCACAATTGCTACAGAAGCCAAGATATTTTAGAGCACGTTCAGAACACCTCTGCAGAATACTGTACAAAAAAAAAGCTAGTAAATTGTCTTTATTATAAAGTTCTGATCATATTTAAAGGCAGCTGTAGCTGATTTGCCTAAAATAATATCTTAAAAGTGTTATATTACAAAATGTTCATCACCATGCATCTGAATACTTTGTAACTGGAAATGAACCTTGACAAAACTGCACTTGAACTATGCAGTGAGCAACTCTTTAATTAAAACTAACATTGGTTTGTGACAACTGAATTAAGAAGGCATAATGTCAGGCTATAAACTGTTTTCCATCCTATTTTTAAGGGTGATCTAGAATGTGAAAGTAGAATTTTATAGTAAAATTTTTTAAGTTCTTTAATGCTGGAATGTCTGTCTTCCAGGGCATTTATTCAGCACTTCATGTATTTTAGGTGCTACTAGAGTAAAGCAGTGCTGTGATGAGATTGATTTTTTGTAAAACACTGAGCAAACGGCAGAAGTTCAGGCTCCTGGAATACTTCTGGAAGAATTTCTCCCCACAGCAGCAACTTCAATATGTGAACTTAATTATCTTAGTGTGTCCTCTGTAGAAGTACTTTCTCGTGTACATATGAAGTGACTGTTGTCCTTTGTTTCTTCTCTTGGATTTGTAGTTTTTTGAGTACACATCCCATAATGAAATACGTTACAACACCCGACAGCCAGAAGTCTGTGCAGCAGTCGATTCAGGGACAGACTACTTGACAATGTACTTGTGTCAAGAAAATGTCCACAGTATTCCTGAAAATCAGAAATTTGTTTTGAGAGAGGTAAGTGTGTCTGCTTGGTTTTGGGTTTGTTTTTGGGGGGAGTGGATGGAAGGAGAATTGTTGAGGGTTTGGTTTTGGTTTTTTTATCTTAATGCTGACACATCATGCAAGCTACATTGAATAGACCTCTGGGAGAAATATGTTATCTTGGCTTTTAATATCTGAACACAGAACCAGGGTAGCAGCAGTGCACAGGTGAAGAGTATGCCAGTCAAAGAATGGAAAGACAAGAGGAAGGAAAGTGCCCTCCTTAATCTCAAAGGAGTTGGGAAGATTGGCAGAGGTCTGTCTTTGCCCTGTCCCCATCTAGCACTTTCTGTGGGCTGCTCAGTTCTCTCTTACATCTCACCCTACTGTCTTCTCCTGAGAACTGAGGTGCCTTCATATACTCCTTCCCCAGCCAGTCTCATGGCTATGGTCTGCTTCTGCTCTCCCTTCACTGACTTATTTTATTTCCCAGTGTTGTACCACCATCTCTCTCTGATACTTCCTTCACATACCACCATCACTTTACACTCTTCCCTGTTTTTGAGCAGCTGCTGCTGCTGCTGCTTTGCAAAACCCATCTCTCGTGACCCTCCCTGTGAGCAGCAGAAGTGCTCCCTGAGCTTTTCTGCAGTGTAATGTGTAGTTGTGTAATTTGATGCACCATCAAAAAATACCTTCCACCCTACTCCTGCCCCAACGGGACACATCTTACTGGCTGTGGGCCGTCGGCAAATCTGTACCTCTCTTCTTCAGCCTTAATGCCTACTCCCAAAGGAAAGGAATACTGAGAAATATGGAGTATATTTAATAAACATAACGTGATCTTAGAATCTTTTAGTAGTTTTTTAGAATCATTTAGTAGTTTTTAATCTCTGAAGGAGTTCCTGGATGCCTGAGAGAAAAAAATATCGGATGAAAAATGATGACCTTGTTTAGGTTCTGGAGTGTTATTATTTGGCTAAAGGAAAAGGTCATATAATATATCAAAATGGTTTATTTACATAATGTGTCTGCATAATGCATCTAAACTCTACAGGCTCCGTGGCTGACAAATTTCATGCTTAGATACTACAATCAGTGATAGGTGGCAGAGTAAATTCTAAAGAAAAATGTGAAAACAACTGTCCGTTCACTAAATCTAGTCCAGACTGAAGCTCACAGTGGTATTTATGGAGTAAACCAAAATATTTAAAAGGCTGACTTTATAAATGACATTTCATTTTTAATGCTGACTTTTAACAAAATTTTTCAAAGTTATATGCATTAATCCCTAGGATGACATATATTGAATGACCCTCGGTCGCTTCAGGAAATAATTAAGAAAGCACAAGTTTGGAATACATGTTTCCACTGCATTCCTAATCATTAGCTTTTGGCATCTGAAACCTTAGGAATTATTTTAAATCTTCTTTCTTTCTTGTGATCACTTTGTGCCTGTGGGTGATTTGAACATACTGCTCTGCTCCAGTTCCCCTTCTTCTGTTGTATTAAATCAAAATCACTGGTCTCCACCTTTCAAGGCAAGTGATGGGTGAGGTGTCAGTACCACATTTCTCTTGCTTCGTGTGGAAAAGTGTCAGACAGTGGAAAAGCTGTCCTTATGGATATATCATAATCAAAGATTTGAACAGCCTTCCCAGCAGCCTGGCAGGAATTAAGTTCTTACGGGCACTGAGTCAAAAACGAGTGAGGCAGATATTGATTACTTCACTCAAAAATTTGAATTATCACGATGGAAACAAGGAAGTCATTCAGGAGCTAAGCCCATGGGCAAGCTGCTGGGCATCAGGGGCTGCAGCTCGAGGCGCAGTTAGCGCAGTGCTCCGGGCAGCAGGAGGAGCGGGCTCGCAAAGGGGTCAGGGTTGTGCTCTGAAACAGGGTGCAGGCATTTTTCTTTTGAAGCTGCTGGAGGCTTTGGAAATGGTTACATGTGGGAATGTCACCTGGGCCAGAGGAACTCCAGGGTTCTGGAGCAGGGCAGTTCTCCACAGCTGGCTATGCTGCCTTTTTGCAGATCGCTATCCCAGTTGACAGCACTCCCAAATTGGAGCGAGGGACAGGAACTGGAGGTGGAATGTTCTTGGAGATTCCCGTAGTGGGAGACCCTGACGCCTCAAAATGTGTTCTTTGGGAAATCTGGCTGTGGAGGCCTGTCAGACCCTACATCTCAGAGGCAGCTGTGCTGCCCTCCAGCCAAGCAAGCTAACTGCACACACATCTGCAGACGCAGGGCGTGCTTAGATATTTTTGCCTTTTCTGCTAAAAATATGCCCTGTGAAGAAAGGGGAATTTTTTTCCCTAAAAACGTATTCAAGAGCTACACTTACCTAACAACATTTACGTTTTACTTGCAAGATGTGCAGTTAGTTGGTGAATTTGGGTAACACATGTACTTGGCTTTGGTTTTCTTTGCCCATGTTCTGGTGCAGTAACAAAGGGAAATGAAAGAGTGAAGTTGGCACATCCTTTACAGGCTTAGATGTCAAAACACCAATCACTCTGAAGCACTGTTAGTGTAGGTTTAAAAGCAGGGTCTTCTGATAAAATTTCAGACATCCTCAAGTTAGGCATTTTGACTTCACTGCATGGCCCCGTGAGAAGGATATGTGTGATATTTATTTGTTACGAATGTCTTCTGTTACTTTTAAAACACAGTGATATGCCTGTAATTTTTAAGAACTGAAAAGCAAAAAATATTTCTGTGTTTTGCAGGATGGTACCTTGTTTCATCTACAAACCCAGAAGTGCGTACAAGCTGAATCAAATGCTTACAGTGGTAACCCAGCACCATTGTTACGACCGTGTACCAATTCAGACTACCAAAAATGGTTCTTCAAAGAAAGAAGTTGATCCAGATGTCATCTGGGATATAGCTGAATATGAAAATGTGCTCTTTCTAGCCAGCAGTTAGTCAGCCTTTTGAAAATCACATAAGTGATATATTTTTGTATGGAAAGAACTGCAGTTAGTTTACAAGCCTTGGGTTTCGTTTTCTGGAGCATTAAAAGGCACTAAGCATTGAGAGCTATGTGAAGTACAGTGCAGTGGTTATATCATTCCACAGAATCTGATCCTCTTCTCTTTGTTTGGCAGCTACGTAACTGCTTCTGAAGTGTCTTAGGTTCTTTTCACAAGTGACAATATATTATTTTAATCTGCTGAGTGAAAGTAAGGTGGTCAAAGTAATTGCACTAATGTTATCTGCCAATAACGTAAAATGTTTATTTTTCTACTAAAACATTTTGCAGTTGGACCTCTTAACAGATAGTAGTTAATAATTCTTGTCTTAAATACAAAGAAGGTAAATGTCAGTCAGATTCTCCCGTAAGTGACTACCACAAAACCCTCGCTGAAGGCTGTGGATTTGCACATGAAGGCAGAGTAGGTCTGCATGCTTTTGCACAAATAACAATCTGGATGCGTATGGATTGCACATGCTTGACAATGCTATACGTTAAATGTTGTGACAATTTAAGATGCTCATGGCACTTGACGAGTTTCTAATTATGCTTGAGTCTGAGTTTGGAGTAAAATGGGGATTTTCTCATTTTTCTTAAAGAAGTAAGGCAACAATATCTAAAGGTACCTCTGGGAAAAACTGTTTGAATTCACATGGATCTAGCTATATGGCTGTGTCCCAGACTGCACAATGTACTTTATAATGATTTTCAACATGTGTAAAACTTGCAAGAACAGACCTAGCAATATTTTTTTTGACAAATTTCAAAATTACAGTTAGAAAAAATAAATCTAAGAAATTGTATATTTCATTAAATTTTAAACATTTTAAAGTTTGTATAAAAATGATTATATAAACAGAAATGGTTTTGTAACTAATTGATGTGATATGCAGCTGATATTAATACAAAAAGGATTGTCTTTCAGGTATTGTTTGCATTTTGTCTGGGAACTCTTTTTCTGATAAGTTTGCCATGTCAGCACATATAAGCCCTATTGAAAACATGGGGTTTAAGCTTCACCAGGTACAAGATGTTTTCTGCCATGGTATGTGAGATCCGCCTTACCCAATCAGACAATAGCGTGTATAGCAATGTATTTGGTCATTGACCGTCATTATTACAATGTTGATTAAAAGGGTTTCAGCTCATAAGGAAAGTTTATTTCTGTGTTAGGCTTACATGCAGAAGCATGAAAGTGCCAGCCTTTTTCCCCTCAGAAATCTTGGCATCTGTTTCAGTTCGTTTTGGATGTATTTCATTATTTTTGCCTTTGTTCATGTTTTCTATTAAAAATGTACAGCTTTTTGTTTGAATCCTCATAACCTTATGCCATTTTGGCATACCTATTTATATGATTCGGGGGTTGGGGGAGGGTTTCTGCCTGTAAGTGATGCATATGTAGCTTCTTTGAAGGTCTTTCTAAACCCATGTAGTTAGAATGTTTTTGTGAGCACCTTTAAATTTGTCTCTGTGGGCTGGACTGATGAAATTGATATTAGAATAAATGAAATATTTTGTGATTCAGAAGAGTGGGGACTGTCTTTACAACTTTTTTTCCTTACGGTCAGTGTTTTAATAATTTCTCTGATCTCTTAGGCTGTGATCCCTGCAGCACTTGGGAGAAGACAGCTTTGTTTTATGGTCTCTCAAGATCCTTTTCCTGAACTCAGTAATGCTTCTGTTCAACTGTTAGCAGCAGCGGTGAAAGCAGCGCTTTCTGGAGCCACAAATCAAAAATGGGTGGCTGCATGAGAGAACTGTAAGAGCTCCAGCAACACAGCAAGGATTTTCTATTCATTTCTGGTTGGCCTTCTTGACTGTTGATTGAATTAAATTAGTAAGTTAATGACGGCACAGCTATTACAATTGCAAACAAAACTGTCATTGACCTCCATGGTCCATGAAGTTTTCTTAGTTTTGGGACTTCAAGATTTCATTGTCAGGTGGCATTGTGTAAGTGAAACTTAATAATTGGATCTTGTTTTCCATAAGACTTCCAGCTCTGTACTTGTTTAGAGGGATGTATTGATGTTTTGAGCTTCTAGTTACATGCAACTGAGCTGTTTTCTCATGTACCAGCAAACCTGCTAGCCTGGGTTGCATACTTGCTGAGCAAACAAATGTTGAGTTCAAAAGCAGACACTGAACGTAGCAGCGTCAGCAGCTTGCTCCCCTTATGTTGGCCTTTTAGTCCATCTACTTACCGTGTTTTCCTCTTGATCTCCTTTTCTTCTTCTTAACTCACTGGAATCATATTAATGTCTGGGTTCAGGTTTGGAGGGTGAAGGCCTCCATCAAGCATCCAAGTCACAGTGCACATCTTCCAGCTTCCTTTGGCAGGAGGTCAGGGTACCTGCTGAGGAACGGGCTGTGGACTTTGGGCTTTTCTTGAGCAGAGAAGGGGCTGGATGCCTCGCAGAAATGGAAAAATCAGAGGACTTCAGTCCCAGATTGGTACTTCATCTGGTTCTGGCCTCCTAGGGTTTACTTCGAAAAAAGAGAAAGAAACACTTTCCACATGGTCCAAATTGAGAAACAGCAAGTCTGCCCTTCCTTAGTATTCATCTTCCTTTTATACTTAGAGCCATGTGTTTCTTTTCCCCTTTGCCACTCACTGTGTGATGCACCCATAAAACCAAAACCTGCAACTCAAGCTTATTGGTAACTTTAAAGTAGTGGGATGCTGGCAGTGAAAACTGGGAAATCTCAAGGCTCCTTCCTCCATTTTGTGCCATCACTGTTCAAAATAAGAAAGGACATTTTTTAAATGGAGATTGACTGAACAAATTGTCCTAAGAAGGTATCGGCCCAGCTCACAGTACACCATATAAAATTATAGGATAGAGATGAAGAAATCTGTCTTCCAAGTGGATTTTATTCCTTCCCTGTGGCCTAGCTGCAAATACAACCCCTCCCGTGCTTACTGCCCTTTTCTTAGGCATTACACTGGATCAGCGTGATTCGGTGTTCTCCCAGGTTCCTTCCCTTTCCCTTGCCTGATGCTCCTTGGATGTCCCTAGGTATGGGGCATATTTGGCACAGCTGAGGCACAGAAGATTAACTCTGCAAAATGTTCTCCTGGTTTTCCATACCCTGTGCTAAATATACCTCATGAGGGGAATAGTAATATGCAAGAAGTCTTCAATAAATTACCTGGTGGGATTATTATCAATGTGAGAATTTGGGGCTGTAAGTACTAACTGAACTTGCTGTTTTTTTGGAATAATTTAAAAAAAGTAATTGAAAAAATGCTTATTTCTTAGTCTTTGTATTCTTTTATTTAAAAAAAAAATAAATAATTGCTGTCTGGTGCTGGATTGATTTATTTATTTAATTAATTTCTTTGAACTCATCAGGTAACTACTTTGCTGGGTTTCTTTTCTTCTATTCTTCCACCATTGTCCTTTCATTTAAACATTCTGGGTCTTCAGCATGGGCTAGCACTTCCTGGATTTTCACTTCAACAGAAGATAGTATATGAATCTTCCTTCTAAGAAATAAACTACTAAAACCTCTGTATGTGCTGTCTTGACTGAACCATGGTGATGGAGGATTGTTGCAGCTTGAACAAAAACCCAGGAACAACAGTCATCATTGGATATTTGTTGGGCAAAATGAATTGGAAGCAGTATTTCCCGCTAGCTCTGCTGAAATAAAGACTCAAAGCTGTGTTCAATTTTTGTTACAGGAAGTTATAATGTTTACTGGAAGGGGAAATTCATGCTGGTTGGTAACACCAGGACTGATGGGATTGCGCTCCTATTCCCTCTGTATGAAAACAGGGGCAGTTACACGGTGGTAGTGCTGGGTTGGTAATGCCAAATCTGATGTTCTTTTAATTTAATTTGGCTTTCTTAAAGCCTTCAGATTGGGAGATTAATTTCAAACTGAGCTTTGTTCTGATACCCCGATATGAAGATGTAGCACTCAAGATGTTTGGAGCAACTATAGGGTTAGGATCGTGCAGCTGTCTATATACGCTTGCAACTGTGAGGTTTTTGGCAATGTTTGAGAATGCTGTATAGACTCATAACAAAGATCAAATTTTGACAGTGCTAGCAACTTAGCTGAGAGAGGTGTGAAAGTCCTTGAGAAGGGAGGGAAGAGAGGGATAGTGGAGCTCCCCCCGTTCTGTCAGGGTGCTAGCAGTTGACTGCAACAGCAATAGCTGGGTTTGAACTGGAGCACTGCAGTATTCTTCCACTCCCCATTTACAGAGAAAAACAATTACGTATGTATATGCAGTACTAAAATCACTATGCCTAGATCAACAGTTTTCAATATTTTTTTTCCAATCCATTACTCACTGACATTTATATGAATAGACAAAGCCTGTTTAGACCAGTCCCAGTCAGCGCTGACAGGAATGACGTGGCTGTAAGATGACATACTTTTAGAGGCTTCCAAGACTTCCAAAGGGAGTTGGAGACAAAAACAGGGCAGGACCTTCTCAGTGACTTCTATCTTCAAAAGCAGTAAGAAAGTAAGATGGAGGATGCAGGAAGTGAGTCACTGGCCTGCTGGGCAGCGTGACATGTTTCATGTAACATCAGACCATCTCCCAGAATGGGAGAAGGCTTGGGTGCAGTTTCTTTCTTGGTGGTGAGGGAAATTTCAGTTTTCTGGGTTTCCATGGTCTGAAGATACTTAACTTGCAGCTGAAGAAAAAATGGTCAAGGGAGTCATACCAGTACAGATACTTGGACCTGAAATTCATGAATTAGGTAGTCTGTGACAAGCAAATATAAAGAATATTAAAGAACAAAAATGTTAACTGTGTATACACTGTGAGAAGACTTACTAATAACTGAGAGAAACTGGCAATGAACGTTGGCAGGAAGATACCTGACATAACTGGTTTTATAGTGGAAGGATTCACGTGATTGAAATGCTGAAGTGAGTGGGTACTATGTCAGGATGAAAGTGACATTTGATTTTTGAGCAAAGAGAACAGGATTTACAGGTTTTGTGAACTGATATTGTAGCCAACAAGGCATAAACAGGTACAGAGGGTGTCTCCTGTAGACCACCAAATAGGAATGTAATGCCTTTTTGCATAACAGACACAGGATATGTGCTACTTCAAGGGATTTCATCCTAGGGGATGCACTTTACCAATTTAATGATAGCAAAACATTCTGGGAATTTCTAAGAAAAAAAAAAAGGCAGCTGGGCAGGTGGCTGTGTCTGACACAATCTTTAATAAGCAATTTGGTGCAATCATCCTTTAGGCTTCCTTTTATTTAAAATGAGCTGCTACCTGGGCATCTGTTATACATAAACATAAGATAGTACATATGAAAGAAGCAATTTCTCAGTGCTGAGAATTGGAAAGAAGCAGGGTTTGCAAAATACATGTATACGTGTACAACATTAAAGTTTTTGATAGGATTGCAAATTAAATATTTTAAAGTGTCATGAATAAAGTTCTTTGTTAAATCTAAATTTAGCCTCAGTGCATCTATTACACTATTGTCTTTAATTACATGATTTTCTTGCCTTATGTTCCTGTGTTTTTTTTACAAGATACGTGGAAACTGTGTTTTTCATGCCTCACTGAGTATACAGGAAGGATTTTGAGAGGCTTACTTTGCCTAATCCTCATTGTTCAATATATGGCCTTATTTACTTCCTCTTAGTAAATCCCTAGCCTGAAAAATAAAGGTTATTTTCTTTGGGTTTTTTTTTTTTTTTTAATGGAACTGGAATGTTATAGTGTCTTAGTGCTTGCCAAATACTTATTACTCTATCTTCACAGTATGACCATTAAGATAGAGCATCCCTGTTCTACTGACAGGGAATGCAGTAACAAAAAGATGAAGGTCACAAGTACCACATTATTAAATGTTGTAATTTGAAGTGTAGCTTTGCTTAGTTTAAATGATATTCCAGACTTCTGCAGTTCAGACACAGGAGCTGGGATTCATTTGACCAAAGGTGATCACCTTCAAACCAGAAATGCACACGCGGATGAACTGTCGCCCCAGGGTTCCTGTTATGGACAGAATAACGCACAGAATGATGTATAGAAAGGATCTGCTGCCAAGTGCCCCCAGAATGAGGAAGGTAACATCGGAGACTGCTGCTGAAAAGTCTGCCTTAGCGTTTTGGGCAAACAGGGGTAAATCTTGTTTTCCCCAAAAAAGGGCCTGCTTTTGGAACTGTTTTGTGCTCCACAGTAAGCATCAGCTCTATGAGATAGCACTTCCCAGGTGTGTTTGGCTGACCTGGCTTCCCCGGGGCACCGTGCTGGTACCACTGGTGGCTGGGCCCTGTCCCCACGCCTGGGCAAGCCCCCAGCTGTAGGCTGAACGGAGCTGTGCAATAGCTCTTTTTTGACCCGTGTTTGGAAAGACGCATTCTTAAAATAACAAAGGGACATTTGCTGCTGCATCAGTAACAAAGAAGGATGTCAAGCAGTTGCCAGTAATATTCAAAGTATTAACTCTGTTGGACCACGTAACTCGAACTCAAGCTTTCTTTCAGAAAGACCAAGTTCTCAAAAAATGGGAAATTGCTTTAAAAAAAAAAAAAAAAAGCTTAGAAAACTGATGGAATTCCAGAGACAGGGTGAGTGTATGTGTCAATATACTGACAATATTGTAAAATGATAACCACAGTGATCCAGGCAGCTACAGTCCTGGTAGCCAAGTACCGGAGAAAATCCTAGAACGATATGGGATACAAGCAGCGAAGCATGATTTTCTGTGAGACAGACTTTGACAAACAAACTGGTTATCTGTGGCAGACCAGGCTGAGGATGGTGAAACATCATCTAGCCTAGGAAATTCTGATTAAAAATAACATTTTGCATAATCAATAAGGCACCTATTCCTGTTGGCATCCTAGGGAGGTCTGTTCCTAGTGTCATGATAATCAACTTTCTGGAGGAAAATAAGTTACTGATACATTTGCAGGTGATAAAGAAACTGCTGGACAGGCCACTTGTGCAAATAAAGCAAAGTCTGATTTATCCTAATGCCAGATCGCAGTATGGATTCAAGACATGGTGTAGATTAAAGAGGCAGCCCCACAAGGACCACAAACTGGCTGGCTGGGATTAGCTCTCCTGACCTGCTCGGCCCTCAGAAGCGGCTGGTGCCGAGGGAGGTGCCGAGGTCGCTGCGGGTGGCCCAGGACTGACAGGTGGCAGAATCAGGAAGGCCAGCTCGTGCACGGAGCAGAAAAAGCAGAGGTGCCCTGGCAATGCCTCCAGGAATGGTTTCTGAGGCAAGGAAAAATCGGGCTGATTATTTTACAAAAGCAAAACCCCAGTGATTGACCTCAGCCCGTGCGCACGGGAGATCACTGGTACCAAGTCCCCTTAAGCTGATACAGGCGTGATGAGAACCTGCGGCTGGAGGCTGGAATAAGACGAATGGTTTCTGAATAAGAGCTACACCTCTCAGCAAACTGGTTAGCGATCAAACGGATCTATCAAGAGAAGCCACGGACTTTTCATTACTGATGTCTTCAAAGTCAGCACCGCTGGATGGCATTCCAAGGGAAAGGCCGCGAAGCAGCGAGAGTTAGGAGATTACGGGTTGAGGCTGTTTAGCCCAAGGTCACGATGCTCTTAGAATTTATTAGTCCACAGTGATTCTTCCCATGTTGCTGCACAGATGCCACCGTCACGTGTGTGGTACAGGTTAGATGTATGGCGCTGATCTTCCAAGGTTTGCTGTGAGCAACTTCAGGACAATGACGAGTGTGTGCAAGAGGCGCGGTGCCTAAGGCAGGGTTAAGGAAAGTTCTGCACTTTGCCAGTAACGCCTCCCGAGTGGGACCCACCTGCCTGGCAAGGCACAGCGCCCCTCGCCCCTCGCAAGGCACAGCGTCCCCAGCCAGCTGCGCGGGAGCGGTGGCTGCTCAGGGACCTCGCAAGCCACGGCCGCGGGTGGGCGGTGTGCACGTGCTTCCCGGGGCGGGGGTACGCTGGGAGCCAGGCGGGAGTCTGGGCGGGTGTGTGGGGTGGGCGCGGCGGTGCCCGCCTGGGCGGACAGGCGTGGGGAGGGCAGCCCCGCCGCCCCGGCTGCTGCGGAAACCGCCGAGTTCTGCGGGAGGCGCCGCCGCGACCGCCCCGAGTGCTGCTCCCGCAGAGCGCCTGGGCCCC
>JAVJGJ010000037.1:71540225-71587640 GCA_035590215.1 Microhierax caerulescens | reverse complement strand
CTGGTTCTGCAGAATGTTTTTTAAGTTCTTGGCTGAACTTCATTTTCTTCTCTACACCACTTACATTTTCTACATAATGTGACCATTTTACCACAGTCCCCACTAGAGGAACTCATCCTGCCTGCCTGATTAAGTTATTTCCAGAATATATATATATATATATATATATATATATAAATATATATATAATTAAAGAATTACTACCATATATATTTAAAAGAATGTATTTGCTCAATCTTTTCATTTCCTTAAAGTAGTTATGTATTTTAATTTGCCATTTACCTACTATAGGCCTCAGCTTCTGCTGCAGCTTCACTGAACTACAGAATTATGTGAAGATTCATACTCACAATAGGTGTCTAAGTAACCATTTTACATCTAAAACCTCCAGGGAGAAGTATTAAGAGGCCCCTTTTGGGATGCTAATTAACTTCCTTTCCACTGTTTACTGCCCCTGGTTTCACAGGGAATTTAATGTTTTTCTAGAAAAGAACACATCTTTCTTTACAATTTTTAGTCTGTGTAAAGTGACAGTTTTTGACAGATTAACAAAACCTAACACGTAACATTTTTCAAGCGTTTTGATTATCAGACTATGCACCCTTGTGTTTCTTAATAGCATCATATAGAGATATTTTAGTATACACATAGAATATAAAAATAATGAACTGCGTTTCTGTGGGGTCTTTTATATAATTTCAGAGTTCTGTAAAAGCACCTTGGGTTTTGCTTTCCCTTCTCACCTGTGAATTCAGAGAGATCCAAGTATTAATAACTTACAGGAGGCTGACTGAGATAGAGAGCCAACTTCCTCTTTTTTTCCCTTCCATTTTCTCCCATTCTAAAAATTATAAGCAGGACCAAATTCCATGTTGTTGGTGATAATCTAATCTGGAGGGATGTGCTAGTGGCAGGAAGACGTTATGCAATGTAGTAAAATAAGTTAAATAGCAATAGATACCACTATGCAGAGAAAGTGTTACAAAAAGCTTTGCATTCCAGATCTTTAAATTTAGCCAAGCTTCCCTCTGCTGCTCCTCATTTCCTGCTGTGAAGAATGCTAATGGTATCAGCTCCAGATTGCTGATTTTTTTTTTTTTTAAATATGTTTCAAGTTAGGTCCCTGAACCAAAGATTTGCTTTGCAAAAGCACCAAGTGATTTGCATTTTCTGTCAACATCAGTGGGAATTGCTGAATGCTCAGCACTTTAGCAAGCCAGCCCACCTATGAAAATGCAACGTGCTTCTATAAGGAGGAGACCTAGAATTGCCACTTCTAATTAAGAACAAAGGCATTCATAGTTGCTTGCTTTAAAGTTTCAAATTGCCTGGTGGAATAAAATGCTGATTTTGTTCAGCCTTTGGGATACAGATCCTGTCAGGATTGGTTTCAGCATTATCAGAATTAAATATCCTTTAGAATAGGATTATTGCATCTCAAAGATCTTGTGGCTGAGAAAAATGCAAGGTGCAGGTATTTTTTAAAAAACAGCTATTTAAAAAATAGGGGTTTTTTTGTAATTAACATATATCTGGAAATGGTATGTTTGATCTTGGCAAAAATGACAGCTTGTATGATATAAACAAAAGGAGTGACATATGTCCCTAGGGCCTTGTTACTCAAGGCAGGTCTATAGAGCTGCCACAATTATGTCACTGGTGGCTATCAGGAGGTGTTATCTCAATGTCAGCAGAAGCCTTTGGTGGAGTTATAGCAGCAAACAGCAATTTTTAACTGATCTAATAAAGGTTATTTCTTTTAAAGGGGATAATTTGCTGGAGGTTAGAATGTGTTTTCCTTGACCAAGGAATTTAAAAGTTTGTTATTATTAGAAATCATTTTTTCATCCATTGTAGAGCATGTTACAGATTAAGCTGCCTCTGAACATTGAAGTAGATAGACCAAGCTTCCCTGCCCCCCGCCACCCTCCCCCGCCCCAGAGGTGTGGGGGGGAAATGCATTCCTGTGGCTTTCTGCTTTCTTCTGAATCTTTTACAGCTTGTCATCTTCATTCTCAGAGTGCTGCCACTAGAATTTGATCTATTGCTTCAGAAATAATCTCACCAATGCTGTATATACGAGTAATTTTATCTCTTTTCTTCAAGACTTCTGTTCAGAATGGAGGAAATTAATTTGATCTTTGTGCTGCAATGCTGAGGAAGAGGGAAAGGAAGCAAAGATGAGATTTTCAGGATACGTATGAAGAGCGAGACACTAGGATCTGTGGCAAAAATTAATTTTCATTTGCATTCTCCAGCTGAATCTTGCTAGCTACAAGTAAATCTGGTCAGTCTTTCTTGGCAGGGCAGTTGGAAGTAGGTAGCCTGGTCATTTGGGTGATGCTCTGGGAGGTAAATAATTTTAGCTGAATAGCCAGCTACTTAAAAAGCTGGGATATGTTAGGGGAGATAATAGTGCCTCAATATTGAAGCTGCTCTTGGCACAGGGAGAGGCTTGGTCTTAATATAAGAACAGGAGTTGCCATCCAAAATAAATCATAATGGTCTCCAATATATTACTAAGGTTTCTTAGGATGTGTGAATGCTCTGTACTCTAATTACACTGAGTGATTAAGCAGCAAGAGCCGAGACACATGGGACAAGAAGAATGAATGATAACCTACTTTGAAAAAACCTAACGTTTGAGGCTGGGGTTAGAACATCCTATAAATGTTAATGGGTGTTACTCAAGGTGGGAGAAATTTTGTGTGGTAAGTCTGAGGTGACATATGGCTTAAATATATAGTCAGCCTTTAACACAGTTAATACAGTCTATAGACAACCTTTTACATGAACTAATAACTCTTTAAGTGATTTATGGTTCAGAAATACTGATCATGGGATTGAGAACTCTATTTAAAATGCTATAAAGGCAGACAGTAATGTGGTAAGGAGGACAACACAGGAAAGATTTCTCCTTTTGCCTTTGGAAAGTATTGGCTATAGGCAATATGTTTATGCCAGGTGTTTGGGTATTTTTCTTTTTTAAGTTCTCAGGGACTGTGCTCCTATGAGGGAGCACAATTTCCTCCTACAGTTTCCCTCTCTGAAAATTACTCAGTTTGTGCAGATCTCACAAAGGAGATGCCAACAGTGAGTCATCTGGTCACCAGTTCTGTCCTAAGGCTTTCAGCTAGCTCTTGCAAAAGCTATAGTGATCCTTACTGTGCTGAAGAACAATTATTTATCTTTGGTAAAGACTCCCAAAATAGTGCTGAAGGCAGGGTTTAAAATGAAATGGCCTTCATTTTCTGACACTGAAGTCAAGTTTCAAGATTAGTACTATTTCAAATAATTGTGGGAATTCAGCTTCACATCTGAGAAATACGTATAAGATGCAGTGAGTTGATTTATCAGATGGAAGATTTCACAATTGTTATGTTGTGGTAGTAAATTCTGAGGCTGTTGAGTAAACTGAGTTGAAAGACAGCGTCTTCAAATGAGTGATGGGCATAACAATGTGCTTTTGTAGGCATTAAGCCTCAGGAGATGTTATTTTAAACCTGAAAATTATATCTATATGATCAATCATGTGCATGGCAAACATGGCTTTTTTTTTCATCAAAATGAAAATATATGAGCATGTTTTGACACAGGTGTTACAGGATTAATTAGCCATAAAGATACGATATAAGAAACAGTCATCTGGTTACATAGGTAAATATTTCTGTCAGGTAGCAGATTTGAAGGAAGCAAGTAACATGAGGCTGCATGAGTACATGATCCTGTTTGTTCCTTCTCCAGGCATGGGTTAAACACAGCAATGCTGAGGAGACCCAGAAGTAGCACAAGGAGAAAAAAATACTGATCTAGGTTGAAGTCAGTCATATATCTACAGAATGAGGTGGTGCTCCCTACAATGTATGTCCTTAAAATATATCTCTTGTCCATATGATGCTGAAAATGATTTCATAGCCTCTGATACACCATTGGTCTCTCATGAATTTAAAGCCATTGGGTTGGGCAATGGGGGTTGAATGAGGGGTGGTGGCATATTTGGTTTCTGAACTCAAAAGAGGGTACTGGTTATTCAAACCACATTTTTTTGTTACCTAAATGTGAGCCAAAGCTATGACTCGTGGAGCCCCATATTCCCACTTAGTTGATGAAAAGATTTGGGCATAGGAAGAAGAGCAGTGCACAGCATCTTAGCTGCTGAAGTTTGGCAATGTGAGTATCTCCCGCTTGCCCCCTCTTCTCTCCTTTAGTGTAGTCAATGCTGAAATAATGCTGGTAAAGAAGGCTGGTTCAAGGACTATTCATCAGTAAAATCCCGTTTAAGCTTCTAAGAAAGGTATTAAATGGGATTTAAGCAACATCTTGGCCTACACTGGCCCTCTGCTCAGGGGAGAATTTCATCCTGAGTTTAAAAGATGTTTAAAAATATGTTTTCAGTAATCACATTATAGAATCATAAGACTAAGCATCAGAAAATACCTATTAAGTCATTGTGTTAAATTGTTGCTATGCTGGACTGTGTTACCGGAGTGTGCTTCCTACTTTGCATTGTGCCTAGCTGATGTGCTAAATTTCTCAGTATATGGAGTTCCGTGACAAATTTTGACCCTGCTGCGTTTGATTTGGTCATAGCCTTATACAGGAAGAAAAACAGTATCTCCTTCCCACCATGAAGGGCTCCATACAGCTTTGCTGCTTTCTGACTATAGGCATTGGTGATAAAGAAAAGCAAGGGTTATGCATCAGGTATTTCTATTTCCCCTTGTATTTGTGTCCAAGAATGCATGGAGGGGAATAATAATTGATTGGGCTCTTGTCTTGCCCACCCAGTTACACAAGTGAGTTGGCAGAAGAGGCACTGTGGACAGTTAGTAATAAATTGAGTGTATCTTCTGCTTGGGGCTGTTTGCTGGGCCCAAGGCAGACATTCATTGCTTCTTTACTCAATATTATTTTGCTCTTTTACTTTTATTTATCTGTTTACTCCCATGCCCTCATGTTATGCAATATACAGATAGTAATTATAAATTAGAATGTTTATAATTAGACTTGATTTGGAGATTTTCTGTAGAAGCTTTTTAGTTGCATGTCAGTTTCAGAATAATGTATTGACCTGGAAACTATATTTTGAAAATTAAAATTAAAAAAACACCCTTACTTTCTGCAGCAAACTAATACTTTGTTTTGAAACGTCGACTATTCACAAAATAAATTGCCAAGCTCTGAACATGTAATTTCAAATTTGATTTATACCAAATTAAACTTCTGCCTGTGAGCCCTTCCATTTGTTTTCCTTTCAGGTTATTGAGTCATGAAAACCTTTGAGGTTTTGGGTTTCCATCCCAGCTTGGTACAGGGTGTTTCTTTTGAAGTCTTTTGAATTTCCACAAGATGGCAAAACAATTTGCTATTCAGCTGCATGTATAATGACACTGTGCTGAAAGTTGGAGCTTTTTTCTTCTTGAACAGGCATCTCCCAGGCCAGATGTTCCTCATCCCCTTGTCCCTGGGCATGGCTCTTGCATTTCCTCCCTTGCGTGTGATAGCATTCCAGTAGGTGTGGGGGGCTTTCTGTGCATGGGGAGAGCCACTGCTTGAATGGAGGGAACGGATCACCCAGGTGTCTGCATACACCAGAATAGAGTGACATTGCTGCTGTGAAGGGAGCAGGGAGGATGGTGCTTGCCTGAGTGGTGAAGTAGGCTGCAAGTGCCAGGGGACAGAGGTGCAGGTGTGGTGGTCCTGTTCATATTCCCTTCTCACTCTGGTCAGTTTTGATTTTCCTGCATCTCCAGCATTACTATTTTCTCTGCATTTCTGCATGTGCAGCATCTGTTCCATTCTGTAGCCTGGCATATTACTTGGAAAACTGCAAATAGTGTGATGAAATTACTTAGCTAGCTACAACAGTATGTGAAATGCCTGTCAAAAGCTTGTACATGGGAGGAACAGGCCTGAATTCTGTATATGCTCACAACTAGCATTGCTTTTCAGGGTTTCTGAGAAAAGCAGAGTCAGGCAGAGGATATACAGCTTAGAGCTGATGCAGCTTTTGCACTAGAAGTGCATAAAACATCAATGCTCAAGACTGCGTATTCTCTGTTCGGTCTGTACGAAGCCAGCTGAAAATGTGATCTGTTCAAGGTAAAACAGACTAAAGCAATCTTCTGACCCAACAGTGTACAGGTTGCTGAAAATACAAGTTCAGTATGCAATCACTTCAATCAGTCCCAAGAATATCTATTTTCAAAGGAGTCATACTAGTTTATCAATTTGTCACCTATGGATGAATATTTCTGCTATAGAAATGTTTAAAATGACACATGTTTAAAATTAGACTTGGCAGAGCAATTTGTCTAGAGATTATTCTTGTGAAGTATTGATTCACAGCACTGCTGTGAGCTGGATTACTGTCCAAATTGGAAAGCCAGACGTAGAGAGGTCTTTATCCTTTAATAACAATTAGCTCCTTTCTTTAGAGGGACACAGCTGACTGGAGCAAAGGAAAGCTGCAAAATGTCGGGCAACCAGGGAATCTAAGGCCTGCTCTTCAGGGATGTGGGCTGCAGGGGAAAGGAAGGAAGGAAGGAAGAGATAAGCACCAACAAAGATGTTTTTCTGGAACTGGAAACTAGACATACTGGTGCTGTTTTTGTTACTAATAATCAGGTGCTCTGAGGAACTGGATCGCACCCGCCTCCCTCTTCTTGGGCTTTCACCCACCAGCTGCCTGATTGATCGGACAAACCTAACGGCAGGCGTGTTGCCCGCCATCCATTTAGCCTTGAAACATTTATACAAGCATTCGTGGATGCTGAAGAACTATGAACTCCAAGTATCATTCCACGACACGCAGGTAAATGGATGCAGGTGTAGAGCTGTGTAATGTTTGAGCCTCCTTTGTGAGCATGGGTTTGAAAGCTTGTGACTGAATCCTTCCCTGGTGGCTCTGCCAAAATACTGTGAACGTGGCTTTCTGGAAGAATTTGGGCTCTCAGGTGGATGCCTGACTGTGACAGTGATCTTGCAGTGGAATTGTGCCCTGCTGGTTCTAGAAGTAGGAATAAAGAGTGTGGAAATTAGAAGGGATAGCAAACACCTATGGCTCTCTGGGTGTTTCTGAGGTACCCAGAAAGTGTTCCCCAGATCCATGGCTTGCTGAGTTGCTCTGTTCTTCTGCCTTCTGTTCTGTGTCTTGGTCTTCCTGCTTTCTCTGGTGACAGCTCTATAGATTGCCGCCTTCTACTTCTGCGTGAGTAGGAGAGAGGTCGGTGCTGCGCCATCACGGCACGGTGTTTGTTTTTATAAAGCCTTGCTTGCTGGATTGGGGAAAATTAAGGGCTGATTCAAGAGCTGGGGGGTCTCAGTAGCTAGATATAAAGTGTAATGGTATCTTTTGTCATAATACTTTCAAATTTGAGAAAAGCTGTGGGTTTTACTTTTTCTTGTAGGACTGAGATAGCTCTTTATCTTCTATGCAGAAATTAAATCAAGATAATTAATTTCTAAGGCCTGTCTTTTAGGCTGGCCAAAGTAACAGTGACAAAATTAAAGAGGAGGGACTCACCTATCAGGGTGATCTGGAACTGTAAACCTGTTCTTAAGGAGATTTTCACTGGTTTGAACTTACTTCTCCAGCATCGGAGGCGTGTTGTGGAGCAGATGCTCTCAGACTCCTCATATGCATTTACAGGCATATGTGCATACAAGCTCCATATATAGTAGTAAACTGCTTAATATTTTGAAGTTGAAAAGTAGTGCATCTCAATATATTTGCTTATCTATAAACCTTTAAACATGGACTATACTGTAATGATTAAGTTATTAAAATCTGACATTATTACACCAATAACAATTGCACTGCATTATGTAATGGGAAGAAGGTATTACATGTCTTCTTTTGACGCTCTAGAAAATTATCCAAGGGAGAAATTCTAATGTAATTTTAATTGTGCATTTGGTTCATAAGCAGTTATGTATAATTTTTGAAGTGCTTTACATATAACAAACATGATCCCATATGCTATAAAGTTACTTGAGGAGATCTTCCATGGTTAATAATGTATCACAAATGTATCAACTGCATATACTCATTGAGAACATTCTCTCTTGCAAATAATTTTTAATACAATTCACTATTTTATTTGTTTGTTTATAATTTCCAACTGGAAATGTAATTATAGATATGCAGTCCTGAAAAATGCGTATGTCTTATTTTCTCCTGTAGAAAGGTTAAGATGTGCAGCTTAAATAACTGGGAAGTGTAGATGTGAGTTTAAGTGATCAACAATTAAAACCTACTGGTATTTTCTCAGATTCAGTGCTTTTAATCCTGTTTCATTTGGGCTGGGGGTGTGTAGGTGGGTGTTTGAAGTTGTGTTTGCATAGTTTCCAGTTCTAGGAGCAACTTCAAAATATTTTTCCTCACATAAATGTTCAATAGGTTTGAATTGCAGAACATAAGCTCTGTTGCACAGACCTCTACAATTTGAATTGAAATACTGAAGTAATCCATAATTCTCTTTTTGAAACAACCCCTGGAAAAGACATGTCATGGTGACTTGTCAGGGATTAACAAAATGTGGGGCATTAAGATTTCTGATTTTTCTTCCTGGTTCTGAGAGTAGAGCACAGTTTTAATTGAGTTTTAAATACTGATTATAGACAAGCTACAGAGGTCCTTGAATTTAATAGTTTCTCAGGGACAATTTTGATGTGATTCTGTTTATTAATGTTGCGAGCCCAGATCTGTCACATGTGACCTTTTACAACCTTTCGATTAATTTTCTTTTGAGTAGAAAATACAGATAATTGGCTCTTTGGATGTGAGATCTTTCAGGAGTGGGACATATAACTGACTTTTTGGCATAATTAACTAGCAAGAGTTACATCCAAAAATGTTTGTGTCACCTTTGCTGAAATAAGAAATGGAAAGAGATCACTTCACCCAATATATAGTCTTACACAGGGCTTCAACAGCGTTGTAGCTTCATTCATGAGCACAGAGAAGCAGGGCTGCACTCTGTCCTGTGCCTCTGGGGTTCTGAATCCACGTCCTCTGCCTCCCATGAGAGAGCACTGCCCTACTGCATGGTAGGGTGTTTTGGGGATGGTTCTCAGTCTTTTGCTTTGCTACTGTTTTATTTCAACTAATTAAACTGTCACTACTCCAGAAAGCAAATGGTAACTGTGAGGCATAGGGAGCACTCTTGCAACAACTGTCTGAGCTCTTTGTATTAAATGAAGCTGTTTCAGTAGGAGCCTTTGGGAAAGCTTTCTTCAGCAGTATACTTTATAACCTGGTGGCTTTGGCACTGTGCTGAGAACTGAATGCTTTCTTTGACTGATTTCTTTCAGGTCTCCTATGATTTCATGTGCGTTTCCTAATTACTGTGTTGTCAATTCCTTGGAAGTGGGAATCCCTTGAACAGTCATAATGTAGCACTTTCACATAAAAAGATGCTTAAACATTCACTGAGAATGAAGAGCGAGTGAGTGAAAATGATCTTCCAGTTTGGTAGTTGGCTGCTTGTCCCTCAAATAGTACATCTGTGTCTGTAATGTTTATTTATTTATACCAGAAGGACAGTGTTAACAGGACTGATACGCCTCTTGATTTCAGCCACCCCAAGCAGCTGTATCTTGGAGAGGGGTGTGATGTGTTTCCCCCCTCCAGTTGAAGCAGCGCTGAACTTGGGTTTTGTGGAGAGCCCTAATCATTGAAGTGTTGGACAAAGGGTGTGGGAAAGCAGAACTACTTCTGCAGATTTGTGAATCCAACTATGGAGCAGCTTTTTGGTGTAGTGGTGGAAATTATGCCCTTGAGGTTTTTACCCATGGGGGTAGGCAGCCAGGTATAATTGATCTGTCTGTGTATCACTTTATTTCTGTCTTTCATCATATGACTGACATCTAGAGGCTCGCCTTCTGTGCCATCCTCAGGGTGACCAGGTTGGTGGATTCTTACAGACTTAGGCTAATCTAAAAATAGTTATACTGGTGGATAAAGAGCAATAATTTTGTCCTTCAAAGTTATTCTTCTGTTATTACCTAGTTTTCTGTGAGTAAGTAGCCAATACAAGGACTGTGAAGCCAGTGCTTTGATTAGTGACGATGTTAACAGGAAATGTTCACGTGTGGTAACTGGGACTTGGTTTAGGCATACAAATAGACTTAACTCTACCACTGGGATTTTCCGAGTAGTGTTGATTTGCACTCAGATTGCTTGTTGACACCTGGCTGAGTCTATCCTAATGTGTATCATCTCTGACAGGGATGATACAACATGGCCCAGCCTGACTTAAAGGCTGGTTGTCTTTTCTTTGGGAATAAACTGGTTCCTTTCTAATGGAATGACACAGTAACATGATAGCTGTGTGTTGGCTTATTTAAGGCATACCCTTTACGTGCTGATTAAAAAAAACCACAACCACCAAGCAGCAGTGGAACAGTCACTGAAAGTGACATTGATTAGCAGATTATTTCTATAGTGAAAATTTCAAGGTGTGCTTGTTTTCTCTGCTTCAAGCTCAAGATGCAGTAAACTGAGGTTTTTGGATTGCACATGTACAGGAATTTCTGTTAAAAAACAAGTAAAAAAATAGACATTTTGCAATGACATTAACATACAAAAATTATTAATTAGAGTATTATTTCATAAACAAGAAAAAATAGCTGTTGGTTTTCTTGTGTGCAATGGCATACGCAGATCATTACATATGATCTGTAAATCCTTCTTGTACATTCATGTCTTCTGAGATGCTCTATGTGACCACCTGCCAGGACAGGCATAGGAAACAGAAGTGTCATGTCATTCACGTTTGGTAAAGACCTGACATTTTGGAAACTTGTGTAAATTGGTGTCCCAGGAAGTTATTAGGAGGCAATGTGTATGGTAAGTCAGTTCTTGACATCTAATGTTCACATGAGCAAGGTATTTTATTTTGTCTCTTAGAGAATACAGTTTCTCAATACAGTATCATAGGCATGAAAATTGTGAACCATAAAATACTTGTCAAATGCTAATTTTAGCTTTCTTAAACTGCCATATCACTACCCCTATTATTAGAACTGTCTAACTGAAAACAAGAAGAAAAGGTGTTCTGTTATCTATATTTTTTTCCTCCAGAAAGTCTTTATTATGATTCCTGGCAATAGCTCTTTGTTTTCTAAATCATGTATTTAAGAAAAGGAATAACTAGATGAGCCTGGGTAAATTCCTTATAAGCTATTCTTGTGAACTTGCCACAAAACATACCCAGTTTCAGTTTTATTCTGTTTGACTTTTCAGTGCAGCAGAGGTTCAGAGTTGTACCAAGGCTACACAACAGTTGCCTTATGTTAACCCTTTCTAAATTTTATTTGAGCTAATTCTCATATAGCAAAAAGAAATGTAGCCTTTCCCATGTTTTGGCCCCAAAGGACTCACTCTTTATTCGTTGATGTAATTCTATCTTTTTACTCTGTCTTCTCAGTGTCACCATTTATTTCAGGCCTTTGAAGTTGCTTGGTACAATATGCCTTATACATATGGATGGTGTATATGCAGACATCTGATGTGAGAAAAATGACTTGTGCTTGGCATTTTTTGTTTTCCTGTTGCTGCTTCTGAGCCATAAGGAATCTGAGCAGAGGAGTCAGTTGGTGAATCCAGTGAGGGCTGACAACCCAGGAGAGGGGTCTGGCGCTGTGAAGCCAGGGGTGCTTCCAGGCATGTCCAGGGCGAAAGGGCTGTGCTGGGACTGGGCTTCATCTGACCTGGGTTTGGAGGTCTGAGCTGGGGAGATCTCCCTTCAGCTAGTGCGGCGGGGTTTCCTGTACTGCCAAGGAGTAGGCACTTCTATGTGGAGAAATTAATCTGACCTATTTTAGGTGACTATTTTAAGATAAAAGACTTGTTTCCTAGAGAAAGCTTAGTTCTCTCTGTGAAGTACAAAGGGAGCCTTGGCTGGTTAGTACAGATGTAGATGTCTCCTACGTGGAGATTGTATTGCGTCAGCTAGAGCCTACCCGAAGTGTCTGTGGGGATTTTAATGTTAAAAGATGTAGTAACAATGCGTTTTCCATCACCTCTGACTTTCAGTGGGATTGTAGCATATGGTCGAGAGAACTTGCTTCCCACCACCCCCTCTTCATCTTTGTCTGTTACAAAAACTCCTTCTTTGGTCTCTCATGTCTAGCCAGAAAACCTGGAAACCAGGTCAGCAAAGCCATACCATGTGCTGGGAACTGGGGTGGTGGCAGCATTGCGGCCAGGAGTGAAGAGCGGGAAGCTCCTCCATGCCACCCCTGAGGGCACCCAGGCCACCACTCACCTGAGCTGATGAAGGGCACGGCTGTAGCATGGGTATGCCCCCCGTTTACAGCTTTTTCATAGATTGTATTTTGTGATGCTGGGGAAACATATCCTGCGCTCTGGTCTCTCTTTTAACTCTTTTAACTCTTGTATAAAGAGAAAATTGTAAGGAGAACTATTCATGCAGAGCACAATTTTGTATAAAATCACAAGGACTGTGAAATCGCATTGCTGTTAGCAAGCCTTAATTTCAAAAGCCAAAGGAAGGATAGTTTAGACAGTCTTGACATAACTTTTAAAATTAGATGCATTTACATTTGCCTTTCAAAATTAATTCCAGTTGAGGTGGTAGAGAGTTTTGAACTCGATTACACATGAAAATTCAAAATAGAAAAAAGTAAAATTTTAAATTTACTCTTTTTATGAAGGTCCAACATTTCAGTCAACACAAAATGGATTATTTCCAGAATTCTCTTTCATAGAGAAATACAATGTTTGGGATTTTCTACTTCTAATAGCATCAAAACCCCTTGCAAAATTCTTCACAAAATCACTTTCTCCTGTTCTGCACCTCCCTGCTTATGTGTCCTCATGGATGTTTTGCTTGTGTGATATTATACACAGATATGTATTTTGTAATATTTTTTGTGAAAAATGCCTCTTTTTGCATTGTAAAATGAAAATGGAGATCTATCAGAATAATCACATTCTGGAAAAAGTAGTGCATTTAAGTACACTTCATTTAGGGCAACTTCAGTTCAGGTTTTTATGCTGGTGTGTTGTGTTTCAATGAACCCGGATCTCTGGTGAATACTATTGTTCTTGGAGCAATTTACATGATTTTGATTTGTGACTTGTGAAGTCAGCCTCTAAAGAAATATCACCAGTAATGTCTTCATTCTGCTGTCAGACACATCTTGCAATTTTCTTAGCTTTCACAGTAAAGCAGTGATAATGCAATGCAGGGACCTGCTTTCCTTCTGAAGGCAAGGAACTAAAAAAAAAAATAATTTTAAGTTCTGGATCATTTGCAGTTAGGCTAAAGTGTGGCAGCCTGACAAACTGCTCTGAGAATGGTGAGCTGCTGGACAACTCATACAGTGTCAGGAGAAGGAAACCAGGGTTTCTTTCAAAGTAAGTAAAAGTAAAAGGTGGTCAGACGACTTGACTGATTTGAATAGTTCCACTGGAAGATTAAACATTTTGGTTTTGCATCACACAATTAAAGGTAATTAATTTATCACACTTAAACGTATTTATAATATCCCCTCCCCCCCCCCCCCCCCGACAACCTTTTAAAATAAAAATGTCTTTCATGTTCAGGTGCCATCTATCCATTTCAGATACCAGCTGATACCATACCACTAGAAGCATTTTCTTGTTTGACACAGAAGCATAGTAAATATTTTAAACATAGAGAAGGAATCTGCAGTAAAAAAGGGAATGAAGCACTGTTCTCTGAGGCTGTACATAGCTAGTTTTTCTGGTGATTCTCCAAATCTTCTAGGTCCATCATAGTCAAAGTACTTGGTCCTGCTGTCTGTTTGCTCCGTCTGTGGCTCTTGCCCTCACCTACCACTGCAGGGGTTGTCTTGCTTGCCGTTAGCATATGTGTTATCTGGGCTCACATCATTACTGCTCCAGAGCTCCTTTCTCCTGCCCATGACCACTGACTCTTGAGCGCTCTGTGATGTCTCATCTGCCCACAGTAAGCAGGAGAGGCAGGGATCCAAGAGAGAGGAGTCATCAACAGGAGGCTGATGAAATGTTGTGAAGAGGAAGTCAGTGTTCCATGGGTTTTAAAAAGAGAAGAAACAGAAAAAAATTGCCATAATATCTTATGAGCAGTTTCCAAGCACAGGAATTGTTTAGGAGTGCATGCTTTGGTATCATCTAAACCACAAGAAATTCAAAGACCAAAATGTTTTGAACAGAGTGCTGTATTTGAAGAGGTAGGTTTTGAAGCTGTAGTGAGGGGCATTAACTCCAGAGGTATTTAGCAACAGAAAGATGAGAGAAATGCCTTTTTATTCACATTTTTGTTTGGAATTGGCTTCTTGTTGCCGAGTGGATCCAATATTGTTACAGTACTTTGCCATAGCAATATATTTCATGGATTGCAGGCTGGAATGGAAGATTCTCTGAAAATCTTATTAAATGCATTATTTAAGGAAATTCCTGAGGTTTTTGTGATTTTTCTGTTTTGTGATTAAATGCTGTCCAATTAAATATTTTTTCATTTTTACTGTGAAGGGAGGGATGTTGAATTGCATTCGCTGTTTTGTTCTAATGATGTTCCAGTTCTGAACCAACACTAGCAGAAACAGGAATTCCTCAATATATAAGAAAACTCACATGAAAAACTGACAGGTAGCAGGAATTGGTTTACAATATTTATGTGGGTACCTATTAAATTATTAAAATGTTACTGATACAATCAGTTGTGTAGGTGCTTGTATTACAATGGGAAAAATATTCTTGATCTAATTCTCATTTACACAAAAGACTGTTTTACTAAATCCTGACAAGGTCAAGGTGCCTTAAAAAGGTCTGATCTTTAAGTCTGCATAGAAGAAGCCACATCCACAGCCAGAAGGATAACTTCAGTGTAAACTTCTCTCCACAAAACTTGGAAAACAGTATTAATAAAGTAAGACATTTAACCTGCGGAGTGGGTAGAAATGCAATGAGATATAAAAGTCAGAGGGTCGTTTGTCTTAAGTTTGGTGTCCTGCTAGCTGAAGTCATAGTGGTGCTATAATACAGGCATACTTCTAAGCCAAGTGAAGTGCCAAGCCTTTATCCTTCGGACTAAGATCTATTTATTAAGAGGTCGTATAGAGAATTTTCTGTTTGGGAAAACATGAGAAATGCCTCTCCTTCATAGCACAACCTACATACCAAACAGAAGAGGAAACCAGATGACTGAAAAGCAAAATGAAACTTGTGGGCTGTGAAAAGGATACTTGCAGGTAGATATTGGTATATCAATAATATTTTTAATACAGTAATTTTGGCAATGATGCGCATGGCGGTACAAGTGTTAGTAATTTTGTTGTGCTTATAAAAGAACTGCTAGTTCTTAGTTTCTAATTTTTGTTTACTTTTTTGTAACTAGTTGTTACTGCTGGCTGTCCTAACTTGATCAAAACCTGCCAGTAGATTTAATTTGTGAAATACGGTAATCTTGACTTCATTAGCCCGAACTTCCATGGACCGTTTCCTCTATCCATCAAGTGATTCCTATGTCAGCTTTACCAGTCTCCCTCAGAACTGTAATTTATCTTTTTGAAAGATGTGCAATTTTTAGTTGGAGTCTTCCAGGGGTGAAGAATTTACTGCATCTTTTGCAAAGTTTTACCAATAGACAATTTCACATATTATTTATTTCTGGTTAAACTTTGCTGATTTCATATTTCAGTTGTAATATATAATTCTGTCTCTGTTAGATTTAAGATCATACTGTCATCTCTGTATACTGATGGAGAGAAATTTGAAACCCATCTCCCTGATAACAAGTAACTCATTAGCATGAGAAACTGAGGATATTTTAAGATTTCACAGCATTTCTTGTATCAGTGAAAGTTTGTTAATCTTTATTTACAGAACATTGCATATATAAATATGCAGTTCTCTCAACAGAAATGATACAACAGACATGCTGGGTACTTTGACTTTAAGCTTACCTAAAAGGCCTGTATGTTGTAAACATGTATAACTGTGTAGTACTATAGGAGAGGGTGTGGGGCTGTGGCTAGTTCTGAATACAAAATCAAAATGACATTTTTCTTCCTTCATGTTTCATCTCTCCTGTATAACAGCTCTTACAGTTTATAGACATTTCTTCAAATCTCTGGAAGAGAACTACTAATAAGATTGCATAATCTGAAATTATGGTATTTCTAAAGCTCCCATTACTACTTATTTAAACAACTACTTTCTAATACACTTGTAGGGTTTTCTGCTTTGACTGTTATTGAGAATACTGTCATTCTTACTTTTATCTATGTACTGCTAGTTTAGCATTATAAAGTTCCTAAATACTTCCTCTCCCTTCTTAAGACCTGATCCATAAGTTGGATGTGTATATATGGGTAGCACCCATCAAAGCTGAACTGAACTGAGATAAGTGATGATGGATACAAAGATGATATCTGATTCATCACACCTATTTTTAGATATGTGTGTCTGAGCTGGTCAGCCTTTATAGCCAAGACATTTAGGTGTATGCTTTAGAATGAGATGAATCCTGTTCTAGAAGAGTCTGTTTCTTTCCACTGTGTAACCTGTAATATTTAGCATAACTGTCTAAATTTGGTCAAATGAATCGCACTATGTATCCGGGCATATAGATAGCCATTTGTTGTTTTTACTGTTCAGATGCATGAAGATCATTTGCTTGTTGACTAGCTCCTTTACAAAGTTGTGTATTTATAGTTTTCTTACTTTTTCCTGTTCATGAACTGATCTCTTAATCCAGGAAATACCTTCAAGCCTGTGTTTGCAGTATTGAAATGCCTGGATACCACCTAGGTTTTTACATGAGATATCATCCGTTTAGAGTCTGAGAATTAAGCCCTCTAATGGAAATACATCTTTGCACCTGAAGGACTGCTACCTCCCAGCATCTGCCTATGTAACCTAATATTGCAGATTTTCTGTTTGTCTAATTTTCTGCTTCCAGTGCTGCTTCTAGCACTGTGTTCAGATTTGTTTTTGTTATTGAATATCTTAATTTTGCAGGATGCTTTTGCTAATTAAGGATTTTACAGCTTTGAAAATTTAATGTCTTTTGTTATTCTCAAAACATATTTCTAAGCTAGGTTCCTTGCTATTATGTCCTTGTCTTCGTTAGTATTCTCAGTAGCACCCACTTTAATAGCATCAGCAAATTTCCAGCAAATTAACCAGTTGTTTATTCCTTCCATATAAAAATTAAAATGTTAACCAGGACTGTTCTGACACTGATCCTTTGACAGTCTAATCATAATCAGCTTTCCCAAACTTAGCAATTTGTTGTTTATCATCACCGTGGTACTTCAGCCACAGTTCAGACTATCCTGTCACACGTATGTAATCATATATAATTAATTTGGTGAGATAATATAGGATGATATGCTAAATTTCAAATATTCTAAGTGAGTTCAAGTTTAGTTTTCAATTAAAATTTACACTCAATTGGCAGATGCATCAGGAAAGCAAATTCATTGAAATTAAAGTGCAATGCATAGAATATGAAATAGAAAAATGTGGATACAGTATTATAAACAGACATTAGATAAATCAGTGATAATTGTATATATGAGCTGTACTCCATGATACGTATGAGTATAGGAGTAATAGAAGGGGTTCAGAGATGGGTGATGAGGCTGGTCAGAGGCCTGCAGATGCTTCAGTGAGAAAAGACCCTTGTGTGATGTGGATCTGATTGAACCCCCATGCTGCCTGATTTGAAAAAGGAGGTCAACCCCAAGTATCACATTCCAGGAGACTTACTCAACTGAGTTCTCTGAAAAAAAAAAAAGCACCAAATTTTCTTTTCTTTTTTTTTTTTTTTTTTTACTGTTGCATTTTTCTTGGGTTAATTAAATATTAATTGGCTCAGGCATCACACGTAGAACCCCATGACCGTGGTTTCCAGTTTCGCTGGAGTACCCACATAGATTTTCAGTATTGTCTGTCTTATTTGAGTGTTAAGTCAGTCCACTTCTTGTATTGCCCAATGCATCATGCCCAGGAGAGTCACACCCAGACAGTTCTGTCCTATACCAGTTCCTCTAATTTGTTTGAACTGATATATAAAATTGCTGCTTTTGTTCTTATTTCATGTAAAAGTTGCCCTAGGTCATCCTTTCCTTTTTTTGACTCAGGATTGCCCAAACATGGCTTTTTTAGAGCATAAAGCAATGTGGGAAAACTCTGCGTCCTTGAAATGGAGCTGCTGTCTTGGAGCCTTTCCATAGCATGAAAGAGAAAACCCACGTAGCAGAGAGCTCTGAAGTGAGTGCTGGAAGCGGTGAGGAAGGTGGTGTGATGAATGGTCAGGAAGCCACTCTAATGCTTTCATTTAAAAATAGACTTGCAGTCTCTTGTGTGGTTGCAGAGTAAAACTTGAAAAGGTAATAGGAATGCATTCAGAAATCAAAAGACAAATAAACAATAAAAATTTATTATGGTTAGGTGCTGTTTCATGATATCTTGGAGCCTGACTCATGACTTTTCAGTATCTGTAATAGATAATACTAGAAAAATATGATTGGAAGAGTGGTTGATGACTGGAGGCAGGGCTCTATACAGAGGGAACTCAACAAAATTGGGTTGAAAGGAACCAATCTGGGGCTCTTGGGTATAAGACATCGACATAATGCCATGAGTCCAGCAGAGGGTTACCAAGATGGTTAAGTGGTTGGAGCACATGATGTACAAAATTTTTTGTAAAATTTAGTTTTGAAATACTATGTGTAAGGGAAGGCAAAACAGATTATATTTGGTGAATCACTAATATGAAGGTAAAGTGCAGTTACTATACTGAGCTATCATCTCTTCATCTCATCTGTGGCTTGCAGCACTCATGTCTGCTGAAGGTACAACACAGAAGGGTACAAGCAGCTCAGGATGTTTCAGGAGGGCATTGGTGATAAATTCCTACAACACAAGTGATCAGAGAGCTCACATGCTGATGAAGTATGGGCTAGTGAAGTGGACAGTGAGGTGGACTGAAAGCTGTCTGAACTGACGGGCTCAGAGTGTAGCCATCACCAGCACAAAGTCTAGCTGGAGATCAGTCACTAGTGGTGTACCCCAAGCCTCAATACCGCGGCCAGTATTGCCAAACCTTTTAATTATTGATCAGGATGATGGGGCAGACTGTACCCTCAGCAAGCCTGCAGATGATACAAAACTGGAGATAAAAGGCTGTTATACCAGATGGGTGTGCTAGAAGGATCTTGACAGACTGGGGAAATGGCAGACAAGAATCTTGGGAAGTTCAGCAAATGGAATTGCAAAGTCCTTCCCCCAGGGAGCAATAACACCAGGCACCAGTACACAGTGGGACTGACCAGCTGGAAAGCAGTGTTCCAGAAAAGGCCTTAGGGATCCTGGTGGACAGCAAGCTGACCATGAGCCAGCAATGTGCCCTTGCGGCAAAGGTGGCCAACAGCCTCCTGGGGTGGCTGCATTATGAAGAGCGTTGCAGATGGGTCAAGGGAGGTGACTGCTCTTGTCTACTCAGCACTAGTGAGGCCACAACTGGAGTGCCAGTTCTGGGTACGCCAGTACAGCAGAGATACGGACTTACTGGAACAAGTCCAGCCAAGGGCGACAAGGATGATAAGCATCTCTCGTGTGTGAAGAAGCTGAGGGAGCTGGGATTACTTAGCCTGGAGAAAAGAAGGGTCAAGGGAAAACCTGTCAGTGTTTATAAATGTCTGATGGAAGGGTTTAGAGAACAAACAGCTAGACTCTTCTCATTCATGCCCGTTGAGAAGACAATAGGCAATGGGCATAAGCTATTACACAGAAAATGCTATCTGAATATAAGATTTTTTTTTATTTTGCTGTGAGAGTGGTTGAACACTGAAACAGGCTGCCCAGAGGTGTTGTATAGTCTCCATCCTTGGACATACTTGGAACACAGTTGGACACAGTCCTGGACAACTTGGTTCTTCTGACCCTGCTTTGAGCAGTGGGGTTGGACTAGATGGTCCCCATAGGTCCCTTTCAACCTCATTGTTCTGTGGTTCTGTGACTGTCTAGCAAGATAAGCTAAGTTGAGCTTGAGTGGAAAGAACTGAAGGAATTTCAGGAATATCTGGGTGTCTGAAGTATTGGCAGACTAATAATTTTGTGCTTAGTCTATGGTGAAAACTACTGTATAGAAACGAAGAGTGAGGTTACCTGGATTTACTATTAAATAGGAAAAGTGAAAGATAATTGGAATTGCTAAGGATTGAATATTTCACTTGAACATATTAGAGGCGAGGTTATGGATATTACCCCTCTCACCTTCCAGCTTAAAATTTGCAAAGTCTTAGTAATGTGAAATAGTAGAGCTTAAAAAAACCCAACACCTAAACAAATGGCAAGACAAGGGAGAAAAGTGCATAGTGAAATGAATACAAGGAGGGACATTAGATTCTTATAATCCATACTTGGATTCTGTAAGAACAGGAGACATGAAAATGGATTGATGTTAATGAGTTATGAGAAAAACCTGCATTTTGCTATAAATGTTTTGCAAAAGCACAGTGAAGTAAATGAGTGAATTGTTCACTGCTCCTGCACTGTGTTGCAAGTCATCTGGGAGATAAACAAGTTCCTGTAATAACAGGCGGGTGGAAAGGTCTCCCCAACAAAGCAAGCAACCTGAGAGGAGTTCTGCATTTCAGTATGCGGTTAGTTCCTCAGCCTGCCAGGGAGGTAATTGTTTTGCAGCTTTTACAAGTCACTGATCATCTTAACATAACTGGAACCAGTCAGCAGTTGGGTTCATCTATTACATTAAACTTGACTCAAATGTCAGTCTATATGTAAGATTAACAGTGGTAGAATCATGGTTACTCATCATGAGGCTCCAAATGTTTTTAGGGCAGAATTTTTAAGATACATCAGGAAAAAAAAATGTGGAAAAATCTTTATTATTTGAAAACAAGGTATTTTATAAGAAAAAAAAGAGTAAAATAAACCTTTTCTGGTTATTATGAAAGAGTCTCCAGTCTGGAAGATAGGGTTGTTTCAAATCTGAAACAATATATAGGAAGATTGTTCTTACATATTTATTGTTTCTGGCAGTAATAGCGGGAGTAGGAGTGGGAGTAGTAGCAGCAACATGTAGTCCTGGGGAGAAGCAGCTGTCAAACTCTCCATCATCCTGAATCATCAGATGGGTATGGTTCAGTTCCTCTGTGCAGGGGGCCCACAATACCGGCACGTGTCGGTTTGCAAGCAGTGGCTTGGGTGAATACTTTCATGGGCTTTCTCACAGGCCACAGAAGCCTACAGCGTTGTACGGTGCTTCACAGATGGCACTGGTGGTGCCATCATCTGGTATAATCCCAGGTGGGATCTGACACTTCTTATGTGGGGCACTGCAGGATAAGGACTTCATAATGGGTTTACACAAGTCTGGTAGGAGCCTGCGTGGGCAGCGTTTGGAGAGTCAGACAGGGGTGTATCAATGAGACACAAAACACACGCAGTATCATGTGAAGGAAATTTTGCTGGTGTGACCAGAGCGTGAAACACGTGGATGTACCCTGCTTGGTGAATGCCTGGTCCAAAACAGAGTCTGTGGGAATGGTGGCTGCTTCGTTTCTTTATTGAAGTCTCTGTATGTTACAGGTCTGATAACTGACTTTTGGTGGTATCCTGTAGCTTCAAGCTGCTTTTGCGGTAGGACTTCCATAGCTATTGAAGTGAATTGACTATTTTAGACTAATATATTTTAAATCCTTTTGAAAGGGAGAAGCAGGCAAACTTGGGGTCATAACCTGTGAACATTTCTGCTGGAATCTAAAAATAAAAATGCAATGTGTTCTTCCTATCTGACAGCTGCACAGAAGTTCAGGACAGGATCTATACATTTGTGTTGATGCTTTTTCTTTGCTGCTAGTTGGCAGATGGAATTAGAGGAATTGGAGAAATGATCTGGAAAAATAGGTACAATTTAATACAGACAAGTGCAGAGTTCCAGCTTTAGCAATGGCCAAATACTAAATACTTTCCTTACTTGTCTTTAGGTCTTTGATGCGTGTGACTTAATTTGGCAGTTTCCCTCAGTTTTAGGTAAAGGGTTCAATATATCTTTGTTCCTTACTGACAAGGGGACATATTTTAACAGAAATGATCAGAGAGGGTTTGGGACTGTCAGTTCTTTCTACACCAATTGTCACGTATTTACATTGGCTGTAACACATCCCTAAATCTTTATGAATATATATTTTTATTTATTTTGTATATATATAGTCAAGATCTCTTACCTTAAATGCATCAAAACCTTATAAGAAGAAGTCATTTGATAAGAACAGGGACCTGTAACATTCACTTTAATATAAAGTGTGTTTGAGAAATGGTCATATGAAGGGCTTGCTACTTTTTTCTTTGCTTATCTCTTTTAGGACTCATTTCTGCCACTTTTTCCTCAGTTCTTCAGTGTTGTACAGCTCATTCACTGAAGATCTGCATTTCTTCTTGTCTTACCATGCATGAATTCACATATTAACATCTGGCAAATTCTGCCAGATGTCACTGAAATTGTTTTTTAGCTTTAGTGCTGGAGATTTTATCTTAGCTTCAGATACACAGGAGGTTTGTGATTGCTGTGAAGTTCCGTCCTGCTGCTTGTATGTTCTCCACGCACAGGGTGTTCTGTGGGGGAGCTGCCAAAGGAAGGGAAATGCCAGGGGTATAAATGTACCTGGCGCATCATACAGAAAACCAACCCCATGTTCCCTCTCCTTTTTTGTTGTGAAATGCCTAGGAAGAAGATAAAAAATATGGAACAGACCTTCCAACCTGTGGAACTGAAAGTATTACATATAGTAGGTTTTTATCATGCCAGGAGTAGTCAAACATGGAAATGTCTCAAAACTATTCATTTCTAGATCATGAAAAAAAAAAGTCCACAATAGGGGGCTATGCTTTTACCTGTTTATAGGGTTATCATCTTTTCTGCATCTCCTCCTGTTCCTTTTGCTTCTGACAGCAACCCCCGCATTCTCACTCTGCTTTTGACTTGGTATCCTTACTTTTCACTGTATCTTCTTGTTCTGTCTTGTTCTTGCTTTCCTTCTCTATACCTTTTCTTTCACACCGTGCCATTTCACCTTGACCTTGTAATTAGCCAAATAATTGTCTATAAGTTTTTCTATTCTGTGCATAAAAATAGTATCAGGAAATTAGCTTGCTACTTAAACTGCCCCACTGCCCTGCAACAGCCTACTGAATCAGTCACTCGAAACATTACTGGAAATATTGGCTGTTGCACTATTCCTAAATGAAATACAAATCTATGTACTTTATCTTCTCATGACAATGGTAGTTTTAAATTATACTTTTAAGCATATTTTACTTTACTGTAGTTTATTTTGGGTAAATGGTTTTCACACATAAATCACATAATTGTTCTTCCAGCCAGCCTTGTTGTAAGGTAGAGTTATAAATATTAGAAGATACGGCATCACTGAAATTAGAGATGGAAGAAAACTCTTTTGCTGCAGTAATGATCAGGTGGTGATCTCCTAGTTCAGGATATTCTAGACAATATACATTTTCATGCTTACCTCTCAGGAATATTGTCATTCAGATCCTTCCTTACACCTAATCGTCTGATAGAGGTTACATGCAGAAGTATCCTATTCCATGTGTAACAGACAGAAAAACGCTACCTCTTTGCTGCTGGTAGAGGATTCAGAGTTAACATTTGGAATAAAAATGCCAAAGGAAGTGGCTGATCTTTCAATCAAAAGAGACAGATAATTTTTGGCAGCAGGAGGCTGATTCTGGATGATCATGTGTTAGAGTTATACCAGGGACTTATTTAAAAATTACCAGTCAGCCAAATAAGCAAATAAATAAGAGATGTCATTATGAAATCAGCTTCAGGCACCTAACTTAGATTTTATGAAATATGAGGTGGAAAACAAAAAGCAAAGTCATTGTGAAAGGCTTACTTGTGCCTTGGTGAAGAGAGGAAAATTAAGGAGTATCTGTGTGTAATACCAGCAGAAAGTAGAGTTAATCCTAGGAGCTACTGCACACATTTTACACAGCAGCAGTTCTGCAGGGATTCAGACAGACTAAAGTGATATCACTGCTTTTGTGGTAAGTTTTGATGTCCCACAGACTTTTCTTAAGAAATCGAAGTAGCATCATTGTTGTTCAGAAAGCTATGTGGTCTTTGACTGGTGTAGTAATAAAACATGTAGTCTAGCCTCTCTGCAGATCTGATAAGAAAGAAAAAAAAAAAAAAAAAAAGAGAATGGTTACTTTGATGTATGCAGCATGGTGTCAGAAAAGACATAAAATATATGCAACCTTAGACTTTGCAACCTCCATTTCAGTCTTCTTGGCAGATTTGGGTGGTAGACAATATGCTCCCTGCTTCTATTTTTTCAAGCTCCCTGATTTGTGTATATTTAATAGCACACTACTATCGGAAGGTTATCAAACCTAATGTTGTACTTATATTTCTCTTGCCTTTGGAGTGATAAATTGGGGATGGAGGAATGGGAAAGTAATGAATTTGTCTTTCTGCAATCTGAATTAAGGTTCCCTACTATCCATTTGTACCCTGCAAGGCGAAAACACTCCCTCACTACACTGAATCTGATCTCCATGGTCTTTTGAGCAGATAGATGCATCAAACAGTTTTTATTCATTTACTGGGAAATATGCAAAATATTTCTGATTTAAGTCTGTACTCTAAATCTATATGCTGATTCTGATATGCCTAGAATAGGTGTTATCCATGCAATACATTAGCACAAAGCAGACAACATAGCTTGTGAATCACACTGATATGCATGTTAATCACTACTTTCCTAGATTCCTTGTCATCCACAAGAAATGCCTTGATGGCATTGGGACCAGCGGCCTCAACACCAGTACAACATCCAACTCAACATGCTGTCAAAAACCCTTCTCATCTTCCTGCAGCTCTTGCTCCAAACACTCCTTCCCCTTCCCCCCACACAACAAGATCCTGATGTGAGATCACAGGACAAGACCAGGCATCTGCGCATCAGGTCAAGAGGAGATGTAGGAGAGGCATCAGGTATGAACAACCCTCCTGCAAATAATCCCCCTTTTTATAACTGACACTTTTATGTGCCACGTTCATCATAAATGGATTAGCTGCCGTGACTGAACAGACTCAAAGAATATCTGAACTGTGCCTGAGAGCTGGTCGGCTCCACCAGGAAAGTGACTCCAGGCTACAGATCTTGCACTTCATTACCCCGAGAGGAGGCCAAATGCAGCAGTTAATGTGGTGGTACAGAGAGGGTGTTCCTGTCCCACTGGCACGGAGATGAACAGAGACTGTATTGCTACCAGAGACTGATGGGTCACAGTGGGGCACAAAGCGCAGTTGCCTTCTGCTCTGCCTTGCAATTGCTTTAAATGCCTTCATAATCATCCGCTCCGCAGGACTCTTTCACTTCTGTTGACTACCACATTTCCTTGCCTTCTTTCTTTCTCCAAAATAAGCCTTCAGGTCCATCTGTGGGCTGGTGAAAGAACATCAGTTTCATCCTCTGGAAAAAGAAAATCCAGGAGGTGTCGTCACTTGAATATTTTTCCCTATTTAATCAGATACAGTAACACAACAGCATTAACTCAGTGAAGCATAATTTAATAATAACCTACATTCTGTAGTGGTTTTGATCCAGCTGTCTGAAAACACTTTAAAACATTAATACATTAAATTTAACACTGTCCTTCTTGTGAAGTAGGTAGACATTATAGCCTTAATTTTACAGATGAGAAAACACAGGCACAAAGAATTTAAATGCCTTGCCCAAGGTCAAATGAGAGATTCCTGCTAGAACTAAGAAACTTGGAAGAGGAAGGAACAGCGTGCTTCCATTAGCACTGCAGCAGTCTATCCAGCTGCTAGCTTTTTAATGGAATAAAATGTATGCATCAGTGTAATCTACATACATTAACCAATATATTTGTTTATCTTCATAGGTGTAACAAGGCACTAGTATAAATGACTTCATAATCAAGAACATACTTTTAAATTGAGACACTGCATCAGAGTGAGGAGTAGACCAAAGACGACATTTTGACCAGCAAGTTTGTTCTTTTTTTTCAATGTTACAACCTAATCATCTATAGCTTTATTGTTTTTTCTTGTTTCTTTCATACAATTTATATTTTTGAGAAACAAATGCACTAAATAAATGAGTCTGTAACCCTTGCATTGGCTCACACATGTTAATACGCGTCTGGACTGCTGCCTCTGGAGATGAATGGAAAACCAGTTCTTGGGCACTCATGCAGTGGTGTTAAAACAAACCATAGGGAGGTACCAAGTTGAGACAAAAGCTTGATTAGAGAATGCTGGTAGGACGAAGAAGGACTGGAGTGCTGTTAGGGGCTGCTTTGAAAGAACAGGGACCTCTGAGACATGCTTGGATAGGTCTGGAAAAGTTAGCCGGGATAAAGGATGTGTAAATTAATTTTTTCTTCAGAACTTTTCAGGGTAAGCTTCTGATTAAGCGCACCAGTCAAGGAAGAGCCATACCATGGGTCTTAAGATTTGAAAGAGCCTAAAAAAGGGTTTCACTGTGTTATTTAGAAGTAGCGCTGATGGGTCTGTGTAGAGATGTTATTCCTGGGTTTCAGAAAAAGACTGATAACGATGTCAGAGAGTGTGGGCTGAGAAGTGACCTGCCTGAGTAGTCAAGTCACAGCAGATGCAGATTGTCACAAAGCAAGAAGGCAGGACATGGACAAAAGAATGATTATGCATCTCAGGATAGTAGGTAATGAATGATAGTTGTCTCAATGTTGCCTGTTTCTAATCTTACAGTATGCCTTAGCTCTGCCTCTTGCAGTGTGTTGGGATGGTACCTTTCTGACTGGCCACTTGGACAGATAGAAGAATGAGTTTCAAGCCACTTTAAGCCTTAGTGCTTATCTTCAGAAAGTAGGTCAAATCTCCGTGCAAAGCAGGTCTTAAATAAAGTTCATTTCACAGTAATGAGGACTGAAAACAAAAAGGTTGATTTTAATGTATTTTAAGTTTTTATGTGAGAAAGCTATGGTAAAAAAAAGGCTTATATGGCCCACAGAGCTGAAGTCAGTTTTCCATTTCTTTAGTGCTGTATTCTCCCCATTGTATGGCATAGAGTGTGTATGTGCAATCTAACTTCTCTTCTCCCTGGGGCCAAACAAATGATGTTCTCCTAAAGAGATTTTCTTTGTAGCTCTGGAAAATCACTTTCTTCTCTTCAGCTGTTCCATCTTATTACATGGATGCATATGTCCTAGAAGCACTTGCAAATTTCTGATTTTCCTCCCCTCCTTTTCCTGTAATCAGTTGCTGCCAGCCACTTCCATAAGTGTGTATTAGCTTGTTGTCAATTTGCCCAGCTTAATCTATGTAAATACATATAAATGCTTTTATCTCTACTCTTTTTCCCTTCCCACTTAATTTCTTCTGAGATTCTCCCTATCTACTCTGATTTGTGTTGCATGCAGCTCTGTTCCCAGTTTTGAAGAGATAACTTGTGGTTATGCTGTACATCTTTGCTGCTACCCGATACATGCATATTCTGTATGTCTTTCAAGCAGTGCCTGTTGCATTCATTTGCCCCTGTAGAGAGGTTTTAGATCTCTTTAGGAATCATGACCAAAACCCTTTGTCAAGCAAAAAGGTCCCACTAGATTGATTTTCCCTTGTTCTCTGTGGAGAAGAGGACCAGAACAACGTAGTACTGAAATAGAAAATAGGTCTGACTGCATATGCAGCAATTACAATTCTTGCTTCCGAGATGCAAGTAGCAAACTCCTAGCTCCTCAACCCAAAAGGCAAAATCTTGTCCAGAAAAGTTTAGGCTGTGGGTTAGAGAGGTGGGAGAGCTGGAAAGCAGGGATGCTTCCAAGTTTGCACCTAGGTACATTTCTAGTTGTCATTTACTCTTCTTCTGCATATTTTTGCATACCTCTTCCCACTTGTTAGTCTATCATATGGTGCTCCGTAAATGTCATTTGTCCATAGTCTATCTCACTCTTCTTAGTTATGTAAAAACTCCTCATGCCAGGGCCTCCTTCCCTGAATCTTTCTTCCTTCTTCAGCCCAAATCTCTGGCAGAACAGGAGAAATGGGAGACCTTCCTTCTTGGTCTATGTAGCTAATGAATACTTTGTCCCAAACAAGTGTTATTCAAGGGGTTGCTTTATGTTGCTGCACCTGAACAGTACTGCAGTGTCCTGCACTTAGGGTAACGTGTCCTTGTGGTGTCACTGATCAATGGACAGTGAGAGACACTGGTTAAAACAAAGCAAAAGGAAAACCTGAAACCAGCAAGAAAGAAAAAAAGAACTGATCTTGCTTTACCTCTTGCTTCATTGAAAGAGGCTTCAGCTTCCTGCTGAAGGTTTATATTTTATGTAGACTGATGCATGATATGAGTGTGATTTGTATGCTGTGCTAGTTGGTGATGAACTGAAGCCCCAAGCTCAAGGTGTTTTTTTTCTGGTGCGAAACAACAGATTAATTTTTATAATCTGATCTACATAGATCAGCTTAATCCGTATTGATTTTTATATAAAGATCTGTACAACAAAGGATACTTCTCCTCTTCCTCAGGAACTAACTTCACATCACCTTTCACGTCATACATCTCCATAGAAATGGCTTTCATGATGGAAAATCATGGAAAGTGTCACCTAAATGAAAAATACAGAGGGTTGCCAGATAGCTGTTTAGAAGGTCCAAGTGTTTCTTTACCCATAAGACTAAAATTATAGGCAGACAGTAGATATGGCAGCCAGAGGTTTATAGAGGCATTTGCTACATTGCTCTTATGAACTTGTTTTGCCATTTATAATGCATTTGATGGTTTATTGTCTTCTCACAAATATATTGATATCTCAGGAGATATAATAATAGTATGGTATATGCACCACATATAGCTTACTATATTGTAGTGTTTTTTATAAAATAAAATTAAATAGTAGTACAATTAAATAATTGTGTCAGAGATGGCTTCAGACCTTCAAGCACTTTTAAGGAATTTGTTTAGACTATTTTTTCTGGATGTATATGTGAGCTAATGCAGAAGGATAGCTCAAACGTGGTTATGATTTTATCTTTGACCAGAACTATGTTTCCTTTTGTGTGCGGTTAGAATGCTGTATTTTGAAGGTGTTACGGTCTCCAAAACATAATTTAAAAGAGAGGTACTGGAGAGCCAAAATAGGACTTTCTTTACCACTAAGGGGAAACTAATTTCTCAGTGACTCGGGGTGAGCTGATGATGCAAGGAGAATGGGAAGGATGTGGATAATCTACTGGTTATCAGGAAGGATGTATTGTCCAGATGAAAAACTCAGGATAACAGAAGGCAGGTCTGATAGTACTAGCAACATCCAAAAGTGCATCACTGTGTCCTCTTACCAGTTGAAATATTTCCAGGAACGCTTTATGCTGGCTCCTGCCCTTGGGGGCAGTAGGGCTCTCCTTTGCAGTTCCTCGTCCAGCTTCCTTTAGGTCTGTTTTGGAGCCTGGATCTTTTGGCATCAGAAGTATAAGCTCACTGAGTTGCTAGAAGAGCAATTACAGCAGCAGGTTGCTGTGCTAGGCTCTTGCACCAATTCATCTGCCAGCAGCAGGAAACTTGACCATTATCTTTCTGTTTTAGGAATGTCTGGGATGTCTTTTTTGAGAACATAGGGTTTGATTTTGGTATCAGAGTATTTTCCGAGTGGTTCAGTGTGGTTTTAAAATTGAAGTCTTTTCAGTCAAGCTCTTTGCCAAAGGGAAATCTTTTCCCCAGTTGCTCTCTGCTGTTTTGGGAGCAATTTCAGTGCAAGTGAGGTGTACCGTGGACAGAAGTTGTCCTTTCCACATGCTGTTCAGTGGTTGTTGGCTGGATTGCAGAGACCTAAGCCCAGACACAGAGATGATGTCGAACTAGAGCTGTTTTTCAACATTTTTTCTTTTCCTACTATTTTGGTTTAATGCAACCTTAATTTTAATAAATGTATAAGAAAGATAAATTCTTTTATAAAGTGGAAATTATAATAAAACTTAGATCAAAGGTTTTGGTACAAGATAGAAGAGTGGTTTTGGCAGACATTGTAGTATGATGAGACTTCACAGATTCATTGTGTCCTGTGCTCTGTTCTCAAGACATGTTATTTGAAAACAATAACAATCTTTGTGCTGATTTATTTTAAATTGATCTGTTAATAATAATTTAATTATATGTTACCCGATTCTAGCATAATTTTGTATTTGCACAGTCTGTTAAAGACCATGTATATTTTTGCTTCCGAGATGGATAATTTAAAATACAAAGTTTAGTGTGTTTGCTAAGGCAGTAAGAAATGCAAAACGACATGTGATGTTTGACGGTTAAGAGAATACTGTCACAAAATTAAACAATAATAATTTCAAATGCAATAGGAAACGTGATCCAAAACATTCTCCTCTTCTTGCAGAAAGACATGATCCTGGGTAGGAAACCATGTAAAAAGAATCTTTGTATGAAGGAATTTGTTCCACATAACGATATTTTACTTTTCCCCTGACAAGTTCTTTGAAGATGCCTGTTTTAATGGCTGTTGAAAATCTATCGAAGATCTGGAAAATAATCAGCATTAACAAACTTACCTCCTCTGTACTTTTGTAGGATTGTCAAATACAATCTTAATTTGCCGCAGGCATTGTATGTTTATTAAAAATGACATTTTCCCATTTTCCTCCAAGCAGATGGCTCATATGTGCAAAGAAAACTAAGTTAGAGAACAGAGACTGTATGTAAAGCCTTAATGCTCCCGAGTTGCAATATTTCTGAATTTTCTTAAAGTAAAGACCTGAAAAAGACTCTTCCAACTGCTACCTGTGTGGCAAAAGTTTTTAATTAAAGCAACATGAACTACCTGCATAGATCTTGGGTAACTGATTTTCAGATCACGCACTTCATCTGTGTGTGTGTAGGCATATACATGTACAGATACACATATACATGCTTACAAACTTCCCACATGCTTGACAGTATTTTTTCCCCAGAAGCCACATTTGCTAACCTTAGAGCAGGTTGAGTTTATGTTAAAGCCTATTGCTTTGTTTTATGATTAAGACCAGATGCAATATATATTATATGCTTGATAATTTTATCCTGGACATTCGCTTCACAAATCTAATATAATACAGATAGGCTTTTTTGAGCTACCCTATGTAAAGTCTTATACATACACAAGAGGAATTAGTGAAATTAGTGTCTGTGGGCACTCTGCAGGGGATTCAACATACAGCAATATTTTGGGATATAATGCCTTCTAAAGTTAATAGTAGAAAGAATTTTTAGCACAAATTTAAGCTGATGCGTCATTCCAACAAGCAAAAGTTTTTTGATTTTTGATCCAGTAAGTATTGCTGGCAGATCATAATTTGGTTAACACCTCCTTCTGAAAAATCCATTCATATGTCTGGGAAGAGTTTGCCAAAAGTGCCTATAGCTTGATTAGCCTCTTAGATGGATGGCTAAGTGTAAACACGGGACTTGATGCTAGCCTCTAGGTCATTCATCAGAGCTAAGAGGTTTAAATACAAGACCTTAATTTCTTTGCCTTTTTCCTAACTAATCTCGTGATATGCACATCAGGTACAAGTGTCTAAGGAATATTAGGGGTAGTGTTAATTAGTTTTTTCTTTGGGTATCTTCAAGTGAATAGCAGCAAAATTGACCAGAAACTTTAATTTCTTGGTAAAACTGTGAGTAGTGCATAAGCTCTTTGCAGAATCAAGAACTTGCTTTTTTGGTTTTCATACATTCATTTGAAATGCTTTATTTGCTTCAAAAGGATTAATCTTAATAGCTTTAAAAATGAAAGCCTAAAACTAGCAGGAATTGTTGGCTTAGGACCTACAACAGGGAATTAGTGGCTTCCCACTCACCACTAATGAGTGGATTTTTTTAAGCTCTGTTTATTTTAACGAGCACTGTTGAATACAAATTCTTTTTAAACAAGTTATTTTAGGGAAGCTGCTCTGCTTGATTTCAAAAAAATATTCAACAACCATATTAACAAAATGCCATTTGCCCAAATGGCAGCATAACTTCCATCTCACATTAAAAAAAAAAAAAAACAAAAAAAAAACCAGCATGCCTTAAGAAGAAAGTAAATTGATTAGTAGCAACCACAGACTTCTGAAAAGTTACTTCCAAAAACGAATCTTTTCTTAGCATCAGGTACTTTTTGGGCAACCTAAGGTACCATTCACTGTCATTCTGTATTCAATATAATACCCAAACATGTAAGGTGGTTAGTAGTGATTTGCTGATACTGAAGACTGTGTGCCTTAAGAATACTAGGGAAAAAAAAAAAAAAAAAGATTTAAGTTTTTGGGGTAGCGTAAGTGTTCCTCTGTAAAAGCTTCCACTTACAGACTGGTGTTATTCCTTTTTAATGCTGGCAAAAAGAAAAGAAATTTGAATAGAATAAAAACAGACTAATAGGAGGGGGAATCAGATCCTGTATTTTAATATAAGAGAACAGAAGTAAAAAGTTTTTTTGTTTCTTGGCTTTTGGGAATTGACCAGTAACACTCTTACTGTAGGGTTTTCTTCCAGATACCCTATTTTGAATCCACAGTGTGTAAGACAGAACTATTTAGCCAAGCTTAAAGAGATTTTTTCATTCTTCTACGACCTCAGTTTTTGTTTTAAAATTTTATTTTTTGTCTCTGTTATGAAATTAAAGTCTCTTTTCCTGACCTATTTTCATCTTCTTGACCTCATGCCTTTTCCCTCTTCATGTTTTTCTGCTTTTATATTTTTGATGATGTTCTTTTCCACCATTTTCATTCTTGTGCTGTGACACTGGTGCATGCTGTTTCTGGCATGCAGCATGACAAGATGAACATTTCTGGGTAGCTTTAGTCAATGTGGCCACTCCAGGCTCAGGCAGGGGTCCAAGCAGCCACCTGAGTTGCAGGTGAATTCAGTTAAGCCAGACCTCAAGCAGCCAGCCGCTTCACTTGCCCCTTTTGTGGACATGCTTTCGTGTTGGGCTGGGATTCTTAAATAAGGGCTTGCATCTTCTTTCTTTACATACAAATTAAAAACAAATTACTTTTCACTGGGAAGCAGACCTGCACAGCTCTGGCCATCTGCTGCTGCTTAGCAGGGGAGCGACTCTTGTCGTGGAACAGTATACCAAAAAGGTCGACTAGTTTTAGTTGCTCAAATTACTCCATTGACAAATTTACCTGCAATTGTCTTCTTCCACTGCAACAAAATAAAACTCGGTTAGAGTGGGCAATGATTTGCTCCATTTTCTATAAGATAAAGGTGGAATAATTTACTACATTTCTGTTCTTTACTATATTTGCCTATCAGATTAAATTGGGGGAAAAATTATACTGTGATAAAATGTAGCATTAAGTGGTTTGTACTCCAGGTCCTATGTCACCCAAGTCGATATCTCATTTCGCATTTCTGAAGTGATGTATGCTATAAAAAAGGTTTCCTGTTGGTGTTTTTGTTAGAATGTGTATACATATGTACACACAGAAGAGCTGATTGTTGTTTGTCACTGGCAAAGGTGTATCTTGGGGAAATAAGGGTCCAGATCATTTCAGAAGATATATAGAATAATTATATATATATAACATATTAGTTATGTGGCATATTTTTACTATATATTTTTTTTAAAAAGTTTTAATTATTTCATGCTACCAGAAAGTGTTGAAAGGTGTTGCTGCCTGACAAGGAAGAGAATGTCAAGCTTGTAATTGAAATAATTTAGGTTAAAATTGCAATATTTGAATAATAAATGAAATGTATGGAAAAGGAACCATTTCCAGGCAACATGCAATTGTATGAGTATCTGCAAATGCAGCGCTGATTTTTTTCTTTGTTTGTCCCTTGGCAGTTTCCAGCTGAACTGCTGTGCCTCAGACTCCATCATTATGTCTGGCAGCTGCAGTGCAACATGGTTTTAGAACTTACTGTGATTTCAGCAGTGAAGCACAGCAAGCACTTTACTGGCCAAATGATAATAAAAAAAAGCCAAAAACCTTGAATTGAGATATTTTCTTTATCCATGGTAATGATGCTCAGTAAGGCAGGAAGCCTCCATTACATCGTCATTACTGACAGTTCACAACCACTTAGCCAGCACTGAGTCGTGTGAAACACACAGGATCAGCTCCCTCACCTAGCACCACTTTTTTCCCAGTTTTACCTGTGCTTCTCATTCAACAGTTAGTTCCCCCAAGATTTCTTTTCTGAATCTCAAATGCCATGGTGCTGGAAAGAAAAAAAAATAAAATTAAAAAGAACAGAAGTTATTGAAAAGTGTCCCATCAGGTGTGAATGTGGTTTCCCTCAGGTCCCTTGAAATGGTGACATTGCTTGATCTCCCAAGATGATCAGATTCTTTCCTTCTCCCCCTCAAAAATGTATTTTCATGTGTATTATTAACACTCCTTTAGATGGACTATAGCATGAAAACCGCTGGATAGCCTAGACCCTCAAGTAATTCATAGAGAGGCTAAGTGATGTGCAAAAGTAGCAGCACATTCAGGAGGTGTGGGGGATATGACAGATAGTAGCCAGAAAGGGTTCCAAAATATACTTTATTAAACTTTAAATACTTCTGGCATGAAGGTTTTTGTTCTGTACTTATGCTTTGTTCTGTTTCAGGGGGTAGCACTTGGGTGATATGTTTGAAAGGTATGGACCTTTTACTTGCTTCTCCAGGGACAGGACACAAGCTTCTTACTTTTTCTAGCCATTTTCATCAATAGGAAATGTGTACTGTTCGGAATTTTGGGTTCTGTTTCGTTTTGTTTTAAAATCTGAACAGCATATAGATGGCAAAGCCATGATGTGACTGCAATGAAATATAATTCATGTCTCCCCCCACCCCCACCTTTAAAAAAACCAATGAAAAATCAATCAGTTGAGGGTAGAAAACACAAATGAGAATTGGCTTTAAGTGTGAGAGTAGACCAGTTTATGTAAATCTCTGAATCAGTCTTCAGAGAATGTACTACCATTGAGAGCTATAAATATGTTTTAATTCTTTCTGAACGAGGATCAATGTGAGGAGGCGTATAACTCCAGTTTCAGTTCAGAACAATTTTATTCCATTTTAATTTTAAACAGAGTTATTAAATTTAGAGAGTGCTCACATTTCAAAGTACATCTTTAGGGTTTGTCAAAGGTAAGGTACATTTATATTTCAGGTGTAACTACTAGTCAAGCTCTATAGCACCTTTTATGGATTTTAACAGTCCCTTGGGTCCCTTCCTAACTTGTGCCATTAGATGAAAAATTCAAACAAAAGCTGAGCTGACTACAGCAAAATGGTTAAAATGGCAGATACATACAGAAAATACTAAAAAATATTTAAATGAAGCATACTTCAGGAGACATTTTCACCAGTTTTCTTAACGTACCTGCAAGTAGGTATTTGTAGTATAGTTAAATTTTAGGTAGGGGCCTGTTATAAAATATGATAGCATGTGCTCTGTCCGGTTAGGCATGTACTTCATTAGAATTGCAGACCTGTTGGTTTGAAGGCACCTCTGGAGGTCATCTAGCCAAGTCTCTGCCCCAGACAGCGCTGTTGCCCACACTGCAGTGGGTCAGCCGAGGCTCAGTCAGCCAAACCTCAAAAGCCTCCAGTGCGGAGGCTCCGCAGCCTTGCTGGGCCACCGGCCCCAGTGCTGCTCTCGTCAAAATGTTGTTCGTGATGTCCAGATGAATCTCCCAGGCTGCAGTTTGTAGCTGTTGCCTGCTGTTACATCATCTGCCTGGACTGTCATCTCTGCAGCTCCTTCTCACGTACTGCTGTGCGGCCGGCCGGTTAGCCTGCTCTCCCGCAAACTAAACAAGCCCAGCTCCCTCAGCCTCTTCATGCTGGGCTGTGTGCTGCAGGCTGCTGACCAGCCTGGTAACTGGGCTTGTGCTGGAGACTCAAAGCTAGGTAGAGTATTCCAGAGACAGCACCAAATAGAAGAGAATAACATCTTCCCTCTTACAGTCTAATTACATCTAATTACATTACAGGCTAATTGCGTCATGTCATAGTGCTTGAGGAATGTTTGAGAAATATGGCAAGATATTTTCTAAAATAATGCTGTTCTTTCAAGTTCCCCTGAAGATGGGGTACGCTTTCAAGAAGTCTTGACAGCATAAAAAGTACTATGTAGATCAGAGAAATCAGTGCACGAGCCTTCTTTATAAAAGACTTAAAAAGTGACTTTAAGATGCAAGGGCTCTTTTACTTAAACTGAAGTTGAATTTCACATGTGATTAAGTTGCAGAAGGAAGGTGACACAGCAGGTGTTCGCAGGCTAGTTTCAATTTTGCTTTCTGGCCGTGAACTCAAGATGAGTCTCTGCAACATACACATCTCTTGCATTGCTGTTTGCAGGGAGAACAGCACAGGGGAGATCTGTGATCTCTCTCTGCATGCAGAATGCCTTCCATCTCTTCCAAAAGAGAGGATGCTAGTCTCCACAAAGGTATTGAAGATGATATGAGGGATTTGCTTCACTACTACTTTTGACATCCATTTTACTTGTTTAATTAAATGGTAATACTGGTTTTTAAAAAGTATTTTTAAAACAGAGATGATTAATTAATAAAAAAAATAGTAACTGCAGAACCTATCTCAATTCTGTGCAGTACACATAATTTTTAAGGGTATTAAAACTGTAGATGCATCCTATCGCAAACTTCATCTGTAAGTCATTGGTGTAAACTGTATTTGAGCACAATCTGTTCTCTGCTTCTAGCCTCTTTATTTTCTTTGCAGTCCTTTGCCTAGTTTGACATTTACAACAGGGCTAATTTTAATAAAGTGGAAACATATTTCCCTTTTTGCTTGCTCCTTCTTTCAGTTCAACTTTAAAGGATACTGTTTTCCTTTAGAAATGTATTTGCTGTGAGCAACCAGATCAGAACTGGGGTTTAAATAGAATACAACTTGGCATAAAGAGGCAGGGTCAAGTCCACTTGCAATTACAAAACAGTTTAGGACTCCAAAATGCTTGACTTTTTTTATATTATGATAACAGGAAGGGTCCTGAGAAGAGTTCTTTTTCATGTGATGTAACTTTAGTAACCAAAAAGAAGTTTCTATCCCAGAAATCTTGTTCTTTTGGTACCAGATATATAGTAACAGTTGCATGTAGCCAATGTGGTAGAAAAGCACAAGCAATTAGTGAAATAAAAAAAGTTAAACAGATTGACAGGTGCATAAGAATTTGTAAGTGTCTGTTGAGACGAACTTAAAGGAAGTATTTGAAAGAGTGTATTTTTGTGCGTAGACGTTTTTCTGTAACATAATGTATGGTTGATGAAGATTTTTGTAGGGAAGATGACAACTGGGCATAAAAAGCTGCTGTTGATGACAGGGAGGAGACAAGACTTGTTGCATTGACTGTATATTGAATTTTTTGGGGAGTTATAAACCGTAACACCACTAAAGGGGGAAAACCCCAGCCCCATATTTTATACAGTGAATAAAGTAACATAAGTAAGAGTGAGAAGAGGAGCAGCCACAATAATAAAAAAAAATAGCTAAACAAAAACATGCTTGATGACAGGAGGGTGGAAGGAGAAATTGTGCTTATAACTTTTTTGCCTCCTCAGAATTTGGAACAAAAAGTAAAAATTTCCATTTTTACAGGGAAAGATCTCTCTCCCCACCCCCACCCCCCACCTCACCCTGCACACAGAAGACATAATTTTCTGGAAGACATAAAATAGTTTTTTTTACATCAGTGAAATTTTATTTATCTTACTATGTGACAGAATACTCAGTCAAGTCTCACATCCTGCAAAATTCAACATGACATATAATCTTACATACGGAAAAGAAGTAGCTGAATGTGCAAGCAGAATCAAGAGTTTGTTTAAGTGGAAGAGAAGACGTGAGTTTAGAGTAGTTTTGAGTACAGCAAGCTGTAGGGTAAGGAAAGACTAGAAAGGTGAAGAGGTAAGTGTTGGAGCAGGAGAGAGGAAGGGATAAGTTCACGCTGAGTTTCTGGATTGGCTGGATGAGGTGGAGAGGTGTGTAAAGAAAAACAACTATCTCAGTTGCACTGACAGACTGAAAAAGTAGTAGTAGGGAAGGGGACGGAATAAAAGCTGGCTGGGAGGCTTGACTGATGGTGTATTTCATTTGGAGTGCTGGGTTGGTTTTGTCATTGTTTTGGTTACGTTTTTTATTTCCTTCCTTTAATTGGAAGGACTTGTTTGGGCAGGACCTTGGTGGAGATGGGAGGCTGCTGCTGCTGGGGTGGGTGAACAGAGGTCTGCCCCAAGGGGGGCTGGCAGCAAGAGGCAGTGAGCCTGTGGAGCAGCAGGAGCATCCAGGAGGCTGTGGGTACGAGGAGGGACCAGAGCGCCAGTGACAGAAATGACAGCAGAAGTTTCCTAGACACAGAGAAGGCTGGGCACGGTTTGCTGCAATTCAGAAAGTCACTGAGTTGGCCAAGACCAGGCTGTGAATCAGACACTGCATTTGTTGTTGTGAGAGTAATAAAATTGAAGCAGGCCCAGAAGCTGTCTCTCTCAACTATCTTGATGATTTCCAATGGTTGAGGGCATCTCTGTCAGGCTGTTATTTCTTTCCAGAACGTAACTCTACAATCAATATCTTGTATTAACACTTCCAGTGCTAGTTATGAAAATAAAATAATTTTAATACGTAGTCAGGAAATTGTGTCTATCATCTCTTTCTCTGCCATATAAAATAACCAATTTTTTGAATGCTCGGTATGGATTCTACCCAGGATGCAGCAGTCCCTGTAGCTCTCAGGCTAATCTTCCCATTCCCCTGCTCCAAAAGGCAGACAGTGCAGCCCAGCTGGATGAATTTGAATACACCAGCAAAAAAATTAATATAGCAAGAAATATCTTCAGATTCAAAATAGTGATGCTTCCCATGCAATAGCAGCTACTGATATTTAATAATGTTTTCCTTCTGAGTTTTGCTTTTGTTGTAATATTGCTTTATCTATTTATTCCTTGAAATCTCCACTCAACAAAAAGCCTTCTGTTTTTTGACTGACTGTTTTCAGTGGTCACTAAAAGTGCTGATTTCTAACTCCAACAGCTGGTGAAAACAAGTGACTGAAAAAAGGATGACTGAAACCACTCTTCAGATTACATTTTTCTTTCAAGATTACATTTTTTTCTTCATAGGAAGCCCAAGATGGGAAGTTCTTTTGAAATGATAGTCACAGTACCGATTTCATTACTTTTTTTGAGATGGGGCACAATACAAATATGTTCTCCACTTCCTCAAATTGTAATGCTGTAAGCGAGGGTAACACAGCTTTTTGATTTGAGAGGCTACTAACATCTTTTAGCAAAGACTCTTGTTACAGGAATACACTCAAGCTGTGTGTTAGCTAATGAGCTTGCTTCATGCTCTGAAGCACAGGCACTGCACTTGTGCGGATGGGGCAGCCTGGTAAAGTACATGGAGCCCTTTGCTCAGCTCTCCTTCCACCAGGGAAATGTGGCACAAGAGGACTGAGGGGACAGTGCACCATTGGGCCCCATGCCATCCTAAAAGGACATGGATTGGGTGGTGATGAATGCATCTGACAGAACCATTTACTGCTTTTTCAGTGCTTCTTCATACAAAAACACTCAATCAACCTAAATTTGGCCATGTAAAACTTTTTCTGTTAAACAAGATTGAAAGGGGAAGGGAGGAAAGATTATACCTAAGAAGTTTTAATTGTCATCTAATGAGATTTTCCTGGGTTTGGGGACTCCTAGTGTATTGTTGCTTTCCATTTGGAAATGTACCAAAGCTGATCTCAAGCTGCATTTGCCTTTCAAAGTATCCTGACCACTGCCTAACAATGGGTACTGGCCTGAGCAGGGCTTTGGGCTGACCCAATGGCTCAGTTCTTACCAAGCTGCTGGTGGGAGGGACAGGTGAATCTCGTTTGCCAAAGCAGACATGCTTTGGTTTCTGTGGTTGCTTTGTGATTTTTGTGTGGTTCCCTCCCCTCCTCCAAATTGAAGCAAGTGTTTATTTGTAAATGTTTATCTTCTAGGATATCACGATGTTTATCTTCTAAGAGTGCAAAACAGTGCTAGTTGCCTGGTTTGTTTTTTTTTTTCTCCTTATAATTTCAGCATCTCTTTGAAAGTATATGAATATACATAACATGCAAATTAGTGTTTATAAATCCATAAATAATAGTATTTGCATTACTGCAGATGGAAATTTTGAGGTCAAGTTACAACCATTTAAAATAGTTTTGTAAGCACCTCTTCTTTATCTTGACAAAAGTAACTCATTTCTGGAAGCAATGACTCTATACCCCACGTGGCTAATCTGTGCAAACGCAAGAGCAAAAGTTTTCTTGGTGGTAATCCTGTTGTTCAGAAAGCCAGCCCTTGTATGACATCTTTCTAATGCTGCTGGTACAGTGTCTGAATTAAGCAGCGATTCCCTTACTAGCAGAAGCAAACATGATGAGTAAGTTACATGGGAAATAAATTCAACTTGCATAAGCTTCTTACTCCTTGGGGTGGAGCTGTGAAACAAAGAAGAAAAAGTAATTGTACAAATAAAGATCTGGACATCAATTTTAGAGTTAAGAAATGAAAAGCTGCCAGCACGCAGGGAGGGAGAAAAATGAGTGGGGTAAGAGTCTGATGTCAGTACTAGAGGCGTATCTAGGCCCGTGACTTTAATAATGACAAATGTCTGCCATGTATAGAAACATTTATGACCTCATGCTGTAATGTAGGTTGTCCTTTATAAAAAACCTGGATACATTAGGCAAAGCCTTGAAATTATTTGCTTGAAAATATCATTTGGCTATCGCCCCTGCAGAAATATTACAACAGCAGTGTCTTTGGAAGAAGAAATCAAACCAAATTGATAGCCTGGGGGAAGCAGAAGCTTTAAAATAAGATCATACAATCTTGAGATGGAACCGACAGTGTAACAATTTTTACAGAAACACGGGTAAATCCATAGCTACTGACTCACTGATTTTTCACTTTATATGGAATTATTCCTGACTGAAAATTGTTAAAAAGCTAGTAGTCACACAGGCAAGACACTCTGGGTTAGATGCTTCCCTTCAGAATGCTTTCAAGCAACAGTTTACAAAGAAAAAATACTTTTGGCCTTCTGGATGCCTTTTGGCTAAGACACCTAGCTTTGAAGGACACTGTGCTTTTTTCCTAGTGCCATAGTGGTGCCAATGACATTAGTTTAGCTGCACAAGGCCTCAGGGGGGTTAGATATAAAGACAGGTGACACTAGAACATTTGGCTGAGGAAATTCTTGATTGTAACCTGATAGCATAATGAACAACAGAAGGTGTCAAGTGTTATTACAGTTAATGGGCCTCAGTTTTCTTGTCATGAGCTTGAACATTTCTGATGCTCTTTGCAGCACAGCTTCCACCATGACAAGGCAGAAAAAAAATTGTCAGGACTTCCAAAAACTTGGGATTTGGTTTTGTTTGGGTTTTTGTTGGTTTCTTTTTTTTTTTTTTTTTTCCTTCTTTTTGTCCCTTCCCGCCAGATGGAGAGGAATAGGTAAGTGCGAGTGTATCACAATAACAAAGCCTGTAGAAAGAATTAGTAAATTAGAGAAAAACACCAGCAGAAGGCAAAGGCAGCCTTCCAGTACAGCTCATGTCACACCGTATATGGACTATCTTGTTTATAGCAAATGAAGCTTTGAAGCCAGCAGCAGCTGAAAATGTGATTGCAAGCATCAAGCCAGCGGTAGCAAATCAAATATTATTATGCAGGTAGCCAGATTCCTGGGACTTCCAGTATTCTTGCTAACCAAGAATGCAACTGGCATCTAAAAAGAGAGGTAAGGTGTGAAGGGCACAAGACCACGCATATGCAAGACTGGTTTCTAGCAACAAAGAAGAAGTGACAGATTCAAATGTACAGGTGACTGGTTCAGCAGCTACCTAGCAATATGGGTTGAGACAAGGTGACCAAGATAAGGCAACAAAATAATTCCAGACAATTTACCAAGAGAGATGCAGCCTGAAAACTATTAAAAAAGTAACAACATCAAATCCTGTAAAAGGTTGAATAAGGCAAACTGTAAAGCTTTTATTTGTAACTGAAAAAAATTAACTGTATTACAGTAAAAGCAATATGAGAAATAATAAGTATGTCCTTTATGAAAGCAATTACTGTAAAGGACAGAAGCCTACTAGCATAAAATAATGCTTTGCTGTTCATTAGTCTGAATGTTTTATGCAACTGCTATTTAAAAGATTTTGTTATATCTAACTACGAATAAAAAGGGAATTAATAGAGATTAGAAATAGGAGCAAAGATAATGCAGCATCATGTGGTTTTATAAGCTTCAAATAGCTACTTGAACCAAAAAAGAATTCCTTTGAAAATTTTACTTCCAGTATTTTGCTAGAAATAAACAGTTTTACTACTGTGATTCCCTATTGCTTGTGGCCAGAGGCACTGGCCAGCACTTAATGATGGAGACAAGAGATTTATAGTCAAGACATAAATACAATGAGTAGCATCAAGGTTACATATAATGGAAGTGCAAGTCATATTCCTCTACAACCATAATTCTGAAAGAATAAAACACTAAACTGTTGGCCGTAGGGAGCAGTTTGAGTTATTCCTATGGCCTGGTTATGGGGATAGTTTACTTACTAAAAGCCTTGAGCCCTAGTAAAAATGATGCAAGAAAAATAAAAATCAAAGCATGGAAGTATCTTGAAGGCAATCATGAAATGAAGAGCATCACCTGGAATAAAATCATGGGTGAACAGTAAAGTGGTCTAAAAACCTCTACAGACTTTACATCCAACTAATATCAGAAGTTGTTGGGTTTTTTTGTTTCTTTTTCTGTTTTTTTTTTTCTCTCTCTCCTCCTTGTAGGGAGACAATCAGCACGGGAGCTTTCCCAGGGAGCAGCTAACTGGGAAGGACTAGCTTGTCACTGTTGTGTCTTGACCAGGAGCTTCTGTGGCTCTTGAATTCTTGAAGCTCACAACTGTCAGGTGACCCAAGTGCAATTTTTGTGTTGAAGCAAAGCCACACACCTGCAAACTGACACAGGTGCTGCTGTGTACGGTGCATCCTAGATGCTGCCAGCAAGTGGCCAACAGGGCCAGCTAGCCAAGCTCCTGCCTGGTGGCTCACTGCAGCTCAGGCCACTGCTACTTTGTAGTGAGGAAGAAGCTGTTCACAGGCAGGAAATCTGAATTCCTTCCAAGAGCTTGGATTAACTCTTTGCAGCCTGCTTCTTCACTGAAAGTAAGGTCAGATGGCAAGCGATGGCTTCTCACAGAGAGCCAGCCAGAGTCCCTGCAGTGCTGTTTTGCCTGCGCAGCCGCAGGGCTGGTTGCTTCGGGTGCTTCTCCACCTCTCAGCCAGGGCTCCTTCAGAGAAGACACCTCTAGAACTTCCCCACTTGTCATGCTGTATATTAACTGAATTAAACCTGAGTTTGTAAATAGTTTACTATTTTCTTTAAAATTAAAATAAAATAATAATAATAAAAAAACCCCAAAAAACAGGAAACCTTCACAAAACAAACAGCTATCTCGCCTAGCCTTAGTCACAGCTGAACAGCTGTGAAGAAGCATTTCTGCTAATGCAGTGCCAGTCACGGCAGAGAAACACAGCTTTTCACAGGTGGCTCTCATTTTCTGGGTTGCTGACTTGAGACCTCAGTGTTTGATTTGCAGAAGCACTGAGTACTTGCAGCTGCAGCTGAAGTTAATAGTAGCTGGGCTTTGAACGTGAAAGAGTACCGTGAAACAAGTCTTGTGAAAAAGCAGTTTTCAGCACTTTCAGACTGAGCACCCAAAATTAGTAGTAAGTATGTGGTGGTGGTGGTGGTTTGGTTGTTGTTGTTTTTTTTTTTTTTTTTCTTTAACCTCTCTCTCTGAGCCCTGTTTTCTTGTTAAAGATAATAATGCTCGTTCTAGGTATGTTGAGAAAACAAATTTATTAAAAGTATGTAAAGCGTGTAGGTGAACACAGGTAACAGTGTAGGTAACAGTGAATTTTTGGACGAATCACAGAAGAAATTAATTGCTTGCAGTGTGAACTCGAGCTTGCAGAAAGAGAAATAATGGAAGCAGAATACAGTAGAGCTGTGTGCTGAATCAAGGAGGATGGGGCAAAGGGTAGATACCACTTTCTCTTCCCTCTCGTTCTTAGAATCACATGCAATGGTTTAAATGTATACTGAAAACTTCTTCCCTCTCGTTCTTAGAATCACATGCAATGGTTTAAATGTATACTGAAAACTGTAAGGTCAAGTACATTCTGTCCATGTTGTGTAACTCACTTCACTTGAATTACTACTACCTTATCATCACATAAATGGGAAGGAATGATCTTGAAGGAATGAAGTCCTTCACCCCAGTGCAGAGGTCCTATACTGCCATGGGCCATCATGTAGTCTGTAAGTGCACACAGAGTACTTCGAGCAATTAGCTTTCATTCAAGGGGCCTGCAGTAGTACCAGGTAAGCATCACAGTCAAAGCCTTAGCTTCAGAAATCGATGGTAGCTTATAAATAACAGTACTGTAAGCATATAAAACATGGCATAGTGGTTATTCCTAGCTTCTGTGGTTTCTGACGTTTTTGCTTTATTATCAGGACAGTGTAGTGACAAAGATGCATCAGAGAGTCAGTGTTGTGGCAGTCTAATAAGGTCATGTCCTGTGATAGGAGGAGAAAACAACTGTGTGTCTGAACTGCCAGGTTTCTTTTATTTGATAAAATGTCAGAGGGGGAAGAGTGACCTGGCAAAAGATAATGATTCCTTGAAGTTTTGCTTTTTCTTTTTTTCTGTATAGCTGTGGCTGATGTAAGAGATGCTGTAGCTGATTCTGATTAATATCCGTGTATCTAATTGCAGTCAGCCTGTTTATAATTGTTTGTGCTTAGGTTTTTATGGCAGATTTGCATTGCAATTAGTTTAGGAGTTGGAAGGTAAATTTTGATATATCTGCTTGTACTGATTTAAGATTTCCCCTGGCTGTTGAAAATTACTGTCTTCATTACAGTCAGAAGAATGAGGCAAGTATCCGTGGTTCAGCTTCTATATTTCTTAGCTCACATTAGACTGAAATGCTGATGAGAGTGACTTTCTGGTACAAAACAGACTGTCAACAGGACAAGGTGAAGTGCAGGCTCACACCTTGCTCTCTCAGCTTTTTACTAAGAGCAGAGTGACCGTATTCGGTGCTCATGCTAGTACCCAGGTGTCAGACTCCGATGCTAACTTTTAAAGCTCTTGCCCAGTCTCCTTGCTGCGCATCTGAAGCTTTATTACTCTGTGATATCAGCCTGCAGATTGATGCCATGGCTTTTTTATCTCCATACATTATCAATACAAAAGTCATTGTGAATTTAGTGCTTTTATTGAACCTGATGTCTGATAAAATATGATGTCAAGTTGAATGCTTTCTAAAGCTGAACAATTTTTCATGCTACTGACTAAACAATTCAAATATTGAACACTGGGAGGATTTTGCAATCTAAGAGGTTAAACTAAATGTTATCTAGTACATAACAGATACAATAAAAAAAATTATGAAAGCATGTGTGGGTACCGTTAAACCAGTGAAGAAAACTATTTCCAACATTGGGAGTGTGTCCCTGAAAAGATAGTAAGTTTTTTTTAATTAGCAGCAAACTGAGTGTACTTCAGCAGTTTTCTGCAGAGGCCACTGTAAACTCTGGATAACCATTCTGAGTCCTCCTAACTTTCAGTGCTTCAAAACCAGGATTTTGTTTCCCTGGATTTCATCCTTGAAATGATTCCAAGCATCGCCCCATGCAGCAGGATGACAATACCTGAAAACTGGGACAGCACAGTCACAAGAAAGATTGCATGCTTTCAGTAAAGTGCAAGTGAAGGAGACTTTCTAACTCCTAGTAATAATCCTACCTCAGATAAGAGAATAAATTCTGACGGCTTTTCTTATTACTTTGCTAAGTTATATGCTCTGAAATGACTCACCATCCATTCATCTGGTTTGACCCAATTCAAATTAAAGTAGAGGTTCATCTGCCGTGATCCGATCAGAAGCTACATGGCTCTCTATGGTTGTGGAAGCTATAATTGTTGTGGAAAGGAAGCAACATCTAATGATTAACAAAAATACCGTATTACACCTACTGCCTTGCTTGGAAATGTGTATAACATTACGTCAGCCTATAGCTCCTTTATGTACTGGCTTTTTTAATATAAAGAATCCTTGTTGCACCTCTTCCTGTAAACTTTCTTCAAATTCAGGCTGCTCTCGTTCCCATTGTTTCCGCTTTTTGTTGAGTTATGTCCCTAAGAGACTTTTATACTGGCCAAATCTGCCAAGGTTTGAAGGTCAGTCACTGGTAAACGAAGCCTCATGGTTCTCACTGGTTTCCAGTCCTAGCCTGGGCTCAGAACACTTACTGGGGTCCTTTAGTGTTGCATTAGTGTTTCTCTACATCTGCTTGTAGTTGCTGCTGGCAGGCAGCTGGGATTCAGTGAAGAAGGATGCTTTTTAGTACCCTTTCACATCTCTGCAGGTCTTAAATGTTTTCCTTTACCTTTTTATTACTGTTGGGTTCATAAGCTAATTTGCTGTGGGCTATAAACAGTGAACGGTGAAACAAGGTGCAGTACAGTACTGCTGCCTGCTCCTTTGGTTGGTGAATCTTAGTTCTGCTGTTCATTGTCTCTTATCCCAATTTGCCTATGTAACAATTTCATGAGAGCTGCGTATGCTTTGCCATCAAACTGGCTGTATTGTGGGAAAAACGTGAGATGTTCAAGTCGTTCTGGTGGTGGTAACTCTGCAAATCCTTGACAAGCAAATCGGAGAGAACTGGAAGGCAGTTTGAGAGGCTGTGTTTTCCATGTATCTGTCCAAATATAAATGTGTCAATTGTAACTGTCACTTCTCATAAGTGTTTGTCTAACCTATTCTTAAAAACCTCCAATGATGGAGATTCAAATCCTCTTCTAGTCGTATATTCTAGCTTTCAGGGTTGGGCAGGGGAAACTTTCTACATTAAATCTGTAATGCAAGCCCATGTTTTACTGCTAGCAGACATGGAGGAGACAGTGATACCCAAGCTCCTTTAATTTACTACTTGCATACCTGAAGACTCTGACTGATTACCAGTTTTCACTTTCCAGGGCAAATGGTCACAACTCCTTTAAGCCTTCCTTACAAGCTATACTTTTTCTTCTGCTTGGTCCTATTACTTGCCCAACAGCCAGCTGTGGAGGGTCTGGGTATTTAGTTTTAGCAGCCACAGCTGGACATGCTGGTAAAGACCTTGCTAGTGCCACACAGAGCAGGACTGCTCTGGTTGTCTTGTGGACAATTATCTGCCCTGTATGGTGCTTGCTTTTTTTGCTAAGTATACATAATATACATAATCAGCTGACGAGAGTGGCAGCTGGCGGGGGG
>JAVJGJ010000037.1:71527702-71540125 GCA_035590215.1 Microhierax caerulescens | reverse complement strand
GGCTTTCTTCAAGACTGTGGTCTCAACTTCTGAAAGACCACTTAACTGAGCAGTTCCTCAATGTTGTTTTTTTTTCCTGGCATAGTAATTTTATCCTGCATCTATGGATCTGAAAATGTAAGAATTGCATTTGTTCTTACCGAATTAAATTAGAGACCCATGATTTTAATGGAAACCCCTAGAAGGTTAGCCAAACTAAGCTGTTCAGTACAGATGACTGTTTTTTCTTTTTTTTGTCCTTCATAAAACAAACAAAAGAAGTACTAATTTTCAGTCAGTTGGATGTTGGTTGTACTGGGCTTATATGTTGTTTCTAACCTGTTAAAGATGAAGTGTCAGAAGATTAACTCAAAATGTATTTGCCTGGAGTCTAAAATTCAGGTGAGGACTTGAGATGGTGCTGATTTCACAGTGAAACAAATGGCATTCACAGACCCGTATCTGTACAAGTGCACATGGATTTTTGATGTATTTATGGCATTAAGGCAGGGAATAGACAGTGTGGTTCTTCATGAAACCCAGTCACATCCTTCATAGTGAGAAGACATGTCTGTTCTGTTTCTCTATTTAAAACAGTGCATGTATGTTGGCTGAATTGCTTCAGACCAGAAATTACCTCTGTTACACGCTTGCAGACCAAATCTTCTGTGGCTTTATTTGATTTAAAAACCTGCTGACAAAGTCCAGCCTGTGAGTCCCAGCCGAGTAACTTTTGGGGTATGGTACCCATGAAGTCATCTGCAAATTCTGACTTCAGGCTGTCAGCACTGAGACCTCAGCAACAAGTATCTTTAGTTCAGACTAGCAATTTATGGAATATTTCAGAAAACAGTTTAATAACCTGTCTTTCAAAACCAATGTATCTTTTACTTCATTTTTTTAATAGTTCTTTTTCTTTTAGAGAATGCACCCCCATGTGTGAGGTGGCATTGTCAAAAATAAATTGCAAATTTCTTGCCATTTTAGGTTGTTTTTTGTCTAGAAGATCAACTAAGATCAGCTATTTGTTGCTATTTACTGAACAACATCTTTAATCCCACTGAGCCACTACATAAGCAAAGACACAAAATGCAAATGACCTTGAAGTTTTTTGTCATCTTCAGTGATTTTACTGGTGATGATTCTGATGTGCTACATGAGGTTCTTGGATCACTTGCAGTGAATGTGCAAAACCCCCTAGTAATCCCAGTAAACTCATTACTTCTTATGCAGACAAACAATGCTTATATATATATATATATGCATTATATATATATTTATATAAATAAACAGAAATAAACGTTTGTGTTTATCTTGGCTGCACTAACATTTTTTTGTTAGCCTCTTAGCATTGATAAAGCAATTTATTACCTGCTTCTGTGAAGATCTCTGCACAATATGTTTTTCCTTTCGCATTTTACCACTTTCTAGAAAATATTTCCTGCATTTAAATGATCATACTGAAACAGACTTTTCCTTATCACCTGTGTCCTTGATATACCTACCACATAAAAGCTTATCTGAACCCCTGAGCCAGGGTAAAGGAGGCTAAACCAAAATATGCGAAGCACTTAACTGGGAACCTGGGGGAGCCTGGCAATGACTCAGAGTTCTTCTTGCCTAATCTGCTTTACTAAACTCTACGTTCAAATTTAAAGTAGAAAAATACATAAGAATCTGCAAAAATTTTATAAAGACCTATAGTTATCAGCTGTGGATCTCGTAGCCTTAAGGAGAGAGTCCAACCTTGCTGATAACAGGATTTAAGGTGGGGAAGGAGGAGTGCTGGCAATTGAGCAACTTGTGTAAAATAATCCAGTAACTCAGGCAGGAGTAAAACTGGGATTTAAAAATCTTGGTCTCAAGTGTGACAATTTAGCCCTTAAATTGTGCTGTGGTGCAATGATGTACTTGGAAACACAGTAGTGCTGATTCTGAAACAATACCAGCTAATAAATGTGATGGGGAAAATGTTGTTCATTCTGAGCAGTACACTGACTAGCTATGCAAACATGTGGAAAGCTGCAAAGATTAAAAAATAAATATGTAGGGGCATCTTGCAGATGGTAATTTATGTAAGGCTAAATTAAGCCTATGCATAAACTATGGGTAGAATGGAGCTGTATACTTCTCCAAAAGATTTGTAAGAGTACATGATTTACTCTCGTTTCCAGTAGTGACTTCCCAGTTTCTAATGTCCCTGTTTCGAAGGTGAGTTACTGCCCCTCCGGTCTTGGCACGACTTGCTGCATGATGCATTAAAAAGCAGAAGTTGTGCTCTCTCCGTTCTGTGGTGGTGTGCTAGGCACACCCACCTCTCGCCCTGCTCCTTTGTACAAGCTGAGGTCGAGGCTGTAGGTGAAATCTTGCTCCTTGGTTGCACGCGTTTGGGGCGGGTGTGATCCCTCCTATGCAGCCCAGGTACCGCTGTGTGAAGTCTGGCAGCTGACTGGGTACCCTACCAACACGGGAGCAGTGTCTTCCTTCTGAGAGAATGGAGTAGCTTTTGGAATGAAATACGATGGAAATCAGGAATGGCACGTACCTGCTTGTTCGAAAAAGCAGATCTCTTACCTTAGTTCGACCTAACATGATGTGCAATCACTGATATTTACAGGTAGAAATATACAAATGGAAATTTAAACAGGAAACAAAGTGCTGAACCACTTTTTTTTTCTGTCATCCTAATTCTCTGACTAACCTTTTAATTTAACATTTGTTTAATAATTGGATTAAGCAGAGTAAAGAAAATTTTTGCTTAATGGAAATAAGTAGAAGCAATGAAGTGAAACATTTAAAAATAGCTCAGACAAAAAGCTTTAAATTACATCATGGAGAATGGTGGGAAAAAGATAAAACTAACATAGTGTCTCGTGCTTGTTCACGTACATATGAAAAAGGGCTCCTTTTTTTTCTTTGTAAGATCTCTGTATTTGTGCAAGATTATACATCAAACTGAGAATATATGCTGACTGGAAATTAAGTAGATTATCTCATGAGGTCCTTTAGTCCTGCGATTCTAAACTGAGTTAGGTATGTTCTAGAGTATTATTTCTCTATGTTAAAGTTTTAATCTATTTTAATGTTTCTATCGATTATAAAATCAGGTGAATATAAAATTGATTAAAACTGAGTGTTCTGTCGTAAACTAGAATTTCAGAATTATGGGGATTGGATGAGATTGGTGGGGTTTATTTTGTTTTAAGTTTGTTCAAATAGCGATGGTGATTACCTAATTATCTTGTCCTGTGAGAGATAAAAAGCAAATGTCTTTTCAGCACATGAGGCTTTCACATAGCATTAAGATGTGATTTCCTTCTAGTAGCCGGCCTGTAGACCCACTGAAGTTTTGTTTGATCCAGTGAAGTTAAGTTGCAAAAGTAAATAGACATAAGCTTTATGACATCTAGAGATGTAACCTGGATGGGAACCTGGTAAGATCTAACCAGATTCTTAGACTAGTTAGAAATGTGAGGGAGAAAAGACCTGTAAACATACTTTTTTTTTTTTGTTTTTTTTTTTTTTTCTTTTCTGTATGAAAGAACAGTTTTCCTTTGAGACACAGAAGGAAGAATGCAATATGTAGAGAGACTGATAAATAACTATTTTCTTCTCAGCCTTGCTTTTATCTGGAATGCAGTCAAGTAGTGAGATGTAGGTAGTTCCTATCCCCTGTACAAGGTCCACAATCGCCTCAATGCTGCTGGCACCGCAAAGCTGCTGATTATCGTCACATCTGGTCTCAGTCAAGAGCCAGTGATGAACTAAATACAACTAGTCTGCTAAAATATGTGTTGTGTGTTTTGGTTTTTTTTTTATTATTATTATTTATTTTATTTGCAGTTACATAAACTGTAAGGTTCAGTGAAAGATGTGTTCCTTGCTGCTGTGTAAAGCCAAGCAGCCACCAAAGGGAAGGCAAGAACTTTGATTTTCATTGCCACAAGGAGTTGCTTAGTAACTCCTTCAGCACAGGGGATATCATTTAGTGTAGAAAAGAAATACTTGCGTATCTGTTGGAAGGGAAAGCATCTAAGAGACCAGCCAGACTGTCTCCCACGTCAGGCAGCAATAGAAGTGTTGAGGTGAAGGGTGAAACTCCTATGTAGTGTTCAAAGGAGTGCTAGGCTGTAGGAACTTGCAGATGAGGGAAGGCTATACTCCCTGTGAGCTGGAATTCTGATACCTCTCTGTTAAGGAGGGATAAGTAAATCGACAGAAGTTTTACAGCAGAATATGAAGCACTTTTTTTTTGTGTGTGTGTTTTATTCTTATTATTATTTGGTATTCAGCAACAGGCTGACTTTGTTCTAACTGTAGCTTTATTTTTTTTTTATATTTGGAAACATTATCCATATATATTCCAAATATAAAACATAAACCCTTTTGCTTCTAAACAATTTATGTTTCTAATGGATGTGTGAGATCTAATTACAGAAACATACACATGCTGCTCTGTACTGAGATTTTGGAAGAAATCTGACTACTTCTGTTCCTGTATCTCCTGATTTGTTTAATCTGAATGCTTTTAAGAATAGGTACTGAGCATGCTTCCCTACTTTTTTACATAATTGGAGCATACTTATCATTATTTAGGGATTTGAGTCCCTTAAAATAAGTTGTTAAGCAACTTTAAAGCCTACATTCTCAGAATTTCAGGAGAGAACTAGACATGTGAATCACTTTGACATTTTTGAAAATATTGCTTCAATCCTCTCTTTCATCTTGTAATTTTAAAGGATTAAAGGCTTGACTGTCCTTGTGAGTCGCAAGCCTGCATTATCACTGAAAGTAATAGCGCTGTATTTCAAGATGCATAGAGCTATCTATACTTAGAAGACTTCTGAAAGCATGCTTGTAAACTAGATGGATGTAAAGATCATCCCGAGAATCAGGATGACTGTGGACCCACAGAGAGCTCCAGGAGTTCTGGTTTGGGGAGCTACACTGTAATTATTTTTTTTTTTATTTTTTTCTTTCCTTCAACCAACTGTTGCAACTGTTTCAACAGATCCTCTTCTTGGGTGTAGAAGCTGATAAACAGAGAAACTCCGACTCTTTGGGAAGAATAGAAGGGAGGAGATTGTTTTGGGGCTTGCTTGGTCTGAAGTACTACAATAAATACACTCTGATTAAAGGTAACAGAGAAGAGTATTGGTTGGCTAAAAGCACTCAATTTTGCTGTCAAAATGAGATGACAACAAACATATGTATATATTGGGTAAAAAATAGCACTCCAATGTAAGTTGATATCCCGCCCCACCCCAGCTGCTTAGTAGTGCTGAAGCAGTATTAATGTTTATGTATCTCTCACTAGTTCCTACTGTTGTGTGTGATGTTACTGAAACATTCTTTCTCATTCTAGCTCTCTGCTTTCCCAGAATTGGTTGTGCTGTTAATGGATGTCTTTTGTATCCAGGAGCATCGTTAGTTACAAAATGAGGCAGAGGTCTGTTAAGGCAAAGTATTCATCCAGCCATTTCGTTGGCAACAGCTCTTCTCAAGCAAGGTACTTCTTCTGACCTGGACTTGCTCGCTTAGTGTCCTTCACTCTTACAGTTGCCTGGTTTACCTCTCCTTTCTTAAAGATAGTTCCTCGGATAGTACTTCCTCCTACTGGTCTGTTGTCACCTCCTTTCCCTGATGTCTCTGCTTGTCCCATCCTGCTCTGCTCACTGGTGCTCTACGTCTCACTGAACTTCCAAAATGTAGCATCAGTCATCCCATATACCGCTTCTCCACAGCCAGCCTTCCAGTTATGGCTTTGACTTGCAGTAAAACAAATTGGGAGCGAAATATTTAGCTACCTTGATTTAGTCTATATCCCAAAGAATATTCTTAAAGAAAATTGTTTACCAATTTTACAGTGGTAAAAAAGTTTTATTGAAGAGTAGGAAATTGTTATACTTCAAATGACAGGTAGAACTTCAAATCACAAACTAAATCTCATCATAAATGCCTTTATTTCAAATCTTCATATCGCTTCTGCTTCAGAAAGAGTCATAATTTTGCATGTTGTTTGCTGCAGCTCCATGCAGTATATAAAGGAGCCTGGAAAATCTCTGTATTGTATTATTATACAACATACAGCCATTAGATATCATTAAACTCTGGCTGGTCTCTAAAAATAAATCCTTTCTTCCCTATAGACATTTACAAATTGTGACAAAATGCCTCTTGATTTCACCCTTGATAGGATAAATGGCAGGAGATCTTTCAGCTTATTAGGCATGACCACCTAGTGTGACCTGTATAGGTTATATTCACTTAGTAAGTTTATAGGTTGGATTAGTGAGGATGGTCATAATTACAGTATCCTGTCCACAAAAAGGATGATAAATATCCCTGCTTCCAGTTACTATGCTGGAGAAACAAAAACCAGTAAAAAACGTTGGCTAGATAACATTGCAGAGGGGCTGATCTTCTTAAGAGCAGCTTTTATTTCAGAAATCTTTCTGGAGGATAGACCATAACATCTTATGGAGACTCATTTTCTTCTTTCTGATCTCTGCCTGCATAAGAAAGACACAGACTTTCAAAAGACAACAAAGACTAGAGTCTCACACTGACCAAAACTTGCTGATGTCTTGCAGCTATTTTCCTATGATTATCTATTTTTGAACGCTGCATTCTTATGAGGCTGATAAGGAAATACAAAATATCCAGTGACCTACATCTGCCACTGATGGATTCTTTATCTGAATGAAAATGCCACTCTTATCATACGAGAGCTTTAATTTTTCCTTTGTTTGCCTCCATTTATTTAAACAAAAGGATATGGAAGCAGCATATCTTGGCAGAAAGGTTGCAAACCATATATTTTAATATTTTAACTTTTTTTCTAGCCTCAGTTATCTTTATAGCCTATATTGACTTTTCTTGCAGTTTGGTATTCCTGGCTGTCAAATGATTTCAGGCTAACTGATTTGAAAGTCTAATAAAATTTAAACTTAAAAATAATCAGTTAGGTTTTGATGTTGGGATCTGAAATCAGCTAACAGCAATTTACTTATGTTTTTAATTCAGTGAGCTACCATAGCTAATTGTGTTCCTGCTTTGTGTACAATATCGGTGGGATACTGGGTATAGACATTGGGTGTAATGGCAATGGATGTAGCAATTTGAAGAAGAATTTAGGGATCACTTGATGGCTGAACAAGCATCTGTAATTCTTGAGTGTATGAGTGTCAAGCAGTAATAGGAACATTTTATAGCTATTCTTAATTGAACATTTAAGACCTTTACTCCAAGAGTATTCTCAGTTCTAGTTTATCCGTTCAGCAAAGAAGCTGGAAAGAATTCAGAGGATTTTTTTTTTAGAAAAAAAAAGAAAAAACAAAAAGAATGATATGGTATTTAGAAAAATAATTTTAACATGAGGGAAAAAGAAAGTCTATTTATTTTATTAAAGAGTTGCTTAAGAAGTGACCTGATCTCAGCCTGGGGCAGGATTGTGTTGAGACTGTTGTGCAGGGTAGAACTGGCTGTAAACAAGCAGGGAAGAAACTCCTGTTGCCCAAAACACCAGTTGCCTCCTTGGTGACTGTCTTTAATGTACAGATAGGTCTTGATTTGGTAGGAAACTCCCAACCTTAACAAAATTCATTAAGAAAATTATGTTTTTGTTTTGATAGCAGTCAGAGGAGTTATAGACTACAGACAGCATAAGCAGGTTGACAGGCATGTAACATTAAACAGTATCTTTCTACCCATGGAAAGATTAAAAAAATATAAATTACAAGAGATTAATGAAATTAAGAAACATCCTCTGAGATGTCTGTCATCTTAATTGAAGTGCCACTGTGAAGAAACTTGCTTTTTAGAATAGGGTAATTTTTTAATACCTGTAAAGGGTGTGTTCATGTAACAATGGCCCAAATTCAACTTAATGATTTGGAAAACAGAAACTTCTTAAAGTTCTGGTTCTGGTAAGGAACTAAAACCCCAAATCCTCTGAGAACAGCAACTCAAAACTCAATCTCCAGCAAATAAATTAGGCGTAATAGGACATCCAGTTGTTGTCTGGAAAACATGTCAGAAACTTAATTTGATGTCTAATTAATAGATCTTTCTGGTTGTATCCAGCCATCTCAGCCTGCTGAAGAGAACAGCACAGATTCAAGAACGCTTACCAAATTCCCAACTTGCATACTGTGAAAAGAATTTTTTATAAATTTCTGATCAGCTATACCTGAATAAACACAGAGGTGGCATCAATAATGCCAAATACCTATGGGCAAGACCTTTCATGGTGATTGCTGATTCCTAAATCAGAAAAAAATGGAATTGAAATTACTATTCCACTCTGAATTTTCAAGGCTGGGTCCCAGCCTTGTAATGCTGTATCGGTAAACACTGAACTGATGCATTGCAGCCCAAATTATGTCAGAGTAGAGGTCGATGTTCACTGTTTATGTGGGCAGATTTTTTCATTGTGATATCTACTATTAAAATAATGTGATTGAAGATAGGGTATGTTTGAGTAAGGTCTGTCCCTGATGTATAGAAGATGATATCTTTGGGACAGCAAAGCACATCTGTGACAGTGGGTCTCAGAAGTACATCTTAGAGGCTTGTGGAGCAAGTAAGAGGCTACGTTTTGAATGAGTGTGTGGGAATGGAAATGAATCAATTTGGGAGAAAGAAATTCTTTTTTAAATAACCCAGAATCATAGTTAAAGAATCAAAGTCTGTGCTGGAATGTATTCTGTATAAATTTACACAAACACTTTCCAACCCTTTTTTATGCATTGAGGCAAACTATGTACTTTTCCCCTGTTGGAATGAGGTCAGAAAATTTTCAGAAGAATGTCTTCCAAGTAGATTGCTACGAGGTGGGGGAGGAAGGAGGGCAGGCGGCTGCTGCTGCTGCAGTCACATTTTGTTATGAGCTGTAGGTGGTTTGCCCTGTTCCCCACCAGCAGGCACAGGGATGTGGTGGGGGTCACGTTCTGGGAGCGGTACATGCTTGCTGGCTGCCGCACAGCACCACAGCTGCTACGGTTTGGCTTGGGAGTCTGCGCTGGTGGTGTGAGAAACAGAAATGAAAAAAATAATGCAGATGGCTTTTATCAACAGCAATGAAAACATCTTAAGTTTGTCCACTGTTTCCATGGTGACCATGCCATCATGTAGTCTCCCTGGGTAACAGGCAGGAGGAGGAGAATGCTCAGTCTTGAAACACATAAACCAGCATATTCTTATGAGAAAGTGTTTTGCTCAAAAAGTGAATGGGTAAGTGTGGTTTTTTTGAGAACTGCATCTGTGCTCGCACTTGTACAGTCTCGCAATGACGGTGGCTCTATTGATGGGACTGTCAGCTATTCAGAAAGCCATGTGTGAGAAGTAAGCCCCTATCGCGTCAGGTGGAATTATTCAGAGGCTTGTGACACCTGGATAAAAGGCTAATGTGCACAGTGCATCCTTTCTGGTTTTGGGTGTGGTCCATGCATATTCTGAAACTGGGTGACTGTGAACCACCTGCACTGGGGGCTTCTCTGAGGTTTGTCGTCAGTGTCTGCTCAGAAGACACCCACCTCTTTCTCATGCTGATAAATTATTCTGTGATATTGTTTTGTTTCAGTTTTGTGTTTAAAAGGGGGTGGGTGGGAGAAGGAAAGATATTTATTTTCTCCTGACAGGACTGGACCTGGGCGCTGGCTGCTGCACTCTGAGCTGGGGAGATGCAGCCGCTGGCAGGGCAGGCGGCACGCTGCCCCGTTCTTGGGGAAAGGGTGCAACTGGGGAAACTCTGGGTGCATCTGGGAGGGTGCCATGGAGGAGCAGTCATGCATGGCAAACAAGAAGCTTTGCTCACAGGGTAGACCAGCAAGGCAGGACCCAAGGGTTTCTGCCTTGGGACCCCAAACTGGCTTTGGTTGTATCACCATGTGCCCCTGTTGCCTCAGCTCCTTGTCAGTCCTGTCTCTTTGTCCCTTTCTTCTTGCTATTAGACATGGGAGAGGTGCAGGGTATGACCGAACCTTATTCTGTCAGATGTTCATTTTGTTCTTTTTGACTTTAGTTACCCGCTGCCCTGGCTTGCCCTTGCAGGTGGCAGCTCAGGTGGCCCAGTTCCTGGGCACAAAGCGTTCCAATTCAACTGGGAACCCAGGAGGGCACTCTATGAATGTGTGAAAGGCTGGTTTTCATTTACATGAAATTATATTATACATAAATATGCAGTACATATTTATCATCTGCATCTGCAAGACACATGTACTGTATCTGATGGATCCTGTAAAAAAAAAAAAAAAAAAAAAAAGGTAATTTTTTGCTTTTAAAAGGCAAACTCCCAGGAAATGCTCTACTTGTGGATTCCCATGTCCACCTTTGTGTGCCTTAGCTTTGTAGGAAGCACAACTCCAACAAGTACTATGGACCCAGCAGCTGCTGTTGACTCTGAAATGGTTTGACCTTCTGTTTTTCTGAAAATCATGTTTATGGGCAAAGAAAATGAAATAAGCATATGCTTTTTCTAACTAAAGCCAAGCATTTATTCTTAGTATAACTGAGATATGAGTCTGTGATTAGTCTTGCTTTCCTACAACTAATAATGCCATTAAAACTGTTACACAGAAACCTCTTGGGTGTTGGTCTGTTCCTGGTGTTATGCTCACACACCCGCTCTTCCTCTGGTCCTGGGGTTGGACAATAAGGTTGGTCCAGCAGGATCTACTCTTGGTAAACCTGTACTGACTCTTTCCAGTCATCTGTTCCTTCATGTGCCCAGAAATGTGTTCCAAGAGGACTCACTCCTTTATTTTCCCAGGTTTGGGGTCTGTAGTTTGCTTTTTCACTCCTTTCAGGATCTTGAACCCTGTTTCAGGGTCATGACAGCCAATGCTACCACCGACTGTCACATGCCCACCCGGATCTTCTTTGTTAGTGAACAGCAGATCCAGCTGTGCATCATATCTGTTTGGCCCATCTTGTACCTAAATCAACAAGTTATCTCTGACACCCTTGAAAAAAAATCTCCTCAACTACCTGTGTCCTGCCATGTTGCCCTTCCAGCAGATGTCTGGGCATTTATAGTCCCCTGTGAGAATGAGGGTGTGATCCAGAGGCTTCCTCAAGTTCTTTAAAGATGGCTTCATCAAATTCCTCACTGATCATGTGATGTGGTACATACAGCCTGTAAACTGCAAATACCCATGATGTTCAGCAGCTTGAGTTGCATCCCAGGACCCCTGTGCACACCCTTCATCTGGCAGCAGGATTGAGGATGTGGCTTCCTCATCTGCACTCCAGAGCAGGTTTCTTCTCACGAGGCTGAGCAGCAGGCAGGAGCACTCATGTTGCGGTGAGGAAATCTGCGCTGCCCTTGTGGGAAATGGCAGCAAGGTATTGTCTGCTGTGTGGTGAAGCTTCCTCCCAGCAGGCCCTGTCTCCTGCAGCAATTGGTGCCAGTCATCTGGATGCTCCCTGCAGTCCCAAAGCTTGATCCTGAGTTAGCGCCTCTCAAGTGCAATCCTTCCCCTTGAGTGTGGAGTATGTTCTTGGTTGTGTGGCAAGTAAGCTGGTCTAGCAGTACTGAAAGTCATGTTTGCCAGCCCATCTCTATGCTCTAGAAAGCTGTGTAGGGCTGTTATAAGTAACACTTCACCTGTTTTTAAATTTTTCTTTCCTGTCAGCTGCAAACTTCACAACAGAATTTTTTGCGTTTCCTTTCAGGAATGGGTCTGCCGCCTTGATGACCTTAACCAAGGTAGAGAGGTTTGAGATCTGGCAGGCTGTTCGTGTCAGAGCGTGGCTTGATTGATGGCGTAGCTGAGGCATGCTCATTACTCAAAACCTGGATGGTTGGATCTGTTTGTCTGTGTCCCAGGTACTTTCTGAACACGGAAGTTGGTAGCTAGAAGGTTTTGAGAAGATGTTCATATACATATACATATATATATATATATATATATATATATATATATATATAATCTCCCACCTCCCTAGCCCAACAAACAGAAAATCTGAAAATGCAGAATTAAGGTATACTTTAGTATCAAGTCATCAGTGCAGAAAGCAACATAGACTATGACATGGCAAAGGTGGGGACAGTGGAAGAGGTGTGAATAATGTTCATAGGTGGAAATGAAGAGGGATGGTTGGGTGGTCCCCAGGTATTCTTCTGTGGTACTTTAATTACTAGCTGTCCTGTTTTAGAGAATTATGGAAAGAAGAAAAGCTCCTTGCTGTGAGTCTACAGCAGGTGAGCATCTTAATGCTGAAAGCCTTGCTGTTGTGATGACTGTCTCTAGTTTGTTTTTGGTTTCTCTTGGTGCAGGTCTTGTTGCTATCACTTGTTTTGATCTTCTTTTCCTTACATTGTCAGGGGTCCTCAAACTTTTTAACCAGGGGGCCGGTGTGTGGATTAAGTGGCAGGGTCATCTGCAGCTGCTTGGTTTCCCCCTCAACCCCTGGCGGGGTGTGTGTGGGTGGGGGGTTCTC
>JAVJGJ010000037.1:71505505-71526567 GCA_035590215.1 Microhierax caerulescens | reverse complement strand
GGGCCCCCCCCCCCCCCCCCCCGCCCGGGGGGGGGGGGGGGCAGGGGGGGTCTGTAAATACCAGGGGGCTGGATTGGGGACCCTGGGGGGCTGTATCTGGCCCGCAGGCTGTAGTATGAGGACCCCTGGTGTAAAGGGTTGTTTGTTTACTGTCTGCAAAGTTACAGAGGAAAGGCTAGTAATGCAACTGCAAGGAATGTCACACCGGATCACAATGATACCATTTTTTTTAGATGGGACGTTGGCTTTGTAGATTCTTACCTTGTGCTGATTGACAGCAAGAAAACTCCTTGGAAAGTTTCATGGAAACTTCTCAAGCCTCCCACCATGATTATCTTCCTCTCTCTATTTCTATTTTAAGAGGTCCCACAGAATCAATTAAGTGGGAAGTTGATTTCACCTTCCACACTGGTAGGTGTGTCTGGAAATTCAAAGCTGTGATTTTACTATTCTATTGTTTTATAAAGCCAGATAGTATCATCCAGGATTTTGATGCTAGTACCTAGTCTTAGTGCAAATAATAGGAAAAGTTCTGCAAGTACTAAAAGTTAATCTTAAATGTCACTCCATTCTGCCCCTCCCCTGCAAAAGAAAAAAGAAAGATCCTGGTATTCTGTAATTGATAATAGTTCAGTAACCTTTGAAGAAAAGGGGTAGCCACGCTGTAGTTTTCCTTAAATGTGCAGAGTGCAATTAGAAATTACTTTTTTTCTGTGAAAAAAATATTTAATAAAGCCTGGTGTCCTGGAGTTTTGAGTCCTCTGTCCAACTGTCTGATCTCTGCATGCACTGTCATAAATACAATTTCAAGCTTTCTTAGTGTCCACTATGACTTTCGATTTTGTCCCTGTTCAGCCTTGGTAGTGCTGCCAGCCTCCCTCGTGCTCCCCAGTGCCTTGGGAAGGGCAGCTGTGGCTAGTTGGCATCTTCCAGTTACTTGGTCATTAGTTTTCATCCAACTTAAAAGCAATCCTTTGGGACTTCTAAAAGGATGAAGGGTTATTATGAAAGGAGAATGATGGATAGGAGGAGAGGATGAATTCCTGGAGGCGCAGCCCAAAACCAGGCTGAAAACAACTGTTGCATTTAGGAAGTCACTGAAGAAGTGTCAAAGCAACGAGCAAGACTTATTTCTTGCAGCTTTAGCATATGGTGCCTGGGGATTTAAAAGCAGCTTTGCCTCATTGTGGTGGTTTGCTGTAGGTAAGACAGAGCCTCCTCGCGTGTCGTACCCTCAGTCTAGGGCAGAATCTGCTCTAACATCCCTGTTAGGGACTGACGGATTGATCCTTAGGGCAGGATTTGGACCTTGCTGCTTTTGGGAGCAGGGTGATTCTTTCTGGGTTCCAGTCGCATTCAGCACAAAACCAGAATTTGTAAATGATAACAGACACAATGAACAGTAAAGAGGAGGGTGAAATAGTACTAAAAGGAAGATCCTCCACATTGAAATAGTGGTGAATTTTTAATTCCTCTTAAAGTGAGAGGAAGAGTCACACCCAACAGCTCAGGGTAATTCTTTAGAAGAAGGGATCTGTTGGAAACTGTTAGGGCAGAATTTAGGAAAAAATTAGTATGGAAAAAGGTATATTTGTACTTTATGGATTCCAAAGTGTTAACAGAAGTGGTATAAATGTGTTTCTAAAAATACACATTTATTAAGAATGTCAGTGGAGCTGCATGAGTTTTCACCAGGGCTGCCTTCCTTTCATATTTATAAATCTTGCCTGCTTGCGTGGTCTCTAAAGCAATTTGAAATTCCTTATTTGCATATTTATTTCTTAACCTTAACGTAGCAATAAAATGTATAACCATCTCCATTTTGTCATGTATTTCATGCCTGGTTTTAAATTAAAGGAAAAGAACCAATTCATTAAACTGTAAGCTATGAGAACAGCAGGGATTTTATTTTTTTTTAATGAATTTTCCAGTGAGTGAAATTGTTTCTGTGATTTTAACTGCAGCTGTATTTTGATATGATCATGAAACATTTTAAGTTTTGGTTTTTTGGGGTTTGGTTTTTTTTTGGTTTTTTTTTTCTGTATGTGTACAGAGCCAACATCAGATGTATACCAGGTAATTCTGCATTGAAAACAGCATGAGTCTGCTTCTGCAAGAACTGCCGTGTCAATACTTCATTAATAAATACTGCTATGAAGCTGCTTTGTGATAGAGAACTTGTGTATATCGTTTGCCAGGATGAAGGGCTAGGGGAAGATCCCCTCCACTTAAAACTCCCTATGAAATCATTCATAAATATTAGCTCGCTTTGCAGGAGGAATGTGTGCTGTGTAACGACAGCATGTCTATTCAGCCAACCAATCCTGTGATTATGACTGGTATTATAAATGAGATTTTTCTAGAAGTAGATTATTACCAGAAGACAAGATAAGAGAAATATTTCTTCCCTTTATGAAACTTCAGTGTCCATAAAAACACATCTCATGGAAAGGCTTATATGACAAATATAGAAAGTGTAAAATGAAATGCTAATACTGTACCTATGGAATTCATCCATATGATCTCTATATAGAAAACATCCACTAAAAATTATCAGTAATACTGGCATTTTGTACAGAAGGGGAAGGCTGAGTGATCTGGGTCGTTTTCTTGATTGCAGTATGCTGCGCTTATTCCCTTCGGGAAGAAAGAACTGTGCTTAAATCTTCATGTGTTTGAATCATACGTATCACTTAAATATACAAATTGCTTTGCCAGATAACAAATACAGTGTTCTAATAAGTGATGCTTTAAAGTTAAATGAATCAGTTTAAACTTCAGCATTTATATAGTATTTTAGTGCTGTAAATATAAAAGAAGTTATATCACAATGTTGTTTTCTCAGTCTCCAATTCTTCCATTTCATGCCCTCTTCTTGTGTCAGGCATATTAGTCTCCATGAATGTCTTGGACTTTAGGTTTCAGCTTGATGTGATTCAGAATTATTATTGTTGTCATGTATGAAAGTGTGACGCTCTTCACATACTGGGCCAGACCTGATCTGCTTGATGTATCTATATACTCTGAAAGATATTTCAGAATTATTGTTTAAAAAGGAAAGGAATTTTCCATCTTCAAGGTTGCAATAAGTATCATTAGCTGTGATCTAAACATGTTCTGTTCAAAGGTGGAGTATTCAAAATATTCAAAATGCTCAAAACAGAATGTGGAAATAAAAAATATCAGGAGTTTAAGTTCCTAATCTCATCTATTTCCATTTATTTCCATATTGATGTAGTTGGCAAAGAAACAGAAGTTCTCTCTGCACCTTTTATTTCGGGGGATAAATAAATCAAACTTATTTAGCCTTCCCCTAAGACAGACTTTCCATTCCCATTATTATTTTAGAAGCTTGCCTTTGATTAATTCATAGTGCAACAGATGCATTCTCAAATGTTGTTATTTGAGATGCACATGGTAGTCTTTTTTTGGGTTACCGTCTATGTCTGGAAACATTTTGATAAATAATTTAAAAAATTACATTTGATGTTTTCACACCTAGATGTGATCAGTTGTTACATTCAAGTATTTTTCAGTTTCCAGCTGATGAGCTCCAAACTTAAAGCCTGTAGTTCTATTTTACCCATTTATAAGTGTATGTCCAAGCTCTGCTAAATTTTAGTGTTTCATTATGTTATTCCTAACGTTGTAATATGTGAGTGAATATCTGGACTATTGAAATAGGTGAAATAAGGCAGTTCAGTTTGTTAAGAAAACTTACACATCATATTACATCATCTGGTAGAAAATCAGTAAGAGCTTTGGCTCCACCCATTTGGCTAGTGCAGAGCTGGTGCTGGTCTCTGTGGTGAGCCCAGGCAGGATGCTCACCAGTGTCAGCTGAAAGATTAAAGGGTAAAACTCAAAACTGACAAAACCCCAATCCACCTTCACCCCCTCTTATTGTGCTGCTTCATGCCTAGGGAAACCTGAAGCTAGAGGAATTTGGCTAAATATATGCTGATGAAAGCAAAAAGGTGTTGTGATTACTTGAACCTAGTATTTCCTTCTGCAAAGTGGACCTTGTTAACAACATTTGTAACTCAAGGAAGAAAGCAGAACTGAAATATAAAACTGCTATCCCAACTTTAGAAACCACTTTTAAAGTAAGAAAGTAACGTCTGCCTCTGTGTGCATGACGTGGAGCTCCCTAGGTGGTGAGTCTCGAGGCACAAGGGGAAACCTTGAAGGCATCTAGAAATAAAAGCTTTCTTTTGGCGTGCCTAAATAGTGTATCTCATGTCTAGACTATGGGGCTTCTCTGTAGATTCTGCATTGAATCATGAAAAGTAAATTACTTTTCACCTACATACACAACGTGTGCAGATATGTTATGCGGTACAGTTGTTAGCTCTGAGCTATGGCAATGTAGTTACCGTGCCTGCTGCAGTCAGGAGCGTGTTTGCATCCTGCTAATCCCAGTCTGAGCAAACCAGTGATGCTCTGGGGCAAAAAGCATGGAGCTACTGAGCCAGTATGCACAGTCCCAGCACAAAGGCAAGGCTACACAAGATGGACTGTTATGCAAGCTAAATTCAAAAAAGCTAGCTTGCCCATATGCCGTGCAGCCCTTTTCTGCAGGACGTATGTTTGCCTTCAAAGTAAGGGAATCCTGACCATCAGTCCCAAAGGAATTACTTGCCTGGGTGGTCTGCCTGACGTGGCCTGCTTCCTCCTTCAAAACAACAGATATATCAAATTGCTTATGTGAGACCTTTCTTGTGCCATTTTAGGTTTCTTGCATTCATTTAGTAGGTAAAGGGGAGGAGGAGGAGAAAGTGCCAGACTTCTTATAGTTGTAGAAGCAGCACAGTAGAGTCCTCTGCTTAATTTTGCTTCACCAATAGGAAGGATTAGTTGCAAGAGTCAAACTCATAAGGTTAGATTTAAACTCAGCAGCATAACTGAATATATTAACAAGGACAAAATCTTATCTGTCATTGCAGCTATAACCAGGAAACTGTCTAGTTCTAAATCTTAATATTTATCTGTGTACCAATGTCTAATATGTTTAATGCTCTTGGTGTCTACCTCAAACAGTACCTCTATGCTAAGGATGTTTGCCCATGCTAGCATGTCATTAGAAAACTAGAGTTCCCATTAATTGAAACAGAAATATGGTAGAGGAACAAGAAAACTAGAACAAGAGGTAGATGGAGACAGAAAGAAAGAGTGATACTGGGGTGTGTGTGATGTGTGGAATGAGAGACTTCAAATGCTAAGGACAGGAACTGGGAAAAGAGTGTGACTTAGAAATGCAAACCTTAAATTTCTAAAAAAATATTGTTTGGTTATGGTTTCTGATATTCTGGAAATTTTCAGGGATTTGGGAGCGCTTTTTTTTTTTTTCCCCTCTTCTAAAGCCCTAGTCTACTGATGATCACGGTCCTCTTATAATATGTCAATTTGGAGATGGAAAGGTAACAAAGATCTCTAACGCTTCTGAAAATTTGGATTTAAAAATTCAAAAATGCCTAGCTGCAAATTCCTCATTTTCACTTTGGGAAGCCATTAGGTTCATTCCTCATTTCAGTTATTTTTAAGATTGTAACAACTTCTGTGTAACAAATAATGTGGTCTCACATACTAACTGATGGTGACTGACCTGGGTCTTTTTTGCATCTATAGTGTTTCCTGTCGTTACAAATGACTCTAGTTGGGAGTGCTGCATCAGATCTCTAACTTAGTGCAGGAACAAAATGACTCTTAATGGCGTGCCAGAATGAGGAAGAAGGTTGTAATTTAGAGACCAAAAAGAGAACTAAAAGGTGTTAATTATCTCATCTCTTTGTACATTTGTCAGTTTAACTGGCCACTATAGTTTTAATGCACAAAAGAACCCTGTCCCTTTTGCATTTTGTTACCTAACGCCAATTCATTGGTGTGGCTGTGGTCTTTTGTCATAGTGTAACCTCAGTTCCACTTTTTGTGAGCGAACTGAAGAACATTTTCTCCATTTTGTAAATCAAGATGTGTTAATCCAAACGAGTAATGAGATGATCTTAATCTTATTGAGAAAACATGTTAAAAAAAATTACATCCTCAACTATAATAAAGCTGTTTAATTGTGTTATCTTGTATAATAACACAGTAAAAGGTGAAAATATGTGATGAAAATTAATTAAATTTTAAATGAAAATTTCTGATCATTACAATTTTAAGTGAAAATTATTCTTTTTGTGACAAGCGACGCTAATGGGAGACAACTTCTTTGCCTCTCTTTCTGAAGCAGCTTGTGTGATTCAGCTTCAATAAATTTATTTCTTTTAACTATTTTATAGCCCTTAATGTGTTGCTCCAGTACCTATGTTCTCTGGCTATTATTTTTCATTGTAGGTATTTTAATCTAGAGTTATGGGACAGATTTATGCTGTTAGATGAATAGACTCAGAAGTGTATGCCTGATTTTTTTAGTGTAAACTTTGTGTAAAAATTAAAAGTAAGCTCTGCCCCAATACTTTCAAAACAAACTTGAAATGTCCTTTAGTCCATACGTAAAGGAAAATTGATGCTCCTGTGAGGAGAATGAAGAGCATTTTTAAAGTGAAATAACTAATGTTGGTGTGCATTGCTAATAAGCTCACGATCCGTTCTGTTGGGGGAATGAGAACAGGAATGAACATACAGTACTGGAGAAGTGGGAACTGGGGATTGCAGTGGGGCAGTACACAAATGGGAAGTAGCAGACGTGACTCAAAACCGAACATGTTTACCAACTAAGTCGTGCTGTGTTTAACTGTAGATCATGGATGCAAGTAGTGTTTTTGTTCAATTTGATGAATGTTCAACATCCAGTTTCCTTGCCACCTGGGTTCCCTGTCTGACCTCTCAATGGTAGCACTAATCTATAGCAACTTCCAACCTCTAGCTTAGTGTTAGTAAAGCACTTATTATGAACTTACATACCTTAATATAATTTGGACTTAAACCAATAGGTTGTAACAGTGAGAAATGTTTTTTACAATAGTCTGATGAGGGTGTTGAAAGCTGAAGCGTGTCAAAACTTGTTCACCTTCTGTTTTTTGCTGGTTACTGTGCTGCAGTGGAGTGTGCGTGGACCTAAGCATCGCTATAAACTTACGGAGGTGAGACACAATTACAACAAACTTCTAAACAGAGCTTGGCAAATGAAAGAGAGGTGGTGTTTGTTTCCTAGCCTTTGCAGTGGTGTACCTCCACCTGTCTCTGGGGAACTGAGTTTCGCGTTGCTATTTATAGGTAGAAATAATTTGTTTAAGTAAATGGAGGTAATAGCAATGTAGTTAAGATTCACATAAAGGCATCAATTTCAGCCACAAAGTACTCCTGTTACTTGGAAAAGCATTATTGCTTGTGCGCAGACTGGAGCTGTTGTTCAGGGATATCTTCATGTGGCTGCCTTCAGGTCAGCTGGACAGGCACGCAGAGGTCAGTGCACCTCTTCAGGGCTTAAACAAGATCAGAGCAATGGTGTTAAGAGAGACAGTGGAGTTCATCAATTCTGCTCACTTAAATCTATGTGATATTATAATTTGACTTCAGCGGTTTGCTAGCATTAACCTACTTCAGCTTTGCTCTGTGTGTCTGGCAGCTCCAGGACCAAGTGCCTGAGCTCGAGAGCCACGTGGCAACGTGGAGGCATCCCCCGGGTAGGAGATAGAGTGGTTGGAGGCAGCTGTAGGGACAGGATGAGGAGGCATTTGGAAGAAAGAAAACATTATCTTATCCTCTGTTTACTTAGTAGATCCAAAATACACCTGTGACAAATGTTTTTGAGACAGCTGTTGTAACAGGTAATTCTGGGGCTGAGCCTGGGAGTTTTCCAGTGAAAACGTTCTGTATTTCTCAACGCAGCTCAGAGGGCCGCTGTGAGAAGGACTCTGCCGCTGGCACTGGGGTGTGCACAGTCTTGGACACTGCATTGTTTCTGTCCTTAATTGTAAGGATTAAAGGATAGATGTCTAGGCCTGCTCAAAAGATTAATGTAGAATTAATGTACGGGACATGTATTACATATTCATCAGTACAACTTTAGGTTTAATTTTGTAAAACTCTGACCGTCAACATCAGCATGCTGTAAGACTGCATCCTCATCTTGTACAACATTCATCGTGAGCAAACTGGTTTAATGCATTACATTTATAGGATTAAATGACAAATAGTGTGATTTTTCTAGACAGATTTTTTGATGGCAGTAAAGAACCAAATTTTCTTTGAAGAAATTTCTTGCATGGGTAGAGTGGAGTGCAAATGGCTGTGCTAGTAAAAACTTGTCACATAAATATGGCTTAAAAGGCACAGATGTATTGTGGAAGATTTGGGAGGGGTAATTCTGTGCTTCCTTGTTTCATTAGCAATAGCCGGTGTGGTATGCAGTCCTGTGCCACGAGGCAGTTATATTTCTGTCATTGAACAATTCTGTTGCCTTCTGGAGAGACAAAATCTTGAACTACTGCAGAAGCAATGTGTGTGCAATACTGCCATGAAAGCACTCTGTTGTATCTTTGAAACATGCAAACTTAAACAGTTTTTAATGGGTCTATTCTATCCTGTAATACTCTATTCTATTACAGTTTTAGTGCAAAATATTGCATAGTCTCATCATTTTAACCTGAAGTTATAAATGTAGTTGGGGGCGGGGGGAGGTCTAAAGCTTAAATTGTAAAGATAAGTTAGTGGTCAAGAAAAAAAATAGTTATCTCCTGACTCGAGAAGTAGATATTTTTATTTTCTTTTTTTTTTTTTTTTGTACAAGGCTACAATATTTAAGATTCATTTAATGAGCAGTTGTAATCTGTAAAATAAACTGACTTCAAGGAAGATGGCAGAGAGCAAAGTATTAGTGCCAGTTATGAAGTATGATCTTTCACTGATAATTAAAGGTGTTTAGAATGGCTAAAGGGTAGACCAAACTATTGATGTGAGCTTACTTTGCTGGGACGTAAAAGAATTGATAGTGGTTGAATTCCTTTTATACTGATGCTTTGCTTATGCACTTTGTATAAGCAGCAACACCTGTGTTTTGGAGCATATGCCACCCATGGGGTTTGTGTGCAGCAGTGCTGTGGTTTTGATTTGCAGCTTTTCTCCAGCTGAAGAAAAACTTAAGGAGCAAAGACAGATGTAAGAAAAACAAAAAGAGTGCCCCAACTGAAATGCCTGATCGAAACATGGACGAAATAATCTAATATTCTGCTAATGTATAAATAAGCCTTTTCTGTGGTTGCCCCAAGGGTGCTATGCAATAGGAGATGAGAAACTAAGTGATTGCTCAGTTATCTATGGGAGTAAAATTAACTTACAGAGTGACAGAAGTGAGACAGTGCTTTTGGAGAAATTATTCATTAAGATGTCATCCATATTTAGTATTAGGCTAAAGGAGTGTAAAAACAAATGTAATTTGCTGTTGGGAAAGAATCAGGAGATGTGTTTTTGCTACTTGAGTAAGTTTGTAATTGTGAATTTGGATCTACTCACAGAGGTGGTGTTATTTTTTGCATTACTGAGACTTGTTAAATGTGATCTGATATACATGGAAATCGTAGTGAAATCTCTGGAGATGTTTAAATGTTGTACAGAGAGAGGGAAAAGTAATTAGCATGCATAAAAATTTCTAAAAGTGAAGACACATGAGTAAATGTAACCTCATTTGTAGAATTTGCAATTATGTGTATTTATATATTCAGAAAATGCTGTACGTGATAGCCATTGAAACTGCGTAACTGCTAGAAATAACAGAAGTTGAAATACAGTCCATTTTATACTGTAAATAGGAAGAGATCTACCTATTACCGAATATTAATAATTCTTTTGAAAACAATACTGGAATACACAGAAGGTTGTAGATCAAATACAAACAATACCATAAACATTTATTATAAACCGTAGAGGTATTTCCCTATAAAATAAAGCATGTCAACTGAAAATGGAAACGCTTAAGGGGGAAAATTATGGACACAACCTGCATCAGCTGTTGTCTTTTCTCTCTTTCAAATAAAATAGCCTTTAAAATATAAACCAACTGTAGGTAATCATAAGGTGTATCTCTGAATTTGCCGAGAAAATAATTTTGAACTTTGGCCTATTTTATTTCAGTGCCATTCAGATGGCAGTGCTTGTAAACACTCTTTGAATGTTCTCATTGCTCGATGAGTGTCCAAGTTTTCCAGATACTCCAGCTGCCTGTGAAGCTAAGGGTTCTGAGCAGGAGAGAATTAGGGTAATGTTTGAGGTTGCACAGAATTAAATTTCTGACCTGTGCTACAAGCTGAACCAGGAAAGGACAATTGTTCTAGAGATTAAAGCTCTTCAGTTTTACAAACACACTGTCTAAATAAGCATAGTTGTTTTAGTAAGACTGTCAAAGCTATAAGAATGTTTATTTTCGTTATTCACCACTGTATTTTCTAATTCAGCTTGATATATGTGCACCAAATTGAGAATCCCAAAGTCTGTTCTAACTTGGTTTCATCCTGCTTGCAGGATGTTTTGCACTTCTTTACTATGGCATCTTGCTGCTGGCAAAAAGCTGTAGATTTCTCTAGGTTTCAGACTCTGCGGCAGTTTCTTAAGGTGATGACTGTTTTTTCTTTGGGTGGTTTTTGGGTTTTCTTTTTTTCCCTTTGTCACAGCACCATGACGTCTTTTCTAATGTAAAATTTTATAGAATTGTATACTGGCTGGGCTTTTGAGTTTAAAAATACAGTTCTCCCCTAGATCACTTCTCACTGCTGATTTAGGTGTAGCAAGGGTTCCTTGTGATACAGTACCAGGTTATTTCGATGATTAGAATAGCTTATCTGTAAGCCATAGTATTAAGGTATCAAGCAGTTTAAGAACGTATTTCTTGCTCCTCTAATTTGATATGTAATGAACCTGACACTTTTCAAGATTTCAGTGCTGTACAGTGCTCAGCTTCACACATATCTTGGAGATAAATCCTAGATTCAGGGAGGAGAAGAATTCATGGTTGATGGCTTAATTCCTTTCTTGTCACATGTGTGGATTAGCACAGAAACTGGACTGTTAGGCTAAGTAATATGGAGGTGTATTTGTGGATTGAGTGCAAGAGATGCAATCAGAAAGCCTTGTTAAATCATAGAATTGTTTAGGTTGGAAAAGACCTTTAGACCATCAACCAACGCTTAACCCAGGACTGCCAAGTTCACCACTCAACTGTGTCCCTAAGCACCACCTTTACGTGTTTTTTTTTTTTTAAACTTTTCCAGGGATGGTGACTTTACCACCTCCCAGGGCAACCTGTTCCAATGCTTCACCACCCTTTCCATGAAGAAAGTTTCCCTAAATGCTTTTATCTTATGACACACTAAACAATTTCATGGATACTACTGTTGCACGTTTTGAAATCCATTTATTTGTATTTCATAACTATGTTCTTTAGAGGTGGCAAGGTAACATAGCAACTACTTAGTTTGGAGCAATAATCTGTAGGGATAACATACAAAAAAGAATATTTTAATAAGTCCAGGAACTGGGGGGTTGTATGGAATTTTTATAATTATAGCTAAGTGGTCTGATAATGTGAAACTTCTAAGCAGCAGGCTTGGTTTTTAACATACAACTTATTTTCATTGCTGACTGAAGGAAACAAATGTCTTAAACTCTCTAAGGAGATTTCAGTGGTTTCTGATGTACTCCAGCAGAAAATTTTCATCAGAACAACAACAGAAAAAAAAAAATGCCCTGGTGTCTTAAGGGCTACTCCTCTGCTGAATGAAAACATCCATTTATAGAAAGCAGAGCTATTAGGGTTCTTTCCAAATAGAAAAATATAACAGGAAAAAAAATTATTATCAGAAAGTTTCAGGCGTTGTTGTTGTTGTTTTTCCAGCTATATGCAGGCAAAAAGATTTCAAAAATGGAGTATTATAGCAGGGCACAGTCATTCGTGTCAGCCTGGTGTAAATGAATGGAGTTTTGCGTGTTCTCAAGCCCTGTTAGGAATGGTCACATCGCTGTGGGTGCCAAGGTCTGGTGCCTGCTACAGGGTTTAATCATTTTGCCTGATTTTATGACTACGTGATGTTAAACATTATCTCCCAGGCACAGAGATACTTCTTACTGTATCAGCAGTGTTTAATGCCTTTGCTTGCTTGAAAGAGTCTAATTGCTTTGTATGACATATGTGTCATTTTTGGGGAAAGCTATGGTTTTATGGACATAAAAATCATCGCTGTTGTGGGCTAATTTTAACTCTGGCACATGGAGGTGCACTGGCCAATAATTGCAGTGGGTTTGCATCTGCTTTTCTCAGGCCTGAAGTTATCACATTACCCTCGCTCCCCCTAACATTCACCTTGTTTCATTTCTTATGTGTTACAACAAAACAGATTGCTTTCCCCAAATTATTAATTCAGGATGAAAATTCAGCTGAACTCAGTTGTTTCCTAAAGTCTTAGGAAATTTAGGCACATGAATAAATGTATGAAAGCTCCAAAGACAGAATTGCTTGTCTGCCAAGTCACTTCCTTGTGATTAAAAGATGCTGTCATTTAATTGAAATAAATTATTGCTTAAAAATCACCACCAAAGACTCAATAAAATGACTTCTAGGATTAGCAGTCTTTTGAAGATGACAATATACCCCTGAATAAAATCCATATTTATTTTATATGTCAAATTAAATGAGACTACTGAAGAGGTTTTGCACTTTGCCCATACTTCATTTTGTTTCCATGGCCTACTTTTGAACTTGAATTAATGTAGTTAGAACCAAGTCCTCTGAAGACAGTGAAATTGCTGTAGCAAATACATGCGTGACTCTCCTCTTCCTTACAGCAGTTATCTGTAATATTAAAAGAATTCCTCATGAAATGGCTTTTACAAAGAACTATTGAAAACCATAATTTAGAAATTGGGCCACTAGACTTTCAGAAATGCTGCCAGAAAAAGAAATCCCTGTTAGTGTTGGTAGTGTTAATGGCTGCCACCCACTGCCAGTGGGTGTCATGTATGCAGTCATGGGTCCAGTTGAAGTTACAGGTTTAATCATCTTTTAGTCAAGCTAAATGTAAGTGGAATTTAAATGTCCTTCTTCACAGTGATACCTAGATGTGGCAGGAAGCTAGATGGATGTCCAGTAAAGCCAGCTTATTAGTATATAATAATAATAATAATATTTTTATCATGTAATTATATATTTTATTAAGTTACTGTTATATATTTTATTACTGTTATTTTGTGGTTTTATTACAGTTGTAAGCTGAAGGCATATGTTGAAAGGCTATGCGTGTTGTGTGAGTGCTGAAACCAAAACACTAGTAGAGGAAGAGTGGGAAATCAGTGAGTGAGCAAGAGAAGCGGTGCGAGTATGCCCTTAGTAGATGCAAAGACATGCCCTTTGCTATGAAACAGACTGGGTAGGCAGCCTTGCAGTTATCAGGAGCATGCTGGCAGCGCAGCCAGCCCAGTGAGGGGCTTGCCATTGCAGAAGGGGTGACTTCTTGTGCCTCCCCTGTGCCAGCCTCCCCCTGCCTGCTTGCCCTGGTTTCAGGGTGAGCTGATTGAACTTGCTGATCGGGGTGGGGGGTGGGGGGAGTCACCTGTGTGCTTCTCTTTTATAGCTTCAGTCTATTCACCGTGGGACTGGATGACTGTCAAAACCAGATGTACTGAGGGGGTGGCAGGAGCAGAAGGCCAGGGCCTCTTGTTCTTGTCCACAGCAAGTTGTTAGTTCAGCTTCAGTCCTTGGGATAAGCCATACCCTCAGCTGTGCTAAGGGCATGGGTGGAGAAAGTGCACGTGGATTGCTCTAATAACAGCTCTTAGCGTTTTTCTGCTCACTGTAACTTCATATTTTTCAGTAAGTGCCAAGACTTCTAAACAAGGACTCTATAATAATAAGTTAAATAAAAAAAGCAGCAAAGTCTCTACCTTCATATGAGGTAACTTTTTCACCCTAAAACTGAATGTGTCTCCCCATGGATGAGTATGGGCATTTCGACTGTCCTCAAAGGAGATCTTAATGACCTGAAGAGCTCCTTCTAGTTTGCCCTTTTGAGGACAGGCTCATGGTGGTTTTATTAAAGGTCCCGTGTTCAGCAGTGTTCTCCTTGCAAGCATGAGACACCAAAGTAGCAGAAGGTAGCAGAGCCGCGAGAGCAGGTACATAGATGATGCCACTTCCCAGGTGTTCATGATCCAACAGAAGGCAGAGAAGACGGCAGTATCGTGCGTTTCCTGTGGTGGTGCTATCTGGTTCCTTCCCAGCCTGGTCAGGGTGTCCCAGTTCCAGTTCACTCCTTGTGTACCTCCTGTGTGCCACAGAGGTGGCAGAGTGACCTGCTGCAGCTCTGACAGTGAGATTCAGTCTTTTGACTCTATGAGGTTCCTTCTGCTGCTCAATCTGTCCTCACGGCATCTTAAAGACAGCTAAATGGAGTGAGGAGTGGCAGTAGGTCACCTTACTCATTCTCTATTCATCACTTAGGTGTCAAGTGCCAGTTCTCGTGTAATTTCCCCTTGCCGTCCCCCTTTTTGTTTTACCAGAAAAGATTTTAGCATAGGCTTTGAATAGTAGCAGTAGATTTATTGGTCTGGATGCATCTAATCTTTCTAGTGTTTGTTGACTGTTTATAAACAATGTTGTGCAGCAGGCTGAAGTGGAGTTTTTGGTACCTTGAACAACTGAGAGTGCAGACTTCTGACAAGACAGCATCATGTTTAGCAAGGAGAAACTTAAAATGCAAAGTACAAGTCTTTACCTCCTGAGCTAAGAATAATTGGTAGCAGAAGTAAATTATTTTCCTCTGTGTGTGTGAATAGGATAACTTTGTGAGTGATTAATCACTACAGTTAACTAAAAATGTTCATCTTCTGTTCTGAGCCCAGAAGAATATTTGTTCTAGTGTTTATTGCTGACAATACTGGGTCTAGCAATGATTTATGATCCTATACGTAATTTTGTGGAACTTAAGGCTGGATTTTAGCCAATTCACAGTCTATATAGAAATAGAAATAAAATGCGTGGCCTAATGACAAACTACAGGTCAATATGAGAATCAGGAATGCAACAATATCCCTTCCTCTCTTGCTGATAATAACTCAGGCAAAGGACTGCATACGCTGCAGTTTAGCAGCCTGAGTTTTAATGCTGGGCTTACTGCACTCTTCTACTGCCCATCTGCTGACTGGCCATACTCTTTACTTGTCCTTTAATTAAAATTTTTAAAGAGCTCAAAGAGCTTGATCTTAAGTTTTTAAGTTGTGCTACCTGCACAAGGTGGGTGAGAGGAAGCTGGTTATTCCTGATGTACAAGAAAGTGCTAATTATTCTCTCTCTCTCTGATCTTACAGTATTTGCTGAACACTATTGGGGGGGATGGGAAAGAAGAGTACAGAAACTATTACAGCTGCTGAGTTCTCTGCTGAGGTAATTGGTGACAGTCCCAAAGGTCCTTATATTAAAGCAGCTTTGTACTAGCCTGTGGGTGCAAGGGCTTGTATCCCCCTCTCTTCATGGTCAGTAGGCTAGGAGAAAGATGAGGAATAAGCAAGAGGAGACATCTAGTGTGAGATACTTCTGGTCTTGAAGCTCCTAAATTATCTTCATGGGTAATTTATCAGTCAAATAAATATTGGTGTGTAACATTAGCATACTCTCTTGAATGTAAATGTCATAAATATTTGGGATTGATATCTCATTCATGTTTATTGGGAAGCAAAAAGAAGGTCATATTGATAGTACTGTATAAAGCATAGGGTTAGTATGTCCTGTTTTTCATCTCCTTATACTAAAAAAAATAATCAAATACAAATATCCTTAAAAATATATTTTCCATACAGACACTTCAGTGTGTTGGACCACTTCCTTTCTATTTGAATGCCAACATTTGAGAATGCTAGATCTGAAAAAGCCTTGTGTAAACTACACTGAATAACAGAGCATACAACAATGAGGCAACATACATGATGTTCTCCCAAGTGAAAATGATACTGAATGCTCAATAAAAAGAAAATAAATTTGGATGTCTCTTAGTCTTGCCACACTGCTAATTTGGATTTCTATCTTATAAAAGTATTTCATCAGTTCTCAAATGTCTGTTGCGGAAGTGGTTTCTCGGAGGGTATTTGCTGTATGTACGTCTGTTGAGTAGCCTGCCCAGCCTCTTGTACCTATTTAGACAGCTAAGGCTGTACCCTTTGAGGAGGGATGCCAGTAGTTGGTGGGAATGCAGCACAGAAGTATTGGTGGGGTACCAAGAGTGTTGAGTTAAGTCTCAGCTCAGGATCAAGTATTAGTGGAGCTGGGATACACAGGAGATTGTATGGTACATGGGGAAGCATCTAGAAGAAGCTGTATAGGCAGATAATTCTACCACTCCAACAGGAAAGATTATTATTATTATGCCTATTTTTAATTGGGCTCTGTAAGTGAGCCTAGCCCTGGGGCAAGGGTATGCAGAAGGCATTAATGGGGAAAGATTTTCCAACAAGGTGCGAAGGAGAAGGATTGGAGTGAAAGTAACAGGGATGTCTCAGGGCAGAACCAGTGCTAGGATTATGCAGTACTCAGCGAAGAGATGGAAACTCTACGTGATAGTGCATTCTTGCACACACAACTTCCATCTGCCATTCCTCTTCCTATTTCAATCAAATGGTAGGCAATAAAAATAACTTTTTATTTGATTACCTAAAGGAATTAATTCAAATGAGATCTGTCCTTAAAGGAAAAGGGCTCACAATCACAATTTAGATGAAGAGTATTTTAGCGTAGATTCACTCAATGACATTCTTGTCTGCCATGATTGTTTTGGGTTCCCTTGCCTTTTCTAATTTTACCATCTCTCTGTTCCCGCCCATTTTGCTACCCCAGACTAAATCTTCCCCATACTATTTTACCACCTCCTAGATCTATAGAGTATAGTACTTGCTTGAAAGACAAGATCCTGGTGCTGAAACATATGAATTACGTTTAAGGTTGTTCTCTTGCAGCTGCAGGCTATGAGCAGCAGTAACTTTGCTGTGAAACACTGTGCACCCTACAGCTGGGTAGTGAAGTGATGGGGAGAAGGGGTTTGGTTCCACTGGGTGTAGCGTTATGTTGGCAACTTCTGGGGCTGGCTCAAGGAATATTCCTGAGAAAAGCAATAAATGTATATTAAGAATGTTTATTCTAAATCAGACCCCACTTTTCCCCTCTGTATACCAAGATCAGCAGATGCTTTCTTTCCAGGAATATAGCCTAGACAATCTGGTGTTTTCTAGGGGAAGTTGTAATTACCTTAAGTCATAGGTACCTTAAATAGTTACAGTATTTCAATATTTCATTTAAATGATTACAGGGAAAATTACTGTCATTCCTTTCACTGAGCTTTTGCAAACTCTGACTTGCAAGGAATTATTCTGGGACCTGAGCAAAAGGTAACACATCCTGTGCTTGTGAGCTAAATATTGTCATGTTGCATTTTTCCTCACCTGTTTGACATTGCTGGGTGAACATGAGATGAGTGTGTAACAAATGAAAGAACATAGATATCACTTGCTTGACTAAATGATGTTTAAAAAAATGTTTTGAACTAGAAAAAATAAAATTCTTCTAGTTAAAAAAATTGCAGCAAACCAGTCTGACATTAGTACATCAAATGAATGCAGCAGATGATACCAATTGTTCAACTATCCATAGCAATTTGTAAATAATGTTCTTTATGCTAGCAAAGAATGAATTACAATTGAAATGTAATTTAAAGAAGCAAAACAAGAACCAAGATTTCAAATAAAATCTCACGTGAGAGCCAGAGATCATGCTGTTGTTCTGTTAAAATTATCAATGCCATTCTTTCTCAAGAATTTTATGGATGTTCTTATTGCTGTCTTAAGTAAATGCCAGCCAAAGTAATCTTCAGCTTTCCCAATGCCAAGTGGTTCTTATTGGTGGTGGAAAGGTGTGATACAATCCTTAGCCTAGAAGCCTAGCAGTCTAACTGCACAGCTTCATCCCAAAAATGGAGTGAAGACCCTTGATTCCCCCACCCCACCCCAGCCCCCAGGTGGTGCTCAAAGTTTTGCAGACCTTGTTGCATCAGGAATACTGCTGGATTAGCTGGAATTACTGCTGCATTGGAGGCTGCTGCGACTGGACGTGGTGTGGTGAGGCTGATTTTGCCTGCCTTTCTTTGCTTCAGCTCTTGTGGCTACTTGCTTTTAAAATACCACAAATTAATTTTAATTGAAGAGGACCTCTGGGGTTCATCTAGTCTGCTGTCCTGCTCAAAGTAGGGCTGATCCCGAAAATTTATCAGGTTGCTCAGGACCTTCCAAGGATGGAGATTTTCCAGGCTCTCTAGTTGACTCTCAAGTTCAGTGCTTGATCATTTGGTTTGCCCTTTTCCCTCTTAAATCTAATTAGAATCTGTCTTGCTGCAACTTGAGACTGTGACCTCTTGTTCTTTCATTGGGCATCTATGAGAAGTCTGAGTCCATCTGTGTTCCCCCTGTTAGGGACTAGAAGGCTGCAGTTAGAGACGCTGGTAGCCTCATCCTGAGGCTGAAGGAGCCCAGCTTCCTCAGCTGTTCCTAATAGGTGTTCCATTACCATTTCAACGGCTCTCCTTGGATTCCCTCTTCTTTATCAATATTTCTTTTGCATCTGGAGGCTTCAAAATGAGCACACAGCTTGAAATGCAGCTTTAACAATGATGACTAGAAGGGAATAGTCCCTTCCATCAAACCACTGGCTCTGCCTTTGCTAATGCGGACCAGCCTGCAGTTAGCACTCGCCCTGCTGACTCGTGTTCAAATTCTTGTTCAGTACAGTCCCCCTTTCCTTTCTCAGTGCTACTTACTTTGTCAGTCCCCGGCCTGAACTGTTGCATGGGGCTGTTTGCTTCTGCATGCAAGACTTTGGATTTGCCGTGATGAAATTCACGAGGGTGCTGTCAACCCATACATTTGGCTTGTCAAGGCCCCACTGAAGGGCAGCCCAGCCCTCCAGTGTACAAATATAATGACTTGGCTGATCTCAGGTAAATGAGAAAAGCACTTCAGTTTGCTGTTCCATCAACTTCCCTGAAGGGGAAGGCTGTGTCTTTCACAGTCCTGGCAAGGTGAAGTCTTGGCCTCTGCCCTTTTTCAACTTGGCTTCACAGTTTGTGGAGTTGCCTTGATGTTCCCTTTAGCTCATTCAGCTTTTGCCTTTAGGTACTTTCTGAGGGATTCCTAAATCATTACTGTAACTTACTGAATTCCAAGCTAATTTTCTCTGCTTTGTTACCTTCTTACAGAATTAATGACATCAAAAGAGAGGCTTATGTTTGCACGTCACCAAACCCTTTCTTCAGGGATCAATAGCATCAAGGTGTTACTGCATTTAGATTCAAGTCTAAAAAGAGTTAGTCTGACAAGCCCTTGCTGGCTGGGGTTGGACTCTGCATAGAAGGAGTGTTTGCTGGCTTTGACCTTTGTGTTCAGAGCATTAGCTGCTGTTTAGAGCTTCATGTTTATGTCTCTTCTCACCTTGAGGTAGTCCAGTCCTGCCACTCAGAAGAGGTTTTTTTATCTGCCAGGCCCAAGGTGGTCTGGACAAGGTAGGCCTCTGCTTTACTGCTAAAGGTCTCCTTAAATTATTTGAGATAAATGAGAAGCATTACTCTGTGTAGATGTTCAGATAGAAAAAAGGTTATCCTCTATTCGGGTCCTTGATGGCTGGTTTTGTGGTTTATATTAAAAGGAAGCAAAATCATTCCACACAAAATAAACATTTTTCAATAAGCAGAAGAAATATCTTTTTGCAGACATTATTCAATTGTAAATATTCTCTTAAAGTTTGTAGTCTTAGAGTAAGTAATGTTAATAGGAGTGCTCACAGAAACGGTAAGGTTTTAAAATGGGGCTTTAGTGGCAAATGGCAGGCAATTACATTGTTTATAACAGATTAAAGCCGTGCCAATATCACTTCTGTTTTATTATTTCTAAGTAGAAAGCAGTGCTGCTGCACAATCTGTGTGTCATTTGATGCAGATACCTTATAAAAATGTGATTTTTGGGGGAAAAAGCGGTTGTCTATGCTGAACTAATACTTCATATCAGATTAATTTAAACAGGTCTTTCATAAGACAGCCATGTTGTTTTACACTTTTTTTGATTAAATGGCCTTTAGAATCATAACATTTTATTTGCTGGACCCTAGATATTTCTAATTAAGAACTTATCCAGTATTTGTGGAAGGTGAGAAAGTACAAGAACTAATGCTGCTAAATGCTTTTTGAAAAGGTTAAACTAGGATGTTAAATGATGTTGCAAGGTGTGTGTGCAAATTCACTAACAGTGATAAACAAAGGATTGCATTAGAAGACAAATTATTTCTGCTCCATGAGGAATATGGGGGTGACTAGTATAAGTTGCTCATAATACACCTGGTGGAGTAAATGCACAGACAAATTGAAAACTCACCAAAACGACTCTAAACAGTCTCTTAAATTGTCAGGAGTTAATCAAAAGAAGAACTAGTACTTTGTTAGCTGTGAGCTATCTCTGTTTTTCATATGTTGTGGTATAGAGCAGAAGTACACAGCACTCAGAAGGTGATTATCAATACTCTGTGTACCAAACAGTAAGTACAGAAAAGCCTTTTTTATGTTGATTTGGATGTTAAAATACAAACTTGAGAAATATTTTTTCTAAGTAACACTGCAAATAACTTTTGTAGTAGTCTAATTTTTCAAAATTTATTTTCTGTTCTGATCTTAATTAATTATGGTTTTATTTGTTTTTAATATTTATGGTTGAACATACACTGTTCATAGTTTATGAATAAAATAAAGTCATAGAAGTGATTACATGATGAAGAAAGGAATGGGCAAATTGTCTGTTTTCCTTCCCTCAGCAGAGTTTTGTCATCATGGTGAATTTAAAGCATGAGGAGTTCTGAAATCTGGAGGTGTAGTTGTTTTGTCATATCTGCATCTAACTTGATATCTGTTGAAGAGCTTAAAGCAGTGAATAAACGTGGTTAGGGGAGACTATGATGCGCTTCCCCGCACTCCCCGCCCCCTCCCCCCCAGACACATGTTTGCATGCTAACACACCATATGCCACCCAAAAACATGTTAATATTGTGCATTTTA
>JAVJGJ010000037.1:71474667-71496949 GCA_035590215.1 Microhierax caerulescens | reverse complement strand
TTGCCAAAGTGGTGGTTCCAAAAGCAGTTGAACAAAGTCATGGAAAGAAAATCCATTTACAGCAGTTAAATGCAAGAATATAGTTTCTGGTTTTGAAAGTACTGATACTTGAAAACAGGGAGGGTGGCTCAGGAAAAGAATGCCCTGCCTATAAACCCAGGCAGAGGATGTTAACCTGATTGACCTTTGTTGCAGCTTAGAGCAGTTGTCCATATGTTCTTCACTTAATTGCCTGTATTGCTTGATGACTTTGAACAAGTGAATGAAAATCAAATGAAAACCATTTTTGGTATTCCTCATCTCTTATCTCTTAGCATCTTTCAAGCTGATAGTCTAGTACATGGTTGGTTCCTGAGCAAGATTTTGCAGAGGTCAGGAATAAGGCTTTGTACCTCTGTCCCCTCTGTTCAAGGAAGCCTCATCGTGTATTTATGAGCACTTGCTTCTCTTTCCGATGATATTGACTGCAAAGTGTTGCTGAAAGCTCTCATATCACTTGAAAAAGTTTGATATTTCATTATGCAGATGACAGCTGTTGGCTATTCCACCTCATGATAAAGGATCTCTAACCTTGGTAGTCAGTAGCTCAATAGATACCAAAATTGTTCCTCAGGTTCATTTTTATTCAGACAAGTAGATTTGTGCCAGAATATAGCTAACTGAGCAACAGCTGCACATAGCTATACAACAGCTAGAAATTTAAATATAATCATGCATCTGACCAGTGCATCAGTTCCCAATAGTTCTCATTGCTACGTGAATCTAACGAGATCAGTGAAATTACAAGTATCTGCTCTTCTGCTAGCCCTGTAATTGTTTGAACCTGTCAATGTTATAGGAGTCGGCAAAGCTTTATGTATCGGACCCATATGAATTTCTACCTGTGCACTAATGATTTGCACTGTTACACCTGTGGATGTGAGGGTTTGAGTGTGCACCCCCATATCTGTCTGCCACACAGCTTTTCTGGCAGCCAGCAACCCTCACGAGTCAGTTCTGCTGCTTGCCCTGCCTTCAGTGATGTGTGTCCTTCACATGGGACATCCTTTCTCTGGGCTGCAGAGGGCCTTTGGATACGTGGAGAAGGTCTCACTTGTGCATTGTGCTGCCGTGCCGTTCTCTCCAGAAAGGCTTCTCGTCCTTGTGCATCCCTTACACTTCAGGCAGCGCTTCCTCCCTGTGCATTCAGGTCCTTTTCTCTGCGGAGGATGATAGTTTTTATCTGCCAGCCTCTCCTCTGAAGAGAATTCAGTAAGTTTAACACTTTGATCCCCAAACTCATTCAGCTCCTCTCCTACGCAGCAGTTCATCTGGCTATTTTTCTTAATAAGTGGTTCTGTTTCCATGGTAATGGAAACTATGCCTTTGTCTGGTGTCAGCTGTGATATTAATCCATCTTTGTTGCACTGAGAGGTAGTGCCCTTCAGACCTTTGCTTGGTGATTTTCTGGTATTTCTCTTTATGAATTGTCCATATAATCTGTGTCAAATCAATATGTTGAGGTACATATTAATGAAATAATTACATTAAACGTATGTTTGCTATTTATATGTGGCCTATTACTGGCTTTTGGCTGAGACTAAGCACAGCAATTAATGTGTTTGGAGTGAATAGTTCTCAGCCCCTTTCTCTGAAGAAAATTGTAGCATCTTCCAAACGACATGTATTTGGAATTCCAGTTACGGTAAAACCTACATTTCTCCAGTGAACGGTACTGCAGCCATCCTCCATGCTCCAACGTGCAGTCGAGATCAGTGTGGATGTCTGGTTTTATATGTAAGTTGAAAGGGAGCTGGCTGCTGTTTGGCTCAGCAAAACGGTTGATTTTTTGTTGTTTGCAAAACCATTGGGTTTTGTCATCAAAAATTATTGATGACAATTTAGATGAGAGAGCAAAACTAGCTTGCAAAAGCAGTGTTGGCTCCTTTGGGTGGTATTTTTTATCATTTAAGTTTGTGACTTTTTATGAGGGATTCTTTCCCCTTCATTGCTGTTAGTCATGCTCCAATTAATAAGCCAGTCAGCTTCTTGTCAGCCACATGTGGCCAGGGCTTTCTAGCCTCTGCTTTTTAACGTGGATTTTGACTCTTATACAATCTTTTGTTGTAATGGAATTAGATTGCTGCATGGTGTTGCTTCTGCACTTAGTTGTAGTCACTTGGCATCAACAATTCAGGAACTCGTTTGGTGGTTACGTGGTGGGAATTTCAGTGGTGTTTGTGCTCGTTGTCTTTCAGCAGCATTGCCTGCTTTCAGGGTTATGTTTGTAGAGTTTGGCAATAGCCATGATCAGCAATGGTGGCCTTCTGGGATCTCTGAAAAAGTCAAGCTGTTAAAAGGGCTCTAGGAGCTCGCTAAGTGTATGTTCCTCAGACTAGAGGCAGGAGGAAACCTTTTCTAACTGCTCATCTGTCTGGCTTGGTAGGGTTATTGTTTTTATCTGAATGTTTATTTTTTAGTGCTTGTGACAGACTGTTCTGTTGCTTGCAGGGAAGAATGTTATACACGGGGCATGTTGTGAAACGTGACGTTAAACAAATGTGAAAGTCTGCTTTCTCCCATCTTTCTCACTTTTCCTTTTGTTTCTGTCCAGTTGTGGCCAGCCACAGTATTAAGTTCTCTATCTCTGAGCCCTACTTTGGACTATTTTGGCAGTTTTGCTCAAGGAGCAGGTTGAGTACTGTAATTTTTTGTGGTGGCGTACAAGAGAGAGGGACTAGTCGGGAAGAAAGTACGAAGATGAAAGCATGGTAGGCTTTTAACTGAAACACATCGAAGAGGGATCCACGTGTTATTGTACATACTTCAGATTGATCAGTAATGTATCTTGGCAGTGTGAACTCTTTACTTTGGGAGAGGTGAATAAAGCTTTCAGCATGCCTTCCCAAGAGAATCGCTGTGTGATTGAAAAAGGGTAGTTGTGCAAGTATCTTCATAAACATGAGAAGATCAAATAAGAAAGAAAAACTTTATCATAATAGCAATTCTGGACCTCCCAGCAAATTGACCTACTAGGATCTGTTACCGCGTAAGTTACTTTACTGCAGTGAGAAACAATCTGTAGGCAAATAATAGTTAAAAATGCATCAGTATTTTATGATGTAATGGTGAATTTTAGTATGAATTTTACTTCAGATAACAGACTGTAGGTCTTACCATTTAGACTGCAGAATTTTTTCTCCATAACTTTTTATGTATTTATTTATGGGCTACAGCTTCTGACTTCTTTTGCCATCAACATCCTCCTTATTTCATAATTGACTGGTGTCACTGACTAAGAGTTTAAGAAAAATACATTTAAAATGTCACATCATACAAAAACAAAAAAAAATAAATCTGGGTTTAGGCTGGTATGAAAACCAGTTTAACAATATTTTTTTGCTGCAGCTTCAAATGGTAAGGTGGATGAGGGCAAAGACTTGGCTAAATGTCATTTAAGTTCAGATACTTAAAGCTCTAGTGTCCTTGGCTGGTTATCAAAGTAAAAAAGTAGCTGAGCCTTCTAGTTGTGCTTGGAATAAACTGGTCTTTAACTAGGGGGTGGAGGAGTAAGAATGGAGGATGCTGCTTGTTCCAGTAATCACAACCTTAATTCCTTCACAATGTGAGCTTGCCACCAATCTGTCAGACTGTCAAGGGAGCCTTTGCTGTACTGAATGTTTTCAGTTTTTTTTCTGTAATAAGGAAAATGTTGTGCTATATTATGCAATTTAAAAACAGTCTATGCAGTGAAAATCTGTATCTGATTGAATAAGTGGGAGCAGTAATTCTATTCTTGCAGATAGAATGCAAATAGAATAAATTTTCTTTTAGCATATTAATTCAGTAAGAAGATTAATAGAAGCTTGCAAACTTCTTAGTCAAAATCTTTATTCTCTCCAGAGAATGCAAGACAATTACTACTTGGATGCTGATAGTAAATGAACTGTTTTATTGAATTCTCATAATAAAATATTGGAGGTTGGTGTATGATAGTTCTTATAAAGACTATATTTGAGGAAGACTTTGTAGAGGAGGCAAAAGAGGGCAGAATATTTTGTTTCAAAAAGACAGAGAAAGAAGTGGTTGCTAGTGGAGCAGTGGCAGCTACCATTATAGCCTTTTGGCCCTCCTGACTTACAGTATGGTTTAGAATCAAATTCTTAACTTCAGGTACCTAAGCTCAGGAATTAAGCTATGACTGCTTAAATTATTATGAATGATTGATTCTACTTTATTAAAAGATTGATATATCTTTTGCAATACTGACTAGCATCACCATTTCTCAGTTTTCAATCCTGGTCTTGATTTATGGTAAAATTATTTACACCTGAGATGATGACAATTAATTCTTAGTATTTTTAGAGAAGAAAAAAAAAATATATATATAAAAGACTTTGTATTATCCTTCTAAATAACAGTCTCTCTACTACATATTTTTGGACCTTAAGGAGAGGTCACTTAGGAGTCTTCATTAGAGACAGAACTTTCTTTACAGAGACCATCAGTAGTGTCAAACTTTCCTCCAACTGTGGAAGTCCTGCTGACATCTGGTGTTACATTCCAAATTTTACTTTGGGAAATTGTAGCTCTGAATGTAGAAAAAGTTGCAGTCAATCATTTTTTTGTTTAGGCTTTTTTATTTTTTGCCAGATGGTGGTATCAAATTCAGATCTTGCAGCTTTGGCTTGGAAGGAAGACATAAGGGGTTTTGAACAATGTAAAAAGGGCTTTTCCTGTCCTTTTACTATAGCACGTTAGAGGTTCAGAACAGTCTGCTCCAGTTTTTCATATCTGGGTCTCAGAATGTTGTATACTGTACAATTTTTACATCAGTGCAACCTCTGAAATTTTTCCTGCCCAGTAGTTTATTTCTCAGTTATGTTACTTGTGACATTGAATATTGCCTTTTTTTTTTTTTCCCAGTGTGACAATGCAAAAGGACTCAAAGCCTTCTATGATGCAATAAAATATGGACCTAATCATCTGATGGTTTTTGGTGGTGTATGTGCAACAGTTACTTCTATCATTGCTGAATCTCTGAAAGGATGGAACTTGGTTCAGGTAAGGCATCGAATGGAATATATTCAAATGCTGACTATCTTGTACCTGTGTGTCTTTTTTTTTAAATGTAGGTTAGTATTTGATGCTTTTCAAGCTTAACGTTTTGTGTATTAGGTATATTGCAGTTTTGAAGATCAGTAAAATTATATGTAAAAAGAGCAGATAATTCAATAGAGTACTAGATTTTTAAGGCTTGGCCTTATGCTCAAAACACTTGTGAATATGGGCAGCAGCCATGCCTCAATACATTAATTAAATAAAGTTGACTTAATATATCTCAAAAAACAACCTGAATGAGATGAAGTTTGGTCATGGTAGGCAAGCATATCTAGGACATATCCAGAGTTAGTGGAAACAACTTGTAAGGCCTTAAATTATGGTATAGTGTGGTCTTTACTTAGTCTTCACTCAATCAAAATGCAGTAATTCCTATTAACTTTAAAAAGTGTTGGAAGTGCACAAATTATTAGTAGTAACTGGATATGTATCTCAGTATTCAACTCACAAAGTACATTTATTCCCAGCTGTTGTTCTTTCTGACTTTATTAAAGGTCAAGTTTGTGGAAAGGTTCTCTCTGCTGAGGAATTGGAATTAATACTAATCTTTAAAATGCAGATAACAGCATGATCTTCTTCATTTCTTCAATCATCTGTCCAGCGATGATCTTTGGCTTGATAGCTGTTCATGCAAGGTAGCCAGCCAGTTCTGCTTTTCAGATGTGGAAATGGCCTGGCTTCCTACTCACTATTCATATTGCTCAAAGATAAGTTTGCATAATTTTTATTAAAATAAACCAAATATTCTATAGCAAAATAATAAAATAATAGTATATGAAAATTACCTGGGGTTTCGGCTACAGGCAGCCTCCTCTTTTCCACCTGGAATACTCACTGAGATTAGAGCAGAATGAACAAATGAGGCATAATTAAGGTTGTGAAGAAGATGATGATCAGAGTACAAATGGGAAAATCTTAGGAGGATAATTAAAGTAGCTTGTTAAATGTGTTTGCAATGCTTGTCATATCAGATCTTTTTTTCTTATGCTTCAGGATTTTTTTCTGATGTGGAAAGCATCAGTTCTACTGTGGAAACAAAATAATAGTGTATCTCTGGGGAGAACAGAGAAAGCAACAGAAAGCTTGAAACTATCATTTAGTGCTCTCTCCTAAAAATGGCCTAATCCATGGCCTATAATGAAGTATGTGGCTGGAGCTCTGGATATTTTAGGAATCTGTCATGTGGAGCTTCCAGATGATGTAGGGTGTTTTAAGGAGTCAAATTTTGCTGTGCCAAATCCTTTTCATTTGAAGTTAAGTTCTGTCTGCTAAGGTCTGAAAATCAATTTATTAATGAAGTTGCTTAGTCAATAAAGAAGGGCAATTAGAAAGCTTCTGTTTGCTTTTAAATGCCTGGATTTGTCAATATATGTGCTAATTTATACAATGATATGAAGCATTGCTACCAGACAGCACCTATTTCTTTGTCTTTAACCTCTACAGCTGTGACTAAGTCTTAAACATTATTCATGATATCAGTACATCAAGGGATTCTTTGCTGCTGGGGCTTAGTATCCTGCAGGCACTAGATAAATTGTCACACGGCATAACTCCACTTTGTGTCAGGTTATTATATGTTGATTGACTGCATGGTGGAAGAACACAAAAGACAGTGTGTCTGGGAAGTGTGGTAAGGCTTAGTGGATGGTATAGCAGCAAGGGAAACAGTCTAAATACAGTTTGTGAAAGTGTTATGTCATTTGGTGACAGCAGTATGTGTATCTGGAAGTCAGCAGACAGCATGTGTAAGTTATCGGGGAAGTGGAGTACAAAGCCTTCTACGCCTCAGCATCCACTGTCATAAGCATCTTTGATTAAATGCGTAACTTGAATAGAGGGAATAGATAGAAATCTGTAGTTCTCAGAAGTGGAGCAATAATATTCAGTCTGATAAAATACAAGACTGTCTTACCTCAAATCTTGAAACTTCACCTCAAGGAATCACAGCAAAATCACAAGTAGTTATATGAATTTGTGATGATGAAGTCATTTTATGTCGCAGTCAAGAAGCGGGAAAACAGCATAGAGACAAAGAGTAACCTGACATTGTATTATTGAATAGAGGATTTGCAATTGGATGTCTGACTCCATCACTTTGTCCCTGTGCAGGCAGTGACAAAAAGCAATCTCTTAACCCTAGCCGGAACATTTGATTTGATTTACACAGTTGTCATGTAGTTGAGCAAAATGATTGCTGTCTTCCATATATAAGAAATGCAGAATTATACTGATGGTACCAGGAGGAATAGGGAAGAAGAGTAACAGAACATAACAACTGAAAAATTACTTTCCTTGGCAAATACAGTATGAGGCTGGCTACCTGCAAAACTTTTCTGAAAGCCTTTTAGCCCCGAATTCCAAGTTTCTGGGTGACTACTTTCCTTCTGTTCAGGGGAATTTTTCTTTTCTACTTCTTTCCCATGCTCTGCAGTAAAAAGTCCCCAAAAGCAAAGAACTAAACAAATGGCAAAGAATACAAACGTGCTGGAAATTATCATGTTCCATTTGCTATTCAGGCAACATTATAATAGTGATAGGAGGGGGGAAAAAAAGGAAAAAAAAATTTGCAAAGTAGCTTCATTCTCTCCTTAATGAATGCTGTTGATAATATACTGTCTTTTTGACTTAACTGGTTCATTCAGGTCACTGATGGCCTGCAACAATGTGAAATATGGAAGTCTATCAGAGGCTGGGAAGAGTCTCACTCTGAAGGTGACTTGTCTTATATCTGTACCATATCTAAACAGAGGGTTTCTTTCCTCCCCTATCTTGACAAATTTTGATTTACTTACGATCAGGAACAGAAAAGGAGATTCTGTTCTCAACTGGCTGCCTTTAACTGCCAGCTGATTTAATTATCTCTTACTGTAACAAAATTAATGATTCTTTTAATGGACCGTTTTGTATTTGTGGAGAGAGCAAGTTGTTTTAGTCTGCAAATACTTAGGTCATCCTTAAGGACTTTCACTGAGGTATGCTGCGTGACACAACCTGCAAATTGTTTTCTGAACACACATTCATAGCAGGACAGATGCAGACACCCATTCCTTAGCTGCTCAAATGAAAAGCTTCCCTGTGAGTAGTCTCTGTGGGGCGGCAGTCCTTACTTTGTTGACAGTCTGAGCATGGGCTGGAGGCTGCACGTGTGGCTTTGATCTCCGGTCTGTGGTGTGGAATCTGTTTGAACCTTTGCTATTTTGGTTAAAATGTGCCAATAATATTCTGTGCGTCTGACAGTGGGTCATAAAGGCTGGAGGTATAATACTGGGCAGCTGATGTGCTGTAGAGGGAATATTTCGATGTCAAATTATTCTGGATTCATCTTATCCCCATTCTCTATCAATATGTATTCAAGGCAATTAAAGTGAAGAAGAACCATTAATAATATCTACAATATATTGCAAAAGACCAGTTTTATATTTTTACTTTGTACACTGAAGCATTCCTGATAGTATCCAGTTAGTGCAGAACAGAGGAGATAGTTTGCAGTTCAGTTTCTCTCTTCTGTTTCAGTATATCCATAAACAGTTCATCTCTCCATATGAATTTTTTACAGTGGCAAAAGCATGCAATTTTAAAGATTTCTGTTTCTGCTATTTTCCATTGTCATCTCACACGTTTCCTAATTGCCAGGTTAATTTATGCATTTAACCAGGATGAAGATTTTGACCAAACTGGTCATCTCTCTTCATTTGTGAAACATTTTAGGAGACTTGCCATTTTCTTTCTTTGTGCTGTTTACATTCTCTTACAGCCTGCTTAATTTACTATTTTCTTTAATTCTGGAAATAAGCCTCTGCCAGAAACAAAATGTAAATATTTGTGCTTCCTTGGAATATCCTCCATTTCTGCAGAGTTAATGTAATCTAATCTCATAACTGCTGGCTTTTAGACAAGTAACTTCTACAGGTGATCCAATGATTAGATCATAATGACATTCAATGTAGAAATCTTGTTTTGGATTCAGCATCTCATGCTGGAAAATTTTCTAAGAAAATTATAGGTATCCTAATCATGATGCATTACTTTGTGGGCATATTAATGTAGGGCAAGTTCACGTGCTGGAAAGGGGTGTTAGAAAGAGAATATTGCTTTAGTTCTCCAGCTCGTTTAGTTGAGTATTAAAGAGCCTACCCAGGAATTCCTTTTATTTTCCTAGAGACCCATAGGTATTCAACAACTCTTCTCTGAATTACCCGAAAGACTGCTGCTGTTCAAGACAGTCAGTGATGTTTTTAGCCCTTGGTTTCCTTCTGAAACAAAGCTGATGTGATTGCATTGCCTCCTAATAATTTCTTACCACTGGCCGGTTGCAAACACATATTTTAACAGAGGATTTTCCAAGGATTATTAGGTTCCATACATTTCTGTGAAAATGAAGAGAGGCATCCAGATGTATGAAGGAGAGGCTGCAGCATGGGCACGGAGAACTTTGGGTCAGCCATGGCATGTGTTGCTCCTTGTCCAGCTACTGTCTATGGGAAGGGGACTGGCTGTGTTCAGAAAAGACTTTAAAAAAGCAGCAGAAAGGAAAGTTGAGAAAATTGAGAGGAGGGGGTGAAGCCCAGTTGGATATGAAGTAGGAGCTGGGGTGTGTGTTTGTGTATGCACAGAAGCCTAGGACACGTGTATCTATAAGAAACAAGGCTTTATTACCTGACTCTGTTACTCATAAAAATTCTTGTTAATATGGAATTTCACAACTATGTGCAGGTTATAACTGGTGTGTTTGAACACTTAAGGGATAAAAGTAATCACAGAGGTTTTTATAATGGCCACTGAATCAAATTTCTCCTTGTTAATATCTGAATTTTCTAAATCCTCAGGCTTGTTACCCAGAGCTGTGGCATGGGCACATAAACGTTTGATACAAAATGTGTTTGGTGTTTTGTTGTTGGATTTCCTTTTTGTTTTGTTTCTTTTTTTTTTTTTTTGTGCTTGTTTGTTGCTTTTTTTTTTTTAACAATCCTTGTCATGTTTGTTCCAGTACAGTGAGTTTGTGCTGCTTTTGCCTTTGCTGCACAATTTCCATGTATTATTACTTTAAGCAATGAAAAGAGCATTTAAACTAGTTTTTGGCTAAGAAGATTAGCTACTTCTATCTACAAGATGCAGGTGGTCCCACTTGAACAGGTCTTTCTCCCACTGGAATATGACCCAATGCACCACAAGACTTGAGACTTTGCCTTCTTGGCCCACATTTCACCATCATAAGCTTTATTTTTCTTTTTTTTAATCTTTTTTTTTTTTCTTTGCTTTTCCAATTTTATCACCTGGGATTGGAGGAATTTTATATGTTTTCTGTACTTGTGTCATACTTTTTAATAGTCAAAGTTTGTGAGGAGTAACGCCTCTTGAGGTCTTATTAAGGTGCAAACCTGATGACATTCTAGTCCTGCTTTTGGGAGTTAGCTGAGCACATAAGGAAGTTACATTCACTTCACCGTAGGAATGCCTGGGAGCTTCTGAAGAGGAAGAAAACACAGCAGGACTGACCTTCAGGCAGAATTTTATGTGAAGTTTCTCCTCATTTGAGAGAAGCTTTTGTGTATTTGGAAGGAGACAGACCTTTTAGTTCTGCAGATCCTCCCCTTGATACCAGTTGCCAGCAGGAGCCCTGCTGTTATTGATGTGGCCCTCCTGAAGCTCTGTGCTTGCTGTTGGGGAGGAAAATGTGTGGGGAGTTGAGACAGATCAGCGGTACCATACCTTCTAATGAGGCTGTGGCTGTGTGGACAGATGCATACATGCCCAAGGTAGAGCAGACTTAGACTTGGAAAGTAGTTGTATATTCACCTTAAACTTAGAGAAATGCAGTGTAGCAGGGGACACTAGTCTAGGGCAGAAGACTTAATTTAGTGACAAAAGTTCTTTCACAGTGGTAAAAACACTGACCCTGATTCCTAGTCCATTATTTCAGCTGTACCCCAGGGGAGATATTAGCATTACTTTGCTGTTAATAGCAAAAATTTGGTCGACAAAGTTTAAATTGAAATTTTCCAGGGTGAGATATGGTAAGAGATGCACATCCTTTATTTCAAATGCATTGCAAGATTTAGTAGGACCTTCCTTTCCCTTCTTTCTGTTTTCTGCTTAAATGTATGAAATTGGTTTGTATGGCTGAACCTGGCTTTCCATCAGTTTGAAATAGGCTTCTGTCCAGTATTTTTCATTTTATTTAAATATGATTAGCTGGTTTTTTTCATTTTTGTCTTCTATTTCTACTGCTGGAGAAAACAGTAAAACTACAACGTGCAGTCTGGTTTTTGCCTTTGATCTAACATCAACAAGTTCAGTCGTTAGATGAAGCATGAATAAAGCTATTTTAATAATATTAATAATAATAATTTGACCTTTAATTTAAAAGGTCAAAGATGTTCAGGACTGAATCTGTATACTTATTCTAACTAAGATCTGCATGTTCTGGCAGAAAAGAATAATCATATTTTTTTTTTTTTTTGTCGTTCTTAGATACTTTTCCACAATAATTCATTCACTTCTGTTTAGTGTTGGATCAATAATATGGAATGAATGATGGATGGTATAGGGAACAGACCCAGACTGGAAAGGGAATGGTGTCACTTTGCTGTGCAGTATAATTTGGGTTTGGGAAAACATTTAATTCTGATCAAATCAGATATTCCTTCTCCTCCATATACTGTTCCTTTGAAACTGAATGGTCTGTTGAAGAAAAATAAAATACATAAAAGCCCCCAAACCTGTAATGTAACATACAAGCATTGATGTTTTTCCAAACACGAAGCTTTGTGTTTTAATGTTAGCTTAATTTATTGGTAAGGTAAGGTATTGAAAGCATCCAGCTTAGCTTATTATCAGAGTAAATAATGTGTGTGTGTGTGTTTGGTTTTTTGGGGCATCCCCCCCCCCCCCGTAATTTTTATGGAAGTATTCTGTCTCACTGCAAGTCTTTTTTCTTGTGTGGCTAGGATAGATGTGCCAGGCAGAATCTTACTCACTTACCAAAATGTTTCAGTATTGCACCTTGCAGCTATTGCTGCAGCTTCCTTCACTGCTACAAAGGGTATTCCTTCATGCCCCCTCAGGCTGGTTTATTACTATTTGCCACTGTTTTTCTGGAGGTGGTTTTGAGAGGTAGCTGGGTAGCTTTGATTTCCATCTCTGCCTTCTCTTCTCCATCCTGTCCTGATATGGTAGGCAGACTTAAAGTTTTATTCTTTGGGAAATCACTTGTGGTTCAGCATCTTAGGTATGCTGGATGAGGACTGATATACACTGATTTCTTTTTGAGATTTGAGGAGGGTTTTTATGTCACATTTTCTAGTACCTTGCCTGATGTCTGTCTTCTGTATGGTCTAACCCACTGGACGGTAGTGCTTCTAAATTTCCTTCTAGCCCACAGCTGGTTAGCATGTCTTCTCTTGACTTCTTCTGGTAAATGTCATACAATTTTCAGGGATATACCTGTGTGACACTGACACCCCATTAATGATAATCTTTGATTCTCTTTGCAGTTCTGGCAGCCCAGAGAATCACCTTTTGATTTGTTAATCCTATTGCTTTCATTGCTGTGACCCACAGGCTTTGCTTGAAAGTCTCCCATTGTGAAGTAGGCACATTATTATAGTTTCTTGGCAGGTGCAGCACTGAATTTTGAACTCCCCTTTGTATTTTAACCTGTGCCTGACTTTACACAAATCTTGGTTTTATGTTTCTCATTTGAAAGCTAGCTCAGAGAAATCAGATGCTAATTGCTTGCACATCGGTACATGATTTTTCTGCTCTAAAGGTTATATTGATTGAAAACTATCTTATTTCACTGAAAATATGATAACTTTGTCACTTTTTGGTCGATTCCTGGCAATCATTATTAATTTACTCCAAAGTGTTGAGATTATAGTATTGTATTTCTTTAGCTATTGCAAGATTTCAGATATTCTAGAATGCTGGTTTCAAACTTCTTTTACCACCAGTTCCCCAATGTGGACAGTTTCTGTAAATCTGGAGATGGTTATTTTGGTATGCTGTTTGCCAGAGTGACTGGTTCAGTTTGTTTCTGAAAGGTGGTGTTCATTGTGTTCTACAAGACCAGTTTGCTGTTTCTCATCCTCCGCATTGGAAAGCCCTGGGATTGCTTTCTCTCCAGTCTCTCTGACCACCCTGGCTTGAGTGGCCCTATATCAAGTAGCACCCTCTGCCACAGCTTTTGCTGTCCTTGAAACATAGAAACCTGGCCACAGAAAGAAGGTAAATACAATTAAGTCAAGGCAAAATTGGTACGGTAACAAATTTGTTGCTTCGTACTATTACTCCTATGGTCTTAAATCCACTTCTTTTCATTCTCTCTAACTGTCCTACTGTAGGGCAAGGAAAGTTTTCTCATGTGGTAAATTAACCCGCTTTCCCCTGAACGCTGTTTTGGCAGTGGTTACTTAATTACTTACTTTGAAGGAGAGTATAATTCATACAAAATCAGCAACAGCTGCTCCTGGGCATAGACTGAAGAACACAAAGTCATAAACCAAGCAACTGCAAAACAGAAAACACCTTTACATAACTTTGAAATTGAAATAACATATTTATTGGCCTTTAAAAACAGAAAAAGCTTAATTATGCTTAGTTGAAGAAGTAATACATTGCTTATATACTTTTATAAAAGTAAGCACTAAAGTACAAATCTTCACATAATAGAGGCTGTTCAAAGGGCCTGATTCTCAAGTGCACCGTAGTGTGCTTGGTATGATTCATGTAATATGAGCGGTGTGGCATGCATCTTGGTTCTTGGTATTCAGAGTACTCCATACCTGTAGAGCAGTTCCTGGGGACTTGTAGATCTCGCTGCATGCTTTTTCCTGGCGTCAGTTGAGTTCTAACACAACTGGAGAAACAGAAGGCCTATAAAACAAGGGATAGTCACCTTGCAATTGAACTTAAAGTGATTTGGAAACATTTATTTACTTTAGACTTAGTTATCACAGATAGCAAAACCAGAATCTTACTGTCAGGGAAAGTAGATATGATCACTGCATCTTAGGAGCCTCCAGGCTCTGTTCAAAAAGCACTTACAAATGCATACAAAATTGCTGCTGAAACAGTCCGTAGTTGGCGTTACGAAGGTTTGGTCCTAGGGTACGCTGAGAACAGGAACATGTTGTACAGCTCTTAGGCATAGACTTGTGATAAGGCATTTGTCTCTTCCTTCTTGTTACATTCAGGACTTATAGCTATAGAAAGCTTAAGTAACTGAATCTTTTTTTTTAAAAAAAAAAAAACCCAACAAAACAAAACTGGAGAACAATTCCACAGTTGCACCTTTCTGGTCTTTCAGAATCTCTTCTTGACTGTTGCAATTCCTAACTGAATTTGCAAGTCCAGATTTGCTTTTATTTCTCGTCTTGCCTTGGTTTCCTTAATTTTTAGGAGATTAGTAGCTTGAAGTTTGTGAATTCTGCATTAAGCTATACACATTCTGCTCCTAATTCTCAAAGGAAAGTGTTTCCCCAGTGACGTGTAGTCCTTATCTTTCCTTACTCTGCAGAAGTCCATTAGACCTTGTTATCCTATGGACAGCTTATCACAAGCTGATTACTGAACTACAGCAGGATTGACAACATAACCACTATGAGCTTTGTGTTATGCTACAACACTAAGCTAGAAAACTTCTATGATTATTTATAATTGAGCTACTGTGAGGGCACAGTATGTAATGGATTGCTTCCGGAAAGTAAAAAGATTAGTGGCACAGCTTTTGAAAGGTTAATTCAAGTTCTTCAATATTCAGATGAGGGAACAAGAACATATGTGACTGGGGAGTGAAAGATTCCAGTTCAGCAGTCTAAAGCATTGCATGGAGTGCTTGGGACCTGCAGCTTTGCTTTCATTATTAAACATTGCCATCTTGACATAAAGATTTAATTTGTTCTATAAAACAGAACAAGAAAGGTATTTGTCATAACGCTTTTGACAACAAAACCTTGTAAAAGAATGATGATAGTCTCAATTTGAAATAGTCTACAGTTAAAAAATCAAAAGCTGGATGGTGGGCTTTGCATTTGTAAACAAACTCCCAAACTGGATCCACTATCCTATTTAAGAATATCTGTAGCTGTAAGGAAAAGATCTGATTTGGGAAAGTGGGATAGACTTGCATCATTGATTATAGCAACCCCCCCATTTATTAAGATATACTCATGCTAAAGAGATTATTTTCCTAATATCTGTTGTTTAATTTAAACACTCCCTGCCCATGTCAGAAGGGTTGGAAATAGATGGTCTTTAAGGTTCCTTCAAATCCAAGCTGTGTTATGATTCTATGGTTTAGGTAAGCAGATGTTTGTTGATTCTTTTTTGAAGGCTCTGAATGTTTCTGGGAAAAGCAGTGACTAAGCAAGCAATAGAGAACAGCATTATGTTTAGCTCTTATTAACAAAATGAAAATCAAGTAATAAAAATATGAAGACTAAGGTGCTGATTCTGTCTGGTGTGTCCGTACATATGTATAGACAGACGTATATATTTAGAACTATATTAAACTGTCTTCAGTCCTTGTCTCTGTGGCTGATGGGACGTTGTTACATTTCAGATAAATGTATTTGCAATCTTTTACATTTCATCAGGATTACTTTTCATTCAGAAATGTGGTTGACGTGTAGGTGGTTGCTAGAACCTGCTTTGAAATTTTTTTTCCTCTGACTTTTTGCTCTCCAGTTGGTTTTGCTCTTCACCTGTTTTGCAAGTTAAAAAAAAAGATCTGATTTGCAAATCTGAAAGAGAAAGAAGAATCAGAACTGATAGTTTACTGTTATGTAAAGATCCTTTATGTTATTTATGGATATTGGTATGGGAGGTCAGAAATACAGATTACAGGCTGTAATCTGACCAGCCTGGAAGAAATTTGATTATAGAGATGGAAGCTTAAGAAACAATTTTACCTGGCAATTTTCATGCAATCTTTTCAAATCCTTGTGTCTTAATTATTAAATTTTAGTAATGTTACATTTGCCAAATCAGATAATGCTAAATGACATTAACATTAATGTTGATAATGAGTTCCTTGAGTTTTCAGTGTGAAAACTCTCATGACCAGTGTGATTTTGTCCTTGCTTTTGGAATTCTATGTGATAAACTCCTGTCTTTGTGCTGTTTTTTGCTTGGGAAGAAGAGAGAAAATGCAGACAATTGTTTCTTGCCTTTTTCCTTTTTCAGAGCAAAGGGCAGACAGGTGCAACTATGGGGCCCTGAGTTTCACTACCTGACACACCCACCTTTATTGATCAAGACCTTAAGCTACTGTTCTTGCAACTATAATTATCATAGAGTCACCTTATACAGAGACTGTACTCAAGGTTGCATGAGGCATATCCTCAATTATAACACAAACCTTCCCTCATAACAAATGTGCTTGCACTGGCTTGATTTGTCCCCTATTCACTGTGTAATGGCTAGACCACAATAAGAGATTCATAATTCTGCTCTTATATTGCCTTAAAAGGTGGGGTGGGTTTCTTTTTTTCTTTTTTTTTTATTCCCCCCCCCCATTAAATCATCAAGACAGAAGGCAACAGAACTGAGTAATAATCTTTCTACAAATGTTTCTGTTGCTTGCTTTCTCTGTTAGCCTCATTCTTAACTTTTCAATTTCCCACTGCCTGGAGCAGTTCTAGGAGGACTTAAAGGCAACATGTTGCCAATTAGTCATGGCTTGAAGACTGCTCATTTGAACTGCAGGCATTTATTTTTATGTCCAGAGTCCACATTTATTACTGCAGATGAACCAACAGGGTATAATTTCATAGTTCATTCAGTGGTCTAGCAGGTTATCTGAACCAGGAAAATGAAACTTTACATGTTTTTGCCCAATATTGTATTGTTTTACAGACAGGTTATTATAGGATTTTAATCACCTTGGAAAGACAGTTTGTGTCTCCAGTCACAAATGATTTCACACAGAATACGATATTCTTAGCATAGATGTAAAGGGGAGAGGGCACTGAACAGTAAATCTAATGATACGTGTTTACTGAGAATAAGTGGATTGAGAGTGCTACTCTGGAAGTCTTAGCTGTCTGTCTAGAAACAATGTAAACCAGGGGTCCTCAAACTACAGCCTGCGGGCCAGATACGGCCCCCCAGGGTCCTCAATACGCCCCCCCTGGTATTTACAGACACCCCCCCGCGCCCCCCGCCAGGGGTTGAGGGGGGAAACCAAGCAGCCGCAGATGACCCTGCCACGTAATTCATGTGCCAGCTCCCTGGTTAAAAAGTTTGAGGACCCCTGATGTAAATCCTACCTGAATGTGTTCCCCAAAAGCTGAATTTATGAGATGTATGACCCCCGAAAGCAAACCTCACCCTCAAGTGTAACATTATTGCTTCAGCTTCCTAGATGAATAATGAAGTGTGGATCACATGAATTCTACAGAGCTTCAGACTTGTCCATGTATGAAATGAATTTTGGTAACTCCACTGTACGAGGACACCTCGAGGCCCAATCCCGCCAGTCACCTCATAAACTTGTCATCAGACTTTGCACCTGACCCTGCACTGCTCTGGAGTGTAAATGTCTTATTTTGCTTGTCTTCTCGGTAGTCAGCCACAGGGGCCTCCATCACATGCTGGGCTCTCTCAGGAGGGATCCTGTCCCAGATGATACTGCTTGTGAGTTTGCCAGTATTTTAGAATGCCATTTCTACCGTCATTATTAAAAGAATCAGAAGAGAGATCAAAACAAATGTCACTTTTCTCAATTTTCATCAAGGTTATTGTGGCCAATGTTGTGATTTCTGGTTTTGTACCTCCTTTGCTTTTGGCCTTTGAGGGAGGTGATTCTGTCTTGCCGCAAAACATCAAAGGTGCAGTGAACTGTCTAAACCAGTCCTAGCTTAGTGCTTATCCTAGTGAAATTAATGTTGAGGGATTGGAAGTGGTACTGTCTCAGCTGCTTGTGATACAGCTAAGTTCTGCGTGAGTACCTGTGTCTCTGAAGGGATGGGCTTCCACTCCTCTTTGGGTACTCTAACCAATATTTGTATGGAATAATAAGCATACCCACCTTGCATCTTTACCTGAAAACAGAAGAGTCAAAAATAACGACATGTACACATTTTCAGAGCATGCTTTTGTCTCAAGAGCATGGAGTTACAAAGTCTGCTGCCTAAGCCCTGTGGAGGGTGGGATTTCAGATGCAGTCCTCTGCCTGGAATGGCTCATTGCTCTAGCTCTAACCACCTCCCCTGATGCGTTTGTGTCTCATTCTGAGGCATTTAACTCTCCCTGTGTGCTGTACAGTGAGCTTAAGGGCCTAACTTTGTCTTCCGTTCCTCTGAAAAAGCATTGATGTTCTCAGAGTATGTGTGTTGGCCAGGTATTTCTGAAACCATGTTTGTCTTTTATCATACTGCAACTGCTCGCTATGTTTAATCGCCACATACAAACCTGCAGTTCTAATTTTAACATCACAATTGGCTGTAATAGGCAGAATGAAAAGATATTAGCCAAATCCTTTTTCCTGCTCTGCAATCTTAATAGTCATCTGGAGAAATCTCTTCCAAGTTCTTATAACAACTTTATAGGCTCAGTACGGAGGAAGTTGTGTGCCCCTACTGAGGTTTTAAGCTAGAATTATACATAGAAGACCAACACACAGATTGAAAAAAAACCCAAGCCTCTTCATGGAGATTCAATCTGATTTTAGAAATGCTTAAATGTACAGTAAGGCAGCCCCTTTTTGCCTCAGGTGGCTCTAGGTGCTGGATATGTATGACTTTGCTTTTGTGCATCGTATCTAGATCTGCTCTAGTTGATGCAGATTGCTGTCACTTAGCAGCAGAAATAGGCCTTAATAAAAGACACTGTTTTTCAAGATGTTTCCAGTGGATAAGATAGTAAAGGAGATGTTGGTGCTTATGACTGTTAAAACAATACAGTCAGAACACTTGCCCAGAAATTTGAAGTCTTACAGTTTTACTGTAAGGTAGCCAAAATAACATCTGAGTGCCATAAGGTTACAAAGTCACTGTCCCTCACATGCTGTTTTTCTCGTCACATGAACCTTTTAAATACTTTGCTGTGCAGTTTGAGGTAGGAGAAGACTGCACAGGGTAGTTATCACCTTGAGCTTAGGATGATGGTAAAGACAGCCCCAGTGCCTCGAGCTGAGGGTGGTTCCACATCTATGTTTTGTTTCTCTTGAGCAAGACTTACACTGTTGTACTGCCTCTAAAATATGAGTGCTCCTACACTCTGGCAATCGGTGTGTGTAGATAAAAATAATGAACTGTAGCCAGCTGCTTTGGCAGGGCAGGTACTGGTGCCCTCCATCCTGTGATCTGCATGGATGTAGGGGTCTGCTGCTTTGACTGATGTGCTTGGCCTTTGCAGAGGGAGGGGATTTGACACTCATCGTTACCCTCAGAGTTCCTGTCAGCTAAATGTGTCCTGTTTAGTATATGGCATGGCTTTGGCTGTGTTCTTGCGCTACCATAATTTCCAGTTCATGCTAGAAGGAAGCTAAATCTGCAGAGTCCAGGATCCTCTTCTCCCTCAAATTGTATTCTGCAGTGTTTAACTTGTGGGTACTGGGATACTTAATTTCACCTATAACTGAGTTTGTATGCACTGTACTACCTGAAATTACCTTGTACAATATAAATGCCTGTTAAGGACAGAACCAGAAAATAGCCAGTTTATTGATTATATAGCTTTGGGCGCATTTTCAAAGCTTCTCAATATTGTAGAGGAACAATCAGTCTCCTGTTCTCCTGAAGATGTAACTTCCAAGTATATGACCGATCTTGTCAGCTTTAATTTTCCTTAAATGTAGGATGTGACATTTGGTATTCCTGAACTTATGTTTGGGTAGAATATTGTCCGTTCTTCAGACTCAACTCAAGACAGGACACTTTAATTATCTGTCTTACAGGAACAAGAGACTGGATTATTGTATTATTTTTATATATATATATATATTTTTTTAGAAAGGGAAACCTTTAGTATGCCTATAATCTAGTGTATAACTTTCAAAAATTATGCAAAGGGAAGAATATTATATCATTTAGGGATTGATTACACTCAGTTTTGGAACTTCTGAGCATGTATTTTCCAGAATCACTATAGTGATTCTTCACCACATTAACACATAGATCACTACATTCCTTATTTTACCAAAAATTGTGTTCATAAGTCGTAAGGATGTCATGGCATCATATGTGAAAGTACTCTACATGTACCAAAAATTGTAATCTTCTGCCTCTTACAGGTGTACACACAATCTAGAAATATAGGCTCTAATATTTCAAAACCTAGACATTAATAAAAATTAATGTTTTCTAGGATTTTTTCCAAGGGAATGCAGAGAAAAGCATCTCCACAATTTGAAGATACTTATCTGTGTGCTGATTCCTAGATCCTATGCACTACTTTATATATAGGTTTTTTTCCTATGGCAGTATCTATTTTCTTTGATATAAAAGCATTAAATTTTGCATTGTGAAGGTACGCTAGAACATGCAGATCAGAGCTAAAAATTTTGAAGTTTTTATTGAAATAGGTATAATTTGATGAAATTGAGAAATACAGCTAGATACATTTTTTTTAATTCTGTGGTTTTATTACTCTGTATAGCTTTCTGTCAGATGAAGATGTAAATTCTTAATACTTTTATGCATAAAATAGTTTTGAAAATGTTTCTTTCTGGGAGAGATACCTTAGTATTACGGTTGGAGGTTACAACGTTAGGTGCTGAGGTCTTATGTCTATTTGACCCTGTTTAATTTTTCCTTAGAAATATACTTGAAATATCTGCAGCCATAAAAATGGGAGCTGTATTTGCAGTGCACAAATGAGGTCGTCTTTAAATATATTCTCTAGTTTTAGCATAAATGCATTTCCTAGTCTGAGGACTGTAGTGTTGGAACAAAGGAACTTTGAGTAGATAGGCAAAAAAAATTTCTTTAACATAGGAGTGGTCAAACATTGGAAGAGGCTTCCCAGGGGTAGTGTGGAGTCTCCACACTCGGAGATATTCAGTACCCTGGGCCTGACTGCATGGGGCAGGCTCTGACCAGCAGCTTGAGGAAGATCGTCCTTGCCCTCTTCTCAGCCCTGGTGACACCTCATCTGGAGTGGTGTGTTGATATGTCCAGATCTGGGCTCCCTGGTACAAGGAAGACATGAGCATGTTGGTATGAATCCAGTGGAGGCCCATAAAGATGATGAATGGATTGGGGTGTCTGCCGTATGAAGAGAGGCTGAGAGCACTGGGACTGTTTAGCCTGGAGAAGAGGTTTCGGGGGGATCACGTCAATGTGTAAAGATACTTGATGGGTGTGAGCGAAGAAGGCTAGAGCTAATCTCTTCTCAGTGGTGCCCAATGAAAGGACCAGAGGAAACGGGCACAAACTGAAATGAGGGAAATTCCGTGTCATTGTAGGGGTGACCAACCTAGAGAAGTCCATTCCTGGAGAGATTTGCAAATGTGACTGGACAGGGCCTTGAGCAACCAGCTCAAGTAGCCCTTGCCCTGAGTAGGGAGGTTGGACCAGACAGTGTGCTGAGGTGCCTTCCTACCTCGGTGGTTCTGTGATTTTGTGAATGTAGCCCCCAATCTTCATTTTGATTTTTGAACTGTAGAGTAAAAAAAAAACTGAAGCAATAGCAACGGGCTGAAATCACTACAGATGTCCTTATCAACTAACAATGATGAGTAGATTTTAATTCTGTTTCTGTATGCATTTGTTGTTACTGTGGTTTTTTTTTTTCAAATCCTCATTCAGGCTTTAAAAGCAATAACAATGAAACAGAGCTATAAACTCTGAGTTGAATTGAGTATGACTCCATGTGTGAATAGATATGTGGTTTTGAGAAATATTGTAATGATATAAATAACATTAGTTTGACCCTCCTTTAAGCAGGAGGTTGGACTATTTGATCTCATAGCTCCTTGTTCTGTGATCCTGTGATTTTGAAATTGCTGAGCCACAGTAATTGCTGTTGTGTTAGGAACATGAAAGATGGTTTATCTTTCACACATTAGACTTCTGAAAGCATTGGCGTTATTGGCAATTGCCAGAGCATAGAAACTTTTAATTCTGGGTTCATTTATTTCTAGATGATAGCAAAGTATTAGCAAGGTGATCTGTTTGTTTATTTTTCACACACAAAAACCGGATTTATTTTATTGTAGTGCTCAGATTCTTTTCTTCTC
>JAVJGJ010000037.1:71435930-71474567 GCA_035590215.1 Microhierax caerulescens | reverse complement strand
CACACACAAAAACCTCATTTATTTTATTGTAGTGCTAACATTCTTTTCTTCACTCCCGCCCCCCCCCCCCGCCCGCCTGCCCCGTTAGAGGGGGTAATGAGCTCTCTAGTGATTGTACTGGGAGAGGGGAATAATCTCTAAGCTAAGTGTAATGTCAGTCCTTCTACAGAGCTTTCCTGCAGTAATGAATTTTATTTTCTGTAATGATCGTGCGTTACTTTTTCTTTGAGCTGTCATCAGATCCACGAAACCTTTAATCTAGTGCCATTTTCTAGATGAGTCCTGAAGTAGTTCCAGCAGAGAACTCCTGCAACAGCAGTGGCTTTCAAGAGAGCAAAGTATCCATTGTGAAGTCACTTTTAATACTTTTCTTGAACTGTGGAAATGATAGTGCTTTACCAGCAGTTAAGTACAACTACTATCAAGTGTCCAAATTAGCGATTTGCACTACAAAGGAGTGTGAGATTAAAACAGACGTTGACAATTGCTTGTTTTATGATCTGCTTTTGGGGCATATGGAAAGGATTTGTTTGCCTCAGTTGCACATATGATAATTTCTGGATACAAATGTGGCCTTCTGTGTCTCAAAATGGAGGGTATAACTTCTTGGTGAGTATACCGACAAGAGGACTGAAAAATTGTCAAAGTAAATGAGTTTCAGAAAACCCTCAGTGGCAGGTAGATTAATACTAAAAGGTGTGCAGCATGCGGTGTCGGCTTATATAGGCTTAAAATTATTCTGAAATGAGAAATTGCTTTCCAGAAACTGTGCAGTACTGAAAACATACTGCTTCCCAGCTAATAATAAGCACTTTTCCAAAACCTGCAATAATAGCATTTATGTGCAGATAAACAGAACTTGCATGTCTTGCCATAATACAGAAGTGTTAAAGCTATTGCTCTACAAGCAGAGTTCTTGGGCCTCTTTGTTAGTTACCAAATAACCCTAACAATAAAAAAAAAATATGAAAGGCAGTAACATTTAAAAGATCCTTCAAAAAATATTGTCAAGCCCAACAGCCGAAGAGAGCAGGCAAAAATGTACAGAATTAATGTAATGAAACAGTGGCTGCCTTCAGTCCTGAGGAGAGACTAAATAAATTGTATGGCTTCCTCTTCACTACAACAAGGGTGGAAACTCAGGGGAGATAGGTTGATGAAGTTGGTCAGAAGATTACTGCACTGAAAGTAAAAACAAATACAGAGAAGAAAGTGTATATATTTTAATGCAAAATGATATTTTTTTTGCACAGTTGGTCAAAATATCAATGTCAAGACATTCTTTACTTGGTTGTATTTGAGTTTCAAAGAAGAACAATTATAATTGCTCATCTATAAACATAAATTTAACCGTATGTATTACTGAATCATTCTGGAAAGATTGACATGATTGGAGCGTTAAATTCAACAGTCACAGCCTCTTTAAGAAAGATCAAGTGGGCAAAAGTCAAGAGGGAGCACTCAAAAATAGCATTTTTTATTACTGTGCCAGTGACCCCTTGAAAGAAAATGAATATTTAAGGGATTACTGTCAGACGTTAGAGAAATACGAAGCAAGTAATCAGTATAAAGTTATTTCCTGATGTTTGCAGAAGACTCTCATACCACACTGACAAACAAGATGATGAACTCAGGATGTAGTTAGGATATGTATAGGGGAAAATGAAGGTGTGTGATGGAGGACTTCAGTCTGTTTGAAATATGTTAAAATGTCAACTTCTTTAAAAAAAAAAAAAAAGAGGAGGACTACTGAACATAAAGGTTTATGTTTAAATTAACACAGTTTATAGTTGTGATTTGTTTAAAAACATTACTCCATAACCAGTCAACTACAGGCTGACCCAATTATAAAAAACAACCAAACAAAAACCTAACTGGCTTACTGTTTGACATTTAATAAAAGCAAAATTAAAAAGGAGAAAGTGATGACATCTGGTGAAAATCAGAAGATAGGAATATTTGTGAACATAACAAGGTCCTGAGCAATCTGATGTGATTAACACTTCTCTGGGCAGAGATTTGTTCTAGGGAATCTCTTGAGGTCCCCTTCTGCTTAACTTATTCTGCAATTCTAGGATGGTAAGAGACGGGAGAATAGCAATAAGACACTTAAGTATATTTGGAACCAAAGGAAATGTAACGGTGATACTAATTCATTGTTAGGAGGATATAGTATTGCCAATAACAATGTATAAAATGTAGAAGTGTTTAATATACTTGTACTTCCTTGTCTGTTTTGGGGGAACAGATGACAAAACAAATGCTGCACGATTTTCTGCAATAACCTGTGAGGATGATGATTAGGTATTTGAGGACAAGTTGTTCTGAATAATTTTGTATTTTTTTTCTGACAAATTGGTTAAAGAACTTTGTGACTGTTTGTCATGAATGTTAATGTCTGGGACCACTGAAGAACTTCAAGGAGCTAGAAGGAAGCTAACACTGCACTAGAAAGTTAAAAGACTGTAGAGGATAGCTTGAGCTGGGATAGGCTGAAGTGAGTCCTACAAAATGGAACACGTGATACAGGTTCTTGACTAATAACAAGCAGACAGAGGGAAGAGAAAAATTACCCATATGGATTTATGAAAAATTACCTCCTGCCAAACTTGACTTCCTTTGAAATTATAATTTATGTTGAGAAAAAAAAAACAACTTAATATTAGTTTCTAAGTAATCTCTCATAAGACGTTTGCCTTGCAAAGGAATAGGGAATTATAAGTAATGAAAACAAGTCACTAGCACAGAGTGATCCTGATTAGTGAGAGGACAGCATGTCTTAATACATTTCATACTCATTTCTTCTGGATCACATTCATCTCTTCTGGAGAGCAGTGTTACTAAAAAGGGCTATAATCTTGGTTGATAATTAACCTGTCATCACAGTGTGATGCTGCACTCAACAGAACAGATTTCTTGGATGGATAGGCAAATAGGGGAACTTTTAGAAGAAAAGATGTGTCTAGTTGTGGTGCCCATATCAGAAGATATTCATAAATTCCAAAGTTTCCAGAGAACAGCTATGCAAATAGCTAAAATGTAGTTAAAAGATTTTTGTATAAGGAGAGAGTCCCAGAATTCTCTTCAGACCCCCAGAACAGATGATGGGAGAAAATTTGTCTTCTGAACTATGTAAAAACTTTGATAACCACAAAGAAAAATGTCAAGAATAATTCAAAGTGGAAGCTAGAACTAAGGCATACATTTTTAAGAGCAGAGATATTTAATAGAATAATTTACTGAATCTTTCATTCAATTTTACCTTACTAGTAGTAAGTCAAAAGCAAATGTTTTTTCCTAATGCTATGCTGTAGGTTAAAGGAAATGCAATTCAGAGCAGTCCTTTGGCATGTTATGCATATGAAGTCACCCTAGATCCTCAAAATTATTCAGTCCAGCCTTATCTACAAGTAGCTGAACACAGATGTTTTTACAGGAAAATTGAAGTGTTATTGTTTATACTATGAAAACATGGAAAATGACCTTTGGAAAAAAACCCCAGAAAATCTTTCTTAGATAATGGAGAAAGCTACTTATTGTCTTAAATTGAGGAAAAAGTATTAGAAGGAAATTATTAATTTGGAAATTGCATGAAGTGAAATTGTAATGGATATTAACAGTTCATTGTACACATGATAAAGTAATTGCAAAAAAAAAAAAAAAATTAAAAGAATAAGCATGATTGACTGAAGTTCTTCGCTGAAATCTTTCAATGATTTGGTAGAATTTTTTTGGTCAGAAATCCAGAATGAAAAAATCAAATGACTTCTGATTTTTGAGGACAGTCTAGAGGCAGGCAAATGTCTATCAGTAAAGGGACAATATCTGGCCTTTTCACGAAACAGAATAATTTTCATTTTCAGATGGAAAACATATTCATGTAAAACTGTTTTCTAGGGGAAGATAGGAAGGAAATAGTGTTCCAAATCACATTAGTTTTAAGGGAGAAGAAGGAATTACATAAATGCATTTTTTACCTTGCTCTTAAATGAAAACAGAAATTATCTTACTAAATATTTGAACACCAATTCATTAAATCACATAAAAAAGATAGACTGCATCTCATCATTAGCAATTTTCTAGCTTTTGTATTATGAATAACAGTTTGTGTCTCTGCCCCAAGACATGAAAGATGTAACAGATTGTTTTGCAGCTATGAAGGCATGGATGTACCCTCTAAGGAAAATTATACTTGTGCTTTTCAACTGCATCTGGGCCCAGTTGGCTAGGACTCTAAGACAATACCTACCTTAGCATTTTAGTTCAGATGTGGAGTGCAGTTTTGAAATAAACTGTACTACTGTCCCCACTTACTGTACTTTTGTTCTTACCAAGGGGAGGTGTTGGAGGGCATGACTTAGCTTCCACAAGGAAGAACCAAGAGCCATGTATTCTCCAGCGGCACAACTATCTTTTTTTCCTCTAGAAACTGCTGCTCACCCACAGGACTAGTTTAGAGCTAATCTTCTTGATGTGGTGGATGCCAGGTCCTCCACACCAACTGTTTTGCTAGGCAGATCAGATTTTCTTTCTTTGCACTGCTTGCTGATGTTTGTGCAGCCTGGCAGAACTCAAGCATCCAGCAGATCCTTTTTCCCTTTCTGTGGCAGGAGCAGCATAAGCTGCTGAGGAGGGAAGGGTGATGCCTTTGCTAGCATCTGTGCCTGGTAAATATTGCTCCTGAACAGCTGTTGGGCTTCTTTGTTTTTTGCTTCTGCACCTTTAGAAGCCCAAAGAGTCATCTTGTTACCAGAATCCTGAATGTTCACAGAGTGGGACATGAGACTATGGATGGAGTTTACCACACTGAGCTTATCCCACTGGGAATCCTAGGCCTTTCGCACTTACAGTGGCCCTTACAAACTTTTATTGAAGCTGCTGTTTTGTAGAAGTTGAAAATGATTTATTTACTGAGTCCAAAATCTTCAGGTCAGAAGAAGCAACTATGACAGCTCGTTTGACATCCAATTAAAAGTCAGGCCAAAATTTTTCATCTACTGTACATCTTTGTACAGCCTAGTAATTTATGGCTGAGTTAGACCATATCCTTATAAAAGACATCCATTTTTGATTTAAAATATTCTACAGAGAATCCAGCATACCCTTAGGTGAGGTCTTCCATTGATTAATTGCACTCACTTTTAAAATATTCCCAGTCAGACTTTGCTTAGCTTCAGTCTCTAGTCATTCATCTTCGTGCCTTTGTCTGTCAAGGAGCTGCTTGCCATTGAAAAAATCTTTTAATACATAGGTACTTACAAACTAAGACTTTGCTGCCCTCGGGAAAATAGTTCAGTAAAGTGACAGATTTTTTTTTTTTTTTTTTTTTAAGAAAAAAAGAAACCAGAACTTTAAACACTTTGGTTTTGGTTCTTTCCAATTTCAAGGAATAACAAGGAAACGAGAGGTACCTTTTTTGTTCTTTATATATAGTATAGTTATACTGAGCTTGCAAGAGATGGAGAGAGCTTTTTTTACCAAACCATGGCCATGAGTTGAAATGAACGAAGTCTGGAATAGCATTCCTTTTCCTTACCTCACAGATGTCATCATTTTCAGAGAGGTACAAGATGGTTATTTTTAAGTTTTTTCAAATCAGTTGTGTCTTAGAAATTTGTTCCTATTGCAGCTGCTACCAACTAAAGCTTTTTTTTCCCAAAATGATAAAATTAGAAAAACCTCATGGGAAGTGTAGAGAAGGTGGACCCAGGCTGTCCAGCCTAAGGTGTACAATGGTAGGACAAGAGATGATGGACTTAAGTTGCAGCACATTTAGATATAAAGAAATTTATTTTTTACCATGAGAATTATCAGGGACTGGAACAGGTTCCCAGAGAGGTTTTTGAATCCTTTTCCATGGGAATGCTCAAAATTTGATTGTACACAGCACTGAGCTACCTCATCTAGAAGACCCTGCTTAAAACAGGGAGTTGACGTGTATCATCTGCAGGTGTCCCTTCCACCTTGGATTGATTCTGTGAAGTAACACTGCAAGTGGGTTCACATGAGTTTTTCACGCTTGCTCTCATTAAGGGAAGCTGACAAGGGCTCTCTCCTCCACCTGGTTGAGAACTTGTGTGAAGCTGGTTGAAAACTGATGTCTTTTGAGGTTTGGAGAACAACCCTAGAAATGAATTTCCAGACCAACTCAGCTTCATTTCCTTAAGCAAGAAAGGCCCAAAATAGACAGTAGGTCCTCATTTAACCATATCACCTAAGCACATGCTGTATATGAAACAGTGATTTATTGAACTGATAATCTAAGTTGGCAGCTTTGTTGACATGCAGCAATAAACCACCCATATTCTGTATTGCTGGTTACTAAATCTCAGTTTAACAACTTGATCTTTTGACAGACAGTCACACAGGGGTAGATGGTGATGCCTAAAATTAATTCCACTGGTTTCTTTGTAGTGAGTAAATTGAGGCATGGTGTTTGCATTTATTGAAAATTACACAGAAAGACACACACTAACAATCAGGAAACAAAACTCATTTTTATTCACTTGCAGTTTGTCTCCCAGTCCTCTCTAGCCATAAGAAAATATTGCCTCTATCAGACAAGCCAATATACAAGTAATGCAAATTAGTAGCTAAGGGAAAAATGAATCTCTCATTTTAGCACAGTGTATTGTGTCACAAAATTTAAACAAGTATTATTCTATTACCTAATTCATTCCTTTTAATCAAACAAAAGATATGCCTGTCTTTGAAATTTTTCTATAAATAAACTGTGAAGTCTGGAAAGTTTAAAGTCAGGGAAGCCAGGCTGCCAGCATTCAAATTCAAAATTGTCTCTAAGATTATACTCTTTGATAGGCATCTGATAAAAATAAACTTGTTACATAAGGTCCTGATTCAGCAAAGAAATTAAATACATGTTTAACTTTTAGGCATATAAGTGAATGCAGTAGTATTCAGTTAGTACACACATATCTTAATTCAGAATTATTGAATGTCAGGAGTCATTGTCATTGTTGGGAACAGAACTGCATTTCAGGACTGCTGACCATTAACAATATGTCTGGTGGATTGGATGGTTGGTTTGATTATTTGTTTTAGCAAGATCAAATATTTCAGTAGTTATGGACCTATAGTGAATTTACTTTCAACAAAATCTTCAACTCCCTAGGTAACAGCGGTGGTCATGCAGATCAATGTATTTGATCAAATATGGTTACTAAAAGCCCCAACATATTCACCTCTTAATTCCACGACCTCTTTCTTTTTCTTTGTGCTCTCTGTCCATGTGCAATTATGAATCATGTTTCAGTTAATTATTGCTAATCTCCTTTTTTCTCTTGCTCAGTCTTTCCCATAATCTTTTCAAGTTCACTGTGACTAAAGCTAAGCCAGCATTTTCATCTAAATTTTCATCTTTGTCCCTTTTACATTGTTATTACCATTACTGACATCCTTCTTGTATGCAGTATTGGCTTATTTATATGTGGGAAGAGAACAGTGGTGACTTTATGAAAGAGATATTTCTGTTGTCTTAGAGAATTCCCAAGTGAAAAATATCTCAAAAAAATCGCAGTGCTTATCAATTTCTAATGTGTTTTCTATGTAACTGGGAGTGTGATTCTCTTCTTGGTTTTGTGGTTTGATTTTTGCTTGAATCTTAGAGCATCATAGAAAGAGAAGCTGAAAACTGTTTATATGCTGGTTATACACAATTCCATCTGTGTGGGGGTAACTTTGTTTTGTTTTTACACAGAATGATTTTCCATTTTTTTTCACTAGGAAAAATTTTTATTTTGATGATCATGTCTTTTCATAAGTAAACTGGTCAGAATATGATAATGAACATGTGTGATTTGAAGGTCTTTTAAGCAATTTATGAATTGAAGTTTTCCGTACAGATAGTTTGAAATATAGCTGAAGTAATTTGTATTCTGCTGCACAATAGCATCAAATTCTCTGATAGCAACTTCTGTATTTTGCAGTAGCAGCCATTAAACTCCACGGCAATATCAATTTATTTTATTTCTAAGTAATACACTTCTTTTTACTGGCTTCTGCCCCTTGCAAAAACACAAAATATGACTCATGGCTGAAAATAGTCAACAAATTTTATTTTGGGTTAATACTTGCAACCATTACTGTCACGTGCTCTCCAAACAGTATGGCCACATATACTGGGCTTTGATCACTGAAATTGCAACACTAATTCCTGTCTGAACCTGCCTTTTCCCGTGTACTAGAGAAGAGACTAAGCTTGAAGCCTCTTGGAGCAGCTTTTCTTTGTCATTTCCACAAGTCTGTACTACCGCTCTGTTGATTAGGTTGTTTTGAGTCTGTGGTGTAACGTCCAGTGTAAGAATCCCTGTGGAACAGATAGTTTAACTTACATGGCAGAAGCTACTGGCCAGTGTTTCCAGCTCTTCCAGTTCCCTCTGCGAGCCTGACACTACTGTTTGCTTCCCATCTTTTCGAACCATTTGTTGCAATCTAGTTAAAGTGCTCAGTGGACAAATCTCCAAAAGACAGATGCAAAGAGGATTATTGCTTTCTCTAAAAGAACTGGGAAGATAAAACATTACCTTCTAGCTTATGCAACATTTTGGTATATTTACGTTGAAAATGAGGTGGTTTGTCATCTGCATGGTGATGCTCTGGACCTATCTCTTAATAAAAGCAGGCAGGCCTGTAACAGCAAAGAACTAGACTCTGACTTGAGGTCCTGTCCAGTCTATGTTCTAACAGTGAAACCAGAAAAATCAACAGAATAAAAATGGAAAGAGGCAAGAAGACAAAAAAGACATCGTTCAGTTTCAGTGACAATGCTGTCATTTTAGCACATAGGTGCAGTGTGCACATACCAATTCATGCTACAAATTTAGTCTCTTCACTGCTGTTTAGCTTCTTTGTTGCCTGTTGATTTTTGGTGTGTGACTGTAAGGAGAGGAATTAGGTACCTGCTGAGCTATAGTCCTATGTTATGGGACTTAATTTTTGGAGAAGGAAGAGGTTCTGGTGTATCATTCTGTGGCAGAAGATGAATTGTGAAAGGAAATGCTTGTGATCTTTAAAAGGAAGAATATTCCTTTTTTTTGTACCGAAGCCCATGCTAGTAAAGTACTTTCTCGAGCATTTTATGCTTTCGGTCATCTTCATAATGTTAATTTTTGTCTTTTCAAATCTTTTTGAGCCTCTCTATAGCCCTCGATGTCATTGCTTTTCCGTTATGTATTATGGTAGGTTGTTCAAATCTGATTTCCCTTGAACTTCACCCACATATTTGGAGTCTGGAATTATGCGACCTATAATTTCTTCTTTCACGTAAATGAAAGGGAGTTTTACTGACATGTAATGCAGGTGTAGAAAGCTTACTACTTTCAACTAAATTTGATGAAATAGATCCTAACTTTATATACATTTTCCATATCATAGAGTCTTGTAAAGACTCACCATCAGTGAATTTGAAGTCATTTGAGTAGTCTTAGTAAATGCACTGAACACATGTTTCCATGGTTTTAATAAAGCAAATGCAAGAAAATACAGAGGAAAGAAAATGGGGTTTACATTGAAGTCCAGCACAAGTGGAACTACTGGATTATCTGTTGTAGCTACATCACAGAAACTATATGAGGAATAGTTTGAGGACTGGAATATTACATGCATTAGAAGACCATAAAATTTAAATATATGAAAAAAGTACTGTCACTGTCTGGGAACATTTTGGTGATTTCCCCCCCATGTTCTTTCTTCAATCTAGTTTCTCTGAGATCGAATAAAGATTTAGAGAACTTGATTTGTATGCAAGTAGTCGATTTATAATGTCTGCTCGGTCAGAGAAGGTCAGTTACAAAACATAATGTGATCCCTTGCTCAGCTACAAAAATTCAGATGTGTGTATGGGGAGACATCTTCCATGCAAGGGTCAGCTGCAGCTTCCTGAGAGCGGTGGGAGCTTTGCTATTACTGAAAATCTTCCAAACGGTACATTCCAGGTGAAGCACAGGTGGCTGGCGGTTGGTGTGGGAAGCGTTGAACCACCTTCTCTAGCCTGCCTTAAATGAGGAGCCGGATGGTGTCAGGGGCTCATACCCTACACATCCCCCGTGTTAACCCTGTAGGGACTGTTTGCTACCATGCCACTGACAGGTAGAGCTGAAAGTTTGAAATTAGAAAGGGACGTTCTTTTCTGCTTGTCTTTTTGCAGCAGCTTTCTTTTACAACTGTTGTGACAGCAGAGCAGATGCATTGCTCCTTGTGCTCCCTGCTAGCAGTGTTAGCGGCTTTTAAAATCCAAGTTGCAGTGGTTATTCTCTGTTACTTTCCAGTGATTACACATGAAGAAGTGTCTAGACTGTAAACTACCTTATAGATGAGGATTTTACAAACAGTGAATCGTGTGCTCTGTGAGGAGAAGATTTAAAAGTCTCATTTCCTCTGTGAGTTTTCAGCATCTGCCATTAGAAGAACTGAGTGGTAACTATTACAAAAGGGTTAGGCAGGTGTTACTGCCCTTCTTACAGTGAAAACAGAGTACAAAAATGGCTTTGTAAGCAAGCAAAAAGACTAAAAAAGGAAAAGCAACTTGCCAGGAAAACACTAGAAAAGGTAATGGTTTTATTTTCAAAGGTTTTCAAGGGCTTCTTACTAAGTTGGCTTGTGATACATACCTTTACTTGCAAATAGAATAAAGTCAGAAAAGTAATATTGGCTTCCTGCTGACTGCTTAAGTATCCAAGCTGTTTTATTGATATCTATCATTTTTATCTTTTATTTACTTTAGTGGTAGTATATTTAGGATAACCAGAACAATGGTTGTTAGACTGACAGAAGAGTTACTGAAAGTGATAGTTTCTTTCCTCTAAGCTTCTAACTGATTTTTACTTAACTAACTGAAGTTGGAAGACATGTTTTTTTCCCAGTGAAAAAGCTACTGCCCTTGTATCTAAGAAATACGTGCTTAAAAAGTCACACAATTTTCTTACCAGATTTGTTTTGGCACTGTGGGCTAAATCGCTTTTATACAATGAGTTTCTGATAAACAAGCTTTGTCAGCTTCTTACTTATTTAGAGTAAGCGACTTTATCCTATTTGCGTCGGGTTTGATTTTTCATGTTAGTTTCAATTACTTAGATTTTTTTATATTTTTCTTGAGAACAAGGCAGCGTGTGTTTAAATGAAGTATTTTCATTTTTTTGCTGTGTTGATTTTTTGCAGCAGGCTAACAAATGCATGTGGGTTTTTAATGTGTCTGTTGTTCTGACTAGAGAAATACTTTGCTTGTTGTGACATTTGAATCTCCTCTGAGAAAGTGACTGTAAAGACTGCGTATGACTTCCCCCATCCTTTCCCCACCCCCTTATTCTGCTTTCAGCATTAGTTTGAGGGAATCTAATTTAATTTCATTTATTTTACCAGAAATATTCTCACTGTTTGTACCTGGGGATTTTAGCTGGCGTGACTGTTGAAATTAAAGGTCCAAGTAGCAGTAAGATCCTAGTAAAGAAGGAAATCTTTATTGATGTGTGTGTTTGAGAGTTTTTGAGTATTTAGTTTCCATTATTCTGGTTCAAGAAAGCAAAATACAGTACAGTACTATGGTACTTACTGTAAGGCTATTTAAAAAGTTCTTGGAAAAATTAGATCTTGCTGTACACTCACAGTTTAATGTGTGTTTTCTTTTTTCAAAATGTTGTTAAAATTATTTGGATTTAAATAATCAGATATGGATCAATGTAAATAATACCATGTTTATAATCAGCTAATTCTGATGGCCTTTGTCTAATGCAAAGAATTTAGAACGATTTTAATCATATATGCTTTCTAAAAAATACTGGTTTAATACCAAATTTAGGTGAAGTCTACCAGTTGAGATGCTTAAATATTTATACATTATTCCATGTATGAAAATGTTAATATTGATAATGATTTTTCTCTTTTTCTAACAGTAATCCAATCTTTGCCTTGATGAAGTAAGCTTGTTTTATTTACTCAGCTGTGTTTTCAGGTGATAGGCTCTGTCACCCTGATTCAAACACCTTATTTGTTTTCAGTGCCATAGCTTAATACTTGCAGTGGAACTTTCCATTTCTGATATCAAAGGTACCAAAAGATATCCTCTTGACAATCAACACTTTCTTTACAAAGATGATGAGCCCTGCTTTTGCTGTGATTCCTTTTAATAATCAACAAAACTCTGAAGTCAAGAATATTTTTAACTGAATGCAAGTGAAAAATGTTTCATTTATCTTTGTTTCTCTGCAATATTTGGTTAAGGTTTACTTGGTGGAATGCCTTTAATTTCACAGTCATAAAAAACCCTGGTTTTTATGTGTCTATCATTCAGTACCTTGGTATGTTAGAACCAAAATGTGCCTGCAACCTCACAGCTTTCTTCATGGTAACATAACACATCTGAAAGATGCCTGCTGCTCATTTATATTCAAATACTTTGTTCAGTTTCTTCTTATTTCTTAATGAACGCTTGTCTGTGTTATTAGACAGTGTTGATTATTCTCTGAATGGTGCTGTCAGCAGTGTCAAAAGTAAATTTGCTAGCAAATAGTATAAAATCCTCTTGTTGTACCAATAACATGGCCCAGTATGCAGAATTTTGCAACAGGTGCCACAAATTTATGCCTCCCTATTTTATTTTTTTTGTTGTAAGTAACAAAGTTCTCTACTTTCTCCTGCATGTCATCTCATCATGGATAAATGAATATTCTTTATAATGCAATTACCTTAAATTGCCTGTGAAAGCCAAGAGCTTATTATGCATTCTCTGCTCTTGCAGGTTCTAGACAAGAAGGTTTTTTTGTTCAGGAAAGTACATATTGCTTGACTTGATGTCCAGAGCACTAAGCATTTATAGTTTGGGGGTTTTTTGTACTTAAATATTGAAATGGCCTTCTCCATTAGAAATTGGGACTGAACACATCCTTGTGGGAATGCCGCCTTATACTTTTGTATACAGCCTGTGAACCATCCACTTCTCCTTACCCAAAACAGATTCCCCAGTGAAGCGGGTAGGAAGTTTTTAAGACAAAATAAATAACAGTATCTAAATGTACTGCTGGTATGCAGGCTGGATGTCTCAGTGAGACTGAATGTCTCAAAGAGCTGGAAAGACAGTTTTAGAGCTTCTGTTTATTGTTTCTCTTTTCTGGCATTTTTAGCATTTTCTTTCCAGTTCATCCTGTTTCTCATTTACTTTTTCCTTCTGTGTTTTATTGCTTTTGAGAACTCCCAGCTGATCCTCCTGTGCTTCAGTTCCACTTCCTCTCACAACTGCTTTCCAAAACAGGATCATTGAACACTTAATGCTGGCACTTAACATGAGTGAACAACCCAGTTAGATTAACAGAGGATAGGGAAATTCACGTCTCAGACTTTTATTTTCTGGCAACTCAGGAATACAAAAGAACATCAAACAGCTCCCAAGTTCTGCCAGGCGTAGCAGTGCAGTGTATAATTGGGACCATAATGTCCATGCTGGTGCTGGTGTCACCGTTTCCTGCCTTTGGAGGATAAGGACATTTGCTGGGGTAAAATTAAATAGAAGAAATGGGAGAATTTTGCAGGTCCGACCTTTTAGATTTTGTGCACGAACAAATAAAGGTAACTATGTAAGCCTTCCTGGGAGTAAAAGACAGTAAGCAGCACTTCTGATCTGTTTTATGGATGCTGATTCATCCATACCTATGACTGGCTTCCTATGGATCAAGAATTTGTGGTTTTGCTCCTGAGTAGCACAGGGCATTGGAGGGAGCAGAGTCATGGTGCTTGGTCTCAAAGATAATAAAACATCACTAAAATGTCTTTCCTGTTATTTAGCTAATGTGGCTGATACAGAAGGAAGGTGACTTTTTCAGCCAAGAAGTGTGGGGTTTCTTCCCCCCCCAGCCCCCAATCAAGCTTCCTATATTTCTGAATGGATTTGCAGTTCTAGTGCTTATGCTTAAAATTGTGGAGTTTTAAAAAAAATCTCAAAGACATGGTAATTATTGAAGCATTGGTAAAATACTTTAAAATATATATTTACTTATATATTTATATAAAAATAAATAAGATACCCTTCCTCTTCAGAAAAAAATCTGGCAGGACCAGGATTTAAACAGTGTGTTTTTCAGAGATGAGTCCCACTGCCACAGAACAAAGGTCAATACTATTACTTTTACGAGCTGGCATGTTCATAACTTAGTTTCATGTCCCATCCTTCCCCTGACAAGTGATGATAATTTTCAGTGCTAGCCAACACATGGGCATAGACTACTCTTCCAGAGGTTTCACACTGAATGTGATTTGCTCTTTCCATTGCTTCTCATTGGCAGAATAGAGATAAATTGCCCTGTTGAACTTCTGAGATGAATTCTTAATTTGACTATTTACTGTTCTCTGTATCTTACCCTTGCCTTTCATAACCTTCCTTTAGTCCCTCCCTCAGTGAAGGAGATGGCACAAGTTATTTCTGCCTACAGCAGTCCCTTCAAAATGCAAAGTCAGTTTATTGCTTGTTTTTTATTTAGACATCCTTTATCTGTGCAGCAAGGCAGAGGAAGTTCAGGGATAGTGGGGATATACAACCTTAGCATGGGAGGCTATTTCAGCAAGTTGCTAAACACTGTTTGATGTCTGACATTGTCTCTCGTTTGCTCAGGCCAGTTTGTAAATAATCTCCTCTAAGTTTAACTCTGGTTTTGAGTCAATAAGCTAGTTAGATTTCCACTTAAATGTATTCTGTCTCACTGTAATCTGCATAAATTTCAGAATCAGTGGTCCTGAAAAAGTGTTTCCCATTTGAATTTTTCAGACTTTGTATGTGTATACACACACACACGCTTTTCTGATTATTTTTTTACCAGACAGGGAAGCTATGTGAGTCATTTAAAATTTCCTTTCCTACACACTCTTAATCATTTTTGAAAGGTGCCATTGAAATTTATTTGCAATAATAATTTCATACTGGCATAGCATTTAATTCTTAGGGGTACTTCTGCAAGTTTCCATCACTTCATAAAGCCTAAACAGATGTTAACAGACCTTTGCACTAGAATTCCTATAAAGTGATTTCTAATGGTTAGTTTGTTTAGCCTTCAATAAATTTAAAATTATAAATATTTTTCAAACATAAAGACAAATTTCTAGTATGAGTTTCTCAGCCAGAATATAGTTTCACTTTGCTTTAGTCACTGCTTAATAAAACATGTCACTTGGCTAATCATCATGAAACAAGCCTTCCAACCTGCCACTGATGTTGCATTAACAGATATCCTGCTTTCTTTGTTAAACTCAAAACGTTTTAGTAGAGCTTTATACCTGGGACAGTATCTAATTCCTCAAAGTAATTGCCCTTGCCCGGCTTTCCACACACCAGTTCAGCATGGAATGAGTTTAGTAACAAAGGGATGCTGCTAATTTCTAACCCTTCTAATTTTTTTCTGTAGTCAATGCGGAAAGAGAGGGCAAGAGACTGCCCTCTAGAGAACAAGATCAGCTCCAGAGTGAGGCATTGCCTTCGAGAAGAGTTTCTCCATCGACTCCAGAAGGCTAGAGAAACTAAAATAGCTTGTGTAACTAGCCTGGATTTCTAACTCATTAGGAAGGCTTAATTATATCAACATGTTGGAGATTTTCTGTGATATAAATTCACCTTCCATCTGCACAACCTTTTCATCTTTATTTTTTAGCTTTTTAGCTTCTAGTCAAAATATCTTCTCCATGAGTGTCTCAATTAATATGGGAACATCACTGAAAACTGTTTCCAGATTTGTTTTTGAAAAAAAAACACTTAGAGTTTATTTGCATGGGAAGCAGTAAAACACTACATAGCCTCTTACTGCATGTTGTTCATTTCAAAGGGAATTTGCAAGGAGCTTGGCACTCCTTTTAGCTTGCACACCCAGTTGATAGTATTTTGTTTAAAACAGCCTCTGAAAGTACCACTTACAATGAAAGCTGTTTGACTCACATGCAGAACACCTACCTGTAGACCCATATGCACTATTATTTGGTAAAGATCAGCCATCACAAAGATCAGCAAATAAACCCTGAATTTTCTACAGTAAGCTTGGTATGATGTATTCTTAATACAACTAACTAGATTTCACGTACTTGCTTTCACTTGTTCTGTAGAAATATGTATCTGTGTAGTTGTTCACAAGTTTTAGCTTTCAATCATGGATTATTTTTTTTTTTCCTCCTGATTCACTTAAAATGACATGCCTTTATAAATAAAACCTGCAGAGTTTTATTCTCTGTACCATAAAGTTTTGTTAAAAGTTTTCCCATGCTGAAATGAGTATGCTATGATATGTATTTTTTTAATTGCTGCTCTGTTTCCCATACCAGAACCTACTCTTAAAAAACCTATTAATTTTATATTATTTTTTGTTGAAGAACCTAAGGAAATAAGTCTCTGTACTTTCAGCATGAGTCTTTGTCATCTTTGTGCTGACTCTTTGTTTCTAGCTTGGAGTTGGAAAAGGCTGGAATTTCTGTTTGAACATGTGATTTTGCAGAACTGCTGTTTGTTTTGTTTATCTGCAAGTGGTAGTTTTTGTTTGCTTATGATTACATTTTTGTTTATTCCCTGGCACGCTGCACTTTTACCTATGGAGTTTCCATTCTTCTCATACAGTTAACAGTTTTGTTTTCATGAACATTTTAAACCTACTCTTTTCCTGCCAACCAAAGTTTATTTCCAAAAGTAACCTTGCTATATTCAGATTCAATTTTGTCAGAAATAAATTTCCAGCTGATACACTTTGATGCAATTTAGCTGCATTACTTAGTTGCCTACCATAACTCAGGGGCCTTGTGGTACAGATGATTTTGCATAAATAAATAAAAGTGGGTTGTTTCCTGCCTATGAACTTCCAAATACTATTGAGTGAGTCACTCAGGAATTTCAAAAAGGCCATTGGTTTTTGGAGAGCAGATCAGAGAAGCTTATATTGTTGCGGCAACTAGTTGTGTTGAAATTAAATGGTTTATGAAACTGGAGGAATGTTACAGGAGTTTTTCCTGAGTTTTTTCTGATATGGGGTATTTCTTTTAGAAAGACTGGCAATATAATTTCAGGGAGATCAGAATGGATCAATGAAAATCAGTAATTTAAATATTTTATAAATAAGAAAGTTCACTGTCATTCTGAAACTTTTTTTTTGTTTCCATTCTTCTGTTGTATGGCAATGAAATATAAAAATTGGATGCTAAAATAATAATTTTCAGCTAGCCCAAAATAAGATTTTGTACAGAATTACAAATCTTGTCACTTTGCAGTTATTCAGATTAAGCTCATCTCTTAGAATTCATCCTCCAAATTCTGTCACTCCATATAGTTGTTGTTTTCTGTCAATTTACTGTTCCCACTGGTATTAAATGGAGAACTGTCATGTTTCTTGGAAGCATGGGTAAAAGGATGTAACCTCAGCTATCCTGGAAAAGAATTGGAAGGTAGGAAAATAGTGCCTTTTGGGTTGAAAGATGCAAATGAAAGTATTCTACCTTGAAGTGCTCTATTTCTGTCATCACGTAATTAACAAATGAATATGGTTAAAAAATGGACTCTGTGTCTTGTCGCTAATCACAGTGCAGTCAGACTGACAAGTAGCATCACTTTGGTCACCTGCTGGGCAGATATTCACTGACCTTAATGACTGCAATGAGAAAAACTGATTCTATTTTAAGACCTAGACTGTAGTTTATGAAAGTGAAATAATTTTACTTTCAAACTCTTAGTTCAGTAAAGCGTATTGAGTTATAGGTATTCTCTTTGGATTATTTTTTTTTTTCATTTTAGGGTACATTAGAATTGGGAACTGTCATGGTTAGATGGAACTATTAACCTCTCTGATGTACTTCATGAATCTAGAGAAAGGTCTTGTTAGATTCAAGTAATTCATAAAAGCCACTGAATCTGAAGATTGTTGCCCAGTGTTGCATTGCAGGAGTTGAGGCAAGACTTTATATTTCATTTAGATGTATCCAAAAGTGGCTGCACATTCCTCCAGTTTACTGTTACTTTACTGAAGTATCTACAGAATGCTGTGCTGCAGTTTCCAGCTGCTAACATGTATTTCCATTTTAATCTCTAAAGTCTTGATGTGGATCATAGATTTACGAAAATTTACTTCCATACCTGAGTTTCATAGCCGTGGCATAATGAAATCCTTTCCTCTGCTTTTAACTTGTCCCTAAACAAAATGGAGATATGCATCAATGTTCTTTATTATCCATTTTTAGAATCTTATTTTCTTATGAATTTTTGGCGCTAGTTCTTCAGGTTATCCATCATACATTGTGTCACTTTTCTCATGAGTGTGTTGAAATTCCCCTTGCTCCCTCAAGAATTTTCTGATGTCTGCCTTTTCCCTTTACTGAGCACGGAATTTATCCTAGTGTCGTTGATACTATGACCTGCTTTTGCCTGGATGGCAATGCTGATCTTTTTCCATTTGTTGGGGTTTTGCGTATCTTTAGTTCTAAGTTGGCTACACCTGGATCAGTTCAACTTTTTTTTGAGACTACACCTCAGTGGAACATAAAGCCCCATATGATATGAATAATTTCAGTCAGTATGTACTGTCATGCATACTACTTGCATCAGCAGTTTAATTTTGATATTTTATAGCTGCTGAGGTTTAATTTTACGATCTCTTGTAGACTGTAATATGTAATTCCAATTTCCGTTTTTGAATGAAATGCGAACAGAGCAAAAAATCTCTAAGAGAACTACTTCAGGTTATCTGGGCCAGGTTAGAGTATCTTGGATCAGGTTTTAGAAATCCATCATTAAAATGATGAAGTTATGAAATGTGTTACTAAATTGTAACCTTCTGTATGGTCCAGGCACTTCTACTGAAGTACACAGTGGGGAGACATGGCCAGACCTCTACAGAAGACGAGTCTAATACATTTTTTTAGTGCTTATTTTTTCAATGATCCAATTTTAGAGTGAGTAGGGGTGCAGAGGTAGAGGGTGTTTAGACTATACATTTGGTCAGATGAAGATTATTTCTTTCATGTTAGAGGTATCCTTTTAAATCTCACAGGATAAGATACAGCAAACGGAAGAAAATATGAGGTACAAGGACAACATTTGAGACATTTATGTTATCTATAGATAATGAATAAAAAATGTTGGCAGCAGTTGCATTTTCTATTTCAGCTGGTTTTAAGGGTTCATTTATAAGGAGCTTTCTGTCCTGTTTGGCTGACAAATACTGATGTCTGAATCTTGATGCAATCGGCATCTTCTCTTACTAAATCATTCATGAATGTTGCACTACTTTTAGTCTCTTTATTCTGTCAGTGACTTTGTGGTAAAAATAGAAATAGAGCCTTTTGATTTCAGTGATTTGATGCATTCGTAGTTGATGCAGATCATTAGCTTTTTAAAATGCGTAAGTCATGGACCCTAACTTTATACAGTCTTCAGGCTTTTACTCTTTTGGTAGTGTTTGTGCTCTTATTTTAAAGGAATAAATTCTTTGTTGTACTGAATAGAATCAGTATTTCTACAGTAGATGCATATCTACAGAACAGGAGTAAAAATGGAGAGGATCTCCAAGAAGAAAAAGGAAAGATTATTAGCCAAAACCATAAGCAATTAAAAAATCTAATGTTATTCAATTTATAGAGGGTGAAAAAAAGAAGATAATATATGATAACATTAAGCACTAGGGGGATCTAAGGAAGATAAGAACTGTCTCCCAACTCCTTATGTGACCTTCAATTAAAAGAAAATAAATTTGTGTTTGTAACTAGCAGTAAGAACTTAGCACCTATCTTGAAGCATTAAGAACTACAGAGCTAAAAGATGGGAAGAATGTTAACCAGAAGATGCAAGTAAGCCTATTGTGGTGCACAAATGTTTCTGCAGAACTAGCTAATGCCAGAAAAACAGAGAGACTATGGTAGTGCATGCATGTTTGTTTGTTTGTTTTTTAAATAAAATAAAAAAAAAAAGGTTATAAAGAGAAGTGTTTGTAGTTGGAACAATAAATCTCTGAACCTTCCTAACTTGAATCAGGCTGAGCAGTTGAAGAAAAAAATACCTCATATCAAACATTTCTGACATTCAAGAAACCCTTTTGGGCCCTGAAATGCTCCATGACAAACATGACACATCTACTGCATTGCTTTTGTTTTAGAAAGGTTTGCACTTTTCTGCATTACAGGAGCTTTAGAAATAAAGCAAGCTGCAATACTGGGGCTTTGTATTTAATCTGTGCAAGAATTGCGTTACTCATAAAAATTTGCCTTAGCAATGCCTTAGCAGGGATTGCCTTAAAGTTACTGGATAAAAATAAGGAGATAGAAGTAAAGATAAAGCAACAGATAGATATTTACCAAATACATAAAGTTTAGTTTGAGATCAGTTAGCTTTATAAATATTGAAAGTATTTTGTCCTTTTCCATTGTTAAACCGCTTCCCATGATGGCTTCTGTGGAAAATTGAATGTTTTTGGTCTCTTTTTTTGAATGTATGTTTATTGCTAAATGAGTTTAAAATGCAAGTCAAGAAAGAAAATGCTTACATAGCAAGAAAAACAGAATTTAGATTAGGTTGCAGGTTTTTGCTCTTGAAGAACAGGCAGCTGCTCCTTAGTGATTTTTCTTTTTATAGAATTGAAAGAGAAGAAATGAGCAAACTCCAATGGAAAAACCTTAATTTGAATGGTATGAGAGTGTCTTTCACAGCAGAGGAAGCAATTTTTTACGTGAACTGTGTTTATTTTACTCAACAGTTCATTTATGAGAATTTGCCCTTCACTTGAAATTCTGTAAAACATCAATGCAACATCTTATCTCCTACAGAAAAGGCTGTAAAAAGTGACAGTTGTCACATATTTCTTTGTTCAAAGTATTTGCTCTTCTTAGGGCAATGGAAAGGCTCTGCTTGGCTTTGGATTAGTCCTTTGCCCAAGGAGTGGGACACCCATGTTAGAGAGCACTTCTACAATGAACTTGAATAACAACAAGCATGTAGCTGAAAGAGCATGGTTGTCTTCTGGAAACCTCTGTCTCCAGTTTTCTTTCCTCTATGTTGAGGAGCTGTATCTCACCACTATAGTGATATCTTAGGCTGTAGGATGATGTACTGGAAAAAAACCAACAAAGTAGTGCAGTGGAATGCGACATCTGCCAGGATTTTACTTCAGCTGTTTGGTGACGGACTATGATTTATCTTTTCTTCCCTGCCGTGGAAGTGTAAAAGCATGGGAGAAGGGGCATATAAGCAATGGCCTGTTTTGTTTTGTTTCTCTTTGTTTTTCTTTTTAGTTTTCACATTTGAAAGATCAGGTCTCTGAATATAAACTGGAAGTGCTGCTCTGGAGAATCTAGAGAACTATTGTCCTTTTCTCACTTTACCTTTTTGTTTTGTTTTTTCCTGATTTTCTTACCATCTTCACAATCATTTGTGTTTTTGTAAATCCATTGCAAACTCACTTGCATCTCTCACTGGTTTCCTTGTGGGAATTATACCATGATTTTGATCATTTTTGGCATACTTTGTTGTACCTACTTTGTTTCTACTGTCTCAGTTTTTAAGCGGAGTATGCAAAAGAGAACTGGAAACATTCAGTATTCTAGGCAAGGTGACATCATGGACATAAATACAGTGTCATAAGGGTGTCCTCTGTTTTGTGCTATGATCTTTTTCTAGACATTCTTAGTATTCTGTTGAAATGTTTTGCTACTATTGAACGTCAGTGTGATGTCTGCAGAGGCCCTACCTGTCATAACCACATGTTGATTAGTGTTTTAGAGCTCAACTTTGTATACACTTAATTAGAGCCACAGGTTTTGTTTGGTTTTACTACATGGATATGGCTTCCCATGTACAAATACTATTGATGTACAGATGGGCCTCACTTAATATATCCACCTCAAGTTTGCTCATCTGCCTGTAGAACATGAAAATATGGCACAATTTGATGTCTTATGTGGACAGAGAAATCTGCAGGGATTATTTGCCATTTTCATAAGTTCTTGGGACCTCAAAACACTGATGTAAAAGCATTTTCAATCTAGTTTATGATATTAAATGCTACATTTTTAATTTGTCAGCAGTTAAGCTAGCAAAAACCCTCAAAGCTGATGTAGATCTCTGCAGCTAGAAGGCAGTTACTAGCACAGATGTTCTCACCTGCTGCAGTCTTAAGTCTGAGGTTGACAGCTGAATGCTATGTGTAACTTTGAATACAAGTGTTAATAACAACTGAGACGGTATAATGTAATTATTGCATGTTATTATACTATCACCTGTGCAGCTGCGAGGCGTAGACTGACTACTTTGTCACGTTCAATTAGAAGAAGATAAAAGCATTGTTGAACCAAGTCAGTTAAATGAGAATTTAAATCACTGCAACTGAAGTAGCAGTTGTAAAGTCATCCCTCATACTAGCCAACAAGACATATTTCAGGACTAGCAAAGCATGGTTTTTCTGGACTTAGATCACCAAAGCTGGTAGTTTAGATGATACCTTAAGGGAGTGTTTGGCCTGTCAGGCATGTGTGTTTCCTTAATGGTCCTTGAGAAGTGGTAGTTGGAGGAAATGTGTTGTCCTTGCAAGTGGAACACAAGAGAACTGTCTTCCCACCATGTTACCAGCACTGTCCCTTTGCACTCATTGTAGTACTTGCCATACTCTTCATTTTCCTATCCAGTCATTAACCAGTACTCCAGACAGCATGGGGAAGTGCATCTACCAGTGCAGTTTGATACATTTTTCATTGCAAATGGTTCTTGTGGGGTGCAGCACCTTCTGTTTAAAGATATAAGCCATAAAGTAGTGACACTGTCAACTGGCTTCTGTTCTAGGAAAGAAATAAGTCACAATGGATCACCCTTTGTCGGTCAGAATTTATTTTATACCAATGTTAAAACTTTTACCATTACCTTGTAAAGATATGCTCTAGGTTGTTGTTTCTGGGTTGAGCAAATGATGGAGTTACAGGAGATTGAAGTGTAAAAGCTCAAAAGAATTTAAATGTTGCTTAGACCTAAAAAATTTTAGTCACGTGTCAGATGGCATTTTCTGTATGACCTATCTTTGACTAAATTGATTTCTGATAAAATAGGGATTCAGTTGGAGTAAATCAACTTAAAACACCACCTAGAAGGTCTTTATGGGCAAAGAAATCCATGCATTTCTACTGTCAACACTTAGACTTACCTCTGTGTAACTGTTGTGGTTTAACCCCAGCTGGCAACTAAGCACCACGCAGCCACTTGCTCACTCCCCCGCACCTAGAAGGATGGAGGAGAGAATCAGAGCAATAAAAGTGAGAAAATTCGTAGGTTGAGATAAAGATAGTTTAATAGGACAGAAAGGGAAGAAAATAATACTGGTGATGTTAAAAGAATTATACAAAACAAGTGATGCATAATGCAATTGCTCATCATTCACCAACCGATGCTCAGCCAGTTCCTGAGCAGTAGCCTTTGGCCAGTTTATCCCCCAGTTTATGTACTGAGAATGACATCATATGGTATGGAATATCCCTTTGGCCAGCTCAGGTCAGCTGTACTAGCTCTGTCCCCTCCAACTTCTTGTGCTTCTCCTCACTGGCACATCAGAAGCTGAAAAGCCGTGATTTAGTATAAACAGTACTTAGCAACAATAAGTGTTATCAATATTATTCTCATACTAAATCCAAAATACAGCGCTATACCAGCTACTGAGAAGAAAATTAAATCTATCCCAGCCAAAACAGGATGGTAACGCAAGCTTTTTAATCCAGTAATCCTCATAACACCTCTATAGCTTCTGTTTTAAGAATGTATGTACTTCCCCACCTGCTGATTTTATAAATTGAGACCAATTAACTAATTAGCCTTCTTTTTTTGTATGGATTGGTAAGCTAGGGTTAGCATCTAAGAACTCCAGTCACTTTTGCAGGATTCACAGACTAGTCGAGGCTGGAAGGCACCTCTGTAGATTGTAGTCTGGTTGCCCTGGTTTCAGGAGCAGTTGTAGTGTCTCCAGCCTTGGAGACACTCAAAAGCTGTGCTAGTGCTTGGTCACCCTTATAATAAAAAAAGTGTTTCCTGATGTTCAGATGGTGGCACCTGTGTTTCTGTTTGTGTGGATTGCCCCTTGCCCTGTCACTGGGCACCAGGAACAGTCTGGCTCTCTCTTCTTCATTTCTTTCCATCAGGTATTTATACACGTTGATAAGTTCCTCCTTGAGCGTTCTCTTCTCCAGGTTGAACAGTCACAGCTCTCAGCCTTTCCTCATAGGAGAGGTGCTCTAGTCCCCTAAATGTCTTTCTTGCCTTTTGCTGAATGCATTCCCCAAAGTCTGTATCTTGCAGCCCAGTTTCTTCAGAAATGTTAATTTATTTTCAGTCTCTTATTTGATATTTACATGCCATATTCTAGTGAGTCCTCTTTCAGATTGCCATGTCCTTATTGCAAACACAATTATAGAATCTGTGCTAGTTTTACTCTGATACTGACTGATGCATAAAGTTGGAATCTCTTTTCTCTTTTCCACAATTCTCCAAGTACACATCAGGGAAAATGGAAAATTACTGATCTTAAAATCAGGGCATCATATCAACCAAGCCACAACCATCCAGACTTGAAACTCGGAGTGTGTTTTCTTTGCTGTATACAAAGAAATTGGACAGCTCCACCCAATTAATGTCAACCGAAAGAAAATAACACTGTCCTATATAAGACTAGGCAGGAGTGCTTTATTTTATCAGAGTACAGCTGCTTTTACCTAAAGAAATTCTTTCTGAATCCTTCCCAATCTTTAAACTGTGACTCAGAGAACAGTACCCATACCCCTCTACCAACAGCACCCCCAACTCCTCCTGCCCCCCTTTCTGATTCCCACTGTTTGTGCCTATTTATATTACATAGCTGGGTTTGCTGCCTGGGTCCAATGCACCCTCCTTCAGCTTTAAGTTTTTCTTTTGTGTTTAACACTCAATAGAATGTATTGATTCAGAATACAAATAAAAACAATAACTTAATAGATTTTTTTCCCATATTGTTTATTTGAAACATGAGTACAATTTTACATGCTTCAGAGAAGAATTAAAAACCCTAAATATAAGTGATTCTAAGCCCTAAATTCATAAATATATGTCACTGGCTGGGCTGATTAAAAAACAAATTTAAAATAAGCTTCATGTATCCCCTGCCTTTGAGTTTCTTCTGTTGTCTTCTGATGATCCAATACTGGCCTTTTTCAGGCAGCAGAATAGATTTAATTTCTCTGATTTTTTTAACTCTATTTTGGCTTTTATAATTTACTTGTCTTACATACTGTTCTAGTTGAACATAAAGTGAATGCTGAAAGGAAAATCATATTTAGGAAATTTGTCTTGTTCTCAGGTGGAATATTGAATAAAATCTAAGGTATTGAATATAGAAATGTTGTTAATGGGGGGGAGGGTAGTTTTTGAACATGTAGTAGTGATAAAGACTTAAAATGCATCAATATTTATCTCATGCAATATCCTCGCTTTAGAAATTAAATAAAATCCTAATTTTGACCTTCAGGACAGAGTACTCCAGGTGTAGCAGATGGAACTCTGAAGTACAATTTGCAGTGAATTTCCTCTTATTAATGTGGAAAAACTTGAAATACACTGTCTTTAAACACTAGTTTGTTATTGTCTTTTTCTGAAACTTCCTTGTTTCAGTTAATACAAGCTAAGCTGTCACTTTATTAATATGTCTAGTGTTTTCTTCTTATTTACAACCTTGGTAACAGTGTCCTAGAGAGTGATTTATTCTGATCAGTTGTCAACAGGATGAAACTGTAAGTTGTGATGTGAAATAAAACAGAAACAGGTTTCAGATGCTGTGTCAGCTTAAGAAATGTAGGTGCACGGTATTTTCTTCTGTTTCTACAAAGTAATGACTAGTTTTGTAGCTTCTGCAAGTCTTCAAGTCATCCAGCCCAACCTATTCAGCCTGGTCCTTCCACTGAGAGGGCTTGGACTCAGAAAGGTACTGGAGTGGAAAGTGATTCTACAACAAAGTTATCTTCCCAGAAAATGCCATAACTTTTCTGAGCATCCCTGCAACCTATATAATATGTCTGGAATAGGTGTTTGGTGATGTGTTGAACTACTTGAGGGTTTGTATCTCAAACTTCCGTGGATCTGTAATCCATTACTGAAAGCAAAAGGACTAAAAATGTCATAATACTGATAATAGGGGTTGAATTGTTTAAGACTCCATAATAACTAAGCAACTTCATTCTACATCAATCGCCAGATTTGATGACTCTGTGTTTTACAAAAATGTTTCAGCTCAGAGAAAGACTGACAAAGGTAACAGCAGCATTATTACAGCCAGAGGGAGAGATCAAAGTGCTTTCAACGTCAGCTACTCTTAAGCACAAATGGCTAAAGAAAAAGAAATAAATCTGAATTTACCTAAATGTAGTATTAAAGACAGAAGTAAAATCAATGAATAAAATTGGCATAATAGTAAATTCACCGGTAGGGTAGAGTTGAGAAATATTTTGACTGCTGTTTTTGTCCCCTGAGATGTGAGAGACAATCCATCTAGAAATCTGTAACTCTGTGTTGCATAAAGTTCCCCTGGAGACCTGCCTGCCACTTTTTCTTCCAACGCTGTCCTTTCTCCACACCAGCTGTGTGCTGGCAGCTCATCTTTCTGGGCAATGAGATTTCCCCAGTTGTGGATTCCAATGAGTCACAGTCTCTGCTCTCTTGCTGTTGGTTGGGTTTTTTTTTTTTTAGTTTGTTTTGTTTTGGGTTGGGGTTTTTTTGTTTTGTAAGTTTGACTGTCCTTCTGTTCCTCCTTAGTGCAGGACAAAGACACGATACAAGACTTAATGACTTCCCTCTATATCTTTCTTATTCTTCACATTTTTTAAGTCACTTTGACCTTGCCATGTCAGAGATCCAAAATTCCTAGGAATACTGTGGCAAAGCTAATTCTGGAGCATGAAATGGCAGAGCTAGTCAGTGGCAAAAAGTGTCAGCATGTAGCTTTCACCATAAATTATTTCCTGTTGCAAAGCAGGCTAGATTAGCTCAGCATCGCATCGGGTTGGTTTTAGTGTGCTGGGGACCTGAGCTAGAACTGCTGTGGCACTCCACTTCGCCTGTTCAAAGTGGCTTCACAATTCTTAGTTCTGTGCTCTTGTGCACGTTGCCCACACTTAGGGCAATGAGGTGTATCAGTTAGGTTGTACCTCATTTTGTGCATCTGAGAGTAGCTGTTTTCCACACAAACATGCACATGAATCAGATTTAAATGTGTTAATAACAGATTTGTGGCATGCAGTATAAATCAGAGTCCTTGCTCAGGTCTCTATTTTTTTAATTCTATTTATTTATTTATTTATTAATCCAATCACATAATAGTCCACTATCGGTTTTCACAGTTAAAGCTTCTTCTAGCATCACAGCAATTCCATATTGGTGTCTTTCTTAAAACTGAAATATACACATTTCAAAGTTGCTAAAATAATACTACAGTGCCAAAATTACAGTAAAACTTCTGTATTTTTTGTATCTCTTAATTGCTCTAACAGCAAGGATGGAATTTAATGGAAACTGCAGATTTTTCAATATAAGCTTAAAAAGAGTCTGTTTAGACAGAAAAGAGGTTTGGCAACCTTTGCAATTACCAGTCTTAGGAGACTTTTGAGTATCTGCAATTCAACATAGGAGAAGATACTTGTGCCATTCATTAGCATTTGTATCTTGATATCTGATAATGTCTGATTGATAATCATACCATTATATATATGTATATATCTAAAATCTTCAAAACAAATGCTGGGCAAATATGAGTCCTTTCAGTTGCATAAAGGTAGCTAATGCAATATTTTGCCTTTTCTCTTATTTTAGTAGAATATATCTCTACATGACAAGAATATACCTGTTAGTCTCCCTCGCCTCATCTTCCAAAATCTCCAGTTATGAGTCTAGCTTCTCACAGCAGTGGCTTCTTATAAATAACATTTTCACTACAATGAAGGAAAAGCAAGTATCAGTTTTGTCCTGGCTAGTCTTGCCTTGAAACTCAAAGACTGTCTATCACATAGCACTTGATTTGAAGAAAGTACACAGTATGCTTTAGGGAAAGTACGTCCTTCAAAATTTACTGAGGTGGCTTTCAGAATATTTTTTGAGTGGTTTTTGGAAAGCTCTTGTCATTGCACCCAGTAGTAACCAGGTATTTCTGAGTCCTTGTGAATCAAAACCAGAGTTTTGTCACATCCTAGAGAAACTCCAGAGTTCACCAGAACTTCTTTTTGCAGCATGTTTATAATATTTTTCTCCCTACCCCCCCCAATAACTTAAATTCAGAATCAGAATACTCCTAGTATTCTTGCCTAAACTTATCAGCTGATTTTCTTTTTGAGACTATACATGTTATGATGATGTTAAATTCTTCATAAAAGGAGACTGAAGTAAGAAATTTTCTTCCATGCTGAATGAATTATTTTAAGAATTGCAATTCTTTAAGCTGTTTCAGAAAACAATTCAACTGAAACTGAAACTAATTTGATTTTTGAAGCTGAAAGTTCTCCTGGTCCTCTACTCAGTGTCATTTTGTCTAAGAATGTCATGTCTTCTCTAAATCAGTTTAAAAATCTTGTGCATTTTTCCTGTGGTCTCAGGTATGAGTACAGTGCTGTAAAGTATAGTATAATATTTGCTTAATCAATGTGCCTGTTAAGAGATAACTCATTTATGGCCTTGGAAGTACATACAAAGAAAGATGTTAAGTAAGGCCCTCTAAACTATCATGAAAAATGTACCCAGTGTCTAGAAAGTAAAATTAGCAAATTAATAATTATGTACAACTGCTTAAAAGAAACCATAATTGGGCACTGGAACAGAGTGATGGTTTCAAGTCAGCCGCACTTGGATTATTTTATCAAGACTCCTCCAGCTCCACTAGAAATAGGGTAAAATCTAATGTTATTCAGAAGTTCTGATGAATTAATGCTATTTTTTTGCCTTTTTTTTTTTTTTTTTTTTTGCTTGAATTCTAGAATTAAGTAGTCCATCAGCCATTTATAAATTTGGTGCACATTGTTCTATGTTACAAAAAAAGTGCAGAAATTGAAGGCAGTCTTCTACATGGTCCTTTTTTGCTCTCAGCTCTTATTTTGCTTGGAAACCCTGGTAACAGTGAAAAAATAGACAAATACATTAGGAGATGGAGGACAGTTGTTCAAAAAATCTGAAAGTAAACAAGATACAATTTAGTAAAGTTGTAACAGATTGTTCAAATGCTAATATGAATTAACTGTGCTTCTTCCTGACATAACAGAACATAAAGTAAACACACACTTTGAAATCGTTAACAAAAATGTTTTTTTTTTCTTGAAAGTGTATGTGTCCTAAATGAAAGTTACTGAGACTCCATTTTTTTTTTTTTACAGTAGATCTCATTATGTTATTTACTTCAACATCATTAAAGTATATAACCAATAGAAAGCATATGTAAGCACAGAGTCACAGAATAGTTGAGTTTGGAAGGGACCTCTGGAGGTCATCTGGTCCAAACCACTTGCTCAAAGAAGGGCCACCTAGAGTCATTTGCCCAGGACCATGTACAGACAGCCGAATACCTCCAAGGATGGAGACTCCACAACCTCTCTGGGTAGCCCATGTCAGTGCTCGGTCACCCTCAAAGCAGAAAGTATTCCCTGATGTTCAGACAGAAGCTCCCTTATTTTAGTTTGTGCCTATTGCCTCTGGTCTTGTTACTGGGCACCGCTAAAAAGAACCTGGCTCCATCCTCTTTGCCTCCTCCCTTTGGGTATTTATATCTATCAATGAAATTCTCCCTGAGCCTTCTCTTCTCCAGGCCAGGTGGCTCTCTCTACCTTTCGCCATGTGTGACATGCTCCAGTGCCTTAATCACCTTCATGGCCCTTTGACTCTCTCCGTTATGCCCGTGCTACTCTTGTACTGGGGAGCCCAGAACTGGATCCAGCACTCCAGGTGTGGGCTGACCAGTGCTGTGTAGCCGGGAAGGATCACTTCTCTTGACCTGCTGGCAACACTTCTCATGCAGCCCATGATATGATCAGTTGTCTTTGTTGCAAGGGCACGTTGTTGGTTTGTGTTCCCTTTGTCTTCAGTGAACGGGAACTACTGCATAGCTGGTTTGAAATCTTGAGTTATTGATTCTTAAAAATCTAGGTATTTTCTGCTGAGACTGAAGTATAGATGCCATCAAGATGGAAAGGCTGCAAGTTGCACCATGATTAGTTAAGTTTGTAGGAAATGTTTATGATGATGTAATAGTGAAATATTGTTTAAGCATGTAGGCATTTGACAGCATCTGCTGAAATATAGCATCTCCCCAGAAAGAAATTCAGGTAAGTGAATACATTTAATCTTTGTTTTCTAGTTATGCAGTTTTGGTTGAATTGTAATAACGATTCTGAATTATTCAGTAAGATCAGCTTAGGAACAGTGATTTTTAAAGTCCTTATCATGATAGATAAGTTTGGGCATTTCAAAAATGACGTTTGTGTAGCAACAGTGTATGGCAATGCCCTCATAGTTTTTCTGTTGACATATCAAAATCTGTTGCAGTGAGCAAAACCTGATTGTGGTTGCCCTTGGAAAACAAGGAGGGGGTATTGTAAAGAAACAGCTTGGATGGGGGAAGGAAAAGGGGAAAATAAAGTCAAACCAGCTCCTTACCACAAGCGACAAACAGGTTGTCATTAGATGACAAGCATAAGGACCTTTTTCAACTTCTGTTTATTAGCTTTCAGACACTTTTCAATCTATCAGTTACCATTACAAATTAAAGGCATAATTAATTACACTGCTCTGCTTAAACCTTGTGCCCAGAAAAGAGATTTCAAGTTGGGTTTGTTTTTTGGTTGGGTTTGGTTGGTTTTTTTTTTTGGTGGGTATAAAACATCATTCCTGTGATGCAAATTGCAAAAGTGGGCTCTGAGTTAAAGCTGTACTACAAGAATGAGAGATATCCTTTGTCAAGCATAATATTTATAATTAAAAAGGAGCTTAACATCATTCTCGCATAATTAACCAGTATTCAAAAGTCTTCTAGGAAAGAAGAAAAACTACATACTGAGGTAGGATAATCTTGGGGAAAAAAAATTATTCAGAAAAGGAATAAATAAATCACCAAACCCTCTTTTTGTTGTTGTTTGTTTTGTTTCAATGAGTCTAAATTTCACAACTCCTAATGACATTTTAAGGCATAGTTTGAATTTACAGCACCATAGGTGACTAGCAACTGGCTGTGCCATAATGTGCATTAAGTGGGATGAGTTGTACACCAGCAGCCTGCCTAATCCAACTGTTAGTTGCTTGTTGATACGGGTTTCTAATTTCTGCATAGACTGAGCACCCAAAACTGCTTAGCATATCTGCTCATCTTCTCCATGTAAAAAGAAGAGAGTTGGTCCATAATTTTTCCCTTATCAGATATTAACAATACTGAGGGCACCGACACTAGTACATCATTTCACATATGCAAGTGACTATAATCTGGGTAGTTTGGTACGTTAATAGAACACGTTGCAGCCCTGTGCATTAATCTTTTCAGGGACATAGAAATCCTACATTAAAAGAGATACAATGCAAGTGGGATTTAAAAAAAAAAAAAAAAAACAAAAAAAACCCCAAAACCTTTTAACTTAGCACTTCACTTAAACATGAAAATATGGATTGAATATTAAAGTGTAGATAAAATCATCGTATTTTGAAAAGGTTGACTGGCATGCATTCTCACAGAAAATGGGGAAAAGAGTAACCACAACCAAAATTTTAGTAAGGTAAAGGTGTTGTTTGAAATACTGTTTGAAATATATTAGTTTAAGTTTACATTCACATGTTTATGGATTGGGGCAATCCCAAGCACAAGCACAGGCTGGGCAGAGAACAGATTGAGAGCAGCCCTGAGGAGAAGGACTTGGGGGTGTTGGCAGGTAAGAAGCTCAACAGGACCCAGCAATGTGTGCTTGCAGCTCAGAAAGCCAGCCCTGGCTGAGTCCTGGCTGCACCAAAAGAACCATAGCCAGCAGGACAAGGGAGGTGATTCTGCCTGTCTGCTGTGCTCTCGTGAGACCTCACCTGGAGTGCTGCTTCCAGCTCTGGGGCCCCCAACATAAGAAGGACATGGACCTGTTGGAGCGAGTCCTGAGGAGGGCCACAAAGATGATCAAAGGGCTGGAGCACCTCTCCCATGAAGACAGGCTGAGACAGTTGGGGTTCTTCAGCCTCGAGAATAGAAGGTTCTGGGCAGACCCTATAGCAGCCTTCCAGTACCTAAAGGGGCCAACCAGACATCTGGAGAGGGACTTCTTGCGAGGGCATGTAGTGATAGGACAAAGGGTAATAGTTTAAAACTGGAAAAGGGTAGGTTTAGATTAGATATTAGGAAGAAATTCTTTACTGTGAGGGTGGTGAGACACTGGACCATGTTCCCCAGAGAAGCTGAGGGTGCCCTACCCCTGGAAGTGTTCAAGACCAGGTTGGATGTAGCTTTGAGCAAGCTGGTCTAGTGGAAGGTGTCCCTGCCCATGGCAGGGGGGTTGGAACTAGATGATCTTTAGGTCCCTTCCAACACAAAAATGTTCCATGGTTCTATGCCTTTCAAATTACTGCTGTACACCCAGTTAATAAGATAGTAATTAAACATTGAACAGAATATTACTTGAGGGCCTGAGCTGTTGCAGTAACAGCTCACATTTTTTCCTGCACCTTCCCAGCCTCTGAGAAGTATCACATGTAGGTTTTGTTGCTCCTTTCTTACTGAAAGCATTTGCTGTAAGGGGAGGCGATGCGGATCTGCTCAGCAGTGTGTTAGAGGCAGCACTGTATGCCCTATGCTTCTCACGCCGTGGGAGGAGGTCTGCCTTCTGCTTGTGCTACCTGGGGGAAGAACTCCAGATAACACATCCAACAGCTCCTTGCTTGGCTGGGAAGGAGGAGGAGTGTTGTGGCTGGCTCTGATGAAATAATTGTTTCTTTATCAAAGGTGGCAATGTATACAGGTACAGGCGTGCATTTCTTGTGGAAATCACAACTTAATGGTTTTCTAATCTGTTTTGTTCTCACCACGGAAGCAAAAGGCAGCAGAAAAAAAGACGCTCTGTTACTTGTGACTTATTAATCATCAGTCAAGGTCTCTCCATCTTTCTGAAGTTGTCTTGAAATCCATTGCGGCAAAAACGAAAGATTCCTGGAGACAGATACCCTCCCTAAGTCCATGCATTACGTATTTAAATTTTGCCATCTTGTGTGAAGTTGTGTGAAGAAGTTTGTCTGCCATGATTGATTGTTTGTAAATGTAATTTCAGTAGAAATCCATTAGTACTTTAATCCTGTAGATGTAATTTCATTATTTTACTGTGAAATTAAGTTTACAAGACCACATTTTGTCTGCTTTTTTCTTGAAGTCATCAGTAATGCCCTTCTCGCATCATGAAGGATGAACAATATGACTAGAGATTTATAGGAAAACAAGTATGCACCCATTTTTTTCTGCAGTCTGCAGGGGTAGATGTCACAGGCAGCGTAGACTCCATCAGTGCACTGAGTGTTCAGTCATGACGTAGCACAAAATACAGGCATATGGTGACCTTCAGTGCTTAGTGTTACTGCACTTTAATGATCAGGGATTGGTGTTTATAAAGTGTTTGCAGTGTCAGGCTCTGTGTGTGTGTTATGTGTAGGTATCTATACGTAATTTCTGCAGCCATTTATTTTGCTTCACCAGTAGCTAATGACAACACACAGAAGGATCTGTCTTTGACAAATATCAAAAGCAATATGTGCCCCATATGCATCAAACTTGCAGGCTAAAGCAAAGCCTTTAGCGTGACTTTGGCAGTCACTTTTGGCAGAAAAAAATCCCAAATCATAAGATGTCTGAAAGTTGAATATACTGTTAGAGAGTTTTATGCCAAAGAATATGAGGTTGTGGGAGATATGGCATGTTGTGAAGTAACATACATTTTGCTATTACTTTTTGAAAATATTGAGTACATTGCAGGTGTTAAGGAAATAGAATCACAAAAGGCTTCACCCTATGGCTAAATGGAGCTTGGGCTTATGGACAGTGTCCTTCCTCAGCCTAAACTGGCACACAGCATTACTTTTGTCCACTAGCTTTAGTAAGAATTTATTTAATAAGCAAACATGAACAAAAAGGTGGATAGGGAATATGAAAAGACCTATGCTACCCACTGTAGAAACACCAAAAAAAGCCCTGACTGTACTTCAGTGGATTATTTCTTTGTATGTGTTTATTAATTTGTATACATTTATACAAGCATCATCTTTGGGTTTGCTGTTTTTAATTAAAAATCTGGTTGCGTTTACTATTGGCCTGATATGACATAACATCCTATGCAGTCCTGATGGCAACTCAGTAGGCTACCACAGACACTGCGGTAGAGCTAATGCCAACTCACGCCTGCAGGCAGATGGGAAAGTAAAACATGCGTGTTATTTCCAAACAACTTAAAAAAATAACTTCTCTTACACCATCAGACAAAAACATGTTAAAGAAAATCTGTCTTTTTACACATTTAGATAAATATGTTCTGTGAGACCAATTATATTGGGTAATGTATTTGAACAAATAGGCAGCAATTAGGCTATTTTTTTGTGTATCTGCCATGATTACCAATCATATTAAAGTCATGTCAGTAGCAATCCTCCTCATTCTTTTTCTTGCTTAAGAAGAAATTCAGATTAAAAAAAAAACCTGGAAGCTGAAGGAAATATTTGATACGATCTTTCTTTAACCTATTATATACATTCAGTTTAAGACTAACCAGTTACTGCTCACTAAGCACTTTAAAACTGTTGGCAGTTAGCATCTGCTCTTAGTATGGTCCTTGTGCCATGTTTCAGTTGGAATAGACTGACTTTTTCAATACCATAAAACCAAAACAAACAAGTGGAAAAAAAATCCCAAACCTGCTGTTTTGCTTCTGACCAAGTGATAAAAATATAAATCTTCATACATCTGTCACTTAAACTTTAAGATATATTATTTGACTGGCTCTCTGCATACAATTTATATTACAAGCAAAATTACAGATATATGAACAATAATTAAACAATATATGAAAGTGGAAAAGTAGGAAGTTGAGGGGTTTTATGGTACATTGGGTGTAGACTGGAATAAGTTAAAATAATTATTAATTCAGCTTTCTATTCATAGTATGTTTGTTGCTATTCATTTAACAGTTTTTCTTTTTTTTTGTTCCTCTTTTTTTTTCTTTTTTTTTTTTTCTCATTTCTAAAGATAGCACAAAGTTTGCATCCCAGCTCAAAAAACGGGCTTATGGAAATCTGTATGAGGCATTAATTAGGCCATAAGGATAAAACAAAATTTTCAGACCAGGTTAGTGATCATCCTGAACTTGCAGTCATAGGCCTGAAAGATAGAGCTGGTCACAGGATTCACATGGTCATAAAAACCCAGTATTTTTCTGGTGTTTGGGCACTTTAGTTTCCAATTTGTTTTGCAAGCCACTGGGACTATATATACTGTGGAATATTAAATGTTTACTAAAATTTTATTTTATTTCTATATTTAACCTAATAATCACAATAGAGAAAAACACTCAGGAATCGTTATCTCATCACTGCGGCAATCCCAGTTGGAAAAAACTTGGGAGTTAAAGAAATTATATCTGTATCATTACTAGCAAAGTTCTTTTACTAATCTGGTTTCAAAGCTTTCCAAAATAGCGGTTGTACAACCTACCTTCTCCAGGGCTTGGCTAGTAGATTTTTCTTCATCAGGTCTAACCAGAATCTCCCTTGCTGAAATCCAAACTCATAATTGCTTATTAAAAACAGAGTACAGATTCTTCTTGATGCCTTTATTGAAGAAGCCTTTTATATTCTTAAACACTCCTATCAGATCCACTGTCTCTTTCCTGCAAAGTTAAAGCCCAATTTTTTGGTGTTTTCTGTTCCTCTGGTCATTCCTCATGCTTGTCTTTGGGCACCATCTCTTTGGTCCACAGCCTTTTTGAAGTGTTATTCCCTGAACTGGCCCAATGTCCTTTTCTGAAAAGCCACTTATTTCCCATTTTATTTTTGTGCAGGTGATTATTTCTGCCTGCAGATGTGATACCTTGCCCATAATTCTATTGAATTCCTGATCTGTTTCCAAGCTATTTCTTCAACGGGTTGAGATTGTGTTTTTTAGTTGTAACGTTGACCTTTAATTTGCTCACAGCCCACCTTTACCTAGTGCTATCTGATGATTTAAGAAGTATGCTCTGTGTTCCAAGGCTATTGAATAGTTAAACCACTAATCCCCTAGTCAGACAGAGATAGCAGTGGAGTAGCAGTGGCATAAAAAGAAAGAAACAGAAATCTCCAAAAGAATCTCCATCTCCTGATACCTCATGACTGCGCTCAGGAATAACTGTAACATCACTGTCCCTCTGAGTTAGCTTTGCTTACTGATGAGCGGCCACTGGGAAGTTTCCCCTATTTTGCCGATTTCTCTGACAGGAAAGGCAATTCTGGAATTTGCAGTATTTAAAAATGGGAACAAAAATGTGAACAAAGAGCAAGAAACACCCTGGCTTTTGAAGAAAAGTGGAAGAAAGTCCTTGAGAAGCCCAGAAACTAACAAGCTCATGAACTTTTTCAGCTCTGCTGTTCTGTATTCAGCTAGTTAGTACAGCTTGAACCACCAAGGGCTATTTGAATTTTGACCCTGTCATTACCTCCCAAAAGGAAATAACATAATAAAGCCCAAATTAGCGCAGCTCACTGACCAACAGGAGAGTGCGAGGGGAAAGATGATAATGGGATAAGCGCTCAGACCCGTTAAAGCCTGTGTTTGTGTCTGAGCACGACACTTGAAGGTTACATGGAGAGCAATGAGAATAATTGTTAGACCAAACAACTTGACCTGCAAAGAAAGGCCAGAAGAACCGGAGTTACTCAAGGAGGATTGGGAAGGAAGAATGGAGACAAGCTTCAAGCATGAAGGAGGTGACTGCCAGGAGGAGGAGAGCAGAGGCTTTTCCTTCACTTCAGTGGCAAAGATACAGCTTAGACTTTAGGAACAACTTTCAAACTTCATTAGGTGTTTGTCAGATTATCTAAGGAAACGGAGCAGTCTGTCTGCCAGAAGAAGTTTGGGTCCCTTCCAGCCGACTGTAGGATCCTCTGGCTTCACTCCTATTGCAATATCCTCCTGTACCTGATTTCATTCCCTGTTGTTCCTGCTGTTGCATGTTTAAAGGCTCTTCCTCAGCTTCTTTTTCTTCTGTAGGCTCATATGCATAATGATTGTATTTTTTTATCATGAAAAATACTTTTTAAACCTCTAGCTCATTTAACAGGAAGTCTGCGATCACTGATCAATATTCTTCAGAAAGTAATTTTTCTGATTGCCTCCCAAGCAGTTTCTGCTTTGTGTGCTGTTCCTATTCACAGCCAGGAAATACAAACAAATCCCTCTTGGCAAAACAAGAGGTTCTTTACTCCATCTTTACCCTTTCACAGCATTTATAAATCAAATTAGTATTCTACTATCTGGGTTCTTAGATTATCATTTTCTTCCTCCTGTGTCTCATTTAGTGGGTATAGTCCTCTTCCCCCAATGGGTGGAGAGTCTCTACTTCTTCCTAGAGATATTTTCCAGGTAATGTTATCTTTAGCTTTTATACTGACAGTCAGCACATACACATCTCTATATGGATCTGTTTTAAGTCTATTAAGTCAAAATCTCTGTGGGTCTTTCTAGTAGCACCTGAGACATAAAATGGACAAAAATAAGCTTAAATTCATTTTAGTGATATTAGATATGTCAGCTAACTTTTTTTTTTTTTCAAGATGTTTTATTCTGTGTTCCTCCCAAATGTCTCTTAGGCACAGAAGAGCATTGCAGTGGCAAAGACTGAAATCCTTCAGTGGAAGATGTATTAGCGTACATTCTTCTGAATATTTATAAAGTTACCATTTTCCCTAGTCTGCTTAATCACCACATGAATTCATGCTTCTAGTTTTAAGATCACAATCAGCTGCTGTCACAAATCAAATGGAGAGTTCGTGGCCAAACCTCTTTCTGCTCTCAGTATAACTAGTTAACTGATAAACTCTCCCAAGACAATAGAAACCCACTTATGGAGCAACTTATTACAATAATTTTGTGGGATAATTTGAACATGGGATAGCGTGCATATCTAATGTTGGATGTAGGAAGGCTCAGAACACCTAAACCAAAAAGCTGCAGAAGCTGAATTTTCATGGAGACTCTATGTACACTTTGTTGGCAAGTCCCTACTTAGCTTAGAGTTCTGCCAGCACCAACACTACTGCTGGTACATGTGCCTGAGCTGCTGTCATCTGAGTGGTGTCACACCTGCCTCCTGCTTAAACCTGATTTTTTGCATAAATCTCCTGACAGCAGTGGCCAGAAATCATCTTGTGACAATGTCTGTGCCCTATCAGTGTGGTTAGGCCTATTAGGAAATGCAATGGCTTCTGCAATTTCTTCCAAGATGTGACAAGAGGAGACCTGGCCAAGAAGGGGAGGTGTGAATGCCTTGCACGGCTTGTGATGGCCTTTTGCTGTAGTGTGCCCTTCTGTGGTGTAGCTGTGGGCTTGTGATTATGGTGATATCCTGTGTGGTGGGAGAGGAGGATGTGAACACCTGGAATTAAAGAGGGGCATACAT